>OY997274.1:12409630-13009630 GCA_963921465.1 Triticum timopheevii
AAATCTGAGATAGGATCCATGTATGAGAACAAAGTGTGGACTTTGGTTGACTTGCCCGTTGATCGGCAAGCCATATAGAAAATAAATGGATCTTCAAGAGGAAGACAGACGTTATAGTAGTGTTACTATCTACAAAGCTCGACTTGTCGCAAAAAGGTTTTCAGACAAGTTCAAGATGTTGAATAAAATGAGATTTTTTCACTCGTATCGATGCTTAAGTCTGTCCGAATCATGTTAGCAATTGCCACATTTTACGAAATCTGGCAAATGGATGTCAAAATTGCATTCCTTAATGGATTTATTAAAGAAGAGTTGTATATGATGCAACCAGAAGGTTTTGTCAATCCTAAATATGCTAACAAAGTGTGGAAGCTCCAGCAATCCATCAATGACTGTTGCAAGCATCTCGGAGTTGGAATATACGCTTTGATGAGTTGATCAAAGCATATGGTTTTATACAGACTTTTGGAAAGGCCTGTATTTACAAGAAAGTGAGTGGGAGCACTACAGCATTTCTGATAAGTATATGTGAATGACATATTGTTGATCGGAAATAATGTAGAATTATTCTGCAAGCATAAAGGAGTGTTTGAAAGAAGTTCTTTCAAAAGAAAGACTTCAGTAAAGCTACTTACATGTTGAGCAGCAAGATCTATTGAGATAGATCAAGACGCTTGATAATATTTTCAATAAGTACATACCTTGACAAGATTTTGAAGTAGTTCAAAATGGAACAGTCAAAGAAAGAGTTCTTGCCTGTGTTGCAAAGGTATGAAATTGAGTAAGACTCAAATCCCGACCACGGCAGAAAATAGAAAGAGAATGGAAGTCATTCCCTATGCATCAGTCATAGGTTCTATAAAAGTATGCCATGCTATGGACCAGACCTATTGTATACTTTGCTCTGAGTTTGGAAAAGGAATACAATTTTGATCTAATAGTAGATCACTGGACAGCGGTCAAGAATATCCTTAGTAAGGACTAAGGAAATATTTCCAGATTATGGGAGTGATAAAAGAGCCCGTCGTAAAGAGTTACATCGGTGCAAGCTTTCACACCGATCCAGATGACTCTAAGTCTCAATCTGGATACATATTGAAAGTGGGAGCAATTAGCTAGAGTAGCTCCGCGCAGAGTATTGTAGACATAGAATATTTGCAAAGTACATACGGCTCTGAATGTGACAGACCCGTTGACTAAGCTTCTCTCACGAGCAAAACATGATCACACCTTAGTACTCTTTGGGTGTTAATCACATAACAATGTGAACTAGATTATTGACTCTAGTAAACCCTTTGCGTGTTAGTCACATGACGATGTGAACTGTGGGTGTTAATCATATACAAATATGAATATTAGTGTTAAATCACATGTCAATGTGAACTAGATTATTGACTCTAGTGCAAGTGGGAGACTGAAGGAAATATGCCCTAGAGGCAATAATAAAGTTATTATTTATTTCCTTATTTCATGATAAATGTTTATTATTCATGCTAGAATTGTATTAACGGGAAACTTGATACATGTGTGAATACATAGACAAGCATAGTGTCACTAGTATGCGTCTACTTGACTAGCTTGTTGATCAAAGATGGTTGTGTTTCCTAACCATAGACATGAGTTGTCATTTGATTAACAGGATCACATCATTAGGAGAATGATGTGATTGAATTGACCCATTCCGTTAGCTTAGCACTTGATCATTTAGTATGTTGCTATTGCTTTCTTCATGACTTATACATGTTCCTGTAACTATGAGATTATGCAACTCCGTTTACCGGAGGAACACTTTGGGTGCTACCAAACGTCACAACGTAACTGGATGATTATAAAGGAGTACTACAGGTGTCTCCAAAGGTACATGTTGGGTTGGCGTATTTCAAGATTAGGTTTTGTCACTCCGATTGTCGGAGAGGTATCTCTGGGCCCTCTCGGTAATGCACATCACTATAAGCCTTGCAAGCAATGTGAATAATGAGTTAGTTGCAGGATGATGCATTACGTAACGAGTAAAGAGACTTGCCGGTAACGAGATTGAACTAGGTATTGGATACCGACGATCGAATCTCAGGGAAGTAACATACTGATGACAAAGGGAACAACGTATGTTGTTATGCGGTTTGACCGATAAAGATCTTCGTAGAATATGTAGGAGCCAATATGAGCATCCAGGTTCCGCTATTGGTTATTGACCGAGAATAGTTCTAGGTCATGTCTACATAGTTCTCGAACCCGTAGGGTCCGCACGCTTAACGTTACGATGACAGTTATATTATGAGTTTATGAGTTTTGATGTACTGAAGGAGTTCGGAGTCCCAGATGAGATCGGGGACATGACGAGGAGTCTCTAAATGGTCGAGATGTAAAGATCGATATATTGGACGACTATATTCGGAGTTCGGAAAGGTTCCGAGTGATTCGGGTATTTTTCGGAGTACCGGAGAGTTACGGGATTTCGCTGGGAGAAGTATTGGGCCTTATTGGGCCATACGGGAAAGAGAGAGGGGCTGCCTAAGGCAAGCTGCGCGCCCCCCAAGGCCTAGTCCGAATTGGACTAGGGGGAGGGGCCGCACCCCCTCCTTCCTTCCCTTCCCTCTTCCCCTTCCTTGTCTCCTACTCCTACTACTTGGAAGGACTCCTAGTTGGACTAGGAAAGGAGGAATCCTACTCCCGGTGGGAGTAGGACTCCACTAGGGCGCGCCATAGAGAAGGGCCGGCCCTCCCCTCCTCCACTCCTTTATATACGGATCGTTCCTTAGCCGTGTGCGGTGCCCCCCTCCACCATATTCCACCTCGGTCATATCGTCGCGGAGTTTAGGCAAAGCCCTGCGCCGGTAGAGCATCATCATCGTCACCATGCCGTCGTGCTGACGGAACTCATCCCCGACACTTTGCTGGATCGAAGTCCGGGGATCGTCATCGAGCTGAACGTGTGCTGAACTCGGAGGTGCCGTACGTTCGGTACTTAGATCGGTCGGATCATGAAGACGTACGACTACATCAACCGCGTTGTCGTAACGCTTCCGCTTACGGTCTACGAGGGTACGTGGACAATACTCTCCCCTCTCGTTGCTATGCCATCACCATGATCTTGCGTGTATGTAGGAATTTTTTTTTGAAATTACTACGTTCCCCAACAGTATCTACCACCACTCCCACATCCGACATAATATTTAAAAGGAGATTATCCGAAAGAGACAGTAATACCAGCCGAACCGGAGAGGAACCAACGGAAGGGACGGAGTGAATACCTGGGGTAGGAAGATCATTCGCTGCAGCCCGCTTTTCCGCCCGCTCCAAGTTAGAGCCGCCTGAATTAGCCACCCACCTACCTTTGCGAGCCGTGGACGCAGGAGACCGGATCACAGGCGATCGAGCCACGGGGGAAGGCAGAATGGGACCCGAGCGAGACATCGACCCGAGATCCTTGTCGAGGCGGCAACAGACCCCATTCATGGATTGTTTTCTGCCCGAAGAATTCCTGCTCTTAGTCGAGAATTTTTGCACCGAAGACTTCTTCTTCCTCTGAGACTGGGCTCCCACCGCTTTACGAGCAGGGAAGGCAGGCGGGTCCTCAATTCCCGAGCGAGTGGGAGAAATAGGGCGAGCCGGAAGGTTGGAGGAAGCACCAAAAATGGGTGTAGCCGACAGAGGAGGGTTCTTCAGAAGATCATCACCAGCAGTAGAAATCATAGGATTAGCAGGGGGAATCGCCACAGCCTCACGGGGAGCTGTGCCATAGGGTGCTTGAGAATGGAACAACTCCCGTTCAGATTCAGCCAAGCCATCCCACTGCGATTGGGTGAAGCATAGGTTAGATCCATCACTCTGATTGTTACCACCCATAGATCCATCCCCCTCCTTATCATGTTTAACCGAGGGGTTAGAGGGGGAGGAGGGGTTGAAAAGCAGCCGCCCCCTCCACCCGCACCCGGAGCCTGATACCATTGGGAGAGGGGAAAACATCAATCCCTCCATGGACACTACCCGGATCCACACACCATATCTTCATTCTTGCTGGGCCAACCTTGTTCAGAGATTCCGTATCCACCTCAACGGGCTTCCCAATCAAAACACCAAACGCCATAAGAAAGGTAGACGAGCGGAGCCCAGCTGGAAAATCATCAATCAAGACCCAGACCTGAGAAAGAGGACCAACCGCCGTACCACTGCACGAGGCAATCATCCGCAAGCACTCCTTGGAAGGAAACACAACCGAAAACTCGTACTCACAGATCTGGTCAACTTGCCAATCCCACCCTGCCACGTCCCAGATACGAAGCCCTTTGAGTAGAGTTTGATATGAAATCTTTTGGTCCTTTAAAGAGACGATAGCAGCATTGGAAAGCGAGGGGGCCACCTCCAGGACAGGAAGATCACTGTCAAATGCAAAGAAGGCGCAACCGGGGAGGCCCGAGCCAAACTGGAGGACCAAGGGAGGTTTCGGTCTGTTCATGCAATTGACCATGAGATGCCCATCAGAACAGCAAATTAGGCAGAACGGAGGGTTGGTACATCGAGATTGAAAGTGACCAGGCTTGTGACAGGCGAAGCAAGTGAGCGCAGATGGGTTGCTTGGGGATGCAGAGGTGGGTCAAGGCTGTGGGAGGGAAGAAGGAGGAGGTAGGAGCCTGTCCCCCACCCACGACGAGGAAGGGGCCCCGGACAGAGGACCGGAAGGCCGCCGCATCGGCCCCATGAAGGACCTGGGCGGCGGGTGAGGCCCCGCACCCGCACTAGCCGAGCGAGGGGGAGGGGGAAACCGCGCCGGAGCAGGTGCACCGCGGCCCGAGCTAAGCGCAGGCGGGAACCCGACGAGGAAGAAACCTCACCACTGGACGCCGCCGCCGCCTCCCACGGATCCAGCGCCGGAGAGAGCGAGGTGCCAGATCCAGACCCCTGCGGACCAGATCCAGGCGCGCGCTCCCGCTCCAAGCATTGCAGCCACTCCGGCCCCGCAGCCCAGGCCGCACGATCACGAGCCACCTGCTCGCGCACCGCCTGCTCCGCCTCCAGCTTGGAGCGGAGCGAGGCCTCGAGCTCCAGATCCACCGCAGACGCAGGAGAATCCTCCTGCCGACTCTTACTGCCCGAGACCGCCTCGCAAGACGAACCCCGAGACTTATCCATGGCGAGCGCCGTGGCGAAGGAGAGGAGAAGGGGAGGAGGAGGGTTAGATCTGACGAGGCGGCGAATGGGAAAACGATGGCGGCACGGATCGGCAGCGAAATCCGGAAAACATACCAGAGGAGAGGAGAGCCGTGGTGGATCTATATAGCCGGACCGAGCCGTACCCACCTAGGCCCGACAGGTTAGATGGGCCGAGAGGGAGGGGAGCAGGCAACATAACGGGGGGGCTAACTAGGCCTGCAGAAACAAGAGGGGGGAATTCAGCAACTGACGAGAGAGGGGGCGAGTGGGCCCATAGGACAGACCAGAAGCGGGAGGCCCAACAAGCCCAACAGAGAGCATGGCCCACGACACACTAGCCACCGAGGCGGAAACCAGATCTAGGGCACGCGGAGCCCGCGCCGCCATCCCCCCCGGCGGCACCATCGCCGGCGACGAGGCAGCCGAGCCAGCATCAGAGAAGGGAGATGGAGAGCCTCCAAGCTCCCCATCAGGAGCAACACCCAGAATCCCCGGCCCAGGAAAGACAGCAGAGACCTTACTGAACTTGCGCCGATGATGAGAAACCTGGATCCAACCAGCATCAGGCGACGCCGCCGCCACCGTCCGTCCCCGGCCACTAGGAGAGAACTTGCGGGGGCGAGGCGCAGCAAGAGGAAGCACGGCCTGCCCAGGGCTAGCCGGCGAGCAGCGAGGGAGGAGGCAGCAAACCACGGTTTCTACTCATCAGAAACGAGAGCCCAGAAGCGAGATCCAAGCGAAGGCAGGGGAGAAGGCGGCGGAGAAGGCACCACCGGCAGGCGAGCGGGGGAAGGGGGGGCAAGACCAGAGGTGAGGGGGGAGGGGGGAGACCGAGCCCCGGCCGGCGAACGAGGAAGAGGGACTGGGAGGGGCGAGGGGCGACTAGGGTGAGAGGGAGAGGAAGGAGGAAGGAGAGCCATCCACCATGGGCGAGATACCATATTTTCCACAGGTTCTATCTCAGCTCGCCAATGATGTTGATCGACCTCGTCTCCTCCCACTTAACAAACATTACTGAAAAAATTAAAATAAATCCAGAAAAATTGGAGCACTAATGTCAAGTGCCGGATTTTAACCATGGTGGGTTGGTTCCACCACAAAGAACATAACCATCTGAGCTATGCTCAGTTCACAATCGTGGCTTGAGTTGAGATTTAAAATTCCTTTATGAACTTGTACTTCATCTGATCCATATTACTTGCACAAAGTTGTACTAAAGTTGCGGCAAGTAATATGGATCGTAGAGTGTACCAGACTTTAGAATATTTGCTGCTCATGTATCGTATAACATGCATTTTCTAGCAGCAGTGGTGCATGACGTAGTTTTGTTTGCTGCTCTCTTGGTTTTCAGTTATTTAAAATTCTAGTTTTGTCCTAACACAAACTTCTCATATTCACCACCCTAAGAGAATCCTAACCAGCCCATGCGCCAAACCAACCTTCTGAAATTACAGAATTTCACTAGATTAAATGCTTTTGATTTTCATTTCCGTCATAGAACCAAAATTTCCATTTGAATTCGATTGGGTATAACCAAATATTTCAAAATTTTAAAAAAGTAATGTGTGTGTACTACCACAGTCGCTGAAATATTGTGGGCGAAAGATGATTATTTCAGTATGTACTGATTTTGATGAAATTTTTGAAATTAATATGAGATTTCGGTGGAAGAGAAAACCAAGGTTGGGATCCAATAAGCTGTTAGCCAACATAAGTTTCTGTTCCTGACTTAAGATATACAAGCAAACATGCCCGTGCATTGCACCAGGAGAAAACAAATCATCCCTCATAGACACATTGGACGACATTAGCAAATCCCGTGAAAAATTTCACGATGTCGTACGAGAGACAACATGATAAGTGGTGTTGCGCAAAGGCATAAAGTTGGTTCGATTTTTTACGTGTACTGAAGGTGCATCCAATTTATTAGACAACAGAAATATCTACACAGGCTCCTATATCAATTCATGCATTTGTTGGCGCTCCTCCTCAGTGATGCCCAACAAATAGTGCATTCACTTCTTCTTCGGTACAACCCCCTAAATACAACAACGGTTGAGATCGCTCCGTACCCCTTCATTAAAAAGGGTAGGATCGTCCCATCACTTAAAAAGCAGCCGCCGGCGCGACGGGGCTGTACCCGTGCGACGGGGATCTACCTCGACTGCCCGTACACGCGGCCGTCCGCGTACGTACGATGACGACCAGTCGTGGTCAAAGAAAAAAAGACGACGCGACCAGTCGAGCAATGTTTGCGTGGCGACGTGGTGTCGGCCAGAGAAAAAAAAAGGAAAATGAAAAAAACACGACGCGACATGTGGACGGACGGTTGCGTGCCGTCTAGGCGTCGGTCAAGGGCGGTTCCCGAGGCGGCCGCCGCCCCCGATGCGCCATTAATACCGGTATTACGCCGGGGCGTCGATCACCTACCCGTCTGCCTCCCCCACCCACCGACGCCCGTCCTTAAACGCGCCGCTCCTCTCCCGTCTGCCTCCCCCACCCCACTCGGCGCGCCTTGATACGTCTCCAACGTATCTATAATTTTTGATTGTTCCATGCTATTATATTACCCCTTTTGGATGTTTATGGGCTTTATTTTACACATTTATATCATTTTTGGGACTAACCTACTAACCGGAGGCCCAACCCGTATTGCTGTTTTTTTGCCTATTTCAGTATTTCGAAGAAAAGGAATATCAAACGGAGTCCAAACGGAATGAAACCTTCGGGAGCGTGATTTTTGGAACGAACGTGATCCGGAGAGCTTGGAGTGCAAGTCAAGAAGCTCCCGAGGACCCCACGAGATAGGGGGCGGCGCCCCCCCCCCCTGTAGGGCGCGCCACCCTATCTCGTGGGCCCCTCGAGCGACCACCAACGTACTTCTTCCTCCTATATATACCTACAGACCTCGAAAACATCCAGGAGCACCACGAAACACAACTTCCACCGCCATAACCTTCTGCATCCGCGAGATCCCATCTTGGAGCCTTCGCCGGCACTCTGCCGGAGGGGGAATCGACCATGGAGGGCTTCTACATCAACATCCTTGCCCCTCCGATGAGTTGTGAGTAGTTTACCACAGACCGTAGTTATTAGCTAGATGGCTTGTTCTCTCTTTTTGGATCTGAATACAATGTTCTCCCCCTCTCTTATGGAGATCTATTCGATGTAATCTCTTTTTGCGGTGTGTTCGTTGAGATCCGATGAATTGTGGGTTTATGATGAAGTTTATCTATGAATAATATTTGAATCTTCTCTGAATTCTTTTATGTATGATTGAGTTATCTTTGCAAGTCTCTTCGAATTATCAGTTTGGTTGGGCCTACTAGATTGGTCTTTCTTGCCATGGGAGAAGTGCTTAGCTTTGGGTTCAATCTTGCGGTGATCTTACCTAGAGATAGAAAGGGTTGCAAGACACGTATTGTATTGTTGCCATCGAGGATAACAAGATGGGGTTTATATCATATTGCATGAGTTTATCCCTCTACACCATGTCATCTTGCTTAATGCGTTACTTGTTCTTATGAACTTAATACTCTAGATGCAGGCAGGACTCGGTCGATGTGTGGAGTAATAGTAGTAGATGCAGGCACGAGTCGGTCTACTTGTTATGGACGTGATGCCTATATACATGATCATACCTAGATAATCTCATAACTATGCGCTTTTCTATCAATTGCTCGACAGTAATTTGTTCACCCACCGTAATACTTATGCTATCTCGAGAGAAGCCTCTAGTGAAACCTATGGCCCCCGGGTCTATCTCTTATCATATTTGCTTTCAATCTACTTTTATTTGCATCTTTACTTTCTGCATCTATATTACAAAATACCAAAAATATATTACTATCTCTATCAGATATCACTTTCGTAAGTAGCCGTGAAGGGATTGACAACCCCTTTATTGTGTTGGTTGCGAGTTCTCGGTTTGTTTGTGTAGGTGCGTGGGACTTTTGAGGAGCCTCCTACTGGATTGATACCTTGGTTCTCAAAACTGAGGGAAATACTTACGCTACACTTGCTGCATCACCCTCTCCTCCTCGGGGAAAACCAACGCTAGCTCAAGACGTAGCAGGAAGGATTTCTGGCGCCGTTACCGGGGAAGTCTTCGTTCAAGTCAAGAAATACCAAGTACCCATCACAAACCCATCTCCCTCGCATTTACATTATTTTCCTCTCGTTTTCCTCTCCCCCACTTCACCCTTGCCGTTTTATTTGCTCTCTCTTTCCCAATCCCCTCCTCTCTTTTCGCTTGCCGTTTTTCTGTTTGCTTGTGTGTTGGATTACTTGTTGCCATGGCACAAGATAATACCAAATTGTGTGATTTCTCTAATACCAATAATAATGATTTCCTTAGTACTCTAATTTCTCCTCTTAATGATGTTGAGTCTTGTGAAATCAATGCTACTTTACTGAATCTTATCATGAAAGATCAATTCGCCGGCCTTCCTAGTGAAGATGCCGCTACTCATCTAAACAATTTTGTTGATTTGTGTGATATGCAAAAGAAGAAAGATACGGATAACAATATTGTCAAATTGAAGTTATTTCCGTTTTCACTTAGAGATTGTGCTAAAGTTTGGTTTTCGTCTTTGCCTAAAAATATTATTGATTCTTGGAATAAGTGCAAAAATGCTTTTATCTCTAAGTATTTTCCTCCCGCTAAGATCATCACTCTTAGGAACGATATTATGAATTTTAAACAACTTGATCATGAGCATGTTGCCCAATCTTGGGAAAGAATGAAATGGATGCTTCGCAAGTGCCCTACTCACGGTTTGAATTTATGGATGATCATACAAAAATTTTATGCTGGTTTGAACTTTGCTTCTAGAAATCTCTTAGATTCGGCTGCGGGAGGCACGTTTATGGAAATCACATTAGGAGATGCTACAAAACTTCTTGATAATATTATGGCTAATTATTCTCAATGGCACACCGAAAGATCTTCTAGTAAAAAAGTGCATGCTATAGAAGAAATCAATGTTTTGAGTGGAAAGATGGATGAACTTATGAAGATGTTTGCTACTAAAAATACTCCTCTTGATCCTAATGATATGCCTTTGTCTTCTTTGATTGAGAATAATAATGAATCTATGGATGTGAATTTTGTTGGTAGGATAGTTTTGGAAACAATGCTTATAGAGGAAACTTTAATGATAGACCGTTCCCTAGTAATTCCTCTAATAATTATGGAAATTCCTACAATAATTCTTATGATAATTTTAATAAGATGCCCTCTGATTTTGAGAATAAGGTGAAAGAATTTATGATTTCTCAAAAGAATTTTAATGCTTTGCTTGAAGAAAAATTGCTCAAAGTTGATGATTTGGCTAGGAACGTTGATAGACTTTCGCTTGAAATTGATTCTCTTAAAGTTAGATATTCCCCTCCTATGCATGATATCAATGAGTCTCTCAAACTAATGAGAACTTCCATTGATGAGTGTAAGGAAAGAACCGCTAGATTGCGTGCTAAAAAAGAAAGCTTTATAAAAGCGTGTTCTTCTAGTTTCCGTGAAAATAATGATGAGGATCTTAAATTTATTGATGCGACTCCAATTAGATCTATGTTTTGCAATATGAATTTTGATGATTATGGGACTGATGATGAATCAACTTTGCCTAAAGGCGTCCCTAGAATTCGGAGTGTTTAGATCTTAATGCTAAATTTGGTAAAAGTGAGATTGGATAATCTTCAACTTCTAATAACATTGAACCTACTATCTCGGAGTTCAAGGAATTTGACTATGATAATTGTTCTTTAAAAGGTTGTATTTCCTTGTTGCAATCCGTTGTTAATTCTCCTCACGCTTATAGTCAAAATAAAGCTTTTACCAAACATATCATTGATGCCTTGTTGCAATCTTATGATGAAAAACTTAATTTGGAAGTTTCTATACCTAGAAAACTTAATGATGAGTGGGAACCTACTATAAAGATTAGAATTAAAGATTATGAGTGTTTTGCTTTGTGTGATTTGGGTGCTAGTGTTTCCACGATTCCGAAAACTTTATGTGATATTCTAGGTTTCCATGATCTTGAAGATTGCTCTTTAAATTTGCACCTTGCGGATTGCACCATTAAAAAGCCTATGGGAAGGATCAATGATGTTCTTATTGTTGCAAATAGAAATTTGGTGCCTGTAGATTTTATCGTTCTTGATATAGATTGCAATCTTTCTTGCCCTATTATTCTTGGTTGGCCTTTCCTTAGAACGATTGGTGCGATTATTGATATGAAGGAAGGGAACATTAGATTCCAATTTCCCTTAAAGAAAGGCATGGAGCACTTTCCAAGAAATAAAGTGAAATTACCTTATGAATCTATCATGTGTGCTACATATGAATCAAGTGCCAAAGATGGCACTCGTTAGATCTATCTTTGCTTTTATGCATAGCTAGGGGCGTTAAACGATAGCGCTAGTTGGGAGGCAACCCAATTTTTCTTTATGTTTTTTATTTTTGCTCCTGTTTAGGAATAAATCTTGCATCTACTCTCTGTTTAGATGTGTTTTTATCTTTTAGTTAGTGTTTGTGCCAAGTAGAACCTATAGGATAAACTATGATGATAGTTGATTTGATTCTGCTGAAAAACAGAAACTTTGCGCTCACGAGAAAAAATTCAATAAATCACAGAAATGTGCTTTTTGCATTGATTCTTTTTGCTTCTGATAAATAGACAAATTGTCCAGTACGTACTAGTTTGGTAGGATTTTTAGATTTCCAGAAGTTTGCGTTAGTTACAGATTGCTACAGACTTTTCTGTTTTTGACAGATTCTGTTTTTCGTGTGTTGTTTGTTTATTTCAATGCATCTATGGCTAGTAAATTAGTTTATAAACCATAAGGAAGTTGGAATACAGTAGGTTTAACACCAAAATAAATAAATAATGAGTTCATGGCAGTACCTTATGTGGTGGTTTTGTTTTCTTGCACTAACGGAGCTTATAAGATTTCCTGTTGAGTTTTGTGTTGTGAAGTTTTCAAGTTTTGGGTAAAGCTTTTATGGACTATGGAATAAGGAGTGGAAAGAGCCTAAGCTTGGGGATGCCCATGGCACCCCAATATATTCAAGGATAGCCAAAAGCCTAAGCTTGGGGATGCCCCGGGAAGGCATCCCCTCTTTCGTCTTCGTTCTTTGGTAACTTTACTTGGAGCTATATTTTTATTTGCTACATGATATGTGTTTTGCTTGGAGGGTCGTGTATTATATTAGTCTTTGATTTTTAGTTTACCACAATCATCCTTGCTGTACACACCTTTTGGGAGAAGCCTATTTGATTAGAATTTGCTAGAATACTCTATGTTCTCCACTTATATCTTTTGAGCTTGATAGTTTTGCTCTAGTACTTCACTTATATCTTTTAGAGCACGTCGGTGGAATAATTTTGAAGAAATTGCTAGTATCTCATGCTTCACTTATATTATTTTGAGAGTATTTTAGAACAGAATGGTATTTGCTATGGTTACAAAGTTGGTCTTAAAATGATGAGCATCCAAGTTGGGTATAATAAAAACTATCATAGAAAAAGAATTGGATGCTATGATCAACTTGATGCTTGATAATTGTTTTATGATATAAAGGTAGTAATGTTAGGGTCATGCTAGTGGGTAATTATGAAATGGAGAAATACTTTTGTTTAAGTTGGCAAGTCCCGTAGCATGCACGTATGGTAAAAGTTATGTGACAAATTTGTTGCATGAGGTGCTCTTTTGATTGTCTTCCTTATGAGTGGCAGTCGGGGACGAGCGATGGTCTTTTCCTACCAATCTATCCCTCTTGGGGCATGCGTAGTAGTACTTTGCTTCGAGGGAGAAGTAGACTTTTGCAATAAGTATATGAGTTCTTTTTGACTAATGTGAGTCCATGGACATATGCACACTCATCCTTTTTACTTTGCTAGCCATTATTATTACCGCGCAACTTTCGCCGGTACCATAAACCCTTTATTTACCTTCCTCAAAAAAGCCACCATACCTACCTATTATGGCATTTCCATAGCCATTCTGAGATATATTGCCATGCAACTTTCCACCGTTCCGTTTATTATGACACATTCCATAATTGTCATATTGCTCTTTGCATGATCATGTAGTTGACATCGTATTTGTGGCAAGGCCACCTTCATAATTTTCGTACATGTCGCTCTTGATTCATTGCATATCCCGGTACACCGCCGGAGGCATTCATATAGATTCATATCTTGTTCTAGCTTTGAGTTGTAATTCTTGAGTTGTAAATCCATAAAAGTGTGATGATATTCATTATTAGAGCATTGTCCTAGTGAGGAAAGGATGATGAAGGCTATGATTCCCCCACAAGTCGGGATGAGACTTCGGACTTTACAAAAAGAAAGAAAAAATTGAGAAACGAAAAAAATGAGAAAGGCCAAAAAGAAAAAAAGGGAGGCCAAAGAAAAAAAGAGAAAAAGAAAAAGAAAAAAAGAAAAAGAAAAAAATGAAATAAGAGAAAAAGAGAGAAGGGACAATGCTACTATCTCTTTTTCCACACATGTCCTTCAAAATAGCACCATGATCTTCATGATAGAGAGTCTCCTATGTTGTCATTTTCATATGCTAAGTGGGAATTTTTCATTATAGAACATGGCTTGTATATTCCAATGATGGGCTTCCTCAAAATGCCCTAGGTCTTCTTGAGCAAGCAAGTTGGATGCACACCCACTTAGTTTCTTTTGTTGAGCTTTCATATATTTATAGCTCTAGTGCATCCGTTGCATGGCAATCCCTACTCTCTCACATTGATATCTATTAATGGGCATCAACTTATAGCCCGTTAGTACGCCTAGTTGATGTGAGACTATCTTCTCCCTCTTTTTGTCCTGACAACCACCATATACCACCATAGTGTTATGTCCATGGCTTACACTCATGTATTGCGTAAGAGTTGAAAAAGCTGAAGCGCGTTAAAAAGTATGAAACAATTGCTCGGCTCATCATCGGGGTTGTGCATGATGGGAGTATTTTGTGTGATGAAAATGAAGCATGGCCTAACTATATGATTTTGTAGGGATAAGCTTTCTTTGGCTATGCTATTTTGATAGGACATGATTATTTGTTAGTATGTTTTGAAGCATTATTATTTTTATGTTTTATAAGCTTTTATTTTTGAACCATTTGGATCTAAACATTCATGCTACAATAAATAGAATTACATTATGAATTATGCTAGGTAGCATTGCACATCAAAAATTTCTTTTTTATCATTTACCTACTCGAGGACGAGCAGGAATTAAGCTTGGGGATGCTTGATACGTCTCCAACGTATCTATAATTTTTTATTGTTCCATGCTATTATATTACCCCTTTTGGATGTTTATGGGCTTTATTTTACACATTTATATCATTTTTGGGACTAACCTACTAACCGGAGGCCCAGCCCGTATTGCTGTTTTTTTTGCCTATTTCAGTATTTCGAAGAAAAGGAATATCAAACGGAGTCCAAACGGAATGAAACCTTCAGGAGCGTGATTTTTGGAACGAACGTGATCCGGAGAGCTTGGAGTGCAAGTCAAGAAGCTCCCGAGGACCCCACGAGATAGGGGGGCGCGCCCCCCTGTTGGGCACGCCCCCTGTCTCGTGGCCCCTCGGGCGGCCACGTACGGACCCCGAAAACATCTAGGAGCACCATGAAACACAATTTCCACCGCCGTAACCTTCTGTATCCGCGAGATCCCATATTGGAGCCTTCGCCGGCACTCTGTCGGAGGGGGAATCGACCACAGAGGGCTTTTACATCAACATCCTTGCCCCTCCGATGAGTTGTGAGTAGTTTACCACAGACATACGGGTCCATAGTTATTAGCTAGATGGCTTCTTCTCTCTTTTTGGATCTCAATACAATGTTCTCCCCCTCTCTTGTGGAGATCTATTCGATGTAATTTCTTTTTGCGGTGTGTTTGTCGAGATCTGATGAATTGTGGGTTTATGATCAAGTTTATCTATGAATAATATTTGAATCTTCTCTGAATTCTTTTATGTATGATTGAGTTATCTTTGCAAGTCTCTTCGAATTATCAGTTTGGTTTGGCCTACTAGATTGGTCTTTCTTGCCATGCGAGAAGTGCTTAGCTTTGGGTTCAATCTTGCGGTGTTCTTACCCAGTGACCGAAAGGGTTGCAAAACACGTATTGTATTGTTGCCATCGAGGATAACAAGATGGGGCTTATATCATATTGCATGAGTTTATCCCTCTACATCATGTCATCTTGCTTAATGCGTTACTCTGTTCTTATGAACTTAATACTCTAGATGCAGGAAGGAGTCGGTCGATGTGTGGAGTAATAGTAGTAGATGCAGGCACGAGTCGGTCTACTTGTTATGGACGTGATGCCTATATACATGATCATGCCTAGATAATCTCATAACTATGCGCTTTTCTATCAATTGCTCGACAGTAATTTGTTCACCCACCGTAATACTTATGCTATCTCGAGAGAAGCCTCTAGTGAAACCTATGGCCCCTGGGTCTATCTCTTATCATATTTGCTTTCAATCTACTTTTATTTGCATATTTACTTTCTGCATCTATATTACAAAATACCAAAAATATATTACTATCTCTATCAGATCTCACTTTCGTAAGTAGCCGTGAAGGGATTGACAACCCCTTTATTGTGTTGGTTGCGAGTTCTCAGTTGTGTAGGTGCGTGGGACTTTTGAGGAGCGTCCTACTGGATTGATACCTTGGTTCTCAAAACTGAGGGAAATACTGACGCTACACTTGCTGCATCACCCTCTCCTCTTCGGGGAAAACCAACGCTAGCTCAAGACGTAGCACGCCTCACCCCACTCCCCCACACATTAACGCACTCCACCGACGACGCGCTCCCTTCCCGGCGGCCTCCATGGCGTCCGACGGCAGCGACGGTAGTGGCGGCTCGTGGCCGACGAGCCTGATCACGATGGAGACCGACGAGCTCATCCGGCTCACGCTGATGGTGCCGCCAGGCTGCCGTCTGCCGCACGCCTTCCGCCTAACCGTCGACGGGTACCCGACAAGGGGGCCCGGTGCGTCGCGGGATGAGCTCCGCCGGCATGAGGGCGTCGGTGGAACATCGTCGGCCGCGGCAAGTTTTGGAAGGGGAAGGACTACTGGAGAGTCATCGCGCAGGCTCGTCGGGAGTCACGGAAGAGCGGCTCGTCGTCTGCCCCAGGCGGCTCGTCGTCTTCCCCGGGCGGCTAGTCCTCTGCCCCAAGTCGGCCCCGCCGTCCTCCTCCGGCGGCCATGCCGTCTCCAAGCTCGTCCCGCCGTCTGGTACCCACCCTCGCCGGGCCCGCCTCCCCTCCCACCGTCAAGATCCCGCCGGAGCAGTTCACGCTGCGCGAGGGCAGCGACCTCGACGACTGCCCCGGTACCTAATCGCATTGTAGGCATCGCAAGCAGAAGCGGCGGCCGCGGCATCGGCCGCGGAGGCAAGAGAGGCCGCCGAGCTGTAGGCCCACTCAGCGCCGCGGCAACTATGGCGGCGATAGCAGAGGCCACCGAGCTGCAGGCCGCACTGGATGTAGTGGCGGGCATCAGAGCGGTGCAGGCGCAGGCGGTTCCGGTGGAGGACGACGCCGGCGACTGGGACAAGCCGTTTTTCGATGTGGAATATTTGTTCTTCGATGCTTTTAATATTGGAACGGTGAAAAATGGACAAGCCGTTTTTCGCAGGTCTGGTTTTATTTAAAATGCTTATATTGAATTTAATTCATTATGTAATACTATTTGGATTGTACTAATATGAAGTTGTAACAGGGGTCAATTGATAAATCGAGGGACCTAATGATTGCGCAGCTTATTTTTTCGGAGAGAAATACGCTCAACGATGTGAAGGACAAAGTTACCCGGCTTGCAAAGAAGAAATAAATGCGGCAAAATTTATGTACTAGAGAATTTTGTAGGCTCAAATGATGTTTACATTTATTTCGACTCTGATATCTTGTGACGAAGAAGGAACTACTATTTTGAATATATAAGTCAAGAATGACATTTGGATTATTATTTTGTCTTCATGCCGTTGTCTTTAAATTTGAATTATTCATATTCATACTTCTGCCGTCGTCAACTTGTTTGAATATAACAGTCCATGTTTTCCTATAGTTGTAAATGTTAAAAAAAATGCTGGTGTATTCATTATGCACTGTAGTGCCGTTGTTGTTTACTGTTGTTTTTCTGCACCGTCGTCGTTGCTTATAACACCGTCATTTTAAGCTTATTTAAAAAAAATAGCCCGACAAGTGCGCCGGCCAGTCTGACATTACAGATACTGGACCGACGGCACTGTCCCACAGGGCAGCGTCGGACGGCGGTAGCATAGCGAGTTAATCAGAGGAGTTCGACTGCCTTCGTGCCGCTGGGTATATAAGCAGGTCGTCCACTACAAGAAATATGTCAACTTGTGACCACCACTATTGGTCACTGAATGGTCATTGTTTTTCATTTGCGACCTTTTTGTGACCAAAACCAGAAGGACAAAAGCTGGCCATCATAAACTGACATTTTTTACCTTTCTTCTGGAATGGTCGTAGACGTTTATGACAAAAATATGCCTACTGTATTGTTTTGGTCACTAGCAACCACCCCAGACCATGTAGGCATACGGCGTGGTAATCTGATGTGGCACAAGAATCAGCCCGGTCCAATTCGATTTTCTACATGGGCCGAGCCCAACACTTCGACCTTTTTAATGTATTTTTTCCTGTTATTTTTTACTAGCTACATGGGCTTGGGCCATTGGTTCGGCCTTTTTTGCTTTCTAAGGTGCGGCCTTTTCACATTCTATTTTTTTTATTTTCGCTTTTTTTACATTCAATTTTCAGATTATTGTAGTCAACTGGATGCACATTGTCAGATTCTTCTAGGCACTAGGTCCCAAACATCAGGTTTTAATTTTTCACAACTTGTAACTCAATGATATACCAATCAGAGAACACATTTTAAATATATTCAAATAACAGCAAAATCACCAATATACCAATCAAGTTTATTACATTCCACCAATCACAATATAACCATACAATATTACACCAATCACAATATAGCACTCTACAGATAAAACGCTCAACAAGTATAGGCACGTCTCCAACACCTTAGCGCCTTGAGCCTGCAAAACATCACATCCTGCCACATATTAATGATCAAATCAATTCACCCCTTGACGGCAATAAAAAACGGTGCTCATGTATGAACGAAAATAAAATAAACAATCTTTGAGGCCATAGCATGTGCTACAAAAATCATAACATATGCATAGATGTCCACACAGAGCACATGCTACATGCACCAAGCATCAGGCATATGTTTAAGAAGACAAGTAATTTGATATGGAAACAAGTACAACTAACAATCTGACATGTGTAGTAGCACTAGCAAAAGAGCAAGACATGGAAGAATTTACAAGAACAACACCCTGGGAGTCCAATTACATGTACATGACGTACTGCTGCTAGTGTATAACAAAGCATGAGTCCAACTTGTGTAGGAGCAGAGCATGAGTCCAACAAAGCATGCTATAGAGCAGAAAAGAGGGAGCTAGGGGTAGGAGATGGAGCCAGTTCACCGAAGAACTTAGGAGTCCAGCTTGCGTCCTTGTTAATCTGCTGTTGCTCCGGTAGCTCTCGTGTGAGGGTATAAGATCAGATCCAACTGACTGGAAGCGGCCATTTGTCGAGCGATCTACAACAAGAGGTAAATGCAAGAGATTAGCAACTATAAACTGGATTTATAAAAATTAACAGTATAAGTAAAAGGCAGAGCTTGTGCAAGTTTATCAGTACAAACTGGATTTATAAACAAAATCTAATGGTATAAACAAAAGGCAGAGACTGTACTGTGCAAGTTTAGCACTATAAAATGAATTTATAAACAGAATTTAACAGCACAGACAAAATGCAGATACTATGTACTGACTACTGTGCTAGCTTAAGATGAATTTTTTCAGTGCTGCTGATGAATCTTGTGCTTGTTATGGCCGAGGAGAACTGAGTAGTGAGCCATGTACAAACAAAAGCGGAGACTATATACTGGGTACTGATGCACTATTCTATGATATGAGCTCCCCACTACTGGAATTAGCTACTTTGCCATCAGCCAGTTTTTTGCCGTCCGCTAGCTAACGGCAAAGATTCTTTCCCGTCGGCTAGCAGACGAGAAAGAGGGAGGGGGGCCCCACTGAGGAGCTGTTTAAAAAATACTTAACGGCCCCCTAGCAGACGGCAAAGAGCAAAAAAGCGGACGGCAAAGAGGGCGGACGACAAACATTTGACATATCTAACAGCGCGCCCCACCCCGCCCTTTCTCTTTGTTTCTCTCCCTGCTCCCACACGCACGCCGCCGCCCCCACCACTCACCGCCGCCCGGTCGCCCCACCGCCCCGCCGCCCCCGCCCCGTCGCCCCCGCCGCCCTGCCATCTCGGCACCGCCATGCCCCGGCCCCCCGGCGCCCCGGCCCCCCCACGCCCTACCTCCCCGGGCCCGGCGCCGCCGCCCCGCCCCCCGCACCACCGGCCCCCCGCCTCGTCGCCACTGTCGCCCGGCGCCGTCGCCCCACCGGCCCCCCGCCCCGTCGCCCCCGCCGCCGTGCCGTCTCGGCGCCGCCGCGCCCCGGCCCCCCCGCGCCCCACCGCCCCGGGCCCCGCGCCGCCGCCTCCCTCCTCCACCGGCCCAGGTGAGCTCTACCTCCTCTGTTTTTCCTTTTTTTTCTGTTTTTTTATTTTTAGGTTTATGTTTAGTTTAGATTGAGTTTTAGTTTTAGTTTTAGGTTTAGTTTTAGGTTTAGTTTTAGGTTTAGTTCAGTTTTAGGAAAGAAGAAGAAGAAGAAGAAAACAGGAGAGGAGGAGAAGAAGAAGCGGAAAAAGGAAAGGAAGAAGAAGAAGAGGAGGAGGAGGAGAAAAAAGAAGAAGAGGAAGAAGAAGAAGAAAAAAGAGGAGAGGAGGAGAAGAAGAAGGAGAGGAAGAAGAAGAAGGAAAAAAGGAAGAAAAGGAAGAAGAGGAAGAAGAAGAAAAGGAAAAAAGAGGAAAAAAACCCGACCCGACACGGCACCCCGACCCCGACCCCGACACCCCGACCCCGACCCCGACACGACACCCCGACCCCGAGCCTGACCCGACACGCCGACCCCGACACCGACACGGCACCCCGACCCCGACCCGACACCCCGACCCCGAGACCCCGACCCCGACCCCGACACCCCGACCCCGACCCCGACACCGACACCCCGACCCCGAGCCTGACCCGACACCCCGACCCCGAGACCGAGACGGCACCCCGACCCCGACCCGGCACCCCGACCCGACACCCCGACACCGACACCCCGACCCCGACCCCGACAACCCGACCCCGACCCCGACACCGACACCCCGACCCCGAGCCTGACCCGACACCGACCCGGCACCCCGACCCCGACCCGGCACCCCGACCCGACACCTAGCCCTGAGACCACGACCCCGACCCCGACACGGCACCCCGACACCCCGACCCCCGACACCTCCCGAAAAGGTGTTCTTTGGCCTTCTAGAGGCCGACGGGGTCATATATTTGTGAATTATTAGTTAGGTCATATATTTTTCGATTTTGTTATGAAAAACATCATATATAATTGTGTTGATCGGGTAGTTTTAAATGTGCAGTTGTTTATGTTGTACTTGATGATGATACACTTAAGTGATATACATATTATTATTCATGTCGGTACTTTTTTTATGTTGTACTAATTTTGTTTATTCTTTGTCATGGCAGGTGTTGAAAGATGGTGGGCGCTGGTCGGGAGCGCGCCGAGGCCCCTTCTTCGTCGGCACGTAGTGTGAGGTCTTCCATTCCACACGCACCTCTCCGCCGAGCGTTGCTGGACAGTATGGCGACACCGTTGGGCCCTTCTTCGTCGACCGCGGTGCCCAGCAGGGGATGAGGTAAGAAGAAGAGAGGAGGTGGAGCACGTGGTCGCGGGAGAGGAGGTTGCGTGACACTTACGGCGCCTTCCTCGCCGCTGCCCCCAGCTGTTTCACCCGAGCACGTGACTGCTAGGGTGGACTCGTCTGAGGAGGAGGCTACACGGACTCCGGTCCACAAGCCTCCGGTCCACGGGTCTTCGGCCCACGAGCCTCGGGTCGACGGGCCTTTGGCCCATGAGAGTTGGGCCCACAAGACCCCGGAGGAGCACACGTCTGGATGGGGTACTTGGTCGGGTCAGCCTGAGGAGCCGAGTGGACATGCTGATGATGGCGGGGAGCCGAGTGGCCATGCTGATGATGGCGAGGAGCCGACTAATTTTGAGGAGGAGGGGGAGGAGGGGGGAAACGTCTACCAGCGTGGTGCTACACGGCTCCCGTCCGTGCCGGCGACCCGCAAGCAGAGGTGGTTGATTTTCCCTGATCGGTAAGTGCATTTAATCTTTTTGTACCTTCTGCATTCATGTTTCTTCAAATAACTAATGCGTTGGCCTTGTCATGCTGCAGGGGTTGGGACCACCATGAAAGTGTCCGCCGGCCCAACTCCATCCTTGTAGTTTTGATTCGGCAAAACTTTCCGGGGTTTGTCACGTTGCCTGGTGAGGGTCGGCTTCCAGAGGTTGGATTGAGTTGGGAGCACTACTTGGCTGCCCCGGCCCCGCCGGGTGAGATTATCGACAGTGTCTTGTGCAAGACGAGGGCAGATGTGGTGATCAGAAAGTTCTGGGTAATTTCTCCTTTACACAATTAAAAATCTTGAACTAGCTAGTTATTAATTGTACTAATCAATATTGTCTCATTTGATTGCAGACATTCTACAGGTGTGAGGAGGGATACGAGGAGGAGGCGGTAGATGTTATCGACAAGGAGTGCAAGCGCCTACTTCAGAACTTACGGCATGAGGTTCGGGTGCAGGCTGTTCGAGACTACTACACCGAGCATGGTATCAAGAAGCCCAAGCAGGAGTGCCGTGAAAAAGTTCTTGAGTATGGAGCAGTACATGAAGGTAATTCTTAAGGCCTTGTACTTACTTCCTTCATTTAGTAATTCATAGCTGTAGCGCTCAAGTTTCTATTTGCTAACTTAGGCCCCTGGGAGATGGTGTGCGGATCGGATGGATTGTTGGGAGGTGTTGGTCAATGCGTGGTGCTCAAAACAATGGCTGGCCACCCACAATGAGGGCAAGGACAAACGTGCCCAAATGGAAGGTGTGCCACACCACCAAGGCAGCTCCAACTTATTTCAGTACGGGCGAAACTGGGTATGTGGTTTGCTTCATGATTCATGCAATTCATTCATCATGCCAGTTTTAGCCCTTTAATTACTAATTTACTTTGTTTCTCTCTTTCAGGCACGCTACAATAAGGCGGATAAGGTGCCAGAGGTGTACGACCTGTATGCCATGGCCCACACTGGCTCTTACAAGAAAGTCAAGGCATTCTCTGCCTCTGACCTCGATGATCCAAAGAACTTCACCAACATCTCCGCCCACGACAAGCTCGTGCAATATAGAGATCAGGGGAAGGCGAGGAAAGGGGAGGACTTTAACCCGAGCTAGGGTCCCATTGATACAGAGCTGCTGATGATATCTGGTGGCGGGATGTCCCATGGCTCCATAGCCATGGGAGATGGACTTATCTGTTGTCTAGCACTCTCTCGGAGATCAAGGCGCGCCAGTCGAGCTCCGCTCCTGAGATAAGGCCTCGTGAACGGCCAGTCCAACTCGCCTTCAAGGTTAGTTATACCTACTCAGCTATCTTTCTCCATTACATTGTGTGCTCTTCCATCAATGATTACAAATGGTCATGTGAGTGGTGTTGCAGGCTGCTATACAGAGTGAGAGAGATAGAACGAAGAAACTTCTGGCGGAGGCGGCGGAGAGGCAGCGGGAGTTGGAGGAGAGGACGACAGAGATGTTGGAGGAGGAGAGGGCACGGAATGACATGCAGGCAAGGGCCATGTACGAGCTCCTTGTGGTAAGTTTCTTCTGCAGATTACTTGCTAGTCTTAACATTTGAGTCTCATTACTAACTAGTATGACTCTGTTGTGAAAACCAAATGTGCAGTCTGTGTGCGAGAAGTCCGGTCAGACCGCTCCGCCGATGCAAGTGATTTCTCCTAGGAGCACGGTGAGTTTAATTTGAATGGACATTACTTGCTAGTCTTAACATTTGAGTGCCATAATGCTAACGAGACATTGGAAATGATCTTTGGTGCATCTTAACTCCAAAAACGCATCGCACGATCCTTCTCCAGCTACCGGCACGAGCCAGCCCGCTCCTACACCTCCTTGATCACAGTAAGTTTCTCTAGTGTTTTGCTTAACAAATGCATAAAGACCTAGACTTAGCTTTATTTCCTCCAATATGCTTACCATAATGACCTAGAGTTAGCTTCTTTTCCTCCAAAATGACTTAATATGCTTACTGACCTCATAGACCATCCATTCTACCTAAGTTAGCTCTAAAACGATATGTACTTAGGTTACTTATGTCAAAAATTGCATAATTGGCTTAGTTAGCTCATAAACGATCCATTTTTACCTAAGTTAGCTCTAATATGACTCATTTTGCCTTAGTTAGCTTACAAGTGATCCAATTTATCCAAGTTAGCTCTAAAATGACCCATTTTAGTAGATTAGCTCGTAAATGATCCATTTTACCCAGTGACCGAAAGGGTTGCAAAACACGTATTGTATTGTTTCCATCGAGGATAACAAGATGGGGCTTATATCATATTGCATGAGTTTATCCCTCTACATCATGTCATCTTGCTTAATGCGTTACTCTGTTCTTATGAACTTAATACTCTAGATGCAGGAAGGAGTCGGTCGATGTGTGGAGTAATAGTAGTAGATGCAGGCACGAGTCGGTCTACTTGTTATGGACGTGATGCCTATATACATGATCATGCCTAGATAATCTCATAACTATGCGCTTTTCTATCAATTGCTCGACAGTAATTTGTTCACCCACCGTAATACTTATGCTATCTCGAGAGAAGCCTCTAGTGAAACCTATGGCCCCTGGGTCTATCTCTTATCATATTTGCTTTCAATCTACTTTTATTTGCATATTTACTTTCTGCATCTATATTACAAAATACCAAAAATATATTACTATCTCTATCAGATCTCACTTTCGTAAGTAGCCGTGAAGGGATTGACAACCCCTTTATTGTGTTGGTTGCGAGTTCTCAGTTGTGTAGGTGCGTGGGACTTTTGAGGAGCGTCCTACTGGATTGATACCTTGGTTCTCAAAACTGAGGGAAATACTGACGCTACACTTGCTGCATCACCCTCTCCTCTTCGGGGAAAACCAACGCTAGCTCAAGACGTAGCACGCCTCACCCCACTCCCCCACACCCTAACGCACTCCACCGACGACGCGCTCCCTTCCCGGCGGCCTCCATGGCGTCCGACGGCAGCGACGGTAGTGGCGGCTCGTGGCCGACGAGCCTGATCACGATGGAGACCGACGAGCTCATCCGGCTCACGCTGATGGTGCCGCCAGGCTGCCGTCTGCCGCACGCCTTCCGCCTAACCGTCGACGGGTACCCGACAAGGGGGCCCAGTGCGTCGCGGGATGAGCTCCGCCGGCATGAGGGCGTCGGTGGAACATCGTCGGCCGCGGCAAGTTTTGGAAGGGGAAGGACTACTGGAGAGTCATCGCGCAGGCTCGTCGGGAGTCACGGAAGGGCGGCTCGTCGTCTGCCCCAGGCGGCTCGTCGTCTTCCCCGGGCGGCTAGTCCTCTGCCCCAAGTCGGCCCCGCCGTCCTCCTCCGGCGGCCATGC
This sequence comes from Triticum timopheevii, assembly GCA_963921465.1. NCBI lineage: Eukaryota > Viridiplantae > Streptophyta > Magnoliopsida > Poales > Poaceae > Triticum > Triticum timopheevii. Next base: position 12,434,526 of record OY997274.1, read on the forward strand.
CGTCTCCAAGCTCGTCCCGCCGTCTGGTACCCACCCTCGCCGGGCCCGCCTCCCCTCCCACCGTCAAGATCCCGCCGGAGCAGTTCACGCTGCGCGAGGGCAGCGACCCCGACGACTGCCCCGGTACCTAATCGCATTGTAGGCATCGCAAGCAGAAGCGGCGGCCGCGGCATCGGCCGCGGAGGCAAGAGAGGCCGCCGAGCTGTAGGCCCACTCAGCGCCGCGGCAACTATGGCGGCGATAGTAGAGGCCACCGAGCTGCAGGCCGCACTGGATGTAGTGGCGGGCATCAGAGCGGTGCAGGCGCAGGCGGTTCCGGTGGAGGACGACGCCGGCGACTGGGACAAGCCGTTTTTCGATGTGGAATATTTGTTCTTCGATGCTTTTAATATTGGAACGGTGAAAAATGGACAAGCCGTTTTTCGCAGGTCTGGTTTTATTTAAAATGCTTATATTGAATTTAATTCATTATGTAATACTATTTGGATTGTACTAATATGAAGTTGTAACAGGGGTCAATTGATAAATCGAGGGACCTAATGATTGCGCAGCTTATTTTTTCGGAGAGAAATACGCTCAACGATGTGAAGGACAAAGTTACCCGGCTTGCAAAGAAGAAATAAATGCGGCAAAATTTATGTACTAGAGAATTTTGTAGGCTCAAATGATGTTTACATTTATTTCGACTCTGATATCTTGTGACGAAGAAGGAACTACTATTTTGAATATATAAGTCAAGAATGACATTTGGATTATTATTTTGTCTTCATGCCGTTGTCTTTAAATTTGAATTATTCATATTCATACTTCTGCCGTCGTCAACTTGTTTGAATATAACAGTCCATGTTTTCCTATAGTTGTAAATGTTAAAAAAAATGCTGGTGTATTCATTATGCACTGTAGTGCTGTTGTTGTTTACTGTTGTTTTTCTGCACCGTCGTCGTTGCTTATAACACCGTCATTTTAAGCTTATTTAAAAAAAATAGCCCGACAAGTGCGCCGGCCAGTCTGACATTACAGATACTGGACCGACGGCACTGTCCCACAGGGCAGCGTCGGACGGCGGTAGCATAGCGAGTTAATCAGAGGAGTTCGACTGCCTTCGTGCCGCTGGGTATATAAGCAGGTCGTCCACTACAAGAAATATGTCAACTTGTGACCACCACTATTGGTCACTGAATGGTCATTGTTTTTCATTTGCGACCTTTTTGTGACCAAAACCAGAAGGACAAAAGCTGGCCATCATAAACTGACATTTTTTACCTTTCTTCTGGAATGGTCGTAGACGTTTATGACAAAAATATGCCTACTGTATTGTTTTGGTCACTAGCAACCACCCCAGACCATGTAGGCATACGGCGTGGTAATCTGATGTGGCACAAGAATCAGCCCGGTCCAATTCGATTTTCTATATGGGCCGAGCCCAACACTTCGACCTTTTTAATGTATTTTTTCCTGTTATTTTTTACTAGCTACATGGGCTTGGGCCATTGGTTCGGCCTTTTTTGCTTTCTAAGGTGCGGCCTTTTCACATTCTATTTTTTTTATTTTCGCTTTTTTTACATTCAATTTTCAGATTATTGTAGTCAACTGGATGCACATTGTCAGATTCTTCTAGGCACTAGGTCCCAAACATCAGGTTTTAATTTTTCACAACTTGTAACTCAATGATATACCAATCAGAGAACACATTTTAAATATATTCAAATAACAGCAAAATCACCAATATACCAATCAAGTTTATTACATTCCACCAATCACAATATAACCATACAATATTACACCAATCACAATATAGCACTCTACAGATAAAACGCTCAACAAGTATAGGCACGTCTCCAACACCTTAGCGCCTTGAGCCTGCAAAACATCACATCCTGCCACATATTAATGATCAAATCAATTCACCCCTTGACGGCAATAAAAAACGGTGCTCATGTATGAACGAAAATAAAATAAACAATCTTTGAGGCCATAGCATGTGCTACAAAAATCATAACATATGCATAGATGTCCACACAGAGCACATGCTACATGCACCAAGCATCAGGCATATGTTTAAGAAGACAAGTAATTTGATATGGAAACAAGTACAACTAACAATCTGACATGTGTAGTAGCACTAGCAAAAGAGCAAGACATGGAAGAATTTACAAGAACAACACCCTGGGAGTCCAATTACATGTACATGACGTACTGCTGCTAGTGTATAACAAAGCATGAGTCCAACTTGTGTAGGAGCAGAGCATGAGTCCAACAAAGCATGCTATAGAGCAGAAAAGAGGGAGCTAGGGGTAGGAGATGGAGCCAGTTCACCGAAGAACTTAGGAGTCCAGCTTGCGTCCTTGTTAATCTGCTGTTGCTCCGGTAGCTCTCGTGTGAGGGTATAAGATCAGATCCAACTGACTGGAAGCGGCCGCTTGTCGAGCGATCTACAACAAGAGGTAAATGCAAGAGATTAGCAACTATAAACTGGATTTATAAAAATTAACAGTATAAGTAAAAGGCAGAGCTTGTGCAAGTTTATCAGTACAAACTGGATTTATAAACAAAATCTAATGGTATAAACAAAAGGCAGAGACTGTACTGTGCAAGTTTAGCACTATAAAATGAATTTATAAACAGAATTTAACAGCACAGACAAAATGCAGATACTATGTACTGACTACTGTGCTAGCTTAAGATGAATTTTTTCAGTGCTGCTGATGAATCTTGTGCTTGTTATGGCCGAGGAGAACTGAGTAGTGAGCCATGTACAAACAAAAGCGGAGACTATATACTGGGTACTGATGCACTATTCTATGATATGAGCTCCCCACTACTGGAATTAGCTACTTTGCCATCAGCCAGTTTTTTGCCGTCCGCTAGCTAACGGCAAAGATTCTTTCCCGTCGGCTAGCAGACGAGAAAGAGGGAGGGGGGCCCCACTGAGGAGCTGTTTAAAAAATACTTAACGGCCCCCTAGCAGACGGCAAAGAGCAAAAAAGCGGACGGCAAAGAGGGCGGACGACAAACATTTGACATATCTAACAGCGCGCCCCACCCCGCCCTTTCTCTTTGTTTCTCTCCCTGCTCCCACACGCACGCCGCCGCCCCCACCACTCACCGCCGCCCGGTCGCCCCACCGCCCCGCCGCCCCCGCCCCGTCGCCCCCGCCGCCCTGCCATCTCGGCACCGCCATGCCCCGGCCCCCCGGCGCCCCGGCCCCCCCACGCCCTACCTCCCCGGGCCCGGCGCCGCCGCCCCGCCCCCCGCACCACCGGCCCCCCGCCTCGTCGCCACTGTCGCCCGGCGCCGTCGCCCCACCGGCCCCCCGCCCCGTCGCCCCCGCCGCCCTGCCGTCTCGGCGCCGCCGCGCCCCGGCCCCCCCGCGCCCCACCGCCCCGGGCCCCGCGCCGCCGCCTCCCTCCTCCACCGGCCCAGGTGAGCTCTACCTCCTCTGTTTTTCCTTTTTTTTCTGTTTTTTTATTTTTAGGTTTATGTTTAGTTTAGATTGAGTTTTAGTTTTAGTTTTAGGTTTAGTTTTAGGTTTAGTTTTAGGTTTAGTTCAGTTTTAGGAAAGAAGAAGAAGAAGAAAAAAACAGGAGAGGAGGAGAAGAAGAAGCGGAAAAAGGAAAGGAAGAAGAAGAAGAGGAGGAGGAGGAGAAAAAAGAAGAAGAGGAAGAAGAAGAAGAAAAAAGAGAGAGGAGGAGGAGAAGAAGAAGGAGAGGAAGAAGAAGAAGGAAAAAAGGAAGAAAAGGAAGAAGAGGAAGAAGAAGAAAAGGAAAAAAAGAGGAAAAAAACCCGACCCGACACGGCACCCCGACCCCGACCCCGACACCCCGACCCCGACCCCGACACGACACCCCGACCCCGAGCCTGACCCGACACGCCGACCCCGACACCGACACGGCACCCCGACCCCGACCCGACACCCCGACCCCGAGACCCCGACCCCGACCCCGACACCCCGACCCCGACCCCGACACCCGACACCCCGACCCCGAGCCTGACCCGACACCCCGACCCCGAGACCGAGACGGCACCCCGACCCCGACCCGGCAACCCCGACCCGACACCCCCGACACCGACACCCCGACCCCGACCCCGACAACCCGACCCCGACCCCGACACCGACACCCCCGACCCCGAGCCTGACCCGACACCGACCCGGCACCCCGACCCCGACCCGGCACCCCGACCCGACACCTAGCCCTGAGACCACGACCCCGACCCCGACACGGCACCCCGACACCCCGACCCCCGACACCTCCCGAAAAGGTGTTCTTTGGCCTTCTAGAGGCCGACGGGGTCATATATTTGTGAATTATTAGTTAGGTCATATATTTTTCGATTTTGTTATGAAAAACATCATATATAATTGTGTTGATCGGGTAGTTTTAAATGTGCAGTTGTTTATGTTGTACTTGATGATGATACACTTAAGTGATATACATATTATTATTCATGTCGGTACTTTTTTTATGTTGTACTAATTTTGTTTATTCTTTGTCATGGCAGGTGTTGAAAGATGGTGGGCGCTGGTCGGGGAGCGCGCCGAGGCCCCTTCTTCGTCGGCACGTAGTGTGAGGTCTTCCATTCCACACGCACCTCTCCGCCGAGCGTTGCTGGACAGTATGGCGACACCGTTGGGCCCTTCTTCGTCGACCGCGGTGCCCAGCAGGGGATGAGGTAAGAAGAAGAGAGGAGGTGGAGCACGTGGTCGCGGGAGAGGAGGTTGCGTGACACTTACGGCGCCTTCCTCGCCGCTGCCCCCAGCTGTTTCACACCCGAGCACGTGACTGCTAGGGTGGACTCGTCTGAGGAGGAGGCTACACGGACTCCGGTCCACAAGCCTCCGGTCCCACGGGTCTTCGGCCCACGAGCCTCGGGTCGACGGGCCTTTGGCCCATGAGAGTTGGGCCCACAAGACCCCGGAGGAGCACACGTCTGGATGGGGTACTTGGTCGGGTCAGCCTGAGGAGCCGAGTGGACATGCTGATGATGGCGGGGAGCCGAGTGGCCATGCTGATGATGGCGAGGAGCCGACTAATTTTGAGGAGGAGGGGGAGGAGGGGGGAAACGTCTACCAGCGTGGTGCTACACGGCTCCCGTCCGTGCCGGCGACCCGCAAGCAGAGGTGGTTGATTTTCCCTGATCGGTAAGTGCATTTAATCTTTTTGTACCTTCTGCATTCATGTTTCTTCAAATAACTAATGCGTTGGCCTTGTCATGCTGCAGGGGTTGGGACCACCATGAAAGTGTCCGCCGGCCCAACTCCATCCTTGTAGTTTTGATTCGGCAAAACTTTCCGGGGTTTGTCACGTTGCCTGGTGAGGGTCGGCTTCCAGAGGTTGGATTGAGTTGGGAGCACTACTTGGCTGCCCCGGCCCCGCCGGGTGAGATTATCGACAGTGTCTTGTGCAAGACGAGGGCAGATGTGGTGATCAGAAAGTTCTGGGTAATTTCTCCTTTACACAATTAAAAATCTTGAAATAGCTAGTTATTAATTGTACTAATCAATATTGTCTCATTTGATTGCAGACATTCTACAGGTGTGAGGAGGGATACGAGGAGGAGGCGGTAGATGTTATCGACAAGGAGTGCAAGCGCCTACTTCAGAACTTACGGCATGAGGTTCGGGTGCAGGCTGTTCGAGACTACTACACCGAGCATGGTATCAAGAAGCCCAAGCAGGAGTGCCGTGAAAAAGTTCTTGAGTATGGAGCAGTACATGAAGGTAATTCTTAAGGCCTTGTACTTACTTCCTTCATTTAGTAATTCATAGCTGTAGCGCTCAAGTTTCTATTTGCTAACTTAGGCCCCTGCGAGATGGTGTGCGGATCGGATGGATTGTTGGGAGGTGTTGGTCAATGCGTGGTGCTCAAAACAATGGCTGGCCACCCACAATGAGGGCAAGGACAAACGTGCCCAAATGGAAGGTGTGCCACACCACCAAGGCAGCTCCAACTTATTTCAGTACGGGCGAAACTGGGTATGTGGTTTGCTTCATGATTCATGCAATTCATTCATCATGCCAGTTTTAGCCCTTTAATTACTAATTTACTTTGTTTCTCTCTTTCAGGCACGCTACAATAAGGCGGATAAGGTGCCAGAGGTGTACGACCTCTATGCCATGGCCCACACTGGCTCTTACAAGAAAGTCAAGGCATTCTCTGCCTCTGACCTCGATGATCCAAAGAACTTCACCAACATCTCCGCCCACGACAAGCTCGTGCAATATAGAGATCAGGGGAAGGCGAGGAAAGGGGAGGACTTTAACCCGAGCTAGGGTCCCATTGATACAGAGCTGCTGATGATATCTGGTGGCGGGATGTCCCATGGCTCCATAGCCATGGGAGATGGACTTATCTGTTGTCTAGCACTCTCTCGGAGATCAAGGCGCGCCAGTCGAGCTCCGCTCCTGAGATAAGGCCTCGTGAACGGCCAGTCCAACTCGCCTTCAAGGTTAGTTATACCTACTCAGCTATCTTTCTCCATTACATTGTGTGCTCTTCCATCAATGATTACAAATGGTCATGTGAGTGGTGTTGCAGGCTGCTATACAGAGTGAGAGAGATAGAACGAAGAAACTTCTGGCGGAGGCGGCGGAGAGGCAGCGGGAGTTGGAGGAGAGGATGACAAAGATGTTGGAGGAGGAGAGGGCACGGAATGACATGCAGGCAAGGGCCATGTACGAGCTCCTTGTGGTAAGTTTCTTCTGCAGATTACTTGCTAGTCTTAACATTTGAGTCTCATTACTAACTAGTATGACTCTGTTGTGAAAACCAAATGTGCAGTCTGTGTGCAAGAAGTCCGGTCAGACCGCTCCGCCGATGCAAGTGATTTCTCCTAGGAGCATGGTGAGTTTAATTTGAATGGACATTACTTGCTAGTCTTAACATTTGAGTGTCATAATGCTAACGAGACATTGGAAATGATCTTTGGTGCATCTTAACTCCAAAAACGCATCGCACGATCCTTCTCCAGCTACCGGCACGAGCCAGCCCGCTCCTACACCTCCTTGATCACAGTAAGTTTCTCTAGTGTTTTGCTTAACAAATGCATAAAGACCTAGACTTAGCTTTATTTCCTCCAATATGCTTACCATAATGACCTAGAGTTAGCTTCTTTTCCTCCAAAATGACTTAATATGCTTACTGACCTCATAGACCATCCATTCTACCTAAGTTAGCTCTAAAACGATATGTACTTAGGTTACTTATGTCAAAAATTGCATAATTAGCTTAGTTAGCTCATAAACGATCCATTTTACCTAAGTTAGCTCTAATATGACTCATTTTGCCTTAGTTAGCTTACAAGTGATCCAATTTATCCAAGTTAGCTCTAAAATGACCCATTTTAGTAGATTAGCTCGTAAACGATCCATTTCACCCAGTGACCGAAAGGGTTGCAAAACACGTATTGTATTGTTGCCATCGAGGATAACAAGATGGGGCTTATATCATATTGCATGAGTTTATCCCTCTACATCATGTCATCTTGCTTAATGCGTTACTCTGTTCTTATGAACTTAATACTCTAGATGCAGGAAGGAGTCGGTCGATGTGTGGAGTAATAGTAGTAGATGCAGGCACGAGTCGGTCTACTTGTTATGGACGTGATGCCTATATACATGATCATGCCTAGATAATCTCATAACTATGCGCTTTTCTATCAATTGCTCGACAGTAATTTGTTCACCCACCGTAATACTTATGCTATCTCGAGAGAAGCCTCTAGTGAAACCTATGGCCCCTGGGTCTATCTCTTATCATATTTGCTTTCAATCTACTTTTATTTTCATATTTACTTTCTGCATCTATATTACAAAATACCAAAAATATATTACTATCTCTATCAGATCTCACTTTCGTAAGTAGCCATGAAGGGATTGACAACCCCTTTATTGCGTTGGTTGCGAGTTCTCAGTTTGTTTGTGTAGGTGCGTGGGACTTTTGAGGAGCGTCCTACTGGATTGATACCTTGGTTCTCAAAACTGAGGGAAATACTAACGCTACACTTGCTGCATCACCCTCTCCTCTTCGGGGAAAACCAACGCTAGCTCAAGACGTAGCACGCCTCACCCCACTCCCCCACACACTAACGCACTCCACCGACGACGCGCTCCCTTCCCGGCGGCCTCCATGGCGTCCGACGGCAGCGACGGTAGTGGCGGCTCGTGGCCGATGAGCCTGATCACGATGGAGACCGACGAGCTCATCCGGCTCGCGCTGATGGTGCCGCCAGGCTGCCGTCTGCCGCACGCCTTCCGCCTAACCGTCGACGGGTACCCGACAAGGGGGCCTGGTGCGTCGCGGGATGAGCTCCGCCGGCATGAGGGCATCCCTGGAACATCGTCGGCCGCGGCAAGTTTTGGAAGGGGAAGGACTACTGGAGAGTCGTCGCGCAGGCTCGTCGGGAGTCACGGAAGGGCGGCTCGTCGTCTGCCCCAGGCGGCTCGTCGTCTTCCCCGGGCGGCTAGTCCTCTGCCCCAAGTCGGCCCCGCCGTCCTCCTCCGGCGGCCATGCCGTCTCCAAGCTCGTCCCGCCGTCTGGTACCCACCCTCGCCGGGCCCGCCTCCCCTCCCACCGTCAAGATCCCGCCGGAGCAGTTCACGCTGCGCGAGGGCAGCGACCCCGACGACTGCCCCGGTACCTAATCGCATTGTAGGCATCGCAAGCAGAAGCGGCGGCCGCGGCAGCGGCCGCGGAGGCAAGAGAGGCCGCCGAGCTGTAGGCCCACTCAGCGCCGCGGCAACTATGGCGGCGATAGCAGAGGCCACCGAGCTGCAGGCCGCACTGGATGTAGTGGCGGGCATCAGAGCGGTGCAGGCGCAGGCGGTTCCGGTGGAGGACGACGCCGGCGACTGGGACAAGCCGTTTTTCGATGTGGAATATTTGTTCTTCGATGCTTTTAATATTGGAACGGTGAAAAATGGACAAGCCGTTTTTCGCAGGTCTGGTTTTATTTAAAATGCTTATATTGAATTTAATTCATTATGTAATACTATTTGGATTGTACTAATATGAAGTTGTAACAGGGGTCAATTGATAAATCGAGGGACTTAATGATTGCGCAGCTTATTTTTTCGGAGAGAAATACGCTCAACGATGTGAAGGACAAAGTTACCCGGCTTGCAAAGAAGAAATAAATGCGGCAAAATTTATGTACTAGAGAATTTTGTAGGCTCAAATGATGTTTACATTTATTTCGACTCTGATATCTTGTGACGAAGAAGGAACTACTATTTTGAATATATATAAGTCAAGAATGACATTTGGATTATTATTTTGTCTTCATGCCGTTGTCTTTAAATTTGAATTATTCATATTCATACTTCTGCCGTCGTCAACTTGTTTGAATATAACAGTCCATGTTTTCCTATAGTTGTAAATGTTAAAAAAAATGCTGGTGTATTCATTATGCACTGTAGTGCCGTTGTTGTTTACTGTTGTTTTTCTGCACCGTCGTCGTTGCTTATAACACCGTCATTTTTAGCTTATTTAAAAAAAATAGCCCGACAAGTGCGCCGGCCAGTCTGACATTACAGATACTGGACCGACGGCACTGTCCCACAGGGCAGCGTCGGACGGCGGTAGCATAGCGAGTTAATCAGAGGAGTTCGACTGCCTTCGTGCCGCTGGGTATATAAGCAGGTCGTCCACTACAAGAAATATGTCAACTTGTGACCACCACTATTGGTCACTGAATGGTCATTGTTTTTCATTTGCGACCTTTTTGTGACCAAAACCAGAAGGACAAAAGCTGGCCATCATAAACTGACATTTTTTACCTTTCTTCTGGAATGGTCGTAGACGTTTATGACAAAAATATGCCTACTGTATTGTTTTGGTCACTAGCAACCACCCCAGACCATGTAGGCATACGGCGTGGTAATCTGATGTGGCACAAGAATCAGCCCGGTCCAATTCGATTTTCTACATGGGCCGAGCCCAACACTTCGACCTTTTTAATGTATTTTTTCCTGTTATTTTTTACTAGCTACATGGGCTTGGGCCATTGGTTCGGCCTTTTTTGCTTTCTAAGGTGCGGCCTTTTCACATTCTATTTTTTTTATTTTCGCTTTTTTTACATTCAATTTTCAGATTATTGTAGTCAACTGGATGCACATTGTCAGATTCTTCTAGGCACTAGGTCCCAAACATCAGGTTTTAATTTTTCACAACTTGTAACTCAATGATATACCAATCAAAGAACACATTTTAAATATATTCAAATAACACCAATATCACCAATATACCAATCAAGTTTATTACATTCCACCAATCACAATATAACCATACAATATTACACCAATCACAATATAGCACTCTACAGATAAAACGCTCAACAAGTATAGGCACATCTCCAACACCTTAGCGCCTTGAGCCTGCAAAACATCACATCCTGCCACATATTAATGATCAAATCAATTCACCCCTTGACGGCAATAAAAAATGGTGCTCATGTATGAACGAAAAAAAAATAAACAATCTTTGAGGCCATAGCATGTGCTATAAAAATCATAACATATGCATAGATGTCCACACAGAGCACATGCTACATGCACCAAGCATCAGGCATATGTTTAAGAAGACAAGTAATTTGATATGGAAACAAGTACAACTAACAATCTGACATGTGTAGTAGCACTAGCAAAAGAGCAAGACATGGAAGAATTTACAAGAACAACACCCTGGGAGTCCAATTACATGTACATGACGTACTGCTGCTAGTGTATAACAAAGCATGAGTCCAACTTGTGTAGGAGCAGAGCATGAGTCCAACAAAGCATGCTATAGGAGCAGAAAAGAGGGAGCTAGGGGTAGGAGATGGAGCCAGTTCACCGAAGAACTTAGGAGTCCAGCTTGCGTCCTTGTTAATCTGCTGTTGCTCCGGTAGCTCTCGTGTGAGGGTATAAGATCAGATCCAACTGACTGGAAGCGGCCGTTTGTCGAGCGATCTACAACAAGAGGTAAATGCTAGAGATTAGCAACTATAAACTGGATTTATAAAAATTAACAGTATAAGTAAAAGGCAGAGCTTGTGCAAGTTTATCAGTACAAACTGGATTTATAAACAAAATCTAATGGTATAAACAAAAGGCAGAGACTGTACTGTGCAAGTTTAGCACTATAAAATGAATTTATAAACAGAATTTAACAGCACAGACAAAATGCAGATACTATGTACTGACTACTGTGCTAGCTTAAGATGAATTTTTTTAGTGCTGCTGATGAATCTTGTGCTTGTTATGGCCGAGGAGAACTGAGTAGTGAGCCATGTACAAACAAAATCGGAGACTATATACTGGGTACTGATGCACTATTCTATGATATGAGCTCCCCACTACTGGAATCAGCTACTTTGCCATCAGCCAGTTTTTTGCCGTCCGCTAGCTGACGGCAAAGATTCTTTCCCGTCGGCTAGCAGACGACAAAGAGGGAGGGGGGCCCCACTGAGGAGCTGTTTAAAAAATACTTAACGGCCCCCCTCTTTGCCGTCTGCTAGCAGACGGCAAAGAGCAAAAAAGCGGACGGCAAAGAGGGCAGACGACAAACATTTAACATATCTAACAGCGCGCCCCACCCCGCCCTTTCTCTCTGTTTTCTCCCTGCTCCCACACGCGCGCCGCCGCCCCCACCACTCACCGCCGCCCGGTCGCCCCACCGCCCCGCCGCCCCACCGCCCCCGCCCCGTCGCCCCCGCCACCCTGCCATCTCGGCACCGCCGTGCCCCGGCCCCCTGGCGCCCCGGCCCCCCCACGCCCTACCTCCCCGGGCCCGCCGCCGCCGCCCCGCCCCCCCCCCCCCCCCACCACCGGCCCCCCGCCTCGTCGCCACTGTCGCCCGGCGCCGTCGCCCCACCGCCCCCCCGCCCCGTCGCCCCCGCCGCCCTGCCGTCTCGGCGCCGCCGCGCCCCGGCCCCCCCGCGCCCCACCGCCCCGGGCCCCGCGCCGCCGCCTCCCTCCTCCACCGGCCCAGGTGAGCTCTACCTCCTCTGTTTTTCCTTTTTTTCTGTTTTTTTATTTTTAGGTTTATGTTTAGTTTAGATTGAGTTTTAGTTTTAGTTTTAGGTTTAGTTTTAGGTTTAGTTCAGTTTTAGGAAAGAAGAAGAAGAAGAAAAAAACAGGAGAGGAGGAGAAGAAGAAGCGGAAAAAGGAAAGGAAGAAGAAGAAGAGGAGGAGGAGGAGAAAAAAGAAGAAGAGGAAGAAGAAGAAGAAAAAAGCGGAGAGGAGGAGAAGAAGAAGGAGAGGAAGAAGAAGAAGGAAAAAAGGAAGAAAAGGAAGAAGAGGAAGAAGAAGAAAAGGAAAAAAGAGGAAAAAAACCCGACCCGACACGGCACCCCGACCCCGACCCCGACACCCCGACCCCGACCCCGACACGACACCCCGACCCCGAGCCTGACCCGACACGCCGACCCCGACACCGACACGGCACCCCGACCCCGACCCGACACCCCGACCCCGAGACCCCGACCTCGACACCCCGACCCCGACCCCGACACCGACACCCCGACCCCGAGCCTGACCCGACACCCCGACCCCGACACCGACACGGCACCCCGACCCCGACCCGGCACCCCGACCCGACACCCCGACCCCGACACCCCGACCCCGACCCCGACAACCCGACCCCGACCCCGACCCCGACACCGACACCCCGACCCCAAGCCTGACCCGACACCGACCCGGCACCCCGACCCCGACCCGGCACCCCGACCCGACACCTAGCCCTGAGACCACGAGCCCGACCCCGACACGGCACCCCGACACCCCGACCCCCGACATCTCCCGAAAAGGTGTTCTTTGGCCTTCTAGAGGCTGACGGGGTCATATATTTGTGAATTATTAGTTAGGTCATATATTTTTCGATTTTGTTATGAAAAACATCATATATAATTGTGTTGATCGGGTAGTTTTAAATGTGCAGTTGTTTATGTTGTACTTGATGATGATACACTTAAGTGATATACATATTATTATTCATGTCGGTACTTTTTTTATGTTGTACTAATTTTGTTTATTCTTTGTCATGGCAGGTGTTGACAGATGGTGGGCGCTGGTCGGGAGCGCGCCGAGGCCCCTTCTTCGTCGGCGCGTAGTGTGAGGTCTTCCATTCCACACGCACCTCTCCGCCGAGCGTTGCTGGACAGTATGGCGACACCGTTGGGCCCTTCTTCGTCGACCGCGGTGCCCAGCAGGGGATGAGGTAAGAAGAAAAGAGGAGGTGGAGCACGTGGTCGCGGGAGAGGAGGTTGGGTGACTCTTACGGCGCCTTCCTCGCCGCTGCCCCCAGCTGTTTCACCCGAGCACGTGACTGCTAGGGTGGACTCGTCTGAGGAGGAGGCTACACGGACTCCGGTCCACAAGCCTCCGGTCCACGGGTCTTCGGCCCACGAGCCTCGGGTCGACGGGCCTTTGGCCCATGAGAGTTGGGCCCACAAGACCCCGGAGGAGCACACGTCTGGATGGGGTACTTGGTCGGGTCAGCCTGAGGAGCCGAGTGGACATGCTGATGATGGCGGGGAGCCGAGTGGCCATGCTGATGATGGCGAGGAGCCGACTAATTTTGAGGAGGAGGGGGAGGAGGGGGGAAACGTCTACCAGCGTGGTGCTACACGGCTCCCGTCCGTGCCGGCGACCCGCAAGCAGAGGTGGTTGATTTTCCCTGATCGGGAGAGGTAAGTGCATTTAATCTTTTTGTACCTTCTGCATTCATGTTTCTTCAAATAACTAATGCGTTGGCCTTGTCATGCTGCAGGGGTTGGGACCACCATGAAAGTGTCCTCCGGCCCAACTCCATCCTTGTAGTTTTGATTCGGCAAAACTTTCCGGGGTTTGTCACGTTGCCTGGTGAGGGTCGGCTTCCAGAGGTTGGATTGAGTTGGGAGCACTACTTGGCTACCCCGGCCCCGCCGGGTGAGATTATCGACAGTGTCTTGTGCAAGACGAGGGCAGATGTGGTGATCAGAAAGTTCTGGGTAATTTCTCCTTTACACAATTAAAAATCTTGAACTAGCTAGTTATTAATTGTACTAATCAATATTGTCTCATTTGATTGCAGACATTCTACAGGTGTGAGGAGGGATACGAGGAGGAGGCGGTAGATGTTATCGACAAGGAGTGCAAGCGCCTACTTCAGAACTTACGGCATGAGGTTCGGGTGCAGGCTGTTCGAGACTACTACACCGAGCGTGGTATCAAGAAGCCCAAGGAGGAGTGCCGCGATAAGTTCTTGAGTATGGAGCAGTACATGAAGGTAATTCTTAAGGCCTTGTACTTACTTCCTTCATTTAGTAATTCATAGCTGTAGCGCTCAAGTTTCTATTTGCTAACTTAGGCCCCTGCGAGATGGTGTGCGGATCGGATGGATTGTTGGGAGGTGTTGGTCAATGCGTGGTGCTCAAAACAATGGCTGGCCACCCACAATGAGGGCAAGGACAAACGTGCCCAAATGGAAGGTGTGCCACACCACCAAGGCAGCTCCAACTTATTTCAGTACGGGCGAAACTGGGTATGTGGTTTGCTTCATGATTCATGCAATTCATTCATCATGCCAGTTTTAGCCCTTTAATTACTAATTTACTTTGTTTCTCTCTTTCAGGCACGCTACAATAAGGCGGATAAGGTGCCAGAGGTGTACGACCTGTATGCCATGGCCCACACTGGCTCTTACAAGAAAGTCAAGGCATTCTCTGCGTCTGACCTCGATGATCCAAAGAACTTCACCAACATCTCCGCCCACGACAAGCTCGTGCAATATAGAGATCAGGGGAAGGCGAGGAAAGGGGAGGACCTTAACCCGAGCTAGGGTCCCATTGATACAGAGCTGTTGATGATATCTGGTGGCGGGATGTCCCATGGCTCCATAGCCATGGGAGATGGACTTATCTGTTGTCTAGCACTCTCTCGGAGATCAAGGCGCGCCAGTCGAGCTCCGCTCCTGAGATAAGGCCTCGTGAACGGCCAGTCCAACTCGCCTTCAAGGTTAGTTATACCTACTCAGCTATCTTTCTCCATTACATTGTGTGCTCTTCCATCAATGATTACAAATGGTCATGTGAGTGGTGTTGCAGGCTGCTATACAGAGTGAGAGAGATAGAACGAAGAAACTTCTGGCGGAGGCGGCGGAGAGGCAGCAGGAGTTGGAGGAGAGGACGACAAAGATGTTGGAGGAGGAGAGGGCACGGAATGACATGCAGGCAAGGGCCATGTACGAGCTCCTTGTGGTAAGTTTCTTCTGCAGATTACTTGCTAGTCTTAACATTTGAGTCTCATTACTAACTAGTATGACTCTGTTGTGAAAACCAAATGTGCAGTCTGTGTGCGAGAAGTCCGGTCAGACCGCTCCGCCGATGCAAGTGATTTCTCCTAGGAGCACGGTGAGTTTAATTTGAATGGACATTACTTGCTAGTCTTAACATTTGAGTGTCATAATGCTAACGAGACATTGGAAATGATCTTTGGTGCATCTTAACTCCAAAAACGCATCGCACGATCCTTCTCCAGCTACCGGCACGAGCCAGCCCGCTCCTACACCTCCTTGATCACGGTAAGTTTCTCTAGTGTTTTCCTTAACAAATGCATAAAGACCTAGACTTAGCTTTATTTCCTCCAATATGCTTACCATAATGACCTAGAGTTAGCTTCTTTTCCTCCAAAATGACTTAATATGCTTACTGACCTCATAAACCATCCATTCTACCTAAGTTAGCTCTAAAACGATATGTACTTAGGTTACTTATGTCAAAAATTGCATAATTAGCTTAGTTAGCTCATAAACGATCCATTTTACCTAAGTTAGCTCTAATATGACTCATTTTGCCTTAGTTAGCTTACAAGTGATCCAATTTATCCAAGTTAGCTCTAAAATGACCCATTTTAGTAGATTAGCTCGTAAATGATCCATTTTACCTACGTTAGCTTTAAAATGACCCATTTCACCTAGGTTAGCTCCAAATGACCCATTTCACCTAGGTTAGCTGCAAAATGACCCATTTCATGTAGGTTAGCTCCAAAATGACCCATTTCACCTAGGTTTGCTCCTAAACGATCAATTTCACCTAAGTTAGCTAAAAACTATCCACTTCACCTAAATTAGCTCTTAAATGATCCATTTCACGTAAGTTAGGTCATAAACGACCCATTTCAACTAAGTTAGCTCATAAAAGCTCATAAATGATCCATTTCACCTAAGTTAGCTCAAAAACGATCCATTTCACCTTACTTAGCTCAAAAACGATGCCCTTCACCTTAGTTAGCTCATAAACGACCCATTTCAACTAAGTTAGCTCATAAATGATCCATTTCAACTAAGTTAGCTCATAAACAACCCATTTCAACTTTGTTAGCTCATATATGATCCATTTCACCTAAGTTAGCTCATAAATGACATATACTTCTTGTTCTAGTCTTCTTCTTGTTCTAGTCACCTATTTCTAACTTTCTTATTTACCATTTTGCAGATTTCATTCACTTCATGGAAGCTAGCTTGCTATGATGGAGTGCTTGCTTTTCCTTTGATGAAACTTTGCATTGTATCTAGCTTGCTATCATAGAACTTGCTTATGTATGAACAATGTGTATGGATGGAACTTGCTTATGTATGAATAATGTGTATGGATGAAACTGATGTGTGAAATTGATGTGATATGTGATATGAAACTTATGTGTTGGATATGTGATATGAAACTTATGTGCTGGATATGTGATATATATTTGCTGTCATATATATTTGCTGTGAAAATTGTAGGAGTAAAAAAACAGAAAAAAGAGACAATATGCAGGATCTTTTCCGTCTGCCACCGACGGCAAAGAGATCTTTGCCATCAGCAGCGGACGGCAAAGAGGCCACGTGGCAGGCAACTGTGCTTCCTGGGAGGCTGACGACAAAGGCTTTGCCGTCCGCAGCGGACGGCAAAGGCCTGCCGTTAACCACCTAACGGAGTAACAGCGCATTTATTGTCGTCCGTCTTCTTTGTCGTCCGCTGCTGATGGCAAAGGACCCTTTGCCGTCAGCTGCCCGAAGCAGACGGCAACGCAACTCTTAGCCGTCCCCTACTTTGCCGTCACCTTTTGCCGTCCGCGGCTGACGGCAAAGGTCTTTGCCGTCCGCCATCCATGCCTTTGCCGTCCGCCGTGGCAGATGGCAAAGTAGCAGATTCCTGTAGTGCCCCCACAATTTCATGTACTAGGATATACATCAACCGGTATAAATGAAAAGAAGAGAAAAGTCTATAGCTTACTTCTAGAGGTGCTAAACCATGGTGAGAAGTGAGCTGCTGAAGCCGGACTGAAGGAGCAGCTGGGAAGCAGAGAAGTCGGACAGGGACTTGACTCTCGAGCAGAAGGGCTTGGCCGTAGGGGATCCAGCCGTCGAGCTTGAGGGTCACAGGGCCACAAGGGTGTGGCTCTCGTGGGTCGCCGTCCTACTGAGAGCCCACGACGGAAGGGTGTCGTCGACCAGGGAAGGGTGTCATCGACCAGGGAAGGGCGTACAGATTCTATCTTCTGCAGATCACAATAAACTCCAGTCACATTGTGTAGTATATCAAATATAAGCAACAATGCAGCAGCTGAAACCACTACCTAAATAATTTGTAGGAAAGCTCATGATGTAATCAAACATTTACTTAAGGACTAGGTTATTGATTCCAATCTAGGTGAAATGCAAACATACTCCTATTGTAGTGATGGATCCCAACTTGTTTAAATTAGAGTAGTTCGTCTAACTTGCACAATCTAGAGTGAAATATGTGCATTTCTCGGATTGATTTGGGTAGTCAACAGAAGTGATTTGCATGTTGTGTATGTAAACGTAAAGTTCTTTTAGGTACAATACAAATGGGTACTCCTGCTTCTTAATGATGCATCTTAATTAAGAAAAAATATTCAGTTAATTTAATGATGCATCTTAATTTCTCATAAATTTGAAGATGTACAGTACAAAAGGGTACTCCTCCTGCTACTCCAATACTGCTGTATTGGAAACAATACTGTAGTAGTTCAAGCAGTACTTCAGTACTGTTGTTCAGTGGAGTAGCTGCAAAGAATTAAAACTAAGCATAAGATACACTAAAGAACTTTCAGTGGAGCAGCTGCACATAATTAAGAAAGCATCAGCTAGTTAACAAGCTACTGAAAAACTACTGCAAGCAAAACAGTATTGCAAAATACAGAATTTGCAAAAATTCGTAAACTGAATTTTTTGCCAAGGAAACAAAAACTTATAGCTTCAGGCCTACAGAATAGCTTCAGGCTGGAGCACTACAGTTGTTGGTTAGACTTCATATAGTTTCATGCTGGTTGGAGTACTACAGCAGCAACCATTTCATGGTTAAACTACTCCATTTGCAGTAACCATGATTCATGGCATAGTTTGTTCAAATGACCTCATATTGTGCACAAGGGTGCATCTTGGAATGACAAACAATGTTGCCTAAGGAAGTTTTCATTTTCTTTGCACGAAAAAAAATCATTTTCCATTTTTTCGAGTGCCCAAAATGAGTTTTTTTGTGAAGGACCTACCATATATTTGTTGCAAAATTGGACCTAATCAATTTTATAAAATACTAGGCCATATATAATGCACAATTGACAAAATGGTTGGGTGTCAAAAGTTTTGATCCACCTCAGGTGAAAAAGACAGATTCCCGCTGATTCAGTTGGAAGCGGGTCAAATTTGAACTGTATCTACCTCGTAGTTTGCTCTTATTTTTTCGAAAAATCATTTTTAGGTACATAAGTATCTATTGAATCATATAAACACCAACAAAATTCCAAGATTCAACCACTAGCTAGGAACGGTCATTCCCGCCATTTTGACCGCATTTTGAAACGGGCATAAAAAATTCAAAAAAAAATCAAACAATTGGAAAACCGCCGCATTGTGTCATTATATGTGGCCAAGTTTCCAGTAAAAATAATAAACTTGTAATACGGAAATTATTTTAAAAAAGTGTTCTCAGAAATGAGATATCATGTGTGAAGATTCATGGCTTTCAAGCCAAATGATCAATCTTATGGCCACATTCATGGCATAGTTTGTTCAAATAACCTCATATCGTGCACAAGGGTGCAAATTGGAATGACAAACAATGTTGCCTAAGGAACTTTTCATTTTCTTTGGACGAAATATTCATTTTCCATTTTTTCGAGTGCCCAAAATGAGTTTTTTTCTGAAGGACCTACCATATATTTGTTGCAAAATTGTACCTAATGAATTTTATAAAATACTAGGCCATATATAATGCATAATTGATAAAATGGTTGGGTGTCAAAAGTTTTGATCCACCTCTGGTGAAAAAGACAGATTCCCGCTGATTCAGTTGGAAGCGGATCAAATTTGAACTCCAGGTGCCTCATAGTTTGCTCTTTATTTTTTTTCCAAAAATCATTTCTAGGTAAATAAGTATCTATTTAATCAGAGAACCACCAAAAAATTCCAAGATTCAACCACTAGCTAGGACCGGTCAAGCCCGGCGTTTTGACCGTATTTTGAAACAGGCATAAAAAATTCAAAAAAAACAAAACATTGGAAAACCTCCGCATTGTGTCATTATATGTGACCTAGTTTCCAGGAAAAATAATAAACTTGTAATAGGTAATTATTTTAAAAAAGTGTTCTCAGAAATGAGCTATCATGTGTAAAGATTCATGGCTTTCAAGCCAAATGATCAATCTTATGGCCACATTCATGGCATAGTTTATTCAAATGACCTCATATCATGCACAAGGCTGCATCTTGGAATGACAAACAATGTTGCCTAAGTAACATTTCATTTTCTTTGGACAAAAAATTCATTTTCCATTTTTTCGAGTGCCCAAAATGAGTTTTTTTGTGAAGGACCTACCATATTTTTGTTGCAAAATTGGACCTAATCAATTTTATAAAATACTAGGCCATATATAATGCACAATTGACAAAATTGTTGGGTGTCAAAAGTTTTGATCCACTTCTGGTGAAAAAGACAAATTCCCGTCGATTCAGCTGGAAGCGGGTCAAATTTGTACTGCAGGTGCCTCATAGTTTGCTCTTTATTTTTTCCAAAAATCATTTCTAGGTAAATAGGTATCTATTTAATCAGAAATACATGGTTTGATGGCGAGACATCGAGGTTTGGACGGTGACCGAGGGCCCCAACTCCAGAGCGCATACGCTCGCATGCCGCCGCATGGTCACCGTGTGACCATGGCGTTGCCATGCGTTCTGGGCGGTCTAGGCATGTCTAGTGGGTTGGGAACTTTCCAGGTAGGTGCTAAGAAGAAAATTATAACATAAGATTCTCATGAGGAGACCGAACTGTGCTCAAACATGAATTAGCAGCCAAGTGTTTGATTAGCGGTACGGGAAATGCACATGGCCAATGGGCGTGAGTTTTGGTTGAGGATGATCATATACTAAGAAGAATGTCTTCACAAAATTTTAGGGAAATCAAGAATATATAAATAACACTTCCTTCACAAAGTGCTGCTCTGAACAGAATAGGAAAATGAATATTGTTGAGTTATTTTTGAACTAGGCAAGGAAGGTTTTTGACATATTTGATGAAGATATGATCCAAATAATTTATGAGAATTTTTTGGGAATTTTTGGAGTAACAGAAATATAGGTTGCTTCACAACCTAGGGCAAAAATTGACACATGGACATGACACATAGGCAAAACTGATGAGATGGCGCCTAGTCATCACAACCCACCACAATCTACATGGTATGACCATCTATATTGGTCGATAACAACTAGAAATAAGGCAGCGGACCAACACTGTTTGCTCTGTGACCATTTCGTGTAAGGAAATTACGACCTTTCTGACCAAAATGGTCGCAATGGTTTAGGGTTTGGAGCCCCCCGAACAACTTTTAACCAATTGGTCTTAAATGGTCATAGATCTGTGACCAATTCTTCCAGGGTCACTGACAGAAGGTCACTAGTTGACATATTTCTTGTAGTGGTTGCGTGCTCCGTCAGGCGAGGTGGGACTAAATATTTCCCATCGCCGCCATGGATTTTGTACGCTTGATGGAGGTATAGTTGGGCCACTGATGCAGCAGTTTACGGATGCACGAGAGGCAGGAAGTATGCGAACTTGGTGTGCTTGTCGACAGTGACTAGCATACAGTTGAATTTTCTTGACTGAGGGAGGCCATCTACAAAATCCATGGAAATCATGTCCAATGGCTGGTTTGGGATTGGGAGTGGCATGAGCAGACCTGGAGATTCAGCACGGTCGTGCTTGGCTTGTGGGCACACTTGACAGCACCGTACATACTGTAAGATCTGTGCTTTCATCTTAGGCCAGGCGAACAGGCATCATATGCGCCTGTAGGTCACTGGGAATCCCGAGTGTCCACCCAGAGCGATGTCCTGGAAAGCTGTGATAATCTTTTGCTGAATGTGTGTGCTTCATCCCAACCAGATTTTTCCACGGAAGCGAATGATACCCTACTGGAGAGGGAATCACTTCTTTTTGATAGCAAGTTGTTCCAGCAGCCGCATTGAAAGTGCAACTATCCCTGGGTGGTTTTGGTAATTCCTAACAACATATATCTCATTGAGCTAATGCTATTTCAAGATAAATATTTCAGGAAAGCTCAATGTTTGGCATGACATGGATGAGAAACGTGGACTCCTCAAAATGCTAAGGACAAAAGGATTGGCTCAAGCTCAAAGCACAAGACTCTACATTTTACTTTTAGTGATCCAAGATCACATTGAGTCCATATGAAAGCCAATACTATTAAGAGGGGTTGAGGTGTTGCTTAATGAGTTACTTGCTCAAAGTGCTTAGTGATATGCTCCAAACCCCTCAACTACTTTCTCACATCCACATATGTCCCAAACCAAAAGTCAAACTCGGCCCCACCGAATCTTTCTATCCAGCACCACCGAGTTCTATTAACATAGCCACTGCTAGAAACCCTAGTCTTTTCAGTCTCACCGATTGGGATCTCAGTCTGACCGAGATGGGAGTGCAAACTCTCTGTTTCCCCTTGTAATGTTTCGGTCCAACCGAGATGAATGATCAGTACCATTGAGATTGCAATGCAAACTCTCTGTTTCCCTTTCGTAACGTTTCGGTCCAACCGAGATGACCGAATCGGTCCCACCG
Source organism: Triticum timopheevii (assembly GCA_963921465.1). NCBI lineage: Eukaryota > Viridiplantae > Streptophyta > Magnoliopsida > Poales > Poaceae > Triticum > Triticum timopheevii. Next base: position 12,456,621 of record OY997274.1, read on the forward strand.
AGTTTGCCTGACCAACTCTCCGGTTAGCTTATTACCAAAATCTGTCTCACCGAGTTTGTGTAATCGGTCTCACCGAGATTACGTTATGCCATAACCCTAATGATATCGGTCCCACCGAGTCGACATGTCGGCCCACCGAAATACCTAACGGTCACATTATGAACTAAATTAGTCTGACCGAGTTTCACAATTCGGTCCCACCGAGTTTGGTAAGTTGTGTGTAATGGTTAGATTTTGTGTGGAGGCTATATATACCCCTCCACCCACTCTTCATTTGTGGAGAGAGCCATCAGAACATGCGTACACTTCCAACATATATTTTCTAAGAGAGAACCACCTACACTTGTGTTGAGATCAAGATATACCATTCCTACCACATGAATCTTGATCTCTAGCCTTCCCCAAGTTGCTTTCCACTCAAATCTTCTTTCCACCAAATCCATATCCTGTGAGAGAGAGTTGAGTGTTGGGGAGACTATCATTTGAAGCACAAGAGCAAGGAGTTCATCATCAACACACCATCTATTACCTTTTGGAGAGTGGTGTCTCCTAGATTGGTTAGGTGTCACTTGGGAGCCTCTGTCAAGATTGTGGAGTTGAACCAAGGAGTTTGTAAGGGCAAGGAGATCGCCTACTTCGTGAAGATCTACCCTAGTGAGGCAAGTCCTTCATGGGTGACGGCCATGGTGGGATAGACAAGTTTGCTTCTTCTTGGACCCTTCGTGGGTGGAGCCCTCCGTGGACTCGCGCAGCCGTTACCCTTCGTGAGTTGAAGTCTCCATCAATGTGGATGTACGATAGCACCACCTATCGGAACCACGACAAAAACATCCGTGTCTCCTATTGCGTTTGCACTCTCCAAACCCCTCCCTTTAGATTCTTGCAAGTTGCATGCTTTACTTTCCGCTGCTTATATACTCTTTGCATGCTTGCTAGAATTGTGTTAAGATTGCTTTACTTGTGCTAAGTTGTTAAAATCTGCCAAGAACTAGAATTGGAAAAAGGCTAGATTTTTATTTGGTTAAGTAGTCTAATCACCCCCCCTCTAGACATACTTTCGATCCTACACGCATGGCCTATGGGTTGTTGTTGTAGCTATTGATCACATCATCCAACCAAGCGGGCAAGCAAGAAGTAACTACAGCTAGAGTATCAGTTGGGTTGGCTCGTGACAAGGCATCTGCACCCACGTTCTCGATGCCTTTCTTGTAACATATAAGGTAGCGCAGGCCAAGGAGTTTGGTGAATGCCTTTTGTTGCCAGGGGGTTGTGAGCCGTTGCTCTTCCAGGTGGACCAAGGTCTTCTGAACAGTAAGAATATCAAATTCTGCATTCTATAGGTACGAGCGCCACTGATCGACAGCCACAATAATAGCCAAGTACTCTTTCTCCTAAGTGGATAATCCCTGGTAGCAAGGGTTGAGTGCTTTGCTCATGAACGCGATCGGATGCCCTTGCTGTTGTAAGATGGCTCCGATGCCCTGGTCGGTTGCGTCAGTCTCGACTATGAACGGTTGTTGAAAGTGAAGGAAATATGCCCTAGAGGCAATAATAAAGTTATTATTTATTTCCTCATATCATGATAAATGTTTATTATTCATGCTAGAATTGTATTAACCGGAAACATAATACATGTGTGAATACATAGACAAACACAACGTCACTAGTATGCCTCTACTTGACTAGCTTATTAATCAAAGATGGTTATGTTTCCTAACCATAGACATGTGTTGTCAATTGATTAATGGGATCACATCATTAGGAGAATGATGTGATTGACATGACCCATTCCGTTAGCCTAGCACTTGATCGTTTAGTATATTGCTATTGCTTTCTTCATGACTTATACATGTTCCTGTAACTATGAGATTATGCAACTCACGTTTACCGGAGGAACACTTTGGGTACTACCAAACGTCACAACATAACTGGGTGATTATAAAGGAGTACTACAGGTGTCTCCAAAGGTACATGTTGGGTTGGCGTATTTCGAGATTAGGTTTTATCACTTCGATTGTCGGAGAGGTATCTCTAGGCCCTCTCGGTAATGCACATCACTATAAGCCTTGCAAGCAATGTAGCTAATGAGTTAGTTACGGAATGATGCATTACATAATGAGTAAAGAGACCTGCCAGTAACGAGATTGAACTAGGTATTGGATAACGACGATCGAATCTCGGGCAAGTAACATACCGATGACAAAGGGAACAACGTATGTTGTTATGCGGTTTGACCGATAAAGACCTTCGTAGAATATGTAGGAACCAATATGAGCATCCAGGTTCCGCTATTGGTTATTGACCGAGAAAAGTTCTAGGTCATGTCTACATAGTTCTCGAACCCGTAGGGTCCGCACGCTTAACGTTACGATGACAGTTTTATTATGAGTTTATAAGTTTTGATGTACCGAAGTTTGTTTGGAGTCCTGGAAGTGATCACGGACATGACGATGAGTCTCGAAATGGTCGAGACATAAATATTGATATATTGTAAGCCTATGTTTGGACATCAGAATAGTTCCGGGTGAAATCGGTATTTTACCGGAACACCGGGGGGTTACCGGAACCCTCCCGGGGGTTAATGGGCCTTAGTGGGCCATGAGGGAGAAGAGGAGGGCCGGCCAGGGCAGGCCGCGCGCCCCCTCCCCCCTAGTCCGAATAGGACAAGGAAGGGGGGGGGCGGCGCCCCCCTTTCCTCTTTCCCTCCCCCCAACTCCTAATCCAACTATCAAAGGGGGGGGAGTCCTACTCCCAATGGGAGTAGGACTCCTCCGGCGCGCCTCCTCCTAGGGCTGGCCACACCCCCCCTTGCTCCATTATATACGGGGGCAGGGGGCACCCTAGAACACACAAGTTGATCTACGGATTATTCCTTAGCCGTGTGCGGTGCCCCCCTCCACCATATTCCACCTCGGTCATATCGTCGCGGTGTTTAGGCGAAGCCCTGCGCTGGTAGAACATCATCATCGTCACCATGCCATTGTGCTGACGGAACTCATCTCCGACGCTTTGCTAGATCGGAGCCCGGGGAATGTCATCGAGCTAAACGTGTGCTAAACACGGAGGTGCCGTACGTTCGGTGCTTGGATAGGTCGGATCGTGAAGACGTACGACTACATCAACCGCGTTGTCATAACGCTTCCGCTTACGGTCTACGAGGGTACGTGGACAATACTCTCCCCTCTCGTTGCTATGCCATCACCATGATCTTGCGTGTGCGTAGGAATTTTTTTGAAATTACTACGTTCCCCAACAGTGGCATCCGAGCCTGGTTTTATGCGTAGATGTCATATGCACGAGTAGAACACAAGTGAGTTGTGGGCGATACAAGTCATACTGCTTACCAGCATGTCATACTTTGGTTCGTCGGTATTGTGAGATGAAGCAGCCCGGACCGACATTACGCGTACGCTTACGCGAGACTGGTTTCACCGTTACGAGCACTCGTGCTTAAAGGTGGCTGGCGGGTGTCTGTCTCTCTCACTTTAGCTGAATCGAGTGTGGCTACGCCCGGTCCTTGCGAAGGTTAAAACAGCACTAACTTGACGAACTATCGTAGTGGTTTTGATGCGTAGTTAAGAATGGTTCTTGCTAAGCCCGTAGCAGCCACGTAAAACTTGCAACACCAAAGTAGAGGACGTCTAACTTGTTTTTGCAGGGCATGTTGTGATGTGATATGGTCAATACGTGATGCTATATTTTATTGTATGAGATGATCATGTTTTGTAACCGAAGTTATCGGCAACTGGCAGGAGCCATATGGTTGTCGCTTTATTGTATGAAATGCAAACGTCTTGTAATTGCTTTACTTTATCACTAAGCGGTAGCGATAGTCGTAGAAGCAATAGATGGCGTAAACGACAACGATGCTACGATGGAGATCAAGGTGTCGCGCCGGTGACGATGGTGATCACGTGATGCTTCGGAGATGGAGATCACAAGCACAAGATGATGATGGCCATATCATATCACTTATATTGATTGCATGTGATGTTTATCCTTCATGCATCTTATCTTGCTTTGATTGACGGTAGCATTTTAAGATGATCTCTCACTAAAAATTATCAAGTGTTCTCCCTGAGTATGCACCATTGCCAAAGTTCGTCGTGCCCAGACACCACATGATGATCGGGTGTGATAAGCTCTACGTCCATCTACAACGGGTGGAAGCCAGTTTTGCACACGCAGAATACTCAGGTTAAACTTGACGAGCCTAGCATATGCAGATATGGCCTCGGAACACGGAGACCGAAAGGTCGAGCGTGAATCATATAGTAGATATGATCAACATAGTGATGTTCACCATTGAAAACTACTCCATCTCACGTGATGATCGGTTATGGTTTAGTTGATTTGGATCACGTGATTACTTAGATGACCAGAGAGATGTCTGTATAAGTGGGAGTTCTTAAGTAATATGATTAATTGAACTTAAATTTATCATGAACTTAGTACCTGATAGTATTTTGCTTGTCTATGTTTGTTGTAGATAGATTGCTCGTGCTGTTGTTCCGTTGAATTTTAATGCATTCCTTGAGAAAGCAAAGTTGAAAGATGATGGTAGCAATTACACAGACTGGGTCCGTAATCTGAGGATTATCCTCATTGCTGCACAGAAGACTTACGTCCTGGAAGCACCGCTGGGTGCCAGGCCTGCTGCTGATGCAACTGACGACGTTAAGAACGTCTGGCAGAGCAAAGCTGATGACTACTCGATAGTTCAGTGTGCCATGCTTTACGGCTTATAACCGGGTCTTCAACGACGTTTTGAACGTCATGGAGCATATGAGATGTTCCAGGACTTAAGTTAATATTTCAAGCAAATGCCCGGATTGAGAGATATGAAGTCTCCAATAAGTTCTATAGCTGCAAGATGGAGGAGAATAGTTCTGTCAGTGAACACATACTCAAAATGTCTGGGTATAATAATCACTTGATTCAACTGGGAGTTAATCTTCCTTATGATAGCGTCATTGACAGAATTCTCCAATCACTGCCACCAAGCTATAAGAGCTTCGTGATGAACTATAATATGCAAGGGATGAACAAGACAATTCCTGAGCTCTTCGCAATGCTAAAAGTTGTGGAGGTAGAAATCAAGAAGGAGCATCAAGTGTCGATGGTCAACAAGACCACTAGTTTCAAGAAAAAGGGCAAAGGGAAGAAGAAGGGGAACTTCAAGAAGAACAGCAAGCAAGTTGCTGCTCAAGAGAAGAAACCCAAGTCTGGACCTAAGCCCGAAACTGAGTGCTTCTACTGCAAGCAAACTGGTCACTGGAAGCAGAACTGCCCCAAGTATTTGGCGGATAAGAAGGATGGCAAGGTGAACAAAGGTATATGTGATATACATGTTATTGATGTGTACCTTACTAGAGCTCGCAGTAGCACCTGGGTATTTGATACTGGTTCTATTGCTAATATTTGCAACTCGAAACAGGGACTACAGAATAAGCGAGCACTGGCCAAGGACGAGGTGACGATGCGCGTGGGAAACGGTTCCAAAGTCGATGTGATCGCGGTCGGCACGCTACCTCTACATCTACCTTCGGGATTAGTGTTAGACCTGAATAATTGTTATTTGGTGCCAGCGTTGAGCATGAACATTATATCTGGATCTTGTTTGATGCGAGACGGTTATTCATTTAAATCAGAGAATAATGGTTGTTCTATTTATATGAGTAATATCTTTTATGGTCATGCACCCTTGAAGAGTTTTTATTGAATCTCGATTGTAGTGATACACATATTCATAATGTCGAAGCCAAAAGATGCAGAGTTGATGATAGTGCAACTTATTTGTGGCACTGCCGTTTAGGTCATATCGGTGTAAAGCGCATGAAGAAACTCCATACTGATGGACTTTTGGAATCACTTGATTATGAACCACTTGGTACTTGCGAACCGTGCCTCATGGGCAAGATGACTAAAACACCGTTCTCCGGTACTATGGAGAGAGCAACAGATTTGTTGGAAATCATACATACAGATGTATGTGGTCCGATGAATGTTGAAGCTTGTGGCGGATATCGTTATTTTCTCACCTTCACAGATGATTTGAGCATATACGGGTATATCTACTTAATGAAACACAAGTCTGAAACATTTGAAAAGTTCAAAGAATTTCAGAGTGAAGTGGAAAATCATCGTAACATGAAAATAAAGTTTCTACGATCTGATCGTGGAGGAGAATATTTGAGTTACGAGTTTGATTTACATTTGAAACAATGCGCAATAGTTTCGCAACTCATGCCACCCGGAACACCACAACGAAAATGGTGTGTCCGAACGTCATAATCGTACTTTACTAGATATGGTGCGATCTATGATGTCTCTTACTGATTTACCGCTATTGTTCTGGGGTTATGCTTTAGAGACGGCCACATTCACATTGAATAGGGCACCATCAAAATCTGTTGAGACGACGCCTTATGAATTGTGGTTTGGCAAGAAACCATAGTTGTCGTTTCTTAAAGTTTGGGGCTGCGATGCTTATGTGAAGAAACTTCAACCAGATAAGCTCGAACCTAAATCGGAGAAATGTGTCTTCATAGGATACCCAAAGGAGACAGTTGGGTACACCTTCTATCACAGATCCGAAGGCAAGACATTCGTTGCTAAGAATGGATCCTTTCTAGAGAAAGAGTTTCTCTTGAAAGAAGTGAGTGGGATAAAAGTAGAACTTGATGAGGTAATTATACCAGCTTCCTTATTGGAAAGTAGTTCATCACAGAAATCGGTTCCTGTGACACCTACACCAATTAGTGAGGAAGCTAATGATATTGATCATGAAACTTCAGATCAAGTTTCTACTGAACCTCGTAGGTCTACCAGAGTAAGATCCGCACCAGAGTGGTACGGTAATCCTATTCTGGAAGTCATGTTACTTGACCATGATGAACCTACAAACTATGAGGAAGCGATGATGAGCCAAGATTCCGCAAAATGGCTAGAAGCCATGAAATCTGAGATGGGATCCATGTATGAGAACAAAGTATGGACTTTGGTTGACTTGCCTGATGATCGGCAAGCCATTGAGAATAAATGGATCTTTAAGAACAAGACTGACGCTGATGGTAATGTAATTGTCTATAAAGCTCGACTTGTTGCGAAAGGTTTTCGACAAGTTCAAGGGGTTGACTACGATGACTCTTTCTCACCCGCAGCGATGCTTAAGTCTGTCCGAATCATGTTAGCTATTGCTGCATTTTATGATTATGAAATTTGGCAAATGGATGTCCAAACTGCATTCTTGAATGGATTTCTGGAAGAAGAGTTGTATATGATGCAGCCAGAAGGTTTTGTTGATCCAAAAGGTGCTAACAAAGTGTGCAAGCTCCAGCGATCCATTTATGGACTGGTGCAAGCATCTCGGAGTTGGAATAAACGCTTTTACAGTGTGATCAAAGCATATGGTTTTATACAGACTTCTGTAGAAGCCTATATTTACAAGAAAGTGAGTGGGAGCTGATGAAGTCATGTACCTAGGGTAGGGTCATAGACCTGATCTAAGTACCCTACCCAAGGACACCCTCAGAAGAAACTACCTTCCAGTCGACCAAGAGGGACTTCACTCGACGGACTCGAAGGACTCGACCATGAAGACCCACTCGACCACCAGAAGGTCAAGAAGCACTCTGCATTGCAACGGTCTGTAATTAAGTAGACTTTATGGTATTTAGGACACTTTATGTGAGGCGTTACCAGTAACGCCTAGACTTAATGTACTTTAAACACCGCATTACTGAGGGCCGGAGGGGTGTGGCAGGCACTATATAAGCCACCCCCTCCTCAGTGTAAAGGGTTCGCACCCCTGTAATCCATACACATATAATCCACTCGACCGCCTCCGGGCTCCGAGACGTAGGGCTGTTACTTCCTCCGAGAAGGGCCTGAACTCGTACATCTCTTGTGTTTACAACTGCTCCATAGCCAGGACCTTGCCTCTCCATACCTACCCCCACTCTACTGTCAGACTTAGAACCACGACAGTTGGCGCCTGTCGTGGTTCTAAGTCTGACAGTAGAGTGGGGGGTAGGTATGGAGAGGCAAGGTCCTAGCTATGGAGAGGTTGTAAACACAAGCGATGTACGAGTTCAGGCCCATCTCGGAGGAAGTAAAAGCCCTACGTCTCGGAGCCCTGAGGCGGTCGAGTGGTTTATGTGTATAGGTGTTACAAGAGTGCGAACCCCTCTGCCTGTGGAGGGGGGTGGCTTATATAGAGTGCGCCAGGACCCCTGCCAGCCCACATAATGAAGGGGTTTAAGTACATTAAGTCTGGGACGTTACTGGTAACGCCCCACATAAAGTGCCTTAACTATCATTAAGTCTATTCAATTACAGGCCGTTGCAGTGCAGAGTGCCTTCTGACCTTCTGGTGGTCGAGTGTATCTTCATGGTCGAGTGAATCTCCATGGTCGAGTCCTTCTAGTCAGTCGAGTGGGTTCCTCGTTGGTCGACTGGAAGGTGATCTCTTCTAAGGGTGTCCTTGGGTAGGACATCTAGGTCAGGCCTATGACCCTACCCTAGGTACATGAATCCATCATTAGCCCTCGAATGGATTGAGGCTTGAATGAGGAAGGAGTTGATGCTGTTTCCGATTGATTTTTGGTATACTGGCTATGCGTCGTTCGTGACCAAGATCTTCTTTGTTGATAACGAGCAACTTTTCTTCAGTCGACTTGATCCATTCTTGTATTTCGTCGAGTGATCTTTTAGACTTTGCCGGTTCCCGAGCGACGGATCGCAGGAAATCTCGCGTCTGACAGACCGATCTGCCGCTCGCGGATTCCACGGGATACGAAATTTGGGGAAGCGCGCGAAGCGGAACGAACCGCGGCGCTCGGACGGGACAGGACATAGACGCCTTGATCTCCGCGCTGCTTTTTCTGCCACGTATCGTGTCAATGCAACTGTTTCGGGATATGATTAGATTGACCGGGTCCACCTGTCATCCACTCGGAAGGGATGTTATAAATGCGACTAGTGAGGGTTTCTGAACAGTGCTCCATTCTTTCTCCTCTGCTCTCCTCGTCTCCGCCCAACACACCCGCTTTCGCCTCCGCAAAGCTCTTCTTCGCACACCTCGCCGGCAGCCATGGTCAAGGAGAAGACGGCGGTGCTGGAGCGTGCAAAGAAGGTGTCGGCGGCGGAGAAGGCGTCGGCGGCGGAGAAGGCGAAGGGGAGATCCACCAGCCGCAGCGGGTCTTCGTCGAGATCCCGCCTGCCGAAGGGCTGGGTCCAGGGAGATTGGATCCAGTCGACCATCAGGGAGAAGGATCTCCTCGACATGGCCGACGACGGGCTGATCCCCCACGGCGTCGCAAGACTTCCAGGAAAAGAGTGGCAACCCCAGCCGGAAGAGGGTGAGTGTGTGCTCCTGGCCACTCATGTCGATCGAGGATTTTCTCTGCCACCGAGCGTTTTCTTTCGTGGTTTTTTGAACTTCTTTGGAGCCCAACTCCACCACTTTACTCTGAACTCCATCGCGTATCTTGCTGCGTTTGTATCCATGTGCGAGAACTTCCTGGGCTGTCGACCGCACTGGGGCTTGTTCAAGCACATCTTCACGTGTCGTTCTCAGACCGTGAAGAAGGCGAGTCCAGGCAATGAGAAAACCCAAGTTGTCGAAATGTGCGGGGGCCTGGGAATTCAAGTGAGGAATAAGAGCACCTTCCCAGCTATGACGTTTCCCGAGTCAGTCAGGGGCTGGCAGTCGACCTGGTTCTACTGCCAGAATGAGCCGACGCCGGGGCAGTCGAGTGGACTCCCTCCATTCACCATGAGCCGAGTGAACAAGCCCTCCTCTCTGAAGGTGGTTCCGGAGGAGAGAGCCGATGTGAAGATGTGGATGGATCGCGTGGTGCAGTTGGTTCGGGACGGCGTGACTGGCATGGACCTTCTGGAGGTTTTCCTTCGGCGGCGTATCCAGCCTCTTCAGTTCCGGAGCCATTGCATGTGGTTGTACTGCGGAACTGAAGACGAGACTCGAGTCCACCCGGAAGCAGTCGACGACGCCACGGTGGAAAGATGGATGGCCGCGGTCACTGGGAATAAGGATAATCCCCGTGGATCCAGGAGGATTCCTCCACTCGACCATCACAGCGTTCCAGATAAGGTATATTTGCTCTGTCTTCCATTGTATATTTGTCGAATTTGTTTCTGTATGTTCTGCGACTTGGTCGATTGATCTCTGTCTTGACGTCTTCCAGGCCCTTACCGAGCTGTATTCGATGCCCAATGGAGCTCAGGCTCCGACTGAGGAGGGAGAAGCTAGCGGGGGCGAGAGCCAGGATGAGTGGGATTCAGACGCTGCCGAAGATGACGACGATGACGACGACGATGATGAGGACGAAGAAGAGGAGGAGGAGGAGGTTGCACCACCGCGCTCGAAAAGGCGGTCGAAGCTTGTCCATGACCCCGCGACTGAACGCGGTAAGGGGGTTGCGACTGCCCCGCAGTCGACCAAACACCCTCGGACCGCTTCTCCGGTGCCGAGTGAAAAGGCGCCGAAGCAGTCGAAGGTGGCTCCGTCGAAACCCACCAAGCTCCTACCAAAGATGAAGGTGTCCATCCCCACCATATCCGGGTAAACATGTTACTTGAGTCTCCTTGTTTTGCACAAGCTTTATCTCTGGTTGATACTTGAGTTAGTCGACTGATTCTTTGGAACTTCAGTGCTGCAACTTCTGAGACTTCAGGCAAAGCTGAAGACCATGAGATGGAGGATGCAGCAACTTCGAATCCTGGTACTATACTCTCAATTCTGTCCTTAGTCGACTGACTCATGATTTCTAACTTTGATTCTATTTCTGAAGCTCCACCCAATGACATTATCACCCTTCTTGATGATGATGATGATGAGGGTGAAGAACCGCTGAGGCATAGGAGGAGCAGGAAGGCATCTACTGGTAAGGCAACCCAGGACGCGACGGCGCCCGAGACTGTGGTCACGGAGGGGGAGAACCCCACTCGACACACCGTGTCTTTCGCGGTGCCGTTGACGAGTGCTCATCCCACTTCGTCGAGTGCTGCACAACCTTCACTCTTCACAACACATCACGTCCCAGAGGACCAAGCTAGCACTGCTAAGGAGGCGATACGCCAAGCGGGGATCATGATGGAGCAGGTGAAGATCATCCGGGATGCAAGCCAAGCAGCTTATGACGCTAGCTCCGCCCTTCAAAGCAATGTTCAGGTCAGTCGACCACCGCCTGTTCTGTTAGGATATGCTATCAAAACTTTTTCTTTCTGAAATCCATAGCAATCACCCACTGGGTGTGTCGATAAAAAACTCCGTGTTAGCGGGGGCACGCTGAGTGCACCCGCTGGGTGTAGTCCCCAAGGCTAAGGTCGACTGCTGGCAGTCGGCCTTAGGCTTTATAAGTAAAGGTTGTTCATCATTCGACTGGGGCGAATGAGTTTCCGAAACCAGTGGGGGCACGCTGAGTGCACCCACTGGGTGTAGTCCCCGAGACTGTGGTCGACTGTTGGCAGTTGATTACAGTCTGAAGAAGATTTTTTTTTTGGTCGACTGGTCGATTCTGTCTTGAATAGAACCAGTGGGGGCACGCTGAGTGCACCCACTGGGTGTAGTCCCCGAGACTACGGTCGAATGCTTGCATTCGACTGTAGTCTTAGAAACGTATGATTTTTTCCTATCCACTCGGAAGTGAATCATCTTTGATATTTTGTTGATTGGTTCTTCGTAGAAATCCTGTGACCTTGCGGCTTGCTATACGGAACTGGAGCAAAAGCACATTCAGCTCGAGCTGGATCTGAAGCTAGTGCAGGAGAATCTGACGAAGGCGAAGGAGGAGACCAAAGGTATGTTCGGTGAGACCTCGACGACTCCTTTTTCCTTCCATTTGTTTCAAAATCTGACTTTGCTGTAACTTGCAGGCAAGGTGAAGGAGGCCCAGAATAAGAAGGACCTTGAGCTAGCTGAGAAGACCAAGCATGCTGACGAGAAGTTAGCTTCAGTCACCAAGCTTGAACAGGAAAATACCAATCTGAAAGCTGCTCTGGCGATTGCCACCAAGGATGTCGACCGACTGAAAACTGACAAGACTACCTTGACCGAGAAGATCAACCAGTTGACTGGGAAGAAGAATGACCTGGAAGGCTTCCTGGGTGGTCTTGCCAAGAAATTGTTCCTTATGCTCGAAGGTAATCTTTTACACTCGACCAACATTTCCAACTGTGATGCTTACATTCGACCACTGTCTTGACTCGGTGTTTTGTCATTGCAGAATTCTGTCGAAACTTTGAAGAAGAGACTAGCCAGTTGGAGCCGAACCTTGACCCTGTCAATTCTCTGGTGAATGATGAAGTTGCCATGAATGTCTTCCGACTGGAGTCCCGCGTTGCAGCTGTCGTGGACTATCTTGCAAGGCTGAAGGCCGCCACTTCTCACATCGACTCGACGCTTTGGCCCAGGGCGACACTTCAGAATGACCTCGAGTCGTTGATGGCTCGACTAAACGCGTTCCCCGACCGTGTGCAAGAGTTGAAGAAGTCCTCGGCTCGGTGTGGCGCAGATGTTGCCCTGTGTCTGGCCTGAGTCCACTGCAAGGACGCGCGAGAAGAGAAGCGGGCGGCTCTCCGAGTGGCCAACACCAAGAAACACGACTTCAGGTCCTTCATGGATACTTTCATCGCTGCTGCTACCCGGATCGCAGACGGGATCGACCTTGATGAGTTCGTTGCTCCTTCCAGCCCTCCACAGGAGGGGTAAAAAACTTCCTTTAAGCCCGACACTTTAAATTTGCCTCGGTATGCCGAGTGGAATTGTAACCGATAAACCTTAACAGGCTTAGTGCCTGAGCACTCTTGATTCCTTTAGGTATCGACCTAAACTTGGATTTGATGTTTGGATATGATTGCTCTTGGCTCGAATTGTCCTTTGCAAGTTCACAGCAAGATGCCCACTGCAGTCGACTTATTCCTTAGGCGAGCACTGGGCTGCAGCTAAGCCCCCGAGTGAGAGGTTTGCTCTTCACTCGGTAGGATTTTTTATAACTCAGGCGAGCGCTGGGCTGCAGCTAAGCCCTCGAGTGAGAGGTTTGCTCTTCACTCGGTAGGATTTTTTTATAACTTAGGCGAGCGCTGGGCTGCAGCTAAGCCCCCGAGTGAGAGGTTTGCTCTTCACTCGGTAGGATTTCTTATACCTTAGGCGAGCACTGGGCTGCAGCTAAGCCCCCGAGTGAGAGGTTTGCTCTTCACTCGGTAGGATTTTTTATAACTTAGGCGAGCGCTGGGCTGTAGCTAAGCCCCCGAGTGAGAGGTTTGCTCTTCACTCGGTAGGATTTTCACGTTGTATTTGTGGCGAAGCTCAGAGGAGAGGGTCGCAGTCGACCTGCACCTCGTCCTCCTCGCGAGCACACATTATACTTATGGCGAAGCTCAGAGGAGAGGGTCGCAGTCGACCTGCACCTCGTCCTCCTTGCGAGCGTACGTTATACTTAGGCGAGTACTTGGACTGCAGCTAAGCCTCCGAGTGGAAGTCTGGCTTACCACTCGGTAGGATTTTTTATAACTTAGGCGAGTACTTGGACTGCAGCTAAGCCTCCGAGTGGAAGTCTGGCTTACCACTCGGTAGGATTTTTTATAACTTAGGCGAGTACTTGGACTGCAGCTAAGCCCCCGAGTGGAAGTCTGGCTTACCACTCGGGTAGGATTTTTATAACTTAGGCGAGCACTGGGCTGCAGCTAAGCCCCCGAGTGGAAGTCTGGCTTACCACTCGGTAGGATTTTTATAACTTAGGTGAAACGGATTCGCGGCTAAGCCTCCGAGTGGAAGTCTGTCTTACCACTCGGTAGGATTTGTACAAACTTAGGCGAAACGGATTCGCGACTAAGCCACCCACTTGGGGAAAATTTTACTGGACAAAAATAAAAAGTGACAAAAATTATGAAGGAATCATGGCACTATTATTTCTCAATCCATGAACTACAGAAGTATTTTATTACAACTCATCCGAGTGAAAAACTTTAAGTGTAAAACAGGCGGAGCAGATCCGCATTCCAAGCTCGGGGCTCTTCGATATTGTGTTTGATGTTGTAAAGACGGTATGCCCCGTTGTGGAGAAACTTGGTGATGATGAAGGGTCCTTCCCAAGAAGGAGCGAGCTTGTGTGGTTTCTGCTGATCCACTCGGAACACTAGATCTCCTTCCTGGAAGGCTCGACTTCTCATATTTCTGGCGTAAAAGCGACGCAAGTCTTGTTGGTAGATGGTCGATCGGATCAGAGCCATCTCTCTTTCTTCCTCTAGAAGGTCGACTGCGTCCTAACGCGCTTGCTCAGCTTCTGCTTCGTTGTAGAGTTCAACTCGAGGAGCATTGTGAAGAAGATCACTCGGCAAGACTGCTTCAGCTCCATAGACCAAAAAGAATGGAGTTCTTCCGGTCGACCGATTGGGTGTGGTCCGCAAACCCCAAAGCACCGAAGGGAGTTCGTCGACCCATGCTCCAGCCGCGTGCTTGAGATCACGCATCAGTCGGGGTTTTAAACCCTTGAGGATTAAGCCATTGGCTCGCTCTGCTTGTCCATTCGACTGCGGATGAGCGACCGAAGCGTAGTCGACTCGTGTGCCTTAAGCGTTGCAGAAATCCTTGAATTCTTCCGAGTCAAAGTTCGACCCATTATCCATAATGATGCTGTGCGGGACTCCATATCTGAACGTCAGCTCCCTGATGAAGGTAACCGCAGTACCGGCGTCAAGATTCTTGATTGGTTTAGCCTCAATCCACTTCGTGAACTTGTCGACTGCGACCAGTACGTGCGTGAAACCACTTCGACCTGTTCTCAAGGGACCGACCATGTCCAACCCCCATACTGCGAACGGCCAGACGAGTGGAATGGTCTTCAAAGCTGACGCGGGCTTGTGTGACATATTGGAGTAGAACTGACATCCTTCGCACTTTTCCACTATTTCCTTTGCCATCTCATTCGCCCTTGGCCAGTAAAATCCAGCTCGGTATGCTTTGGCTACAATGGTCCGAGAGGATGCATGGTGACCACAGGTCCCCGAGTGGATATCATTGAGAATGATTCGACCTTCTTCTAGCGTTATGCATTTTTGACCAACCCAGTCGGGCTTTCTCTATACAGCTGTCCTTTAATAACGGTAAAGGCTTTGGATCGACGGACGATCTGCCGAGCCTCTTCCTCATCCTCTGGGAGCTCTTTTCTCAGGATATACGCGATATAGGGAATTGTCCAGTCGGGAGTGACAACTAAAACCTCCATGACCAAGTCGACCACTGCTGGGACCTCAACCTCAGTCGGATCTGTGGCACTCTTGGGCTGTGGAGCTTCCTCTGTGAAGGGATCCTCTTTAACTGACGGAATGTGTATATGCTCCAAAAACACACCACTCGGAATGGCTTCTCTTTTGGAACCTATCTTTGCCAGATCATCTGCTGCTTGATTTTTCAGTCGGGGGATGTGATGGAGCTCCAAACCCTCGAACTTCTTTTCCAGCTTCCTCACTGCATTGCAGTATCCAGTCATGGCTGGGCTTCTCACGTCCCACTCCTTCATCACCTGGTTGACCACTAAATCTGAATCGCCATAAACCATCAGGCGACAGACGCCGAGTGAGATGGCCATGCGCAATCCATATAAAAGGGCCTCATACTCTGCCTCATTGTTGGAGGAATCAAAGTGAATCTGCAGCACATACCTAAGCTTATCTCCTTTGGGGGAAACCATAACAACCCCAGCACCAGAACCATTCAGCATCTTAGAGCCATCGAAGAACATGGTCCAATGCTCCGAATGAACTTCAGTCGGCTGCTGTTGTTAAATCCACTCGGCGAGGAAATCTACTATTGCTTGGGACTTAATGGCTTTCTTTGCCTCAAACTTGATATCAAGGGGAAGAAGTTCAATCGCCGATTTTGCCACTCGACCAGTTGCATCTCTGTTGTGCAGAATCTCTGATAGTGGGGCGTCGCTGACGACTGTGATAGAATGATCAGAGAAATAATGAGCAACCTTCTTCGTGGTCATGTATATTCCATACACAAGCTTCTGATAATGAGGATATCGCTACTTGGATGGAGTCAAGACTTCAGACAAATAATACACCGGGCGCTGAACTTTGAAGGCTTTTCCTTCTTCTTCCCGCTCTACCGTAAGTACTGTACTGACGACTTGTCCTGTGGCTGCAATATAAAGCAACAGAGGCTATTTGCTGATTGGAGCAGCAAGCACCGGCTGGGTGGAGAGCAGAGCTTTTAGCTCGGCAAACGCTGCATAGCTTCTGGAGTCCACTCGAACTTGTCTGCCTTCTTCATCAGTCGGTAAAGAGGCAATGCCTTTTCACCGAGTCGTGAGATGAATCGACTTAATGCGGCCAAGCATCCAGTAAGCTTCTGGACATCATGCACTCGCACAGGGCGTTTCATTCGGAGAATAGTGCCGATCTTCTCTGGATTAGCGTCGATCCCTCGCTCGGAAACGAGAAAACCGAGTAACTTTCCACCAGGAACTCCGAATGTGCACTTCGATGGATTGAGCTTGATATCATACCTTCTGAGGTTGGCAAATGTTTCGGCGAGGTCAGCAAGCAGGTCGGAACCTTTTCGCGACTTAATGACGATATCATCCATATACGCTTCCACATTCCGACTGATTTGAGTGAGAAGACACTTCTGAATCATTCGCATAAATGTGGCTCCGGCATTCTTGAGGCCGAATGGCATGGTGATATAGCAGAAGCACCCGAATGGACTGATGAAAGCTGTTTTTATTTCGTTGGGTCCATACAGACGGATCTGATGATACCCGGAATATGCGTCTAGAAAAGACAATCTCTCACATCCCGCGGTCGAGTCAACAATTTGATCTATGCGAGGGAGAGGAAAATGATCTTTCGGGCAGGCCCGATTGATGTGCTTGAAGTCAATGCACATGCGGAGTGAGTTGTCCTACTTGGGAACCATGACGACATTAGCGAGCCACTCGGAGTGGTATATCTCTCGGATAAATCCTGCCGCCAACAGTCGAGCCACTTCCTCACCAATAGCTTTTCTCTTCTGGACGGCGGACCGCCGAAGATGCTCTTTGACTGGTTTTGCTGATTTGTCGACTCTGAGGCGATGCTCAGCCAGTCCCCTGGGAACACCTGGCATGTCAGCTGGCTTCCATGCAAAAATGTCCCAGTTCTCACGGAGGAACTGGATGAGCGCTTCTTCCTATTTCGGGTCGAGTGTCGTGGAGATGTGGGTCGGGGCTGCATTGGGTTCGGTCGGGTGAATGTGAACAGGCTTCGTCTCACCAGACGACTGAAATGCAGATTTTGTGGCTGGTTTCTTGGATCGCAACAAATCCCTCGGATCTGCGTTTTGCTTGTATTCTTCGAACTCGACCGCTGTCACCTGGGAATCGTCAATCTTCGAGCCCTTCTGAAAGCACTCTTCTGCCTTTTTCCGATTGCCGGTGACAGTGATCACTCCTTTGGGACCTGGCATTTTCAGTTTGAGGTACACGTAACATGGTCGAGCCATGAACCGTGCATAGGCGGGCCTCCCCAAAATGGCGTGGTACGCGCTCTGAAAATCCACAACCTCAAAGGTCAACTTTTCCTTGCGAAAATGCTTCGAGTCGCCAAAAACCACGTCCAGAGCTATTTGGCCGAGTGAGTCGGCTTTCTTCCCTGGTATGACTCCGTGGAAACTCATGTTGCTGGTGCTCAGTCGGGACATCGGGATGCCCATTCCTTTCAGTGTGTCTGCATACAACAAGTTCAGCCCACTACCACCGTCCATCAGCACTTTCGTCAGTCGAGTGCCTTCGACAACTGGATCGACCACCAAAGCTTGCCTCCCAGGGGTGGCAATATGAGTCGGGTGATCAGATTGGTTGAATGTGATGGGTGTTTGGGACCATCTCAGATAACTTGGTTTTGCTAGGGCAACCATATTCACCTCACGGTTAATGACTTTCAGTCGACTCTTGCTTTCCACATCCGCGAAGATCATCAGAGTGGAGTTGACATGCGGATATTCTTCCTCACTGTCCTCTTTGTCTCCGGCCTTGTCTGACTCCTTCTCCTTGTCCTTAGACTGTTTTTCCTGAAACTGCTGGATCAGGAGTCGACACTGGCGAGTGGTGTGCTATGGGTAAATGATGTTGCCCTCTTCATCTTTCTTCGTGTGGATGTGGCATGGCATATCCATCACTTCGTTTCCTTCTTTATCCTTTACTTTCTTAGGATTCCAGGATCCTTTTACCTTCCCTTTGAACTTTCCCTGAGTCACGGCCAGGGCCTCTCCAGGAGCTGCTGGCTCGGCTTTCCGCTTCTGTTTCCGACTGGAATTTCCCTTCTCCGACTGACTTGGCTTATACTTGCCGCTTCGGAGTCGGTCCTCTTCCTCGCCGTTGGCGTACTTGTTAGCAATCTCCATCATTCGACTCAGGGTCATGTCCCCGGTTCGACCAAACTTCAGACTCAATTCCCTGTTCTTGACGCCATCTTTGAAGGCTCAAACTGCTTGATGATCAGACACATTTTCCACAGTATGGTGCAGAGTGATCCACCTCTGAATGTACTCTCTGAGAGTCTCATTGGTCTTCTGCACACAAACTTGCAGCTCTGTCAAACCAGCTGGTCGCTTGCAAGTTCCTTCAAAAGTTCTGACGAACACTCGGGACAAATCTTCCCAAGTGTAAATACTGCTAGGAGGTAACTGATTCAACCACGCTCTGGCTGAACCTTCCAGCATGAGGGGCAAATGCTTCATGGCCACCTCGTCATTCCCACCACCAATCTGAACAGCCACTCGGTAGTCCTCAAGTCAAGTTTCAGGCTTGGACTCCCCAGTGAATTTGCTGACTCCTGTCGCCAACCTGAAATTGGGGGGAATCACTGCGGCTCTGATAGCCCTGCTAAAACACTCTGGACCAGAAACATGCACTCGATTGCTCGTGGGTGCATCTCTCTCGGGTCCACCTCGATGGGCTCTGTTCCGGTCGACCAAGCCTTGCACGATAATGGATCGCGCGTCGAAACCTGGTTCCCTGGGGTCGACTGGAACTCTTCGCCCCGCACTGAACTGACGCCTGTCATCCTGTCGCCGAGGAGCGTAAGACCCTTCCCTCGGAGGGGAAACGGGCACTCGACGCCTGTCATCTCGGTCGTGTCGGTCTCCATACTGATCTCGCCGGTTGTCGCGCCCTTCCCGCCGCGGAGGCGATCTGGGACTGTGAGCCGATTGAACCGTATTCGCAGCGACGGATCGACTGTGAATTCTGTTGCACGACTGCGACACAGCTGAGTTCTGGTCCCCTGCTGCTCGGAGCAAATCTCTAATCTGCATCAAGCCTCTCCCAGCTTCCGACTGTGAAGGCTGGATGGACTCTGCTATACGGGTTGCAGCTGCTAAATTCTGAATTGGCGTGCAGTATACCTGAGTCGGCGGGAAGAGTCGACGTCGACTGGCTTCGGGAACTCGTCGCCGCGCGTGCTCGTCGAGTGCTCGCTGAAGGTTCTCCAGACGAGCGCGTTCAGCCACATTGGCCAAACGTGCCTCCTCCAAGGCGCGAGCCTCGGGGGTTTCTCCCGCAATGGGAGTATGCAGGGCATCCATGTTCCTGCGGCGAAGCTCTTCTCTCTGCAGAGAGTCGAGTGTCTCGGGCTGGTACTCTTCGTGGTCTTGTGCGGGGTCACCTCCACCGCCCGCTCCACCACCATGGGCGAAGCCGGGAGGACTGCGGGGCCCGTCGACCATGAGAATTTCCGCCGCTGGATCACTGCTATCGCATTCGGATGCAGTCTCTACGGAGCCAGTCGACAGATCGAACAGGCCGTAGAGAGATTCGTCGGGCTCGATTGCCGCAACTTGTGCGCTGGCCGTCTGGCGAGCCACCACGTGCTTCACCCACTGCTGAAGCCTCGACCGACCAGAACGCTTGCGCTGGTGGGAAACCGGACGGGTGACCGATAAAGGAGTCGACCGATAGGGGGCCGACGGTTGCCGCAGCAGAACGCCGCGGACACATGCGCGAAAATGCGTCGCACCGCGGACGGGGAGTGCATCAACGTCGAGTGGAGCCTCCTGGAGCCACGCGGAGTCATCGGCAACAAAGGTGAGAGCACCAAGACGGATCTCGCGCCCCTCGACCAGAACTCCAGCAGTCATCATGATGAAAGTACTCGGAAATACCGCAACTTATCCACAAAATCGCTAAAACACCTGCCCCATGGTGGGCGCCAACTGTCGTGGTTCTAAGTCTGACAGTAGAGTGGGGGGTAGGTATGGAGAGGCAAGGTCCTAGCTATGGAGAGGTTGTAAACACAAGCGATGTACGAGTTCAGGCCCATCTCGGAGGAAGTAAAAGCCCTACGTCTCGGAGCCCTGAGGCGGTCGAGTGGTTTATGTGTATAGGTGTTACAAGAGTGCGAACCCCTCTGCCTGTGGAGGGGGGTGGCTTATATAGAGTGCGCCAGGACCCCTGCCAGCCCACATAATGAAGGGGTTTAAGTACATTAAGTCTGGGACGTTACTGGTAACGCCCCACATAAAGTGCCTTAACTATCATTAAGTCTATTCAATTACAGGCCGTTGCAGTGCAGAGTGCCTTCTGACCTTCTGGTGGTCGAGTGTATCTTCATGGTCGAGTGAATCTCCATGGTCGAGTCCTTCTAGTCAGTCGAGTGGGTTCCTCGTTGGTCGACTGGAAGGTGATCTCTTCTAAGGGTGTCCTTGGGTAGGACATCTAGGTCAGGCCTATGACCCTACCCTAGGTACATGAATCCATCAGCGCCCACCGTGGGGCAGGTGTCTTAGCGATTTTTGGAGAAGTTGTGATTCTTCCGACTACTTTCATCATGG
Source organism: Triticum timopheevii (assembly GCA_963921465.1). Taxonomy (NCBI): domain Eukaryota; kingdom Viridiplantae; phylum Streptophyta; class Magnoliopsida; order Poales; family Poaceae; genus Triticum; species Triticum timopheevii. Next base: position 12,477,460 of record OY997274.1, read on the forward strand.
TTGCTGGTGGAGTTTTGGTCGAGGGCCGCGAGATCCTTCTCGGCGCTCTCACCTTCATCGCCGACGACTCCGCTTGGCTCGAGGAGTCTCCACTCGATGTTGATGCGCTCCCCGTCCGCGGTGCGACGCATTTTCGTGCATGTGTCCGCGGCGTTCTGCTGCGGCAACCGTCGACTCCATATCGGTCGACTCCCCTATCGATCGCTCTCCCGGTCTCCCGCCAGCGCAAGCGCTCTGGTCGGTCGAGACTCCAGCGGTGGGTGAGGCACGCGGTGGCTCGCCAGACGGCCACCACCCAAGTTGCGGCATTCGAGGCCGACGAATCTCTCTACGGCCTGTTCGATCTGTCGACTGGCTCTGTAGAGACTACATCCGAGTGTGATAGCAGTGATCCAGCGGCAGAGGTCTTGATGGTCAATGGGCCTCGCAGCCCTCCCGGTTTCCCTCGCGAGGACGGGGTAGACGGTGGAGGCGACCCCGCTCAAGTCCATGAAGAGTACCAGCCCGAGTCACTTGATTCCCTGCAAAGGGAAGAACTTCGCCGCAGGAACATGGATGCCCTGCATACTCCCATCGCGGGAGAAACCCCCGAGGCTCGTGCCTTGGAGGAGGCACGTTTGGCCAACTTGGCTGAACATGCTCGTCTGGAGAACCTTCAGCGAGCACTCGACGAGCGCGCGCGGCAACGAGTACCCGACTCCAATCAACGTCAACTCTTCCCGCCGACACAGGTATATCGAACCCCGATTCAGAATTTAGCAGCTGCAACCCGTATAGCATAGTCCATCCAGCCCTCTCAGTCGGAAGCTGGCAGAGGCTTGATGCAGATCAGAGATTTGCTCCGGGCAGCAGGAGATCAGAATTCAGCCGTGTCGCAGTCACGCAACAGAATTCACAGTCGATCCGTCGCTGCGAATATGGTTCAGTCGGCTCACAGTCCCAGATCGCCTCCGCGGCATGAAGGACGCGAGAATCGGCGAGACCAGTACGGTGACCGACATGATCGTGATGATAGGCGTCGAGTTCCCACTCCCCCCCCCCCTGAGGGGTGGGTCTTACGCTCCTCGGCAGCAGGATGACAGGCGTCAACTCAGTGTGGGGCGAAGAGCTCCGGTCGACCCCAGGGAACCAGGCTTTGACGCGTGATCCATCATCGTGCAAGGCTTGGTCGATCGGAACAGGGCTCATCGAGGTGGCCCTGACAGAGATGCGCCCACTAGCAGTCGAGTGCATGTTTCTGGTCCGGAATGTTTCAGCAGGGCTATCAGAGCCGCGGTGATTCCCCCCAACTTCAGGTTGGCAACTAGAGTAAGCAAGTTCACTGGTGACTCTAAGCCTGAAACTTGGCTTGAGGACTACCGAGTGGCGGTACAGATTGGTGGCGGGAATGACGAGGTGGCCATGAAGCATTTGCCACTCATGTTGGAAGGTTCTGCCAGAGCATGGTTGAATCAGTTACCTCCAATCAGCATTTACACTTGGGAAGATCTGTCCCGAGTGTTCTTCAGAACATTTGAGGGAACTTGCAAGCAACCAGCTGGATTGACAGAGCTGCAAGTTTGTGTGCAGAAGACGAGTGAGACTCTAAGAGAGTATATTCAGAGATGGATCACTTTACATCATACCGTGGAGAACGTGTCTGATCATCAGGCAGTCAGCGCCTTCAAGGATGGTGTTAAGAACAGAGAATTGAGTTTGAAGTTTGGTCGAACCGGAGACATGACCCTGAGTCGAATGATGGAGATTGCTACCAAGTATGCCAACGGCGAAGAGGAAGACCGACTCCGAAGCGGCAAGTACAAGCCGAGTCAGTCGGAGAAGGGAAACACCAGTCGGAAGCAGAAGCGGAAGGCCGAACCAGCAGCTCCTGGAGAGGCTCTGGCCGTGACTCAGGGCAAGTTCAAAGGGAAACCCAAAGGATCCTGGAACCCCAAGAAGGTGAAGGATAAAGAAGGAAATGACGTGATGGATATGCCGTGTCACATCCACACGAAGAAAGACGAAGAGGGTAATATCATCTACCCGAAGCATACCACTCGCCAGTGTCGACTCCTGATCCAGTAGTTCCAAGGAAAGCAGTCCAAGGACAAGGAAAAGGAGTCGGACAAAGCCAAAGACAAGGAAGATAGTGAGGGAGGATATCCTCATGTTAACTCCACTCTGATGATTTTTGCGGATGTGGAAAGCAAGAGCCGACTGAAGGTTATTAACCGTGAGGTGAACATGGTTGCCCCGGCGAAACCAAGTTATCTGAGATGGTCCCAAACACCCATTACATTTGACTAGTCTGATCACCCGACTCATATAGCCACCCCTGGGAGGCAAGCTTTGGTGGTCGACCCGGTTTTCGAAGGCACTCGGCTGACGAAGGTGCTGCTGGACGGTGGTAGCGGACTGAACTTATTGTATGTGGACATGCTAAAAGGAATGGGCATTCCGATGTCCCGACTGAGCACCAGTAACATGAGTTTTCATGGAGTTATACCAGGAAAGAAAGCCGAGTCACTCGGCCAAATAGCTCTGGACGTGGTGTTTGGTGATTCAAAGCATTTTCGCAAGGAGAAGCTGACGTTTGAGGTTGTGGATTTTCAGAGCGCGTGCCATGCTATTTTGGGGAGACCAGCTTACGCACGGTTCATGGCTCAACCAAGTTACGTATACCTCAAACTGAAGATGCCCGGCCCCAAAGGAGTGATCACTGTCACTGGTGATCGGAAAAAGGCAGAAGAGTGTTTCCAGAAAGGCTCAAAGATTGCCGATTCCCAGGTGACAGCGGTCGAGTTTGAAGAATATAAGCAAAATGCGGATCCGAGTGATTTGCTGCGAGCCAAGAAGCCCGCCACAGAGTTAGCATTTCAGTCGTCCGGTGAGGCGAAGCCCGTCCACATTCACCCGACCGACCCCAATGCAGCTTCGACCCACATCTCCACAACACTCGACCCGAAATAGGAAGAAGCGCTCATCCAGTTCCTCTGTGAGAACTGGGACATTTTGCATGGAAGCCAGCTGACATGCCGGGTGTTCCCAGGGGACTGGCTGAGCATCGTCTTAGAGTCGACTCAGCAGCAAAACCAGTTAAAGAACATCTTCGGTGGTCCGCCGTCCAGAAGAGAAAAGCTATTGGTGAGGAGGTGGCTCGATTATTGGCGGCAGGATTTATCCGAGAGATATACCACTCCGAGTGGCTCGCCAATGTCGTCATGGTTCCTAAGAAGGACAACTCACTCCGAATGTGCATTGATTTCAAGCACATCAATCGGGCCTGCCCGAAAGATCATTTTCCTCTCCCTCGCATTGATCAAATTGTTGACTCGACCGCCAAATGCGAGAGATTGTCTTTTCTAGACGCATATTCCGGGTACCATCAGATCCGTCTGTACGGACCCAATGAGATAGAAAAAGCTTTCATCACTCCATTCGGGTGCTTCTGCTATATCACCATGCCATTCGGCCTCAAGAATGCCGGAGCCATGTTTATGCGAATGATTCAGAAGTGTTTGCTCACTGAAATCAGTCGGAATGTGGAAGCGTATATGGATGATATCGTGGTCAAGTCGCGAAAAGGTTCCGACCTGCTAACTGACCTCGCCGAAACATTTGCCAACCTCAGGAGGTATGATATCAAGCTCAATCCATCAAAGTGCACATTCGGAGTTCCTGACGCTAATCCAGAAAAGATCGGCACTATACTCCGAATGAAACGCCCCGTGCGAGTGCACGATGTCCAGAAGCTTACTGGATGCTTGGCCACATTAAGTCGATTCATCTCACGACTCGGTGAAAAGGCATTGCCTCTTTACCGACTGATGAAGAAGGCAGACAAGTTCGAGTGGACTCTAGAAGCTGATGCAGCGTTTGCTGAGCTAAAAGCTCTGGTCGCCACCCAGCCGGTGCTTGCTGCTCCAATCAGCAAAGAGCCTCTGTTACTTTATATTGCAGCCACAGGACAAGTCGTCAGTACAGTACTTACAGTCGAGTGGGGAGAAGAAGGGAAACCCTTCAAAGTTCAGCGCCCAGTGTATTATCTGTCTGAAGTTTTGACTCCATCCAAGCAAAGATACCCTCATTATCAAAAGCTTGTGTATGGGGTATACATGACCATGAAGAAGGTTGCTCATTATTTCTCTGATCATTCCATCACAGTCGTCAGCAACGCTCCACTTTCAGAGATTTTGCACAACAGAGATGCAACTGGCCGAGTGGAAAAATGGGCGATTGAACTTCTTCCCCTTGATATCAAGTTTTAGGAAAAGAAAGCCATTAACTCCCAGGCAATAGCAGATTTCCTCGCAGAGTGGATTGAACAACAGCAGCCGACTGAAGTTCACTCGGAGCATTGGACCATGTTCTTTGATGGCTCTAAAATGTTGAATGGTTCCGGTGTTGGGGTTGTCCTAGTGTCCCCCGGAGGAGATAAGCTCAGATATGTGCTCCAGATTCACTTTGATTCCTCCAACAATGAGGCAGAGTACGAGGCCCTGTTGTATGGGTTGCGCATGGCCATTTCACTCGGTGTCCGTCGCCTTATGATTTATGGCGACTCAGATTTGGTGGTCAACCAAGTGATGAAGGATTGGGACGTTAGAAGCCCAGCCATGACTGGATACTGTAATGCAGTGAGGAAGCTGGAAAAGAAGTTTGAGGGGTTAGAGCTCCATCATATACCCCGACTGAAAAATCAAGCAGCTGATGATCTAGCAAAGATAGGTTCCAAGAGAGAAGCCATTCTGAGTGATGTGTTCTTGGAGCATATCCATACTCCGTCAGTAAAAGAAGATCCTTTCACCGAAGAGGCTCCGCAACCCAAGAGTGCCACAGATCCGACTGAAGTAGAAGTCCCAGCAGTGGTCGACTTGGTCATGGAGGTCTTAGTGGTTACTCCCGACTGGACAGTTCCATATATCGCGTATATCCTGAGAAAAGAGCTCCCGGAGGATGAGGAAGAGGCTCGACAGATCGTCCGTCGATCCAAGGCCTTTACCGTAATCAAAGGACAGTTGTACAGAGAGAGCGCGACTGGAGTTGGTCAGAAGTGCATAACGCCAGAAGAAGGTCGAATCATCCTTGATGATATCCACTCGGGGACCTGTGGTCATCATGCGTCCTCTCGGACCATCGTGGCCAAAGCATACAGAGCCGGATTTTACTGGCCAAAGGCAAATGAGATGGCAAAGGAGGTAGTGGACAAGTGCGAAGGATGTCAGTTCTACTCCAATATGTCACACAAGCCTGCGTCAGCTCTGAAGACCATACCACTCATCTGGCCCTTCGCAGTATGTGAGTTGGATATGGTAGGCCCCTTGAGAATAGGTCGAAGCAGTTTCACGCATGTACTGGTGGCAGTCGACAAGTTCACCAAGTGGATCGAGGCTAAACCCATCAAGAACCTTGACGCCGGTACTGCTGTTAGCTTCATCAGGGAAATGATATTCAGATATGGAGTCCCGCACAGCATCATCACAGATAATGGGTCAAACTTCGACTCGAAGGAATTCAGGGATTTCTGCACCTCTCAAGGCACACGAGTCGACTACGCTTCGGTCGCCCATCCACAGTCGAATGGACAAGCGGAGCGAGCTAATGGCTTGATCCTCAAAGGGTTGAAACCCCGACTGATGCGTGATCTCAAGCATGCGGCTGGAGCATGGGTCGACGAACTTCCCTCAGTGCTTTGGGGTCTGTGGACCATGCCTAATCGGTCGACCGGAAGAACTCCATTCTTCTTGGTCTATGGAGCTGAAGCAGTCTTGCCGAGTGATCTTCTCCACAATGCTCCTCGAGTTGAACTTTACAACGAAGCTGAAGCTGAACAAGCGCGGCAGGACGCAGTCGACCTTTTAGAGGAAGAAAGGGAGATGGCTCTGATCCGATCGACCATCTACCAACAAGACATGCATCGCTTCCACGCCAGAAACGTGAAGAGTCGAGCCTTCCAGGAAGGAGATTTGGTTCTCCGAGTGGATCAGCAGAAACAACACAAGCTTGCTCCTTCTTGGGAAGGACCCTTCATCATCACCAAGGTCCTCCACAACGGGGCGTACCATCTCTACAACGTCAAGCACAATATCGACGAGCCCCGAGCTTGGAACGCGGAACTACTCCGTCCATTTTACACTTAAGTTTTCACTCGGATGAGTTCTAATAAAAGTACTTCTGTAGTCTATGTTTTGCAAGATAATAGTGTCATAATTACCCCAATGATTTTTGTCACTTTTATTTGTTCAGTAAAAATTCCCCCCTCAGTGGGTGACTTAGCCGCGAATCCGTTTCGCCTAAGTTTGTAAAAAAATCCTTACCGAGTGGTGAACCAGCCTCCCACTCGGGGGCTTAGCTGTCAATCCGTTTCGCCTAAGTTTCAATAAAAATCCTACCGAGTGGTGAGCCAGACTCCCACTCGGGGGCTTAGCTGCAGTCTAAGTACTCGCCTAAGTTTCAATAAAATCCTACCGAGTGGTGAGCCAGACTCACACTCGGGGGCTTAGCTGCAGTCCAAGTACTCGCCTAAGTTTCAATAAAATCCTACTGAGTGGTGAGCCAGACTCACACTCGGGGGCTTAGCTGCAGTCCAAGTACTCGCCTAAGTTTCAATAAAAATCCTACCTAGTGGTGAGCCAGACTCCCACTCGGGGGCTTAGCTGCAGTCTAAGTATTCGCCTAAGTTCAAATTCAACGTATGCTCGCAAGAAGACGAGGCGTAGGTCGACTGCGATCCTCTCCTCTGAGCTACGCCACAAGTACAATGTGCGGTCGCTAGGAAGACGAGGCGCAGGTCGAATGCGACCCTCTCCTCTGAGCTACGCCATAAGTACAATGTGCGGTCGCAAGGAGGACGAGGCGTAGGTCGACTGCGATCCTCTCCTCTGAGCTACGCCACAAGTACAATGTGCGGTCGCAAGGAGGACGAGGCATAGGTCGACTGCGATCCTCTCCTCTGAGCTACGCCACAAGTACAACGTGCGGTCGTTAGGAAGACGAGGTGCAGGTCGACTGCGACCCTCTCCTCCGAGCTACGCCACAAGTACAACGTGAAAATCCTACCGAGTGAAGAGCAGACCTTCCACTCGGGGGCTTAGCTGCAGTCCAGTGCTCGCCTAAGATATAAAAATCCTACTGAGTGGAGAGCAGACCTCCCACTCGGAGGCTTAGCTGCAGCCCAGTGCTCGCCTAAGTAACAAAAATCCTACCGAGTGGAGAGCAGACCTCCCACTCGGGGGCTTAGCTGCAGCCCAGTGCTCGCCTAAGATATAAAAATCCTACTGAGTGGAGAGCAGACCTCCCACTCGGAGGCTTAGCTGCAGCCCAGTGCTCGCCTAAGTAATAAAACTCCTACCGAGTGGAGAGCAGACCTCCCACTCGGAGGCTTAGCTGCAGCCCAGTGCTCGCCTAAGTAATAAAAATCCTACCGAGTGGAGAGCAGACCTCCCACTCGGAGGCTTAGCTGCAGCCCAGCGCTCGCCTAAGTAATAAAAATCCTACCGAGTGGAGAGCAGACCTCCCACTCGGAGGCTTAGCTGCAGCCCAGTGCTCGCCTAAGTTATAAAATTCCTACCGAGTGAAGAGCATGCCAACCACTCGCTTTAACCTGCAAAAGACATCCCGAGCCAAATGCAAACATATTCGAACGTCTAATCCAAGTTCGGATAAATACATAACGGAACCGAAAGTGCTCAGGCGCTAAGCCTGTTAAGGTTTATCGGTTACAAAATCACTCGGCATACCGAGGCAAATTTAAAGTATCGAACTCAAAAAGTTTTTTACCCCTCCTGTGGAGGGCTGGAAGGTGCAACAAACTCATCAAGATCAATTCCGTCCGCGATCTGAGTGGCAGTAGCAATGAAAGTCTCCATGAAAGACCGGAAATCATACTTCTTGGTGTTAGCCACCCGAAGAGCCGCCAGCTTGTCCTCTCGCGCATCCTTGCAATGGACTCGGGCCAGACACAGAGCGACATCTGCGCCACACCTAGCAGAAGACTTCTTCCACTCCTGCACTCGACCAGGGACTGTGTTTAGTCGAGCCATCAAAGACTCGAGGTCATTTTGGAGCGTCTCCCTGGGCCAGAGCGTAGTGTCAATACGGGAACTGGCGACCTTCAGCCTTGCAAGATAGTCAACGATAGCAGCAACGCGAGACTCGAGTTGGAACACGTTCATGGCAACCTCATCGTTCACCGGAGAGTTGATGGGGTCCAGGTTTGGTTCCAGTCGACTAGTTTCCTCTTCAAAGTTTTGGCAAAATTCTGCAAGTACAATCGCCGAGTCAAGGCAATGGTCAAATGGAAAGATCACTGTAAAAACGATTGTTTGGCACAAAGGATTACCTTCGAGCATTAGGAACAACATCTTGGCGAGTCCGCTCAGATAGGCCTCCAGATCATTCTTCTTCCCAGCCAACTGACTGGCCTTGTCATTCAGAGCAGCTTTGTCGCTTTTCAGTCGACTGACCTCCTTGTTAGCAATAGCAAGAGCAGCTTTCAGATTGGTGTTTTCTTCTTCAAGCTTAGTGACCGAAGCTAACTTCTCGTCTGCGAGCTTGGTCTTCTCTAAAGCTGTCTTTTGCATCTCAGCTAGCTCAAGGTCTTTCTTCTTCTGGGCCTCCTTCACTTTACCTGCAAAATTACAACAAGATCAGATTTTGAAACAAATGAGGTGCAAAAGCAGTCGTCGAGGCCTCACCAAACGTACCTTTGGTCTCCTCCTTCGCCTTCGCCAGATTCTCCTGGACCAGCTTCAGATCAAGCTCGAGCTGGATATGTTTCTTCTCCAGCTCGGTATAACGGGCCGCAAGGTCGCAGGATTTCTACGAAGAACCAATCGACAACATGTCAAAGACAATTCACTTCCGAGTGAGTAAGGAAAAATTATGCATTTCTAAGACTACAACCGAAAACAAACATTCGACCGTAGTCTCGGGGACTACACCCAGTGGGTGCACTCAGCGTGCCCCCACTAGTTCTATCAAGATAGAGTCGACCAGTCGACCAACAAAAAAAAAGAGAGTCAGGTTCTACAGACTGTAGCCAACTACCAGCAGTCGACCGCAGTCTCGGGGACTACACCCAGTGGGTGCACTCAGCGTGCCCCCATCGGTTGGAGAAATCCATTCGACATAGACGAATGAAGGAAGAACTTAACTTATAAAGCCTATGGTCGACTGCCAGCAGTCCACCATAGCCTTGGGGACTACACCCAGTGGGTGCACTCAGCGTGCCCCCACTAAACCGGAATTTCAATCGACACACCCAGTGGGTGACTACTACGGATTCCAGAAAGAAAGATTTTCAGAAATCATATCCTAACAGAATAGGCGATGACCGACTGACCTGAACGTTGCTTTGAAGAGCGGAACTGGCGTCATAGGCTGCCTGGCTAGCCTCCCGGATGGCCTTCACCTGCTCCATCATGACTCCCGCCTGGCGTATCTCTTCTTTTGCACACTGGCTTGGTCCTCTGGGACGTGGTGGGTTGCGAAGAGGGAAGGCTGCGCAGCACTCGACGACGCGGGGTGAGCACTCGTCAGCGGCACCGCAAAAGATACGGTGTGCCGAGTGGTGTTCTCCTCCCCTGCGACTAGTGTCTCGGGTGCTGTCACGTCCTGAGCCACCCTGCCAGCAGACGCTTTCCTGCTCCTCCTGTGCTTCAGCGGTTCCTCATCGTCGTCGTCGTCAGGAAGGGTGATAACGACATTAGATGGAGCTGCAGAAAAGAATCAGAATTAGAGACCAAGAGCCAATCGACTAAAAACGGAATTAAGATAGTGGTACCAGGTTTTGAAGTTGCAGCATCCTCCATCTCATGATCGTCAGCCCTGGCCGAGGTATCAGAAGTAGCAGCACTGCAATTCCAAAAAATCAATCGGTTAACTCATGAGTCGACCAAAAATAAACTCGTGTAGAGCAAGAAGAATTAGATAGCATTTTTTTACCCTGATATGGTGGGAATTGACACCTTCATCTTCGGCAAGACCTTCGTTGGTTTCGTCGACACCATTCGAGACTGCTTCGGAGCCCTCTCAGTCGGCGCCGGAGAAGTGGTCCGAGGGCGCTTGGTCGACTGCGCGACAGTCGCAACCCCCTTACCATGTTCAGTCGCAGGGTCGTGGATGAGCTTCGAGCGCCTCTCCGTGCGAGGCGGTGCAACTTCCTCCTCCTTCTCTTCTTCCTCCCCATCAGAGTCGTCATCATCATCATCTTCAGCGGCATCCGAGTCCCACTCCTCCTTTCTTTCGCCCCCACTCGCTTCCCCCTCTTCAGTCGGAGTCTGCGCTCCACTGGGCATCGAGTATAGTTCGGTGAGGGCCTGTCAGACATCAAGACAAAGATCAATCGACCAATTTGCGGCGAAAACGGAATAAGTATGGCAAGAATGCAATTGGAGATAAAGTGGGCATAACTTGTCTGGAATGCTAGAATGGTCGAGTGGTGGAATCCTCCTGGCTCCACGCGGGTTGTCTTTGTTCCCAGTGACCGCGGCCATCCACCTCTCCAGTGTGGCGTCGTCGACTGCTTCTGGATTGATCCGAGTCTCATCCTCGGTTCCGCAGTACAGCCACATGCAATGGCCTCGGTACTGAAGAGGCTGGATACGTCGCCTAAGAAAGACCTCCAGAAGGTCCATACCCGTCACTCCTTCCCGAACTAACTGGACTACGCGCTCCATCAGCATCTTCACGTCGGCTTTCTCCTCCGGGAGCACCTTTAGAGAAGAAGGCTTGTTTGCTCGGTCCATGGTAAACGGAGGGAGACCACTCGACTGTCCCAGCGTCGACTCATTCTGACAATAGAACCAAGTCGACTGCCATCCTCTGACTGACTCAGGAAGGGTCATGGTTGGGAAGGTGCTCTTGTTCCTCATCTGAATCCCCAGACCTCCACACATCTGAATAACCTTAGTCTTATCGTCATTTGGACTCGCCTTTTTCACGGTCTGAGAACAACAAGTGAAGATATGCTTGAACAGACCCCAGTGCGGTCGGCAACCCAGGAAGTTCTCACACATGGACACAAAGGCAGCAAGGTAGGCGATAGAGTTCGGATTGAAGTGGTGGAGTTGCGCCCCAAATAAGTTCAAGAAACCACGGAAGAAAACACTCGGAGGCAAAGAGAACCCACGGTCGACGTGGGTAGCCAGAAGAACACAATCACCCTCTTTCGGCTGGGGTTGCCACTCGTTCCCCGGGAGCCTTGCTGCTCCGTGGGGGATCAGATCGTCGTTGGCCATGTCGGTGAGATCCTTCTCAGTGATGGTCGACCGGATCCAATCCCCTTGGACCTAGCCTTGCGGCAGGCGGGATCTGGACGAAGACCCACCCCGACTGGTTGCTCTCCCTTTCGCCTTCCCCGTTGCCGTCGCCTTCTTCGCGCATTCCAGCGACGCCGTCTTCTCCTTCATAATTGTTGCCGGCGAAGGGTACGAGGAGCGATGGGGCGGAGGCGAGAGCGGGCGCAGTGGGCGGAGGCGGAGAGGGCAGGGGGAAGAATGAAGAGATACTGTTCAAAAACCCTCACCGGACGCCTTTATAAGAACACTTCCGAGTGAATGACAAGTGGGCCCAGGCAATCCAATCACATCCCGAAACAGTCGCGCGTACGCGATACCTGGTGAAAAAGGTGGCGCGGGGATCGAGGCATCTATGCCCTATCCCATCCGAGCGCCGCGGTCCGCCCCGCTTCGAGCGCTTCCCCAAAATTCCGATCCCACAAAATCCGCTAACCGCAGTTTGATCTGTCAGACGAGAGATTTCCTGCGATCCATCGCTCGGAAATTACTAAGTTCAAAAGTTCACTCGACGAGAGAAAAGAATGGATCAAGGCGACTGAAGAAAAGTTGCTGATTGTCAACGAAGAGATTATTGGTCCAAGACGATACATATCCAGAACGCAAAAGCAGGTCGGAAATAATATCAACTCCTTCCTCACTCAAACCTCAATCCATTCGGGGGCTAATGATGAAGTCATGTACCTAGGGTAGGGTCATAGACCTGATCTAAGTACCCTACCCAAGGACACCCTCAGAAGAAACTACCTTCCAGTCGACCAAGAGGGACTTCACTCGACGGACTCGACCATGAAGACCCACTCGACCACCAGAAGGTCAAGAAGCACTCTGCACCGCAACGGTCTGTAATTAAGTAGACTTTATGGTATTTAGGACACTTTATGTGAGGCATTACCAGTCACGCCTAGACTTAATGTACTTTAAACACCGCATTACTGAGGGCCGGAGGGGTTTGGCAGGCACTATACAAGCCACCCCCCTCCTCAGTGTAAAGGGTTCGCACCCCTGTAATCCATACACATATAATCCACTCGACTGCCTCCGGGCTCCGAGACGTAGGGTTGTTACTTCCTCCGAGAAGGGCCTGAACTCGTACATCTCTTGTGTTTACAACTGCTCAATAGCTAGGACCTTGCCTCTCCATACCTACCCCCACTCTACTGTCAGACATAGAACCACGACAGGAGCTCTGTAGCATTTCTGATATTATATGTAGATGACATATTATTAATTGGAAATGATATAGAATTTCTGGATAGCATAAAGGGATACTTGAATAAAAGTTTTTCAATGAAAGACCTCGGTGAAGCTGCTTACATATTGGGCATCAAGATTTATAGAGATAGATCAAGACGCTTAATAGGACTTTCACAAAGCACATACCTTGATAAAATTTTGAAAAAGTTCAAAATGGATCAGGCAAAGAAAGGGTTCTTGCTCGTGCTACAAGGTGTGAAGTTGAGTCAGACTCAATGCCCAACCACAGCAGAAGATAGAGAGAAAATGAAAGATGTTCCCTATGCTTCAGCCATAGGCTCTATCATGTATGCAATGTTGTGTACCAGACCTGACGTATGCTTAGCAATAAGCTTGACAGGAAGGTACCAAAGTAATCTAGGAGTGGATCACTGGACAGCGGTCAAGAACATCCTGAAATACCTGAAAAGGACTAAGGATATGTTTCTCGTATATGGTGGTGACAAAGAGCTAGTCGTAAATGGTTACGTCGATGCGAGCTTTGACACTGATCCGGACGATTCTAAATCGCAAACCGGATACGTATTTTTATTAAACGGTGGAGCTGTAAGTTGGTGCAGTTCTAAACAAAGCGTCGTGGCAGAATCTACATGTGAAGCGGAGTACATAGCTGCTTCGGAAGCAGCAAATGAAGGAGTCTGGATGAAGGAGTTCATTTCCGATCTAGGTGTCATACCTAGTGCATCGGGACCAATGAAGATCTTCTGTGACAATATTGGTGCAATTGCCTTGGCAAAGGAATCCAGATTTCACAAGAGGACCAAGCACATCAAGAGACGCTTCAATTCCATCCGGGACCAAGTCCAAGTGGGAGACATAGAACTTTGCAAGATACATACGGATCTGAATGTTGCAGACCCGTTGACTAAGCCTCTCTCACGAGCAAAACATGATCAGCACCAAGACTCCATGGGTGTTAGAATCATTACTATGTAATCTAGATTATTGACACTAGTGCAAGTGGGAGACTGAAGGAAATATGCCCTAGAGGCAATAATAAAGTTATTATTTATTTCCTCATATCATGATAAATGTTTATTATTCATGCTAGAATTGTATTAACCGGAAACATAATACATTTGTGAATACATAGACAAACACAACGTCACAAGTATGCCTCTACTTGACTAGCTTATTAATCAAAGATGGTTATGTTTCCTAACCATAGCCATGTGTTGTCATTTGATTAATGGGATCACATCATTAGGAGAATGATGTGATTGACATGACCCATTCCGTTAGCCTAGCACTTGATCATTTAGTATATTGCTATTGCTTTCTTCATGACTTATACATGTTCCTGTAACTATGAGATTATGCAACTCACGTTTACCGGAGGAACACTTTGGGTACTACCAAACGTCACAATGTAACTGGGTGATTATAAAGGAATACTATAGGTGTCTCCAAAGGTACATGTTGGGTTGGCGTATTTCGAGATTAGGTTTTGTCACTTCGATTGTCGGAGAGGTATCTCTGGGCCCTCTCGGTAATGCACATCACTATAAGCCTTGCAAGCAATGTAGCTAATGAGTTAGTTACGGAATGATGCATTACATAATGAGTAAAGAGACCTGCCAGTAACGAGATTGAACTAGGTATTGGATAACGACGATCGAATCTCGGGCAAGTAACATACCGATGACAAAGGGAACAACGTATGTTGTTATGCGGTTTGACCGATAAAGATCTTCGTAGAATATGTAGGAACCAATATGAGCATCCAGGTTCCGCTATTGGTTATTGACCGAGAAAAGTTCTAGGTCATGTCTACATAGTTCTCGAACCCGTAGGGTCCGCACGCTTAACGTTACGACGACAATTTTATTATGAGTTTATAAGTTTTGATGTACCGAAGTTTGTTTGGAGTCCCGGATGTGATCACGGACATGACAAGGAGTCTCGAAATGGTCGAGACATAAAGATTGATATATTGGAAGCCTATGTTTGGACATCGAAATAGTTCCGTGTGAAATCGAGATTTTACCAGAACACCGAGGGGTTACCGAAACCCTCCCGGGGGTTAACGGGCCTTAGTGGGCCATGAGGGAGAAGAGGATGGCCGGCCAGGGCAGGCCGCGCCCCCTCCCCCCTAGTCCGAATAGGACAAGGAAGGGGGGGCGGCGCCCCCCTTTCCTCTTTCCCTCCACCCAAGTCCTAATCCAACTAGGAAAGGGGGGAGTCCTACTCCCGGTGGGAGTAGGACTCCTCCGGCACGCCTCCTCCTAGGGCCGGCCGCACCCCCCCTTGCTCCTTTATATATGGGGGCAGGGGGCACCCTAGAACACACAAGTTGATCTACCGATCGTTCCTTAGCCGTGTGCGGTGCCCCCTCCACCATATTCCACCTCGGTCATATTGTCGCGGAGTTTAGGCGAAGCCCTGCGCCGGTAGAACATCATCATCGTCACCACGCCGTTGTGCTGACGGAACTCATCCCCGACGCTTTGCTAGATCGGAGCCCGGGGAACGTCATCGAGATGAACGTGTGATCTCAAGCATGCGGCTGGAGCATGGGTCGACGAACTTCCCTCAGTGCTTTGGGGTCTGTGGACCATGCCTAATCGGTCGACCGGAAGAACTCCATTCTTCTTGGTCTATGGAGCTGAAGCAGTCTTGCCGAGTGATCTTCTCCACAATGCTCCTCGAGTTGAACTTTACAACGAAGCTGAAGCTGAACAAGCGCGGCAGGACGCAGTCGACCTTTTAGAGGAAGAAAGGGAGATGGCTCTGATCCGATCGACCATCTACCAACAAGACATGCATCGCTTCCACGCCAGAAACGTGAAGAGTCGAGCCTTCCAGGAAGGAGATTTGGTTCTCCGAGTGGATCAGCAGAAACAACACAAGCTTGCTCCTTCTTGGGAAGGACCCTTCATCATCACCAAGGTCCTCCACAACGGGGCGTACCATCTCTACAACGTCAAGCACAATATCGACGAGCCCCGAGCTTGGAACGCGGAACTACTCCGTCCATTTTACACTTAAGTTTTCACTCGGATGAGTTGTAATAAAAGTACTTCTGTAGTCTATGTTTTGCAAGATAATAGTGTCATAATTACCCCAATGATTTTTGTCACTTTTATTTGTTCAGTAAAAATTCCCCCCTCAGTGGGTGACTTAGCCGCGAATCCGTTTCGCCTAAGTTTGTAAAAAAATCCTTACCGAGTGGTGAACCAGCCTCCCACTCGGGGGCTTAGCTGTCAATCCGTTTCGCCTAAGTTTCAATAAAAATCCTACCGAGTGGTGAGCCAGACTCCCACTCGGGGGCTTAGCTGCAGTCTAAGTACTCGCCTAAGTTTCAATAAAATCCTACCGAGTGGTGAGCCAGACTCACACTCGGGGGCTTAGCTGCAGTCCAAGTACTCGCCTAAGTTTCAATAAAATCCTACTGAGTGGTGAGCCAGACTCACACTCGGGGGCTTAGCTGCAGTCCAAGTACTCGCCTAAGTTTCAATAAAAATCCTACCTAGTGGTGAGCCAGACTCCCACTCGGGGGCTTAGCTGCAGTCTAAGTATTCGCCTAAGTTCAAATTCAACGTATGCTCGCAAGAAGACGAGGCGTAGGTCGACTGCGATCCTCTCCTCTGAGCTACGCCACAAGTACAATGTGCGGTCGCTAGGAAGACGAGGCGCAGGTCGAATGCGACCCTCTCCTCTGAGCTACGCCATAAGTACAATGTGCGGTCGCAAGGAGGACGAGGCGTAGGTCGACTGCGATCCTCTCCTCTGAGCTACGCCACAAGTACAATGTGCGGTCGCAAGGAGGACGAGGCATAGGTCGACTGCGATCCTCTCCTCTGAGCTACGCCACAAGTACAACGTGCGGTCGTTAGGAAGACGAGGTGCAGGTCGACTGCGACCCTCTCCTCCGAGCTACGCCACAAGTACAACGTGAAAATCCTACCGAGTGAAGAGCAGACCTTCCACTCGGGGGCTTAGCTGCAGTCCAGTGCTCGCCTAAGATATAAAAATCCTACTGAGTGGAGAGCAGACCTCCCACTCGGAGGCTTAGCTGCAGCCCAGTGCTCGCCTAAGTAACAAAAATCCTACCGAGTGGAGAGCAGACCTCCCACTCGGGGGCTTAGCTGCAGCCCAGTGCTCGCCTAAGATATAAAAATCCTACTGAGTGGAGAGCAGACCTCCCACTCGGAGGCTTAGCTGCAGCCCAGTGCTCGCCTAAGTAATAAAACTCCTACCGAGTGGAGAGCAGACCTCCCACTCGGAGGCTTAGCTGCAGCCCAGTGCTCGCCTAAGTAATAAAAATCCTACCGAGTGGAGAGCAGACCTCCCACTCGGAGGCTTAGCTGCAGCCCAGCGCTCGCCTAAGTAATAAAAATCCTACCTTGTGGAGAGCAGACCTCCCACTCGGAGGCTTAGCTGCAGCCCAGTGCTCGCCTAAGTTATAAAATTCCTACCGAGTGAAGAGCATGCCAACCACTCGCTTTAACCTGCAAAAG
The DNA here is from genome assembly GCA_963921465.1 of Triticum timopheevii. Classification (NCBI taxonomy): domain Eukaryota; kingdom Viridiplantae; phylum Streptophyta; class Magnoliopsida; order Poales; family Poaceae; genus Triticum; species Triticum timopheevii. Next base: position 12,494,453 of record OY997274.1, read on the forward strand.
ACATCCCGAGCCAAATGCAAACATATTCGAACGTCTAATCCAAGTTCGGATAAATACATAACGGAACCGAAAGTGCTCAGGCGCTAAGCCTGTTAAGGTTTATCGGTTACAAAATCACTCGGCATACCGAGGCAAATTTAAAGTATCGAACTCAAAAAGTTTTTTACCCCTCCTGTGGAGGGCTGGAAGGTGCAACAAACTCATCAAGATCAATTCCGTCCGCGATCTGAGTGGCAGTAGCAATGAAAGTCTCCATGAAAGACCGGAAATCATACTTCTTGGTGTTAGCCACCCGAAGAGCCGCCAGCTTGTCCTCTCGCGCATCCTTGCAATGGACTCGGGCCAGACACAGAGCGACATCTGCGCCACACCTAGCAGAAGACTTCTTCCACTCCTGCACTCGACCAGGGACTGTGTTTAGTCGAGCCATCAAAGACTCGAGGTCATTTTGGAGCGTCTCCCTGGGCCAGAGCGTAGTGTCAATACGGGAACTGGCGACCTTCAGCCTTGCAAGATAGTCAACGATAGCAGCAACGCGAGACTCGAGTTGGAACACGTTCATGGCAACCTCATCGTTCACCGGAGAGTTGATGGGGTCCAGGTTTGGTTCCAGTCGACTAGTTTCCTCTTCAAAGTTTTGGCAAAATTCTGCAAGTACAATCGCCGAGTCAAGGCAATGGTCAAATGGAAAGATCACTGTAAAAACGATTGTTTGGCACAAAGGATTACCTTCGAGCATTAGGAACAACATCTTGGCGAGTCCGCTCAGATAGGCCTCCAGATCATTCTTCTTCCCAGCCAACTGACTGGCCTTGTCATTCAGAGCAGCTTTGTCGCTTTTCAGTCGACTGACCTCCTTGTTAGCAATAGCAAGAGCAGCTTTCAGATTGGTGTTTTCTTCTTCAAGCTTAGTGACCGAAGCTAACTTCTCGTCTGCGAGCTTGGTCTTCTCTAAAGCTGTCTTTTGCATCTCAGCTAGCTCAAGGTCTTTCTTCTTCTGGGCCTCCTTCACTTTACCTGCAAAATTACAACAAGATCAGATTTTGAAACAAATGAGGTGCAAAAGCAGTCGTCGAGGCCTCACCAAACGTACCTTTGGTCTCCTCCTTCGCCTTCGCCAGATTCTCCTGGACCAGCTTCAGATCAAGCTCGAGCTGGATATGTTTCTTCTCCAGCTCGGTATAACGGGCCGCAAGGTCGCAGGATTTCTACGAAGAACCAATCGACAACATGTCAAAGACAATTCACTTCCGAGTGAGTAAGGAAAAATTATGCATTTCTAAGACTACAGCCGAAAACAAACATTCGACCGTAGTCTCGGGGACTACACCCAGTGGGTGCACTCAGCGTGCCCCCACTAGTTCTATCAAGATAGAGTCGACCAGTCGACCAACAAAAAAAAAGAGAGTCAGGTTCTACAGACTGTAGCCAACTACCAGCAGTCGACCGCAGTCTCGGGGACTACACCCAGTGGGTGCACTCAGCGTGCCCCCATCGGTTGGAGAAATCCATTCGACATAGACGAATGAAGGAAGAACTTAACTTATAAAGCCTATGGTCGACTGCCAGCAGTCCACCATAGCCTTGGGGACTACACCCAGTGGGTGCACTCAGCGTGCCCCCACTAAACCGGAATTTCAATCGACACACCCAGTGGGTGACTACTACGGATTCCAGAAAGAAAGATTTTCAGAAATCATATCCTAACAGAATAGGCGATGACCGACTGACCTGAACGTTGCTTTGAAGAGCGGAACTGGCGTCATAGGCTGCCTGGCTAGCCTCCCGGATGGCCTTCACCTGCTCCATCATGACTCCCGCCTGGCGTATCTCTTCTTTTGCACACTGGCTTGGTCCTCTGGGACGTGGTGGGTTGCGAAGAGGGAAGGCTGCGCAGCACTCGACGACGCGGGGTGAGCACTCGTCAGCGGCACCGCAAAAGATACGGTGTGCCGAGTGGTGTTCTCCTCCCCTGCGACTAGTGTCTCGGGTGCTGTCACGTCCTGAGCCACCCTGCCAGCAGACGCTTTCCTGCTCCTCCTGTGCTTCAGCGGTTCCTCATCGTCGTCGTCGTCAGGAAGGGTGATAACGACATTAGATGGAGCTGCAGAAAAGAATCAGAATTAGAGACCAAGAGCCAATCGACTAAAAACGGAATTAAGATAGTGGTACCAGGTTTTGAAGTTGCAGCATCCTCCATCTCATGATCGTCAGCCCTGGCCGAGGTATCAGAAGTAGCAGCACTGCAATTCCAAAAAATCAATCGGTTAACTCATGAGTCGACCAAAAATAAACTCGTGTAGAGCAAGAAGAATTAGATAGCATTTTTTTACCCTGATATGGTGGGAATTGACACCTTCATCTTCGGCAAGACCTTCGTTGGTTTCGTCGACACCATTCGAGACTGCTTCGGAGCCCTCTCAGTCGGCGCCGGAGAAGTGGTCCGAGGGCGCTTGGTCGACTGCGCGACAGTCGCAACCCCCTTACCATGTTCAGTCGCAGGGTCGTGGATGAGCTTCGAGCGCCTCTCCGTGCGAGGCGGTGCAACTTCCTCCTCCTTCTCTTCTTCCTCCCCATCAGAGTCGTCATCATCATCATCTTCAGCGGCATCCGAGTCCCACTCCTCCTTTCTTTCGCCCCCACTCGCTTCCCCCTCTTCAGTCGGAGTCTGCGCTCCACTGGGCATCGAGTATAGTTCGGTGAGGGCCTGTCAGACATCAAGACAAAGATCAATCGACCAATTTGCGGCGAAAACGGAATAAGTATGGCAAGAATGCAATTGGAGATAAAGTGGGCATAACTTGTCTGGAATGCTAGAATGGTCGAGTGGTGGAATCCTCCTGGCTCCACGCGGGTTGTCTTTGTTCCCAGTGACCGCGGCCATCCACCTCTCCAGTGTGGCGTCGTCGACTGCTTCTGGATTGATCCGAGTCTCATCCTCGGTTCCGCAGTACAGCCACATGCAATGGCCTCGGTACTGAAGAGGCTGGATACGTCGCCTAAGAAAGACCTCCAGAAGGTCCATACCCGTCACTCCTTCCCGAACTAACTGGACTACGCGCTCCATCAGCATCTTCACGTCGGCTTTCTCCTCCGGGAGCACCTTTAGAGAAGAAGGCTTGTTTGCTCGGTCCATGGTAAACGGAGGGAGACCACTCGACTGTCCCAGCGTCGACTCATTCTGACAATAGAACCAAGTCGACTGCCATCCTCTGACTGACTCAGGAAGGGTCATGGTTGGGAAGGTGCTCTTGTTCCTCATCTGAATCCCCAGACCTCCACACATCTGAATAACCTTAGTCTTATCGTCATTTGGACTCGCCTTTTTCACGGTCTGAGAACAACAAGTGAAGATATGCTTGAACAGACCCCAGTGCGGTCGGCAACCCAGGAAGTTCTCACACATGGACACAAAGGCAGCAAGGTAGGCGATAGAGTTCGGATTGAAGTGGTGGAGTTGCGCCCCAAATAAGTTCAAGAAACCACGGAAGAAAACACTCGGAGGCAAAGAGAACCCACGGTCGACGTGGGTAGCCAGAAGAACACAATCACCCTCTTTCGGCTGGGGTTGCCACTCGTTCCCCGGGAGCCTTGCTGCTCCGTGGGGGATCAGATCGTCGTTGGCCATGTCGGTGAGATCCTTCTCAGTGATGGTCGACCGGATCCAATCCCCTTGGACCTAGCCTTGCGGCAGGCGGGATCTGGACGAAGACCCACCCCGACTGGTTGCTCTCCCTTTCGCCTTCCCCGTTGCCGTCGCCTTCTTCGCGCATTCCAGCGACGCCGTCTTCTCCTTCATAATTGTTGCCGGCGAAGGGTACGAGGAGCGATGGGGCGGAGGCGAGAGCGGGCGCAGTGGGCGGAGGCGGAGAGGGCAGGGGGAAGAATGAAGAGATACTGTTCAAAAACCCTCACCGGACGCCTTTATAAGAACACTTCCGAGTGAATGACAAGTGGGCCCAGGCAATCCAATCACATCCCGAAACAGTCGCGCGTACGCGATACCTGGTGAAAAAGGTGGCGCGGGGATCGAGGCATCTATGCCCTATCCCATCCGAGCGCCGCGGTCCGCCCCGCTTCGAGCGCTTCCCCAAAATTCCGATCCCACAAAATCCGCTAACCGCAGTTTGATCTGTCAGACGAGAGATTTCCTGCGATCCATCGCTCGGAAATTACTAAGTTCAAAAGTTCACTCGACGAGAGAAAAGAATGGATCAAGGCGACTGAAGAAAAGTTGCTGATTGTCAACGAAGAGATTATTGGTCCAAGACGATACATATCCAGAACGCAAAAGCAGGTCGGAAATAATATCAACTCCTTCCTCACTCAAACCTCAATCCATTCGGGGGCTAATGATGAAGTCATGTACCTAGGGTAGGGTCATAGACCTGATCTAAGTACCCTACCCAAGGACACCCTCAGAAGAAACTACCTTCCAGTCGACCAAGAGGGACTTCACTCGACGGACTCGACCATGAAGACCCACTCGACCACCAGAAGGTCAAGAAGCACTCTGCACCGCAACGGTCTGTAATTAAGTAGACTTTATGGTATTTAGGACACTTTATGTGAGGCATTACCAGTCACGCCTAGACTTAATGTACTTTAAACACCGCATTACTGAGGGCCGGAGGGGTTTGGCAGGCACTATACAAGCCACCCCCCTCCTCAGTGTAAAGGGTTCGCACCCCTGTAATCCATACACATATAATCCACTCGACTGCCTCCGGGCTCCGAGACGTAGGGTTGTTACTTCCTCCGAGAAGGGCCTGAACTCGTACATCTCTTGTGTTTACAACTGCTCAATAGCTAGGACCTTGCCTCTCCATACCTACCCCCACTCTACTGTCAGACATAGAACCACGACAGGAGCTCTGTAGCATTTCTGATATTATATGTAGATGACATATTATTAATTGGAAATGATATAGAATTTCTGGATAGCATAAAGGGATACTTGAATAAAAGTTTTTCAATGAAAGACCTCGGTGAAGCTGCTTACATATTGGGCATCAAGATTTATAGAGATAGATCAAGACGCTTAATAGGACTTTCACAAAGCACATACCTTGATAAAATTTTGAAAAAGTTCAAAATGGATCAGGCAAAGAAAGGGTTCTTGCTCGTGCTACAAGGTGTGAAGTTGAGTCAGACTCAATGCCCAACCACAGCAGAAGATAGAGAGAAAATGAAAGATGTTCCCTATGCTTCAGCCATAGGCTCTATCATGTATGCAATGTTGTGTACCAGACCTGACGTATGCTTAGCAATAAGCTTGACAGGAAGGTACCAAAGTAATCTAGGAGTGGATCACTGGACAGCGGTCAAGAACATCCTGAAATACCTGAAAAGGACTAAGGATATGTTTCTCGTATATGGTGGTGACAAAGAGCTAGTCGTAAATGGTTACGTCGATGCGAGCTTTGACACTGATCCGGACGATTCTAAATCGCAAACCGGATACGTATTTTTATTAAACGGTGGAGCTGTAAGTTGGTGCAGTTCTAAACAAAGCGTCGTGGCAGAATCTACATGTGAAGCGGAGTACATAGCTGCTTCGGAAGCAGCAAATGAAGGAGTCTGGATGAAGGAGTTCATTTCCGATCTAGGTGTCATACCTAGTGCATCGGGACCAATGAAGATCTTCTGTGACAATATTGGTGCAATTGCCTTGGCAAAGGAATCCAGATTTCACAAGAGGACCAAGCACATCAAGAGACGCTTCAATTCCATCCGGGACCAAGTCCAAGTGGGAGACATAGAACTTTGCAAGATACATACGGATCTGAATGTTGCAGACCCGTTGACTAAGCCTCTCTCACGAGCAAAACATGATCAGCACCAAGACTCCATGGGTGTTAGAATCATTACTATGTAATCTAGATTATTGACACTAGTGCAAGTGGGAGACTGAAGGAAATATGCCCTAGAGGCAATAATAAAGTTATTATTTATTTCCTCATATCATGATAAATGTTTATTATTCATGCTAGAATTGTATTAACCGGAAACATAATACATTTGTGAATACATAGACAAACACAACGTCACAAGTATGCCTCTACTTGACTAGCTTATTAATCAAAGATGGTTATGTTTCCTAACCATAGCCATGTGTTGTCATTTGATTAATGGGATCACATCATTAGGAGAATGATGTGATTGACATGACCCATTCCGTTAGCCTAGCACTTGATCATTTAGTATATTGCTATTGCTTTCTTCATGACTTATACATGTTCCTGTAACTATGAGATTATGCAACTCACGTTTACCGGAGGAACACTTTGGGTACTACCAAACGTCACAATGTAACTGGGTGATTATAAAGGAATACTATAGGTGTCTCCAAAGGTACATGTTGGGTTGGCGTATTTCGAGATTAGGTTTTGTCACTTCGATTGTCGGAGAGGTATCTCTGGGCCCTCTCGGTAATGCACATCACTATAAGCCTTGCAAGCAATGTAGCTAATGAGTTAGTTACGGAATGATGCATTACATAATGAGTAAAGAGACCTGCCAGTAACGAGATTGAACTAGGTATTGGATAACGACGATCGAATCTCGGGCAAGTAACATACCGATGACAAAGGGAACAACGTATGTTGTTATGCGGTTTGACCGATAAAGATCTTCGTAGAATATGTAGGAACCAATATGAGCATCCAGGTTCCGCTATTGGTTATTGACCGAGAAAAGTTCTAGGTCATGTCTACATAGTTCTCGAACCCGTAGGGTCCGCACGCTTAACGTTACGACGACAATTTTATTATGAGTTTATAAGTTTTGATGTACCGAAGTTTGTTTGGAGTCCCGGATGTGATCACGGACATGACAAGGAGTCTCGAAATGGTCGAGACATAAAGATTGATATATTGGAAGCCTATGTTTGGACATCGAAATAGTTCCGTGTGAAATCGAGATTTTACCAGAACACCGAGGGGTTACCGAAACCCTCCCGGGGGTTAACGGGCCTTAGTGGGCCATGAGGGAGAAGAGGATGGCCGGCCAGGGCAGGCCGCGCCCCCTCCCCCCTAGTCCGAATAGGACAAGGAAGGGGGGGCGGCGCCCCCCTTTCCTCTTTCCCTCCACCCAAGTCCTAATCCAACTAGGAAAGGGGGGAGTCCTACTCCCGGTGGGAGTAGGACTCCTCCGGCACGCCTCCTCCTAGGGCCGGCCGCACCCCCCCTTGCTCCTTTATATATGGGGGCAGGGGGCACCCTAGAACACACAAGTTGATCTACCGATCGTTCCTTAGCCGTGTGCGGTGCCACCTCGGTCATATTGTCGCGGAGTTTAGGCGAAGCCCTGCGCCGGTAGAACATCATCATCGTCACCACGCCGTTGTGCTGACGGAACTCATCCCCGACGCTTTGCTAGATCGGAGCCCGGGGAACGTCATCGAGATGAACGTGTGATGAACACGGAGGTGCCGTACGTTCGGTGCTTGGATCGGTCGGATCGTGAAGACGTACGACTACATCAACCGCGTTGTCATAATGCTTCCGCTTACGGTCTACGAGGGTACGTGGACAATACTCTCCCCTCTTGTTGCTATGCCATCACCATGATCTTGCGTGTGTGTAGGAAATTTTTTGAAATTATTACGTTCCCCAACAGAAAGTCTGGCAATGCTAGGACAAGAGCTGAGACTAACTGTTGCTTGAGCACCTGAAATGTAGTATCCGTGGTAGATGTCCACATGAACGGGACTCCCTTCTTGAGCAGATTGAACAATGGACGAGCTATGACCCCGAAGTTTCCGACGACACGACGGTAATAGCATGTGAGCCCCATGAAACTGCATACCCTTTGACGTCAGTAGGTGTCGTCCAATTCGTTACTGAAGTAATCTTGGACGGGTCAGTGGAGACGCTGTGCACACTATTGGTGTGGCCAAGGTAAGATATCTGTTGCTGCCCAAAAGCACACTTGCTGAATTTGACTTCCAACTATCTCTGTGAAGGAGTGTTAGGACTTGGCGTAGGTGGTCGACATGTTCGTGGAGCGACTTGCTGAAGACGAGGATGTCGTCGAAGAATGACAGCAGGCAGACGCGGTTGAGTGGCCTGAGAGTTGTTGTGATGGCCCCAATGAAAGTAGTCAGACCGCCTGCGAGCCCGAACGAGACTACTTTGAATTGAAAGTGTCCTTGGTGAATTTGGAATGTGGTCTTGTACTCCTCTCTAGGAGCCAGCTGAATCTGATGATAGCTGGCGCGAAGATCCAGCTTAGAGAACCATGCTGCACCATGGAGCTCGTCGAGGAGTTCTTCGATGATGGGAACAGGGTACTTGGCGATCAAGGTGAGGGCATTGAGATGCCTCTAATCAATGCACAAGCGCCATGTCCCGTCCTTCTTTTTGACGAGAATGACTGGTGATGAAAACGGGTTGGTGCTTCTCTGAATGACCCCAAAACACAGCAGCTCTTCCACTTGTGCTTCAATTTTAGACTTGAGCTCTAGTTTGTGATGGTACGGCCGTATGTTCACAGGTTGCGCACCGGGTATGAGAGGAATCTGGTGATCACAGGCGCGCCGAGGTGGCAGGCCTGTGGGCTTGGCAAAGATGTAAAGGAAGTCGTCGAGAACTTGCTGAATACAGGCCGGGGTTGGTGCAGACAACTCTGTTGTTGGTGCGATCACGTAGAGGTGGATGATGTGTGATACGGCCCCTTTGCTGTAGAGGCCTTGCAGTTGGATATTGTTGATGGTCGCGCACGTTGTTGATGCAGGATCATGCCCGACAAGGCGTAGAGGTCCTGCCGGGGTGGGAATCCCGAAGAATCGCGCGCGCCAGTCCACGGTCATGGGACTATGCTCCTCGAGCTAGTCCATTCCCAGGATGGCATCCTATGTACCAGCGTGAGCACCTTCATATCGGTAAAGAATTCTTGGCCTTGAGAGTACCAGGCGCAACTAGGTACAAATGATGTACACACCAGTTCACCGCCGTCAGCGACTTAGACACGCCCATGTTGGAGAAGAGGCTGGACCCTAGCGAGGGATTCTGCGAATTTGGAGTCGATGAAGGAGTTGGAACTGCCGGAATCCACTAGCAGTAGCACTTCGCAGCCTTGAATCCATGCGTGTAACTGAAATGCTTTTGCAGAGACTCCCCCTGTCATGGCAGATATGGAAATCGCCATGACAGTGTCGTCGGTGCTGCTCGTCGCTGGGATCTGTGTGTCGATGAAGTTGTTGATGCCGAACAGGTCGAGCAGTTCCTCGACGACGTGTAGTTGTACAAAAGTAGGGCACACATGATCATGCTCCCACTTCTCGCCACACTTGAAACCGAGGCCGCGGGCTCGTCTGTAGTCGCGCGGCGTCTTGAGCTTTGATGCATCGGCCCGTGCGGCCTTCGTGCCACGACGATCGCTGGCTGCCGTGGGGGCGGTGTGGCGCGCCGGTGCTGGTGGAGGCAGCGGTAGCGTCACCCCTGGGCACGGTGACACTTATGGCGGTCGTGGTAGAGTACCAAACACGCCGTCAGCCACCTCCTCCTGAAGTAGAGCCAAGGCCCAGGCTGTGTCCAGGTCGGGTGGTCGTTGCACCAGAACCACCGCTCGGATGTCGTTCCTCAGTCCCTCAAAAAAACGAGTTAGAAAATAGTAAGGATGAACCGAATCAGAATAAGAATTCAGATGATTGATGATCAACTCAAATTTTTCAATATAGTCGGCTACAGACGTTGTTTGGCAAATAGTGTAAAACTGGCGTATGAGCATTTGATGGCGATCACGGCCCAAACGAGTGCTCAAGAGGGTAGTGAAGGAATCCCGATCGAACTCGCCTAGGCGTTTTTGGATCGATTACAACCACACGGCTACTGGTCCCGTGAAATTGAGGGTTTCCATGGGTACCCAGAAAGCAAGTGTGATCCCAAACATGGTAAAATACTGCTCACACAAAGTTTTCCACAGGTTCGGGTTCTCGCCTGAAAATTGGGCACAAGTGATGGATGGGTGCGCCTGACCCAGACCGGTGAGCATCTGGCTGGCGTGGCCGAAAGGAGATAGCAGGACTGGAGTGATGGGATCGATGGTCGTACCATTAGCCGGGAGCGGCGGTGGCGTCGTGGGGGATGCCGTCGGTGGCCTCCATTTGATCTAGAAATCGCCGTGGCCATCGGGCCCTTGTGGATGGAGCACCGCTTCAGCGCCCTCAGGCACCAGATCCACATAGGATTGGGCTCATGGAGGCGCTTGTGCTCGTTGCAGAGCTGTGACGGCGTCACCCAGATCCGCCACCCGGCGCTCGAGATCGGGGCACCAAGCGAGCATGTCGTCGATCTGCGTCGCCGTAGATTGTTGGGCCTTGGTCAAGCCGTCAATGGCGTCTTCGATCTTGGTCTCGAAGCTGGTGAGGAAGGCCGAAACGCTCGGATCCATGGCCTCGCGTGCTTGTCGCAGGCCTCTCGTCTCGAAGAGGTGAGCCAGAGCGGATCGAAGAGGGGGGTAGGATTTGCTCTCTGATACCTGATGATAGGTACAGAGGGATCGATCTATATTGCTCTCCGAAGTAGTAGCTAATACAATCGATTACAAGAGCAACGCTCTCGAATGGGGAAGAACAGAAGAGGCACTAGGGTTCGGGAAGAGGAAGTAGGTAGCCACCGTTCGTCCTTGATCCACTGGATGATCGTCTCCTCCTGGTCGCCCGTTACTTGTAGTGATGTGGTAGGGTTCAACGCGTCCACTCCGGCCCGCTGGTACATGGACTGGGTCGCCTGACTCGAGTGGGCCGCTGGGCAGCGCGTTGGCTGGAGTAGTTGCTGCCCTGCAGGTCACTAACAGAGCTATTGATTTCTTCATTCTCCATATTGGTAACTAACAAGTCATTTTTATGGAAGTCAATTTTGGTGCCTAAAATTTGTTCAAAACAGCAAAAAAAATCCATTTCAAATGTTTTAGCACCCTCTATCTCATTTTCTAAGACTAAAATTGCAGGTTTATTACACACCCAGGGGTAAAATCACTGTAGTAACCCTTTAATTAAGCCTTCTTTAGAAGCATTAAGAAGCATTAGTGGTGAACACGCAACTAAATTAAACATCACGGGAGACAAAGGGTCCCTTGCCATAACCACCTACCTTTATTGAAATAGCTATTGTTTTCATCGTTTACCCTCACACAAACTCTACTAATCCAACTAATTCATTTCTCAGAAAAACCTCTTAGCTGAAGTAGTCTATAAAAAAAATATCACACAATAACCAAAATGCTTTCTAGACACAGTTTCATTGTTATGCTTTATAAGGGTTGATACATTAAGGCCTAAAGAAACTTTTTGACATGATCTAAAAAGTGTCAATATCGTAGGGATGAGAAGGCGTCATGCACCATGCATGAGAGATGCTGACTTGATAGTTACAAGCATAGAGAATCCAAGTTGGCATACACGAACCCAGGCATTCAAAGCCAATACTCCTTCCGGTTCAATTAATATGGTAAAGATGCCACCGAACAAAGAAGCACAAAGTTAAGGGATAGTTGGCCTAGGATAACATATTAGTTCTGGGTATATTCCCAGACAAAACAAGGACATGTGGAACGCGAACTAATCAGGATCGTAACCCTCACATTGCTAGTGGTACCAATGGACTCATCCTTCAGTAAGACAATCCTCAACATGCAATGTTGACCCTCCCTGGATATCATAATCCTTAAGTGTCTGTCCACTTTCAAGCTCCTTGCCACCAAAGAGGAGAATCTGATTTCGATGAATCTTTTCCTTAACGCTGTCAACTGTGTCAGATGGATCCACGTTAAGAGTCATGGTCTTGCCCGTGGGTGTCTTCACAAATACCTCCATGCCAAAGTCAAGGTGCAAGGTGGACTCTTCCTGGATATCATAATCGGCGAGGGTAGACTGCGCATCGTCTAGCTTCCTGCCCTCAAACATGATCCTCTGCTTCTCCTGAATCATTGCCTTCACACCACCAATAGTGTCAGAAAGTTTAAACATGTGCCTGATGGTTTCGCTGGTTTGTGTCTTCACAAGAATCTGCATGTCACCATGCTTGTAGGGACGAAGGTATAGGGTGGAGCCTCTCTTAATGTTGTAATCAGTAAAGGTGCCCTGACCATCTAGCTGTTTCCCATCGAAGGTGATCCTTTGCTTGCCCTGAATCTTCTCCTTAATGTTGTCGATCGTGTCAGACAGCTCCACCAGGAGGGTGGCGTTCTTACCAATGGTTGTCTTCACGAAAATCTGCATGCCAAAGTCGAGGTGCAGACTGATATCGTTCCCAAATTCGTAGTCTGCAATTGTCCGTCCATCCTCAAGCTGCTTGCCAGCAAAGAAGAGCCTCTGGGAAGCATAAATCTTTTCCCTGATAGTGTCGACCTTGTCCGTTGGATCTACCTCGATGTTGGCGGTCTTGCCAGCGAGGATGTGCACATTAATATACCTATACCGACAAACGGTACAAGGACCACCAAGGCGCAGGACAAGGTGCAGGGTGGACTGCTCCTGAATATTGTAATCTGAAACTGTCCACTCAGGATCAAGATGTCTTCCATTAAAGATAAGTCGTTGCTGGTCTGGGGGAATGCCCTTCTTCTCCTCAATTTTTTCTTTGATGTTGTCACTCGTGTCAGAGGACGCCACCTCGATGACAATTGTTTTTCCACTGAGGGTCTTCACAGAGATCTTCATCTGAAGGTATAAAAATATATATTGAAATGTGTGTAAGTCAATGAAAAAAATAGCGCGCTACAGCAAAATAGCAGCGACCTTAAAATATGCTATTAACGTGCTATATCGCCTATAGCATGCTATTAGCGAGATGTTGTACATCGATATATTTAGCGAGGCAATTCTCAATACGCTATAGCGTGCTATTAGCGACGCTATAGCGCGCTATTTTTTTCAGTGGTATAAGTACAATGCTCAAAGGTATAGTTGTCATTGAACTTATAGGTAATTTTAGGAACAGAGATTGACAGCACGAATCATGCAAATCTTCTAAGAACTATAAAGGAGCGAGTTTTGTAATGTCTTTCTTCACCCAACAAAATCGTAATTACTTTAAACCTACCCTCTCACACCACCCATAGATGCTATAAAGGAGCGAGTTTTGCATGCCACACTTTTCTTAATCACCACAATTTTATTTGCAAAATGCAAACTGAGCGTAGGTTGGTTAGGCTCTTTGTGGTGGACCAAACTCACCCGGGTTCAAATCCCAGATTTGACACGGGTGTTGCATTTACAGCTAATTATTCTTTCAGTGCGAGGCGACCTCCCCGTCTGACAGCGAGGGGCCTGTAGGGTCTGCGTTTGTCTGTACAGTGTACAATTCACACACAACAAAAAAAATTACAAAATTTTGAAACATGCTGCATGTCACGTTTTCCCTAATCGTTACACAATTATTTAACAAAAAGTTTACTTCCAAACTATAAAAAAGGAAGCTGCTGCATGTTGGACTTTTCCTAACCGCACAAGCCAATTAATTAGTTCCTGAGATAATCATTAATTATTGCGTGCCGTATCTGTTTGCGAAATGTGGAAAAGCATGCGTCATGCGTGCTGCCTCATCACTATGAATTACATGCTTGATCTATTGCATTCCAAAACACAATGATCTTTTTTCCTTTACTTTCTGAATTCCAAATCACATACGTAACTGTTCGGAGGGTCCATTGACCGCTTATCTAATCATGCAAGATAACCATCCCAAAATACAGCAGCTGGACTATATGCACAATATAACAAGTGTCTCAATAATGAGGTAAAGAATCAACATGAGCGTGTAATAATGGCTCTGCAAGTGCAACAAAGAAGTTCAGATCTTGACACATAGTGTGTTGGAACCGTGGCCTCTCCCCCGAACCCTAGCTCTCCCTCGCCTCGCCCTCCCTGCGCACCAACGACAGGAGCTGGAGGAGGAAGATGATCGGAAGTTCAGAAAATTCAGAAAACTGGTGGACACAGGGGTTTTTCCGGCGCACGTACGCCTTTTCTTTTCCTCGAACATGAACTCGACCGTGTCAACAAGATACAGGGGGGAACCAGGGCTTTATACCCGCGAGCACCGGCCTGCCAGGCCACGCCTCGCACCAACTCGCACGCCCACTTCCCACGTCCCGCGCTCTCTGGCCACGCCCGCGCATCGCGCCCAAACGCGATCGCCACGGCCACCCCGCGCGCCCGACGCGGTCTCCTCCCCGCGCTACTCGCTTACACGCAACGGCCCGCGCGCTCGCACGCAACGGACACACACGCACACACACCTGGTCACACACGCACGTGACCCAGGCCGCCCTGGCTCGAGCCTGACGCGGCCACTGCACGCACGCACGCGCACGCCACGCCCCGGGCTCGCCTCGGCTTACTCCCAACATTCTCCCCCTAAGCCGTGGCGTAGAGGAGACCGTTGTCCTCGACGTCGGCGTCCCCCAACAGCGCCCGCTCCGCCGTCGGCGCCTTCCTCATCTCTGGGTAGTAGCGTTTGAAATGGCCGCGTTCGCCGCACTTGTAACAGCGGCCACGCCTGTTGCCGTTGTCCCGCGTCGCCACGCTGCGTGCGCCGACGTCGCCGTCCCGAGCCCCCCCTTGGCGCCGCTCCCGCGCCCGCCACTGCGCCGCCGTGTACATGAGCTGCCCGTCCACCCGCTCGCTGCCGCTCTGCCCGCGGCGCCGCACACGCTCGTCAAAAGGGCGCAACCGCCCGAGCACCTCGTCATAGGTGAGCTCCCGAGCTCGCAGAATTGCTCGATTCCGGCGACCACCGGGAAGAGACGGTCCGGCACCGTGTCCATGAGCTTCTTCACCAGCTCGGTGTCGCTCAGCGTCTCTCCCAGGCCCGCGAACCTCGCCGTCATCCCCGCCCGCCTGCCGGCGTAGACGTCCAGAGACTCGCCGTCCTCCATCCTCAGCCGGTCCAGCTCGCCGCACAGCGTCGCCCTCCTCGCCGTGCGCACCCGTTCGGCGCCGACGAAGCGAACTTTGATGGAGTCACATACCTCCTTCGCCGTAGGCTTCGCCGCCACCTGCAGCAAGACATCCTCCGGCAGCCCCGACAGGAGCAGCGCCCGCGCTGTCTTGCACTTCTTCGCGTTGACCGCCGCGTCGTTCGCCGGCGCCACCGCCTCCCATAGCGTGTGGGCATCAAGGATTGCCTGCGCCTTGATCGCCCACATGGTGTAGTTCTCCGGCGAGAGCATCGGCATGTTCATCGGCACCGATCCGCTCGCGCCGCCGCCGCCATGTGGAACCAGCGCCATGAACTCCGGCGAGCTCCCTCACCGCGCCTCGTCGCCTCGCTCTGATACCAAATGTTGGAACCGTGGCCTCTCCCCCGAACCCTAGCTCTCCCTCGCCTCGCCCTCCCTGCGCACGAACAACAGGAGCTGGAGGAGGAAGATGATCGGAAGTTCAGAAAATTCAGAAAACTGGTGGACACAGGGGTTTTTCCGGCGCACGTACGCCTTTTCTTTTCCTCGAGCACGAACTTTTCTGTGTCAACAAGATACAGGGGGGAACCAAGGCTTTATACCCGCGAGCACCGGCCTGCCAGGCCACGCCTCGCACCAACTCGCACGCCCACTCCCCACGTCCCGCGCGCTCTGGCCACGCCCGCGCATCGCGCCCGAACGCGATCACCACGGCCACCCTGCGCGCCCGACGCGGTCTCCTCCCCACACTACTCGCTTACACGCAACGGCCCGCTCGCTCGCACGCAACGGACACACACGCGCACACACCTGGTCACGCACGCATGCGACCCAGGCCGCCCTGGCTCGAGCCCGACGCGGCCACTGCACGCACGCACGCGCACGCCACGCCCCGGGCTCGCCTCGGCTTATTCCCAACATAGTGCAAGTACTGATATGTGAAAAGAGCATTCAGCTAATATTACATTCACACGGGATTAGATAGAAGCATCAAGTTGTGACAACAGAGTTCTTGATTTCGTTTTGTGATTTATACCGATCTAGGGGCGAAACGGGCGAAACTAGTTTTCTCGGATAATCTCGGACCAAAAGCACAAACACAACTTTGAATTTTAGATGAAATTTTTTTTAGAGAAAAAGGGCTTTTGGCCCCGGCCCCATTTTGTATTACCAAAATGAAACCACAGTATTCAGACATCCTGTTACAAGCACGCGGGGTGGATAAAACAGCAACATACGCTGCCCCAGCAAGATAGAAGTTCTAGCTTCCACATAAAAGTGCCAGAGAACAACTACCAGAGATAGACACTAAGCTCCAGCAAAACACAAGAGAGCTAACTCTCGCAAGGAGAGGGCGAAATTGTAAGAGCACTCGTCCAGATCTCATGCATTGCCGCAATCGAACAGCAGTGCCGAGCACTTTCGGAGTCCTAGCCAGGGTCTGGCCACATCAGGAGGGGGGGGGGGGGGTGGGGGTGGGGTGCACGTGCTTCCTGCTCCATCTTTCTCACCAAGTGCATCCCTCTTTCTTTTGTAGCGCCTGAGCATCGAATCATCCAGCTGCTTAGAATAGCAGCAGTTTTCCTCCGTAACACCTGCATCCCAAGCCAGGGAACATGTTTGAAACAAATGTCATTGCGATGATTCCACAGAGCCCAAAGGGCAGCAGAATGAAGCATGCAGTCCGCTGAGAAATTTTTGTGCTTAAGCCACCAAGCTAGCATGCACTCAATGGACATACCAACTTGTTTTGTGGATATATCAAAAATCCCTCTCCATAGCTCTATCGCAACAACGCAGCCAAAAAATAAATGATCAATAGATTCAGATTTTCCACAAAAAAGGCAGGTAGGATCATCTACGTGCTGTCTTTTTTGCAGATTGTCTCTTGTTAAAAGTTTGTTTTTGGCCACAAGCCAGAGAAAGATCTGGATCCTAAGGGGAATGTTAATTTTCCAGATGATTGTAAGGTTGCCCGGATCAATCCCCCTAAAGTTAATAAAATTGTAAAAGGATTTGACGGTAAAGACACCTTTGGCTTCAAAGTTCCAGCGAACGGTGTCTTCAACATCATTTAATTTTATACCAGCTACGCGGCTGAACAAATCGTCCCACTCTGCTAGTAGTTTCTGGGTGAAACACCTTCTAAAAGTAATCTTTAGATTGGTGCCATCCCAGACCTCACTAACAGAAACATTGTGGTCATTGGCAATAGAGTATAGCTCCCAATACTGGGTAGCTAGAGTAGTATGACCCAACCACTGGTCTTCCTAGAATCTAATATTCTTTCCATTCCCCACTATCCATGAATATCCTACATTGGCAGCTTTAGCAGCCCGTAGTATTCCTTTCCAAAATGGGGAGGCACCATTTTCAGGGCAAGTAAATATATTAGGACTGTGAGTCTTATACTTGGCGTCAACAATTTGTTTCCAAATTTTGCCCTCATCCAGGAAATATCTCCTGATCCAAGAAGCTAAGAGACATAGATTCATATCAGCAATATTAGGGATGCCCAGACCCCCATGCTGCTTTAGCAGGGTTACATTACCCCAGGCAGCAAGATGATATTTAAAGTGTCCCTCATAGTCGTCCCAAAAACAGTGGGCTAGTTGAGAATTTATTAGATTGATAGCCCATTTAGGGAATTTAATAATCCCCATAAGATAGCTAGGGATAGTGGACAGGCAAGTCTTCACTAAAGTGAGTATTTTGCCCGAAGACAAAAGTCTCCCCCTCCACCCAGCCCCTCTCTTGATAATCTTATCAACAGTAGGTTGAAGTTCACTTTTTTTAAGCTTTCTGTGATGGAGAGGAGCACCTAAATATTTAATAGGAAACTCACTCAATTTGCAACCAAGTATTTGTGCAAAGATATTGGCATCATCCTCATTAATATTAATGGGAACCAGGTCACATTTATGAAAATTAATCCGCATGCCAGATAAATGTTCAAAACAAGAAAGTAACCACTTAAGGTTTCTCGCATGGGATTTATTATTGCTGAGGAAAAGTAAGGTGTCATCCGCATATTGCATACTAATGATGCCAGCAGGATTGGAACTAGGGAAGAGGCCTTCCAGGATATTGTTTCTGGAGGCTTTAATAAGAATTTTAGTAAACACATCAGCTACTAGATTAAAAAGCAAAGGGGAATAGGGGTCCCCTTGCCTCACTCCTTTGCCCGCAATAAAAAAATCACTACTCTTATTATTAATAGTGACCCCAACAGAACCTTTGTATAAGAGAGATTTAACTTTCCTCATCCAGTTAGAACTAAAGCCTCTCTTATACATCATGTCTATCAGGAACTCTCTGTTAATCATGTCGTAAGCTTTTTCGTAGTCTAGTTTAAATACAAAACCAGACTGCTTGTTGGAGTGAACAGAGTGAATAATTTCATGGGCTGCAATAATGCTCTCAGCTATATACCTGCCTTTTATAAAGGCTGTCTGATTTACAGAAATCAAATCTTTGCAGATAGGGCCAAATTTATTAGTGGCACACTTGGCAAAGATCTTGAAGCTACAATTAATCATAGCAAGAGGCCTAAACTTTTCCATCCTAGTTGCATCACCCTCTTTAGGAACTAGAGTAAGCAAGGAGAAATTGAGTCTATATAGGTCTAGTTCCCCTTTCTCCCAAGCATCGAATAAAGCAAATAGATCACCTTTAATAAGGTCCCAAAACTGTTGATAAAATAAAA
Source organism: Triticum timopheevii (assembly GCA_963921465.1). Taxonomy (NCBI): domain Eukaryota; kingdom Viridiplantae; phylum Streptophyta; class Magnoliopsida; order Poales; family Poaceae; genus Triticum; species Triticum timopheevii. The sequence continues at coordinate 12,513,066 of OY997274.1, forward strand.
AAGGAAAGCCATCTGGCCCAGGAGCTCCTTCAGCATATGAGCCAAATACAGCATCCTTTACCTCTTTTTCAGAGAAGTGGGTATCCAAAATGCAATTATGTGCATCAGTCACCCTCTCTCCATCTTCCCAAAAACCATTTTTCAGTTTAATGTTTATTTTATCTTGGTAGCCAAAAAGAGTTTTGTAGAAGTTCACATCAATGTTCATAATATCTTCAGGATCAGTCACAATACCTTCATTACCTTCCAGCGCCATGATCTGCTTCCTCCTACTTTTCTGATTAGCTACAGCTTTGAAATATCCAGCATTCAAGTCCCCTTCCAGAATGTCTCTCTCCCTGGATCTCTGTCTGGCCTTAATTTCTTCCTTTCTCCAGATATCTTCCAGGTCCCCTGCAATTTTTTTCATTCTCCTGTTAGTATTAGGGGAAGGAGGGTTGGATTCAGAAAAAATATCCAGACAATTGTACTCAGCCACCAAGGTTTGTTTGTTCCTGTTTTGCTCAGCCTCATAATTAGCCATCCAACCTTTGATGGCTTTTCTGGAGTTTTCTAATCTTGAACTGCCAAACATCTATGGCCTTATTATAAGAGCATTTGGCAGTCCAGGCTTTATGTACGACATCTCTAAAACCATCTACTTCCAAGCACCAATTCTCAAATCTGAAATGCTTGTCTCTAGGGATATGTAAGGCACAAGTATTAATAATTAGAGGAGTATGATCACTCCCAAGTCTAGGTAGTGCTTTAAGGTTTACACCAGGGAAAGCAGAAGCCCAGTCAGTGGTCATGAACACTCTATCCAAGGTAGCCAGAATTAAATTGTCCTGGTTATTACCCCAAGTGAATTTCCTCCCATTTATCTTAAGCTCCAGCAGGCCAAAACTATTGATCCAGTCATTAAAGAGATCAGCCCAGTGTTGATTAATAACACCAGTATTTTTATCACTGGCCTCTCTAATTAGATTGAAGTCACCTCCAATTAAGGATGGTCCTCACCAGATAGAAAATAGAGAGTGAAGTTCATTTTATGAAATCTGCCTTGAACTGCTCATAGGCAGTGCCATATACTGCAACCAGCCTCCAAATGGAGTTGTCTTGTTTGTTTCTGACCAAACAAGAGATGCTGAAATTAAGTAAATCACACTAAATCATTTCAAACATATCCACCTTACACCCAACTAGGATCCCTCCCGCAGTGTTATTAGCAGGGAGCCATTTCCACTGAAAAGTAGATCTGGGGTCAAAGGCTTCAATCTGAAGAAGAGTGAATTCTTCTTTCTTAGTCTCAGAAATGCAAACAAAATCAAGGCTATTGGCTCTAATGAGCTCTTTAAGCTTATCAATTTTGATGGGGCCATTCAGCCCTCTGATGTTCCAAAAGCAACCTATCATTTATCTATAAAATCAATTTTTCTTCTCCCCCTACAGGAGCCAGATTTTTGTTTGACTTCAACCCAGGAGGAATCTGAGGTAGGGGACACATTCATATTTTCTAATCTGCCAGGGCCAGTTGGTTTTCCACATATCTGAGAAACACAACCCCAGCTCCTTCTCAGAGATCTCCCCTTTTTCTATTAATACCAAACCAACATTTCCAAAGTTGAGCCATTCAGAATCTTCCTTATCACCAGTTTCAATATGGAAAAAACCTAAGCCATTATTGGCACTCCCCCAATACATTGCAGCAGGGTATGGCTTGTACCAAGTGGGGCAAGCGTCCATGTGATGGCCAGGAGTCTTGCAAATGAAACAGACTTTGGGGATTGGACACATACCCACAAAGTGTCCTGGGAGCCCGCAGTTGTAACAGATCGCCCCGATAAACTTAGGGTCCACATTGAAGGAGGCATCATCGCTATTAGCAGTAGCAACTATCTGCTTACTCTTCTGGCTCTTCTTCTTTTTGCTTTTGCTAGAATCCGACTGACTGACCTGTGCACTTCCTCCAGCAGATGATCCACTCCCCCAAACTGAGCTTGCTGCATCTGAGGGCCGTATTGTTGAGGAAAAACCTGCGGAGCAGGCAAATATTGGAAAGGGAACTGCTGCTGGTTAGCCCACTGCGGCATCTGCTGCGCTTGAGGATTCCAACCCTCCTGGTATCCATACAACTGACCCCTGGCATCATAGCTTGGGCTGAGCCTACTAGAAACAAGGGAGGCTTGGCGAAAATCGACATCTGCGGCAGCGGGGCAGCTTGGGGTGCTGGCAGCACCAGCGGCGGGGGAGCGGCCCCCTCCTGCCCAGACGGCGTGGGAGTAGGAGGGCGTCCATTCTGGCCCCTCCCCGAGCCATACCTTCCTCCCCGATTGTTGCCTTCGCGACCACCGCCAGCCATCTTGACAACTGAAGCGAACGGGATCTTGCCTGATTTTTTTGCCCAGAAATCTCTGGAGAAGGAGAAGTGTTTCGGGGCAAACAGGTGATCCGAATCTCCAACTGGGTGGCAATCGGCAGCAACGAAGTCTCCACAGATGAATTTATCTCTCCTCACCCAAAACAAACTGGATCCGCTCTGGCCAGGACAAACCCTAGGACGCCCCATCCCGGATCTTGATGCAGATCGGGGTGGGGAAGCGCCTTTTGAGGAGGCACAACCACTTTCCTTGCAAAAGTGATGGGGTCGGGGTAGGCGGGGTCCGCCACCAGCTCGCTGACCTGCAGGGCCGTCCTGGCGGTCACTCTTTGGCCAACGCCCCGCCTCTCCGGTGATCTGAATGGCATCGGTGTCGGCGAAGCTCGGCTGTTCCGGTCTCCCTGGTTGCTACTACTCGCCAGTGGAGAGCCTGGAGGCGTTTCAGCACGAGCTCTATCCGAGCTCAGTTTCGAATCGACGGCGATGGCCATGAAGAGACATCCTGCGGCGGCGATCTGGGGATCATTCCGATCATGCTCTCCCACCTCAGAGCTCTGCGAGGATCTTCGGATTTCGCCTCTGCCCTCGCCCACTTCACGAATTCCTCCGACTGAGATTGCGGAAGTGCAGGCATCCTCTGCCTCTCCGCCAGCGTGGCCTCGTCGAATATCCTCTTCGCTAGCAATCTCTGCTCCTCTTCTGCTCGCAGCCAACATGATTCGGCACAGCTGCTCGCCGCCGCGCGCGTGACTGGATCTCGCGCCGCCGCTACCGCCTGATCTGCCGCCTTCCACTCCTGAACCCGCCAGATCCACGATGCGGTGGCATCTCGGATCCTCATTGCCCGTTCCATCCAATCCCGACTCCCCATCGCCATGACTGCAGCCTGCGGAGGTGAGATCAGTCTCACCATTTCCGCGAGAGCCTCCTGTCCTTGGGGGGGAAAGTGGGTGGGGGAAGGGGAAGGGGGAGGGGAGCATCTCCTGCCGCCAGTGCAGGCCTGCGGCGACGGGGAGGCATAACAGGAGGGTAGCGCAGCGAGATCTGCGGGGGGAGCAATGGCGTGCGGGCGTGGCGTCGCCGTGGTTGGGAGCGGGGAGCGGGGAGCGGGGAGCGTCTATGCCCACGATCTAACCATCGAAACGTTACGCATCAGAACCGAAAGCAATGACATAGTTGTAGTACAACAATAGTCTATGGCGATGCCACCACTTGCCTGGTCAGCACGGCTACTGCCCAAAAACTAAGTGGCCGGGAAGGAGGAGATCAAGGAGCAGGGTGGGAAGTGGTTAATGCTTGACGAGGATGACGATGGGCAGAGACGGCGCTGCCCCTTGCGGGTGCGGAGGAGAAACAGGCTTCTGTTTCGTGCAGCCGCCGCACAGTGGGGTGTGGAGGAGAAACCGGAAACAGGGTTAGAAACAGGCTTATCTACGGGCTGTGTTGGACCATGGGCTGGGCTGTGATTTTGTTTTTAAAAAAGGCGAATTTTTGGACCGGTTTGTATTGTTTAGGGGGCCTGGACCAGATGGGCGAAATTTGACAAAATTTACCTTTTTTGGACCAAATCTAAAAATCTTACTGACAAAATCTTAATGACAACAGTAAAACTTAGTTTTTGTTTTATTTATACCCCTGCATTCCAATATGTAGTGTGTTCGCCGCCGTCATGGTGCCATCTCCTCGATTTTCGCCGCCGTTGGTACAATCCTGCATGGCCGCCACCGCCTTGCCTCACGGCGGCACAAGCTTCCTCCTCTCCACCCCTCACCTCCATCCATCACCCCCTTGACCATCGCTGCGCCGCGCCTCCACCACCTCCGTTACCCGCTGCCTCCACCACCTCTCTCCCTGCCAGATTCTTTGGAAGGCGAACGACTATGCACCTCTCTCCTTCCCAGATTCCTTGGAAGCGAACAACTACATGTGTTAGACGAGGAGATGGGGGATTTCGAGTTCGGCTGGTTCGAAGGGAACGAAAGGAAGAGATGCGCTCGTTGCAGGAGGGGATAAAGTTGAGGGTATTTTCGGCCAAAGGAGCGTTCAGGTGCTAATACGCACTACCTTCCCATCCCCGTCGCCCTGAACCGCATCTCTGACACCTTCACATAGACACCAGAGAAGGGATTAACAAACGCCCAAGGCAAGAAAGTCAAAGAGAAAAAACAAAAGAAGGCGAGAAGAAACCTTATGCGTCTTCGTCTTGTAGTTGTTCCCGGTGGCGACTATCAAAATGGATCGGGGGGAGCGGGGCTTCCAGGGAGAGCACGATGGTGCCGGCAGTGGAGACGGCCAGCGGCACCGTGATAGTTTCTTGTCCACCCGTGATAGCAGAACCCAAGGATCAAGTGGGGCAAACCTGGATGCGTGCCAAGCCAACGGCGGGGGTGGTGGATCAGGTGGGATCGATGGAGTATTTGTGGCGGCGGAGGCGGTGGATCAGGTGAGATCGATGGAGGATTTGTGGTGGCGGCCCGCAATAAGGTAAGTCCGTGTTCCCCCTTCTTCACATGTTTGGCCGTGAGGTGTAGATAATTAAGGAGGTGGGTACATAGAGGGAGGAGGTTAACTATTCGTGGGAGGTGGGGGAGGTTGAGTCCATGGTCGGCCAACACATATGCCATCTCCGTTGCTAAATATATGTTGGTATAGGGGGGTCTTTGTTCTAGTGGCTGTAGCAACGAAAGTAACTTAGTAAAGATCCATATGCGAAAAGCTCGTAGGCGTTGGATTAGTGATGGATAATTATGTCGGATGGCATTCATCATGCAACATTTAAAACCTAGGGCGACACAGTACTAACTCCAATTCATCAATATAATATAGGCATGTATTTCATATCTAGTCATACGTGCTTATGAAAAAGAATTTGAATGACATCTTTTGTCCTACCCTCCCGTGGCAGCGGGGTTCATAAGAAAACTAATGGATATTAAGACCTCCTTTAAATAGAGAATCGTAACAAAGCATTAGAACTTAATGAATACAAGAAATCCTCAAAATACGGAAATCACCGGACAGAATCCCAATTATTGTCACCTTGGGGGTTAGCGATCATAACTCGTAATATGTGCATATAACTTGCAAGATATCAAAAACACATATATATTCATGAAAATTTGACTGATAGTTTGATAGCAAGATAATTAAGAACAAGTGAAATAATTGAGAACAAATAACAAGTAACAAAAGTAGCAAGGTGTAGGAAAGTGGCCCAACCCTTAATATTGCTATGGACAAGCCAGAAGTACTTATAATAGTGATCGGACATTCTCGAGGACACATGAGAATTTACACTACTACAGGATGGTCCAAACGTGACAGTGCAATCAGAGACTGTTCGACCAAACTATGTGTGATGTATTAATCGCAAACAGTGTTGTGAGAAAACTGTAAAAAAATGATACGAACTATTTGCGACTGCGGTGACAGCAAACATGATTCATATTAGAGTTGCGTGTGCGATATGTGGCACACAGTTCAATCGAATGAACTATTTGTGATGAGCATAACAACAGAATCGGTCAGCCAGATAAAGGTGTGTATGATATACGACTACAATCAATTCGGATGAACTGTTTGTGATTAGGAAACACAACAGAAACGGTCAACCAGATCAAGGTGTGTGCGATAGACGACATACATCTCACTCGAATGAACTGTTTGTGATGAGCCAAGACAACAGAAACGGATTCATTTAACAAGATATGTGTGATAATACACGGCAAACAGGTCAGTAATGAGAAATGTGTGGGGAGACACGTAACAACTCACACGATTACTCCTAACAACCCACGTACAGAATTGTCAGCGATTGCTGAAATCATCACCGACGGCTTGGCTAGTTTAGTCCGTGTGCGGTGTGATTTGCTCTGCCCCCCCCCCCCCCCCCCCCCCCCAACATCTACTCTTTGTCTACAGAAGAACAACATATATACTTATAAGAATATGACTGCATAACCAAATTAAACATGCAATCACATAAGTGTGTACACACATGAGATAGAAGCGAGACGTACACCTCAAAAAAAAAAAGAAGCGAGACGTGGATGACCCCTAGCACTACTCATGTTGCAGGGCGTGGACTCCCCAATAGCAAATTATCAAAACTTTGAACTTTGAGCAAATTGTTTGAGCTGATCAGTAAGGTAATCTATTTAGTTGTAGGTGCACATCTTCTTCTGAACGGGAAGCGTGTTTGTGACGGATAATTGAATACTTCTGTAGAAAGCCATTAGTGACCTAATGAACTAAAGCTCTTCTCCTGAACGGGAAACAACTATATTTTTTGTTGAATGAACCAATGATGACGCTTGTTGATTACACATGGCAATAAGCAGCTAGATTTGAACCAGGGTGGGAATGTAAAACATTACATCAAACCGCACGACGTCCTTCTGCGAGTATCCAACAAGCATGCCCATGCTGGGGTTATAATACTCCATGAGATTCATGCGAACCATGATTTTATCTCCTTGATAAGTATGACGCCGGAGATAGTCGGATCCATCTTGATACACTATTTCATCATCAAACATGGCAATCAGACGAACAGAAAACCGGTAGTCGAGGACATGCCGCGGTTCCCACCGTGGCGCTTTGTTGCCTTGAACATCATCACACATCCATATCTCGACTGATCCGTTGAACCCTTGACGAGGCACAGCTAGCGCCCCATTCAACTCGGCTAAGATGGAGTTAAAACAGTCATCCCCTTGGGATCATGGAGGACCTTTCATGACGCTAAATGACTCATCTTCAAGGCTAAAGAGGACAAAGCACGGCTTGTTTGCAACACCATCTGGAGATGATTCGTCAAACATAAGCAAGTCAAGGTTGACTGTCCAGATCAAGGAGCCCTTGAAGAAGGTTGCCGTCCGTCCTACTACGAAGGGGTAGGGCGGTTTTTCAGACGTCTCATGCCAGCATTGGTCCTTTCCGACTGTGAACACCTCCATTCCAATATTGCCCATGGCTTGCGTTTCATGGTAGAACAAACGAGCGACCTTGTAGGTGTTGGAGCGAGGGTCACGCCCGAAGCCGAACGCCTGGTGGCCTCCTACTTGCAAGCACCGACGCGGGGCGACACTGTTGGGTCTCCAAGGTAGCGTGAGGACTCGGTGTGTGACCGGGTTGACCAGACACACGTTAGCCTCGGTGGGCAACAACACAAGTCCATCGCAGTGCGCGAATGCATGCCTCCTCCACGTCACCTCTGCTGGGAGCGAGGAGGTGTGATGTAAGAGGGTCGTGGCGTGGGGCCGGCTCTCCTCCCACCTGTACAATCCATGGGTGTTGACCGCATCTGTTATTATCCTAGGTTCGTCCATATTGCTGTAGGCACGTGGTGCGATGAGCAGGCTATGGTATTTTTCCTTTTGCCGTGGAAGTCGGCGGAGGTGCGACTGTGCGAAGGAGGGATCTCCGGAGATGGTGTGGCACCGGGCCTTACAGACGCATCGTAGCCGCAGGAGAGATTTGACGGGCAGACGAACAAGGATTTCCCACATGATCAGCTCGTTTGGCAGGCACGCCATCTTCGCCGCCCACCGCAGCCGCCGGACGCGAGGACCTTTGATTTTGTGTGTGGCTACGTACGTATCCCAATCATTAAGCCTTTGATTAACCTTGCACGAGTTGGACACGTACGTAGATCAATTTCAACGTGCGTGGAAACTAACTCCAACTTGGTAAGGAAACATGGAATTTGACTCGAACTTGTTGGCTCCTGAATTCTGGCGTTCCGTTTGCTCTATGACCTTGCAAACCAAATAAGGAATATTTTGCAGAAAATGTTACAGTGACCTAGTTATCTGAAATTTTATGTCTTGCAAAACAACTCTATTAAAATACCAGTAACGGTCCTTGCTGATTACATAGCTAGCAATAAGCCAGGTAGAAGCTATCTAGATTCTAATTAGGGTTGGAACATAAAAAATTACATCGAAACTTTTGACGGTCCTCCATGAGTACTCAACAAGCGTGCCCATATCGGGGTTGTAATATCTCAGGACATTCATGCGAGCAATAGCCTTCTCTCCTTTACGAGTTCGACGCCAGAGATAGTCTACTGTATCTTGATACACTATCTCGTCACCAAACGTGGCAATGAGACGCATAGAAAATGGGTAGTCGAGCACATGCCGCTGATGCCACCGTGGCGGATTGTCGCCTTCCACATCATCGCACATCCATATCTCGACCAATTCACTGTTGGGCCCTGGATGAGGCATGGCTAGCTTCCCGTTCACCTCGGCAAAGTTGGTGTCAAGATAGTCGGCCCCTTCGTACCATGGAGGACCCGTCATGACGCTGAATGACTCGTCTTGAAGGTTAAAACGGACAAAGCAAGGCATGTGTGCAGCATCATCCAGATGCGAGTAATCATACATAGGTGAGTAATGGTCGATCGTCCAGATCAAGGAGCCCTTGAAGAAGGTCGCCATTAGCCCGGCTACGAAAGGGTATGGCGGTTGCACGGCTGTCTCACGCCAGCACTGGTCCTTCCCGATAGTGAACACCTCCATCCCAAGACCACCCATGCCGCACGTTTCACGGGAAGAAGCGAGCGACCTTGTAGGCATTGGACCGATGGTCGCGCCCGAAGCCGAACGCCTGGTGGCCTTCACCTTGAGGGCACCGACGCGGCGCAACACCATGCGGGCTCCAAGGCAGCACACGCATTTGGCGTGTGGCCGGGTTGAGCACGCGCACAGTATCCTCGGCGGGTAGCAACACGAGTCCGTCGCAGTGCGCGAGCCCATGCCTTGTCGCCACCCCCCTCGGCGGGGAACGAGGAGATGTCAAATAAGAGGGTCGCGATGTCCTTCTGGCTCTCCTCCCACAGGTACAGCCCCGGGGAGGTAACCTTCATGCCAACCCAAGGTCTTCTTGTGTTGCGGGGATCTTCTACGTCGCTTTCGCTTTTGATACGTGGTGCGATGAGCAGGCTGTAGGGCTTCTTGACTTGCTGATGAAGGTGGTAGAGGTGCGCCTGAGAGAAGGAGGGGTCGGCGCCGGAGATGATGTCGCGCCAGGCCTTGCAGACGCACCGGAGCTGCAGCAAGGACTTGGCGGGCAGCCGGACCAGGATCTTCCACACGATCAGCTCGTGAGGCAGGCACGGCATGGTCGCCGGCCGAAGGACCAACTTGGGGCGTCCATCGTCGGCCATCTTATCTGCGAGCGTGTTGGCTGCCGGTGGTACGATTTATGTGTGTCCGCGTAGCTGCATGCACATTGTGGGATTTGGAGCTTCCAACAGCAGCCGTATATAAGCACGTACATACACGAGCAGAGAGAGAAACCAAAACGACTCGGTGGTGCCTCGACCGAGTCGGACATGGAAACGGTAGCTAACTCGAACCTGGAAATTTGGATAACATGGAAATTGACTCGGACTTGCCTCCTCAAATCTGACGTTTCGTTTGCCGTGTGACTAGGAACAGGAAGAAAATATGAAACGTTATTCTCCCGGCCACAATTCCACGGTGTCGTCCTGGACCGGCCACAATCCAAATTTGGTTTCAAATCGGAAAATTATCTGGAACTAAATGATCGCTTGAGTTTTTTTTTTTGCGGACTCAACAATTGTATTACTCAATCAAAGTATCGTTACAATCTTCAGCAACTATCTCCAACACTTCTGGAGGACCCGACCCTAACCAAGTCATGGTCCTATCATTAATCCGACCAAAAGCAGCTAACCTGTCACTCGCTTTATTTTGCGAACGAGTGACCTTAATAATACAAGTTTGATGAAGACTCAAAAGAAATCTAATTTCATTCACTAGGGCAGAATATGGAAGAATCCATCTCAATTTCGATCATAGAAACTGCAACCGAAGAATCCATCTCAATTTCGATCGGTAGTGCAGTACGTTGAATCGAGGAAGATAAACCCTCCATACACGCACATAGCTCAGCCTCCAATGCATCCCTGCATGAGTACAAAGCTCTGCAAGCTGAGAAGATAATTTTCCCTGTAGCATCCCTCAATATCATCCCCGCTCCTGCATCTTCATTCGAGCCAAAAGCACCATCAGTGTTAAGTTTAGTCCAGCCCTGGCACGGTTTGATCCAACCAAGCAGCCGTGGCACTTGTCTAACCGGCTGCACCCCATCGTCCATGTTAATATATGATTTACCTTTAACAGAATCAGCTTATCATGTTTGATCGCCATAAGGGACTCCAGGTAGCTCCGCAAGAATCTGACAAAGACTTCCATCGGCGGCGGCGGCTTGTGGTGGACCACTTCATTACGAACGAACCAGCTTCTCCAGAAGATCATAAGCAGCATGCATCTCTCCAACTCACTCCTTGGAGCTAAAACTTGCAATAACCACTCCTTCCCACAGTTGACTATCGATTGTAAACTAGGGAGCTTCCAGACTTTTGCCATTTCCAGAAATAAATCCCGACCGAATTGACATCTTAAAAACGGATGAAAATTGTCCTTAGTCTCAAGGCCGCACACTGGGCATATACCGGTAGTTTCCAGCCCTATCTTGTGTTTATTCTTCCATGTTGGCAAACCATCCGTTGCAACCCTCCATGCAAAGTTAGAAACAGTAGGAGGTGCTCCACAATTCCAAATGAACTTCCAGCAACTCCTCTCTCCCATCGGCGACGAACTAGAGGCTGAAGCAGTTGCCCTGTGTGCTTCATCAAATGCCAAGTGGTAGGCGCTCTTCACAGAGAACACCCCCGCCTTGTCTGGACCCCATGCAATGACATCCTCTCCGAGCCTCGGGGAGGCTCTGATCTTTAAGATCTCCACCACGTCTGCTTGGACAAAATACTGATTAAGTGTCTGTATCTTCCAAGACCCATTTTCATTTAGAAGGTCCGAAACAAACCGAATGCGGCATACTCCCTGTCTAGAGATGTGTTTATAGGAAAATGGTCGCGGTATCCAACTGTCTCGCCACACCCTGATGCTTCTACCATTGCCCACTCTCCAAATTAGTCCTTTCTTCAACAGATCCAAACCGTGGCTAATAGCCTGCAACGAGGAAGAGGCGTTCCCAGTGAACACTGTATCTTCGATCTTACCATCCGGGTAATATTTAGATTTGAGCAACCGGGCACAAAGGCTATCAGGTCTAGTAATAAGCCTCCATGCCTGACGAGATGGGAGAGCTTGGTTAAAAATGCGAAAATCCCGAAAGCCAGCACCTCCCTTATTTTTTGGTTGCATAAGATGATCCCAGCTCTTCCAATGAACCTTCCTCTTACCCTTCTCCGAACCCCAATAGAAGTTTCTCACCATCCTAGTGAGATCATCACAAACTGAAAAAGGCAATTTAAACACTCCCATTATGTATGTGGGCAAAGCTTGGGCGACTGACTTAATGAGCACCTCCCTCCCCGGCTGAGCTAGGTAGCCATCCCCCCACTGAACTAGCCTTTTAGTGAGGCTTGTTTGGAGGTTTTGAAACTTCCCTTTAGACATGCGGCCTTCAGGTGTCGGTAAGCCCAAATACTGCTCTTCAAAGACCAAGCTTGTAACTTGTAGAGCACCCCTAACTTGCTCTTGAACCAGGGCCGGGCAAGAATCACCGAAAAACATAGAACACTTGTCATAATTAAGACTTTGGCCCGTAGCCGAGCTGTATAAATCCAGAGAAGCTTTAACCAGCTTTGCTTGATCCCTCGAAGCCTTGAAAAACAACAACGTGTCGTCCGCGAACAACAAATGTGATAATACCCGGCGCTCTCCTACAGATTTTGACTGGTACAATATCGCCAACCTGCACCCTAGATTTCAAAATAGCCGAGAGTCCATCTGCCACAAACAAAAACAAGAACGGAGAGAGTGGGTCTCCTTGCCGTAGCCCTCGAGACGGTGCGAATGAATCCAGGAGAGTTCCATTTAATTTAACTGAATATCTTACCGATGTGACACACGCCATTATCCAGTCAATCCACCGCTGAGAGAACCCTAACCTTTGCATGACTTGCTTCAAGAAACCCCAATCCACTCGATCATATGCTTTGACAAATCCAACTTATAAGCACAAAAACTCTTTGTAGGGTCTTTCTCTTGTTTAATATAGTGTAGACATTCGAACGCAATCAAAGCATTATCCGTAATCATCCTTCCCGGTATAAAGGCACTCTGCTACACAGAGATTATGTCATCCAATAATGGGCGTAACCGATTTACTAAGCATTTGGAAATTACCTTGTAGGTAACATTACAGAGACTGATGGGTCTATAGTCCGACATCCTTGTTGGGTTGGATGTTTTTGGAATAAGCACAATTGACGTTGCATTCACTCCTTCTGGCATGCTACCGGTGCTAAAAAAAATCCCTGACCGCAGCAATCACACTCTCCTTCACCACGCTCCAGTTACGCTAAAAAAAACGCGCGGGAAATCCATCTGGGCCTGGAGCCTTGAAAGGCCCGATCTGAAACAGTATATTCCAGTCAGCCTTGCTGTGAAAGAATTTTGTGTTCCGATCTCCTTCCTTTAGCCAAGAGATCCTCGATATCTGCATCCACAACATCTCCTCTTGATACAAAAGTTCATTCATTTTATCCATTACTTTCCTTATTTCTTCCCTGTCCGCATTCATATGCATGAGCTGTTCCAGTTGGGAACGTGATCTCGCAAGTTCCCTTGTCACATTTCCAAACTTCTTACTCCACGACCCTAGGGCAGACATGGTTTTAGACAAGGCGTCTCTTAGCTGAGCCAAATTTTGAATCTTTCCTACTGCAGCCCATGCTTCTTCCACCACCTTAGGCAACATAGTATCCCTCTCCCAGAAAACCTCGTACCTCCTGCTCCTTCCCCCCACAGGACCCGAATCCGGCTCTCGCTTAAGGAAAACTGCAACATGATCGGAGCATGGAGAGGGTATATGTTCCACTGCCCTGTCTAGTCTGACTTTAACATTTTCCGACCTACTACGTCTGCTATCATAAGTGAAAGGTAGGCCGGTGAACCCAAGATCCACTAGCTCACACACCTCCAAAGTATCCCGAAAAGCTACCATCTGTTGCTCTGCCCGAGGCGTTATCGAGAGGTGCTCGAAGTCCCACATAGCCTCGTTAAAATTACCTATCACCAGCCATGGCAAGTTATTGACAGTTTTTAGATTCTGAATCTTGGTCCACATTAGGTGTCTGTTCTCCACCCTCGGCTCTCCGTACACAAAAGTAGCCCTCCATTGAGCATCTCCTTCTCGAACTCTAATAACTACATCAATAAACATGTCTTCTTTGTCCAAAATATCGACCACACAGTCTTCCCTCCAGTATAACGCCAAACCACCACTCATGCCATTACTGTCCACACCACAAAAGCCCTAAAGACCCAATTTGGCTCGGATCCTCTTCATCTTCTCCTCCTTCTGTCTAGTTTCACACAGAAAAACAAGCATGGGGGAACGCGACTTACAAAGCGTCACTAACTCGCGAACTGTCCAGGTGTTCCCCCCTCCCCGGCAGTTCCAACTGAGGCAATTCATTGGGCTCGGCGGTCCCCCTCCTCGGAGGCCGCCTGTGTAGATGTATCCATATCAACTCCGTCATTGTCATCCAACACTCCTTCACCCTGCCTTCTCCTCTTCACAATGGGGTTCTTGCCTGGCGTCATACTGGACTCGGTCGAAATCCCTACTCCTGCATCCTCACCATTCTCCAGACAAAGGACGGCAACAGCCACCTTACCCGCCAAGCATGGCATGGGTTGGCCACCGATATTGACCGTACCATCCTCACTAACAAGTCTCTTTCCTTGCAGTTCTTGCCTCCTCTGACCTTGCCATCTTGTACTGCATGATATCCATACCTACCGACAGCTTCACACCTCCCTCTCTGCGAGTATCATCAACTACCCGCTCATCCGAAGCAAACGCTCGACCACCTCTCTCTCCTCCACCTCTACCTCTACCTCCACTTCTTCCTCATCGCCCCCACCCCTAGTGAATCCAGCTCCTTCCCTTCCGCCATCAGACCCGCCTCCTCTACCTCCTCTCATGCCCGAGCCCACCGGCTTGCTGACCCAATGCAACCAGTCCCCCCATTCACATGATGAACTATCATGGACGCCATCACCACATTCTTCCACAACATGTCCCATGCGACCACAAAAGAAGCAAAAATCCGGGAGCTTTTCATAGAACACCGAATACCTCTTCCTCTCCTTCAAAGTTATATGGACAAACCTCACTAGTGGCACTGTGACATTAACAAACACCCGAACCCGAAGATAGTTGGATGGATTGATCTTCCCCTCATTCACAGTCATGGTAAATGGAGGTTCTCCTACCTTCTTTGCCACCTTCTCCGCCAATTCCTTCTTCCTTGTCAAGCCGTCTGGCAAACCCTTAATCCTAGCCCATAGTGGATACATGTTCAAAGCATATTCTTCCACGTTCGAGAAGCCATCATACTCTACCAGTACCACCGGATCCCTACGGAACTGCCATGGCCCCCCTTCCATCACGCGCTTCCAATCCCCTAGACAATGACATTGGGCCAAAAACAGATTGGGTCCTTTGATGTTGAAAGTCACCCCCTGTGCACAAGCCCAAGCGTTCCTCATCGAGTTCAGCACGGAGGCATGGCTAAAGGCCGCAGGGTGTGAACCCTAAAAAGCTCCAGCCACCTGACATCCTTGATCAGATCTTCTACCTCCCCTGACAAATCCAGATCTTCCTCCTCCTCTCCATGCAGATTGAGATTCTCAAACTCGTCCTCAAGGTTATGCGACGGGCCATAGTGATCCCAGTCCGCACCTTCCTCTTCCTTCGGTTCATCCTCCGCCTCTCCCGCAACCTTCTCTCCCTCTACTCCAATCATCGCCGTCGCATTCGCCGGGCCAGACGCGACTCCCGCTACTGGATCTTCAACCCTAGCCTCCTCTACTTCTTGTCTCTCTGCCCCTCCGCGGACCTCCATCGTGTTTGTACCCTCCATGCAGTCGCCGGAGAACATAGCAGGCTCCCCCAAGACGGTCTCCGCGCGATCACAAGCTCTCGATCGAAGTATCTAACGTAGATTTTGGGTGGACTCCGACGGCGCCACCGGAGGAAGAGTTGGACCCTAGGGAAACCCTAGGGGAAAGAAACATTGACAGCCAGTTGTTAATCACTTGAGTTTTTTTAACACAGTATATACGCAGGCGCTCTTACATGTATAAGACGGTGTCGTCCCTATGAACACATGCATGAACACCCTACGTGTATGAGCACCTGCGAGATACTAAGCCGGCGTCATCTTGATATTGACGAAGTGACCACAGGCGCCTCGGTAGTCGACGAATATGTCTCCTCCCACTTTTTTTAGAGAAAAGGCCTTAGCCTGACTTTATAAATAAAGCCACACGTCGGCGTCACAGGCCCGAACATAAACACGAACAGTTGGCGAAACATCACAAATCCACCAAAAAGAAAGCCTGGACCAGGCGAACGAAGGTTTTAAGAGATACATGGCAACCTGCCATACTCGGCGCGCAGGCCTGAAGGAGAAAGAAGACATAAACCAAACGGACAGTTCAGCGGCAATCGAGATCAGACGGCAGGATCCAGCCTGGAAATGTGGGACGCCGAAGCCCGAATTTTTGCGATGAGCAAGTCCAGGGCATCCCAATCTTCATCCTTAGTCAATAATCTCCACTGCTGCAAGAGTATACATGTTTTGAAAAGCACGTCAGCAGGCTTAGATGAAAAAATATGCTCAATAGTAAATTTGTTCCTAATGGTCCATAAAGCCCAGCATAAGGCACCCAAGCCGACCCAGAACACCGTATTGGTGACCCCAACCAAAACTTTGGCTAGGTTTCTAAGCTCAGAGAAGGAAGAGGGGTTCGAAGAAACCTGGAGCCAAGACCTGACACAGCTCCACACCAACTTAGCCAACACGCAGTGAAAAAAGATGTGTTCCGTGTTTTCCAAAGCACCGCAAAGGTGACAGAACTCCGAGCCCGGCCCATTACGCTTGTGAATTTGGTCGGCCGCAGGGAGACGGCCTCTAAAAGCTTGCCAAAGGAAAATCTTAATCTTAGGCGGCACTCTGGACTTCCAGACGCAAGAAAATCTATTCGAGGGGGCACCATCGATAAGCCTAGAATAAAGTGACTTAACCGAAAACCTGCCAGAAGCCGAATGGGGCCAAACAACAGAATCCGGCGGCTCCGAGAGCATAGGGAAGAGGGCAGAGAGGCTTTTCCAGCATTCCAACTCTTCAGGAGACGGAGAACGACGTAAAGCCAGATCCCAATTATTCGCTGCCACCTCCGCGATGGAGATGTCCGGCTTAAGAGAATACGAAAACAAAACCAGGAAACTAACAGCCAGAGGGGAATCCCCACACCACCAGTCACGCCAGAAACGAACCGAAGTACCATTACCCACGATAAATTTAACATGTTCCAGGAATATAGGTCTGACTTTGAAAAGGTTCTTCCAGAATTGAGATCCGCGTCTAGCCGCGGCAAACAAGGGGCTAGAATAAGGGAAGTATTTGGCCTTGAGAATAGAGAACCAAAGAGAATCGGCCCCACTAGTCATAATTTTCCACCACCACTTAATTAACAAACATTTGTTTGTCACCAGCGTATTAATAATGCCTAACCCCCCGAGGTTTTCAGGCCTACACATAAGCTGCCACTTAACCAGCCTATATTTCCGCTTGTTATCCGCAGCGTTCCAATAGAAAGCCCCATTGTGTTTATCAAAACCGACACGGACACCAGCCGATAAAGATAAAAACCCATAAGAAACATAGGAAGGGATGATAGACATGAGCTAATTAGAGCAACTTTGCCAGCGTTAGTATTATATCTCCCGCGCCATGGAAGAACCCTGTTTCCCACCTTAGCGACAGCCGGAGCAAAGTCCTTAGCATGAAGCAAGACAGGAGAGATTGGAAGACCCAAATACTTGAAAGGGAAGGAGCCCAAGGAGTAGTTAAGAAGCCTAGCCACACGCAAGGCTTCCGCATCATCAACACCAGTAACTAAGACCTCACTTTTGGAGAAGTTAATCTTAAGGCCTGAGATTGCTTCAAAGCATAACAGGATGAATTTAAGGTTGGCAATACAAGCATCATCCAATTCAACCATAATAATCGTATCATCGGCGTACTGCAAGTGCGAGACCCCATCCGGGATTAGATGGGAGACCACCGGAATGATATGACTAGGCCGCCCTAGCGAGTATGCAAGAGAAGGCATCGGCCATGAAATTAAAAAGAACAGGGGAAGCAGGGTCCCCTTGAGGAAGGCCTCTGCAATTAGCGAAAAAATTACTAATATGCCCATTCACTGATACAGCAGTATGGCCACCCGAGACCAACTGCATGATACGATGCACGTAAGCTCCGTCAAAACCTTTCGCGAGCAGGACCTGCTTAAGAAACAACCAACTAACCGAGTCATAAGCTTTCTCAAAATCTAACTTAAGAATAATCGCTTTAGAGCTCCGAGAGTGAAGGTCGTGCGCAATTTCATGTAAAGAGAGGATGCCATCTAAGATGAAACGACCTTTGATGCAAGAAGATTGGAAGGGGCTAATAACTCTATGGGCAACAGGGGACAGGCGGTTAGCAAAGCCCTTAGCCGGAAAATTGGCAAAGTTATTGATCAAAGCAATAGACCGGAATTGAGAAATTAATTCAGCATCCTTAACCTTGGGAATCAGGGAAATAACGGGGTAATTCAAGCGGGCAATATCGATAGTGCCAAGACAAAATCCCTGGATAACATTGCACACCAGCTGCCTTAACTAAGGCCAGAATTTCCGAAAGAAAGGAATGGAAAAGCCGTCTGGCCCCGAAGCAGCATCCGGGTTAGCAGAGTTGACTACATCCCAGATCTCCTGGTCAGAGAGGGGGATCATCAACGAAGCATTGTCCTCAGCCGAGATTTTTAGACCCAGGTTCCAAAGAGATGGGGAGATAGAGAGGCCCGAATGAGGTTTAGCCCCAAGCAGCGTAGAGAAGAAATCTACCACGTGAGCCATAATTACAGACTGGTCCGAAGAACGCACACCATTGATAATCAGGCTGTTGATACCACAGCGTCTCCTCCTACCGTTCGCGATGGAAAAGAAATAAGCCATGGGGGAGTCACCTTTGAGAGTCCAATTGAGTGTGCCCCGCTGGCGCCAGTAAATCTCAGCCTGGTGGTGCAACTGCATTAAGGCGGCCTCAAGGTTATACCGCACTGACCACCCATCATCGAAAGCCTAGTAGAATCGGCCGCCAAATCGAGAGCCACGATCTGGGCCTCAATGAAATCTTTGGAGCGCCGTTCCTCCGCCGCAAGATTGCGAGACCAACCTCTAAGAAATTTCCGCAAGTTGTAGGAATACGAATGCCAGTCGTCCAGCGGACCGAAAGATCGAGCATTAGAGGATAGCAGGAGGGATATCTTCGCGGCCATCATATCAATGAAACCATCAACGAGCAGCCAAGAGGCGTCAAATTGGAATCTAGCCGGGGGTCTAAGATTAGTCGTACCATCGTCAAGAATTAGAGGGGTATGGTCAGAACCAACAATGCACTTGGCGCCGAGGGAGGCCCTAGGAAAAAGAGAACCCCACCTGGGACATATGAACACTCTATCAAGAACTGATCTAATAGGATTATCCTGGTGATTGTACCAAGTGAAACGGGATCCAACCCAGGGAAGCTCACGGATAGCATTGGTGCTAATAAAGTCTTTAAAGGCATTCACCAAAGGCCAAGAGAAATTGTCGTTACTTTTATCGGAAGGACAACGAAGGAGATTAAAATCACCCCCGATAACCATCGGGAGGTTGCAAGATTCGATCTTCACAGATAGCTCATTAAGAACTAAGGGAGACAATTGATCAGCAGGCCCATAAACCACGATAAACTTACACAAAGTATTCAGGGCTTTATGACAAACTACAGAACTAGCCCAAAAGACCCCATGATCATAGGCAACAAAATCAAGAATATCTTTATTAGAACCTATCAAGATCCATGCCTGTGATAGCATAAAGTTCATTAGGGGAAAAAGCTTCCTTAAAGGTTTCAACTAGCCCCACGAAATCAATATTATTCGAACGAAACAGATCTTTAATTTGGTCACGGCGCCCCCTAGCACCGAACCCTCTAATATTCCAAAATAAGGCCCTCATTTATAAGACAAAATTTTAATGCGAAGACTCGACCTGTTTGGAGCCGCGCATGTTTTAGATATTTTAGCAATGCCCCTCTTGGAAGAGCTAGGTTGGGGCTGGCCAATACCAGCTTCCACACCCGCCTCCGCACCCTGAATATTACTAGAATCATCAGCCAAGGAGGCAACGGCCTCTTTAGCTTTAGCAATGGCCGCCTGAGCCACCTCGTTAGCCCGAATAGTAGCAAGAAGAGATCTAAGGGAGCCAACAGTAGTACCTACCACCACTCCCACATCCGACATAATATTTAAAAGGAGATTATCCGAAAGAGACAGTAATACCAGCCGAACCAGAGAGGAACCAACGGAAGGGACGGAGTGAATACCTGGGGTAGGAAGATCATTCGCCGCAGCCCACTTTTCGCACGCTCCAAGTTAGAGCCGCCCGAATTAGCCACCCGCCTACCTTTGCAAGCCGTTGACGCAGGAGAACGGATCACAGGCGATCGAGCCACGGGGGAAGCCGGAATGGGACCCGAGCGAGACATCGACCCGAGATCCTTGTCGAGGCGGCGACAGACCCCAGTCGTGGATTGTTTTGAGCCCGAAGAATTCCTGCTCTTAGTCGAGAATTTTCGTACCGAAGACTTCTTCTTCCTATGAGACTGGGCTCCCACCACTTCACGAGCAGGGGAGGCAGGCAGGTCCTCAATTCTCGAGCGAGTGGGAGAAATAGGGCAAGCCGGAAGGTTGGAGGAAGCACTAAAAATGGGACTAGCCGACAGAGGAGGGTTCTTCAGAAGATCATCACCAGCAGTAGAAATGATAGGATCAGCAGGGGGAATCGCCACAGCCTCGCAGGGAGCCGTGCCATAGGGTGCTTGAGAATGGAACAACTCCCGTTCAGATTCAGCCAAGCCATCTCACTCGGATTGGGTGAAGCATAGGTTAGATCCATCACTCTGATTGTTACCACCCATAGATCCATCCCCCTCCTTATCATGTTTATCCGAGGGGTTAGAGGGAGGAGGAGGGGGAGGAGGGGGTTGAAAAGCAGCCGCCCCCTCCATCCGCACCCGGAGCCTGATACCATTTGGAGAGGGGAAAACATCAATCCGTCCATGGACACTACCCGGATCCACACACCATATCTTCATTCTTGCTGGGCCAACCTTGTTCAGAGATTCCGTATCCACCTCCACGGGCTTCCCAATCAAAACACCAAACGCCATAAGAAAGGCAGACGAGCGGAGCCCAGCTGGCAAATCATCAATCAAGACCCAGACCTGAGAAACAGGACCAACCGCCGTACCACTGCATGAAGCCGGTTTGACAGAGACCACCAAATGATTGAGGGGAAGAGTAAAGCTAGTGCACGAGGCAATCATCCGCAAGCACTCCTTGGAAGGAAACACAACCGAAAACTGGTACTCACAGATCTATTCAACTTGCCAATCCCACCCTGCCACGTCCCATATACGAAGCCCATCGAGTAGAGTTTGAGATGAAATCTTTTGGTCCTTTACAGAGAAGATAGCAGCATTGGAAAGCGAGGGGGCCACCTCCAAGACAGGAAGATCACTGTCAAATGCAAAGAAGGCGCAACCGGGGAGGCCCGAGCCAAACTGGAGGACCGAGGGAGGTTTCGGTCTGTTCATGCAATTGACCATGATATGCCCATCAGAACAGCAAATTAGGCAGAACGGAGGGTTGGTACATCGAGATTGAAAGTGACCAGGCTTGTGACAGGTGAAGCAAGTGAGCGCAGATGGGTTGCTTGGGGATGCAAAGGTGGGGCGAGGCTGCGGGAGGGAAGAAGGAGGAGGTAGGAGCCTGTCCCCACCCACGACGAGGAAGGGGCCCCGGACAGAGGACCGGAAGGCCGCCGCATCGGCCCCACGAAGGACCTAGGCGGCGGGCGAGATCCCGCACCCGCACTAGCCGGGCGAGGGGGAGGGGGAAACCACGCCAGAGCAGGAGCACCGCGGCCCGCGCTGAGCGCAGGCAGGGAACCCGACGAGGAAGAAACACCACCACCGGACGCCGCCGCCGCCTCCCACGGATCCAGCCGCCGGAGAGAGCGAGGGGCCAGATCCAGACCCCTGCGGACCAGATCCAGGCGCGCGCAAAAGCTCCAAGCACTGCAGCCACTCCGGCCCCGCAGCCCAGGCCGCACGGTCACGAGCCACCTGCTCGCGCACCGCCTGCTCCGCCTCCAGCTTGGAGCGGAGCGAGGCCTCGAGCTCCAGATCCACCGCAGACGCAGGAGAATCCTCCTGCCGGTGCTTACTGCCCGAGACCGCCTCGCAAGACGAACCCCGAGACTTATCCATGGCGAGCACCACAACGAAGCAGAGGAGAAGGGGAGGAGGAGGGCTAGATCTGATGAGGTGGCGAATGGGAAAACGATGCCGGCGCAGATCGGCAGCGGAAGCCGGAAAACCTAGCAGAGGGGAGGGAGGAGAGCCGCGGGGGATCCATATATAGCCGGACCAGGCCATACCCACCTAGGCCCGACGGGTTAGATGGGCCGAGGGGGAGGGGGAGCAGGCAACATAACGGGGGGCCTAACTGGGCCTGCAGAAACAAGAGGAGGGAATTCAGCAACTGACGAGAGAGGGGGGGGTGAGTGGGCCCAAAGGCCGGACCAGAAGAGAGAGGCCCAACAAGCCCAATAGAGAGCATGGCCCGCGACACACTAGCCACCGAGGCGGAATCCAGATCTAGGGCACGCGGAGCCCGCGCCGCCATCCCCCCCCCCCCCCCCCCCCCGGCGGCACCATCGTCGGCGACGAGGCAGCCGAGCTAGCATCAAAGAAGGGAGATGGAGAGCCTCCAAGCTCCCCATCAGGAGAAACACCCAGAATCCCCGGCCCAGGAGAGACAGCAGAGACCTTACCGAACTTGCGCCGATGATGAGAAACCCGGATCCAACCAGCATCAGGCGACGCCGCGGCCACTGTCTGTCCCCGGCCACCAGGAGCGAACTTGCGGGGGCGAGGCGCAGCAAGAGGAAGCACGGCCCGCCCAGGGTTAGCCGGCGAGCAGCGAGGGAGGAGGCAGCAGACCGCGGTTTCTCCTCATCGGAAACGAGAGCCCGGAAGCGAGATCCAAGCGAAGGCAGGGGAGAAGGCGGCGGAGAAGGCACCACCGGCAGGCGAGCGGGGGAAGAGGGGGCAAGACCAGAGGCGAGGGGGGAGGGGGGAGACCGAGCCCCGGCCGGCGAACGAGGAAGAGGGACCGGGAGGGGCGAGGGGCGACTAGGGTGAGAGGGAGAGGAAGGAGGAAGGAGAGCCATCCACCATGGGCGAGATACCATATTTTCCGCAGGTTCTGTCTCAGCTCGCCAATGATGTTGATCGACCTCGTCTTCTCCGACTTAACAAACATTACTGAAAAAATTAAAATAAATCCAGAAAAATTGGAGCACTAATGTCAAGTGCCGGATTTTAACCATGGTGGGTTGGTTCCACCACAAAGAACATAACCATCTGAGCTATGCTCAGTTCATAATCGTGGCTTGAGTTGAGATTTAAAATTCTGTTATGAACTTGTACTTCATCTGATCCATATTACTTGCACAAAGTTGTACCAAAGTTGCGGCAAGTAATATGGATCGTAGAGTGTACCAGACTTTAGAATATTTGCTGCTCATGTATCGTATAACATGCATTTTCTAGCAGCAGTGGTGCATGACGTAGTTTTGTTTGCTGCTCTCTTGGTTTTCAGTTATTTAAAATTCTAGTTTTGTCCTAACACAAACTTCTCATATTCACCACCCTAAGAGAATCCTGACCAGCCCATGCTCCAAACCAACCATCTGAAATTACTGAATTTCACTAGATTAAATGATTTTGATTTTCATTTCCGTCAGAGAACCAAAATTTCCATTTGAATTCGATTGGGTATAACCAAATATTTCAAAATTTTAAAAAAGTAATGTGTGTGTACTGCCACAGTCGCTGAAATATTGTGGGCGAAAGATGATTATTTCAGTATGTACTGATTTTGATGGAATTTTTGAAATTAATATAAGATTTCGGTGGAAGAGAAAACCAAGGTTGGGATCCAATAAGCTGTTAGCCAACATAAGTTTCTGTTCCTGACTTAAGATATACAAGCAAACATGCCCGTGCATTGCACCGGGAGAAAACAAATCATCCCTCATAGACACATTGGACGACATTAGCAAATCCCGTGAAAACTTTCACAATGTCGTACGAGAGACAACATGATAAGTGGTGTTGCGCAAAGGCATAAAGTTGGGTCGATTTTTTAAGTGTACTGAAGGTGTATCCAATTTATTAGACAACAGAAATATCTACACAGGCTCCTATATCAATTCATGCATTTGCTGGCGTTCCTCCTCAGTGATGCCCAACAAATAGTGCATTCACTTCTTCTTCGGTACAACCCCTAAATACAACAACGGCTGAGATCGCTCCGTACCCCTTCATTAAAAAGGGTAGGATCGTCCCATCACTTAAAAAGCAGCCGCCCGCGCAACGGGGCTGTACCCGCCCGCGCGATGGGGCTGTACCCATGCGACCGGGATGTACCTCGACTGCCCGTACGCGCGGCCGTCCGCGTACATACGATGATGACCAGTCGTGGTCAAAGAAAAAAAAAGACGACGCAACCTGTCGAGCAATGTTTGCGTGGCGACGTGGTGTCGGCCAGAGAAAAAAAAGGAAAATGAAAAAACACGACGCGACATGTGGACGGACGGTTGCATGTCGTCTAGGCGTCGGTCAAGGGCGGTTCCCGAGGCGGCCGCCGCCCCCGATGCGCCATTAATGCCGGTGTTACGCCGGAGCGTCGATCATCTACCCGTCTTCCTCCCCCACCCACCGACGCCCGTCCTTAAACGCGCCGCTCCTCTCCCGTCTGCCTCCCCCACCCCACTCGGCGCGCCTTGATACGTCTCCAACGTATCTATAATTTTTTATTGTTCCATGCTATTATATTACCCCTTTTCGATGTTTATGGGCTTTATTTTACACATTTATATCATTTTTGGGACTAACCTACTAACCGGAGGCCCAGCCCCTATTGCTGTTTTTTTGCCTATTTCAGTATTTCAAAGAAAAGGAATATCAAACGGTGTCCAAATGGAATGAAACCTTCGGGAGCGTGATTTTTGGAACGAACGTGATCCGGAGAGCTTGGAGTGCTAGTCAAGAAGCTCCCGAGGACCCCACGAGATAGGGGGCCGCCCCCCCCCCCCCCTGTAGGGCGCGCCCCCTGTCTCGTGGGCCCCTCGGGCGACCACCGACGTACTTCTTCCTCCTATATATACCTACGGACCTCGAAAACATCCAGGAGCACCACGAAACACAATTTGCACCGCCGTAACCTTCTGTATCCGCGAGATCCCATCTTGGAGCCTTCGCCGACACTCTGCTGGAGGGGGAATCGGCCATGGAGGGCTTCTACATCAACATCCTTGCCCCTCCGATGAGTTGTGAGTAGTTTACCACAGACCTACGGGTCCATGGTTATTAGCTAGATGGCTTCTTCTCTCTTTTTGGATCTCAATACAATGTTCTCCCCCTCTCTTGTGGAGATCTATTCAATGTAATCTCTTTTTGCGGTGTGTTTGTCGAGATCCGATGAATTATGGGTTTATGATCAAGTTTATCTATGAATAGTATTTGAATCTTCTCTGAATTCTTTTATGTATCATTGAGTTATCTTTGCAAGTCTCTTCGAATTATCAGTTTGGTTTGGCCTACTAGATTGGTCTTTCTTGCCATGCGAGAAGTGCTTAGCTTTGGGTTCAATCTTGCGGTGTTCTTACCCAGTGACAGAAAGGGTTGCAAGACACGTATTGTATTGTTGCCATCGAGGATAACAAGATGGGGTTTATATCATATTGCATGATTTTATCCCTCTACATCATGTCATCTTTCTTAATGCGTTACTCTGTTCTTATGAACTTAATACTCTAGATGGAGGCAGGAGTCGGTCGATGTGTGGAGTAATAGTAGTAGATGCAGGCACGAGTTGGTCTACTTGTTATGGACGTGATGCCTATATACATGATCATGCCTAGATAATCTCATAACTATGCGCTTTTCTATCAATTGCTTGACAGTAATTTGTTCACCCACCGTAATACTTATTGTCGGTGTCAAAACCGGCGGATCTCGGGTAGGGGGTCCCGAACTGTGCGTCTAGGCGGATGGTAACAGGAGACGAGGGACACGATGTTTTTACCCAGGTTTGGGCCCTCTCGAAGGAGGTAAAACCCTACGTCCTGCTTGATTAATATTGATGATATGGGTAGTACAAGAGTAGATCTACCACGAGATCAAGGAGGCTAAACCCTAGAAGCTAGCCTATGGTATGATTGTTGTAATGTATGTTGTCCTACGGACTAAAGCCCTCCGGTTTATATAGAAACCGGAGGGGGCTAGGGTTACACAGAGTCGGTTACAATGGTAGGAGATCTACATATCTGTATTGCCAAGCTTGCCTTCCACGCCAAGGAAAGTACCATCCGGACACGAGCCGGAGTCTTCAATCTTGTATCTTCGTAGTCTTGGAGTCCGGCGGATAATGATAGTCTGGCTGTCCGGACACCCCCTAGTCCAGGACTCCCTCAGTAGCCCCTGAACCAGTCTTCAATGACGATAAGTCCGGCGTGCATAATGTTCGGCATTGCAAGGCGGGTTCCTCTCTTGAATAATCCAGAGAAGATCATGAACGCCAGGATAGTGTCCGGCACTGCAAAATAAATTCCACATTCCACCGTAGAGAGAATAAAATGTACACTTAGTTCAATCTGCTGACGTATTATGCGGTGTGACATCACACCGCTACCAGGCCTTTGTTTGAATTACTATACCACCTCCGCATGTTTAGCGAAGCGGTTTCCTTCGCACGTCTTGTCGAAGCAGAGATCGTGTTCCCCTTATTCCGGGATTCTCATCAATACGTGCGTGGGTAACCCAACTGCGCCATTGATGGTGGCGCTTGGGAGATAAGCGAGTTTTACCAGGCTGGTGGGGGACGCATAGTTTTGTCCGCCTATATATAAGGCGTAAGGATTCACCTTCTCACCTGCGCCTTCTTCCTCCTTTGCTTATCCATCCCCGCGAACTCAAGCTCCAACGCCCGAGCTCGCGCATCTCGCCTCAACCTTCTCCGAATATGTCCGGAGCGGGAGGTAAATGGTTAGCCTCCACCGTCAAGGAGGAGGACATCACCAAGCTGCGCAGCGCCGGATACCTTTCCGGCGATATCGCGCATCGGCTGCCTGACGAGGGGCAGCTCATCCCTACCCCCGGGCCTCATGAGAGGGTCGTCTTCCTCCCCCACTTCCTCCGCGGACTGGGCTTTCCGCTCCATCCATTTGTCTGTGGGCTCATGTTTTACTACGGCCTGGATTTCCACGATCTGGCGCCGAACTTTATCCTCAACATCTCGGCATTTATCGTCGTGTGCGAGGCCTTCCTCTGCATCCGGCCCCACTTCGGCCTGTGGCTCAAGACCTTCAACGTCAAGCCGAAGGTTGTGAAGGGTACGCAAGAGGAATGCGGAGGCGCCATGTTGGGCAAATTGCCCAACGTCCCTTGGCTGGAAGGGACCTTCATGGACTCCGTCAAGGGGTGGCAATCGGGGTAGTTTTACATCACCGAGCCGCGCAAATCCACATGGGCGGCGGCCCCCGAGTTTAGATCTGGCATCCCCACACAGCTCACCTCCTGGAAAGAGAAGGGCTTGCAGTGGGGGAATCCGGTGGAGGTGACGGGACTCCGAGCATGTATCAAGAAGATGGTGAGCAATAGGCTCAGGCTCGTCGACGTGGTCCAAGTCATGCTCATCCGGCGGATCCTCCCATGTCAAGAATGGGCATTTAATTTGTGGGAGTTCAATCCGGAACAGCACCAGGCGCTAAGAGGGCTCTTCGATACAACATACGAAGGCGCCTGGAGGGTGCTGTTCAAGGGCGCCGAAGCCCCCGCGTCCGCGACCGAAGACCGCGGATTCAGCTCGCAGCAACCAACTGACGAGGTAAGTGATTCAACCCCATTACGGGACACTTGTGATAATTAGATTGACTCTAGTGAGGTTTCATTTTGCCTCTTCCTTTGACAGGAATGGACGGAGAAGGCCAAGCTGCTCATCAGCCCGGCTCCCATGCCAGAAGACCCAGCGGACGCCCGTTTAACAGGGCTGCTGGTTCCGGCACCGCACGTGGTGCCGGAGAAGAAGGCCAAGAAGGTGGCCGAGGGGACTCGAAAGAGTTCCCGCAATCAGGCATCTGATGACGACGAGGACTCCTCCCCCGAAGAGGAGGAGTACTCTCTCCCGGAGGAGGGAGAGAAGAAAAGGAAGGCTTCCCCCATCGGGGAGGCCGAAGGGTCCAAGAGGGGGAGAACTATCCCCCCGGACAGTTCCGCCAACATCAGCGTTGGTGAGGATGAGAGGCCTCCAAGGGCCAGGCGTCCGGCAAGATCGTAAGTATCCGGATCCTTGATGTGTAATTTCTTTTATGTCGCGTAGTATCCTTCTAACGCCGCATTCTGCCCATAGTCCAGCCAATGATGATCTCCCCGACTCATCGAGCGGGTCATTGGCCTCGTCAGATGTGAATTCCATCCCGACTGCCTCCACCCCACGCGCCGACGAGGACGTCGAGGTGGGATCCCAAAGAGGGACCCGTCACGAGGAGGCTCCAGAGGCGCCGTCAGGCAGCCTCCCGGACTTCGTGCCGGACTCTACGTCGGAACCCGCAGTGGTTCCAGAATCCGGCAAGCGGCCCCTTCGAAAGAAGGGCAGGACCGTGACGCCGGCGGCCTCCGTCCAGCCGGAGGCGCCGGATAACCTGCTAGAGGCGCTTAAAGGCGCTTCCATCGAGGAAGAACACCGCACTATCATGAGTGCAGTGATTGAGAAAGTTCAGCTCGCTAAGAGCGGACTGACCGAAGCCTGCAGCAGCCTTTTAACAGGCTTTGAGGTAAGAAGTTAAAATAATGTAATGTAATACCGCATAGACAGTAGCCCCTGAGGCTTAGTTCGGTGTTCGGAAAGAAAAGCCGGACTAAGGATCTCTAACAAGATATACGCAGGGTTGCCTAA
This sequence comes from Triticum timopheevii, assembly GCA_963921465.1. Classification (NCBI taxonomy): domain Eukaryota; kingdom Viridiplantae; phylum Streptophyta; class Magnoliopsida; order Poales; family Poaceae; genus Triticum; species Triticum timopheevii. Next base: position 12,541,617 of record OY997274.1, read on the forward strand.
AATATGTCAATATGGGTTTGCAGGCTGCGCTGCTGACCTCTGCCGCACTAACGGCGGAGGTTGACGTGCTGAAAAAGGATCTCGAGCGGTCCGAGCAAGAGCTCAGCCATGCAAAGAAGCAGCTCGAGGAAAAAGAAGGTGAGTAACACCTCTTTGAATAAGTACCTTACAGAAAAGGATTTTGGTTGCAAATAAAATTAACAAGGATAATATGTGTATTGCAGGGGCCACTAACGAGGTGGCAACCCTGAAGGATGCTGTGTCCGCGGCCGAACACAGTGCGGCCGCAGAACGGGCTGAGCGAGAAAAGCAAGAGGCACGGGTGGCGGAAGTTCGGCAAGAGCTCCAGGTTCTCATGGAAAAACATGAGAGTTTGGAGCGTGACTCCAAGACTCGAGAGTCCGAGCTTGCCTCGGCTCTCGAAAGTGCCAAGTCTGCCAAGGCCGAGGCCCGTAAGGCCCTTCAGGAGGTTGAGGACATAAAGAAGATAGCGGCGGGTAAGGCGTTTTTCATGCAAAGCAGGCATGTTAATGTGAACTACCTGACACTTACCCGCATTCGGAGCTCTCCAGGGGCGTTTGCAGATCTGCCGCGTAGTGCATCTAATGCCGCCGCATTCTATCGTGGCGAGGAGGGGAGCTCGACGGAGAAGGTCTTCTGGTCTCAGTATACTGAGGCCGGCCATCCGGTGCCCCCAAGCGACCAGCTGAAGCAGCTGGTCGAACTCCACAAGGTAGCTGAGGAGGCCATGAAGGGCCTCATAGTCCGGCTGTGGCCTGGACAGGCCATGCCTAGTAGCTACTTTGGCCTCGTGCGGCGGCTGGTGGATGCATGCCCCAGGCTGGATGTAGTCAAGCGCTCTGCCTGTATCGAAGGCGCTCGTCGGGCCCTTGCCCGCATAAAGGTGCAATGGGGTAAATTGGATGCGGAGAAGCTTCTCACGGACCCACCGCCACCGGGCAAGGAGTATCGCACGCCGGAGAAGTATTATAAAATTGTCCTGAAGGGAGCCTGCAATATTGCAGATGAGTGCTCCCGAAATGTAATCTTTGAGTGAACTCGCTGTTTATTTATCCTGTGCGCTGAAAAACATCGTTCATATGCGCCATGAGCAACGCTTGTTTAATTTAAAATATTACCTTCTGTGCGGCCATTTGTAAAATCTGAGAGATGGCAAGTCGTTGGCTTCAGCCCCCAAGCCACAAGTGCTGGGTTGTTCGGGATAAACTTGAGCACTCTTGTTCCCATTTTTGGGTCCATCTAGGGAGGCGCTCAACACGACGAACAAGGCAACCGGACTTATAATGCTTGAACACTCTCACTTAGCCATAGAATTCTATAATTTTAAATTTCGGCGAAGCCCCTGGTATTCGGAAGACCGAATCCGGGGCGCTATCCACGCCTTCATCGGACATTATCCGGAACTTCGCTCGAAGCGGCGTGAGTGTTTAAGGACCCGAAAAAACCTCTCGAACAGCGACCAGTCTCTCGCCTTATCATGCCAGTCAGTTTTAGCTTTCTCCACTGAGGCGTTAACCCGGCTCAACCGGGGCGCAATCGCAGTGGTTCTCCCAGTGCCACCTTAGCCGACAGAACGGAATGTAAGGCACCAAAACGTGGGAGCCGGGCAAACCCAACTATTGACCCAAGACATGATTCAGAGCCGATTCATATAATGCTATAAGTTCGGGGTGCCGCATTTGTGAAAGTGTTCGGACTTTAGCACACCATAGAGTGGGGAACATAAGCCCCCGGTGTATTATGTCGTACCAAAATATACGGGTGCCAGATGTCATATAATGAGCATATATATATAAAATGTGATGCAATTGTGATCATAAAGGCGCTGCATTATTAATGAAAGAAAAGTCTGCTAGTAGAGCGGTCTGATACAAATAGTGCGGTAAGCAAGGGATTTGGACTAAATAAACATGTCCCCCTCCAGGGATGAGCTGCGGATTTGGTGTATATAATCGAATTTAATGCTCGTAATTGAGACCACCTGAGTGTTCGACGCGGCCTTCTTTAGTCCCTGACTGTTGCATCATGAATTCGGCAGGCTCACCGCCGGACAGGGCTTCTGGTTAACAGAGTACTGTGTACAAAAAAGAAGAAAAATAATAATAAAAAAAAGAAGGGCACATTTGCGAGCCCACGATGTGGTCGAACCGCACTCTGGGTCCGTTGTGATCGTGCCCCCTCCCCTATGCCCATGGTATCTCCAAAGCGTAATGATGTACGCGGAGTGTTATTCTTGCGATCATACGCGGGCGAGGGTTGGGGCCGCATTGCTACGCGTGCTCTGATCGCGCCAGGTGGTCTTGGTTGGCATTGCTCCGGGCGCGCTTTGCTGTATCCGGCCGTTTAACGGCCAGACTCGAGAATTGCCTTAGAAGGCTGCTCTGTACTTCTGCAGCGAGAGCCGCTGTATGTTCCTCCGTTCGAAGGGAGCGTTCCGTATTTCCATTGACCGTGATGACTCCACGAGGGCCTGGCATCTTGAGCTTTAGGTATGCATAGTGCGGCACCGCGTTGAATTTGGCAAACGCGGTTCGCCCGAGCAGGGCGTGATAGCCGCTGCGAAACGGGACTATGTCGAAGCTTAATTCTTTGCTCCGGAAATTATCTGGGGATCCGAAGACCACTTCCAGTGTGACTGAGCCTGTGCAGTTGGCTTCCACTCCTGGTATGACACCTTTAAAGGTTGTCTTTGTAGGTTTAATCCTTGATGGGTCTATGCCCATTTTGCGCACTGTATCCTAATAAAGCAGGTTCAGGCTACTGCCGCCGTACATCAGGACTCTCTTGAGGTGGAACCCATCGACGATTGGGTCTAAGACCAATGCGGCGAATCCGCCATGGCGTATGCTGGTCGGATGGTCTCTTCGATCGAAAGTGATCAGACAAGAGGACCATGGGTTGAACTTTGGGGCGACTGGCTCCATCGCATAGACGTCCCTTAGTGCGCGTTTCCTCTCCCTCTTGGGTATGTGGGTCGCGTATATCATATTCACCGTACGTACTTGTGGGGGAAAACCCTTCTGTCCTCTGTTGTTCGGCGGCTGGGTCTCTTCCTCGTCGTCGCTATTTAGCCCCTTGTCATTGTTTTCGGCAATTAACTTGCCGGCCTGCTTGAACACCCAGCAATCTCTATTGGTGTGGTTAGCTGGCTTTTCAGAGGTGCCATGTATCTGGCATAAGCGGTCGAGTATTCGGTCCAGATTGGACGGACCCAGAGTGGTTCTTTTAAATGGCTTCTTCCGTTGACCGGGTTTAGAGCCTCGGAATCCGGCATTGACCGCCGTATCCTCCTTATCGTCGTTGTTAATTCGGCGCTTGTTTTTGTTTCGACGTGACCTGCCGTTGTTGTCCTTAGTATCCGGACTGCCAGAATTTTTACGGAGATTGTTGCCGCGAGCTAGCCAGCTGTCCTCTCCCGCACAAAAGCGGGTCATTAGCGATGTGAGGGCTGCCATGGATTTCGGCTTTTCCTGCCCCAGGTGCCGGGCTAGCCATTCGTCCCGGATGTTATGTTTGAAGGCTGCAAGGGCCTCTGCGTCCGGACAATTGACGATTTGATTTTTCTTCGTCAAGAACCGTTTCTAGAATTGTCTGGCCGATTCGTCTGGCTGCTGAATGATGTGGCTTAGGTCATCGGCGTCTGGTGGTCGCACATATGTGCCTTGGAAGTTATCAAGGAATGCGGCCTCCAGGTCTTCCCAACACCCAATCGACTCTGCGGGCAGGCTGTTAAGCCAATGCCGAGCTGGTCCTTTAAGCTTGAGTGGGAGGTACTTGATGGCGTGGAGATCGTCGCCGCGGGCCATATGGATGTGGAGAAGATAGTCTTCGATCCACACCGCGGGGTCTGTTGTGCCATCGTAAGATTCGATGTTTACGGGTTTAATCCCTTCGGGGATCTGATGATCCATTACTTCGTCAGTGAAGCATAACGGGTGTGTGGCGCCCCTGAATTGAGCGATATCACGACGCAGCTCGAGAGAGCGCTGTCTTCTGTGTTCGGCCCGGCCGGGGTTATTGTATCCGGCACGATGGTATTCGTCTAGGGTCGTAGGGCGCCCACGTGATCCATAGATGGATCTGGATTGCCTTGCCTTGTCCTCGAATATGTCTCGCAAGTCCGGCGCGTTCCCTCTTGGATTCGTACTTTTGGAGCGATGCCGGGGTATGGTCTTGGCTGGGGGCCTTGATGCCTCTCTGTCACGACTACGGGGTGGTCGGTCAGCCATATCGTGCGCTGGTGATGGAGGTATGTATGCTTCCTCCTCTAATTGGGGGAGCAGCTTGCGTTTTGGGTAACTTTTGGAGGGACGTTCGAGTTTATACTCTTCAGCCGCGAGGACCTCGGTCCATCGATCGGCCAGCAGGTCCTGATTAGCTTGAAGCTGCTGCTGCTTTTTCTTTAGGCTGTTTGCTGTGGCGATAAGCCTGCGCTTGAAGCGCTCTTGTTCGACAGGATCCTCGGGTACGATGAATTCGTCGTCGTTGAGGCTTGCTTCGTCTTCGGAGGGAGGCAAATAATTATGATCCTCAACCTCTTCGTCTGCCGCCCCCTCATGAGGGCTTGCTTCTACATCCTCCTACGCTGAGTCTTGCTGGAGGGGATTGTCTTCGGCACTGTCTGGAGTATTATTATCTCCTGTGCCGGAATCTCCATTCTTGCTGTGGTGAGATTTAGAGCGGCGCCGCTGACGCCGGCGCTTGGGCTGTTTCTTTAAGGGATCTGCCTCCGTTGTTTCTTCGTCGTCCCCATCTTTTGGGGTATCCACCATGTATACGTCATATGACGAGGTGGCCTTCCAGTGCCCTGTGGGCGCTGGTTCCTGTTCGTCTCCGGCATCGTCGTCCATAGCGTCGATGTCTTCGGAGTCGTAGTCTAGCATGTCGGTTAGATCGTCGACAGTGGCTAAAAAGTGGGTGGTGGGTGGGCTCTGAATTTCTTCGTCGTCCGTATCCCAACCATCCTGGTCATAATCCGGCCAGGACTCTCCTGATAACGAGAGATGCTTTAGTGAATTCAAGATATCGCCGAAAGGCGAGCATTGGAAGATGTCCGCGGCGGTGAATTCCATAACCGGCGCCCAATCTGGATCGACTGGTAGGGGCGCGGGAGGTTCGGAGTCCGGCGAGGAGTCCGGCGCTTCGGAATCACGAGTTTCGCAGGGGACAAGATTAGTGTTCGGCTCCATCACCGTGGATGTTGAAGCCCCCAGGGCGGCGTCTATCCACCGGCCCTCGATCTGGGCGATCGGCTCCGGGCCAATGGCCGGAGCGGACCCATGTGCGGCCACCAAGGCACTGTTCGGTGGCAGAGCTAAATCATGCCCGTCGTCACAGTGCGGCGCGCTTGGCTGTGGCTCGAGTCCGTCGAAGATCAAGTCTCCGCGGACGTCGGCCGTGAAGTTTAAGCTTCCAAATCTGACCTGACGGCCAGGGGCGTAGCTTTCGATCTGCTCCAGATGGGCAAGTGAATTGGCCCGCAGGGCAAAGCCGCCGAATACGAAGATCTGTCCGGGGAGAAAAGTCTCACCCTAGACAGCGTTGCAGGTTGAAGATGCCATCAAGCCTATCGGTGACGACACAGAGGAACTCTCAATGAAAGCACCAATGTCGGTGTCAAAACCGGCGGATCTCGGGTAGGGGGTCCCGAACTGTGCGTCTAGGCGGATGGTAAGAGGAGACGAGGGACACGATGTTTTTACCCAGGTTCGGGCCCTCTCGATGGAGGTAAAACCCTACGTCCTGCTTGATTAATATTGATGATATGGGTAGTACAAGAGTAGATCTACCACGAGATCAAGGAGGCTAAACCCTAGAAGATAGCCTATGGTATGATTGTTGTAATGTATGTTGTCCTACGGACTAAAGCCCTCCGGTTTATATAGACACCGGAGGGGGCTAGGGTTACACAGAGTCGGTTACAATGGTAGGAGATCTACATATCCGTATTGCCAAGCTTGCCTTCCACGCCAAGGAAAGTACCATCCGGACACGAGCCGGAGTCTTCAATCTTGTATCTTCGTAGTCTTGGAGTCCGGCGGATAATGATAGTCCGGCTGTCCGGACACCCCCTAGTCCAGGACACCCTCACTTATGCTATCTCGAGAGAAGCCTCTAGTGAAACCTATGGCCCCCAGGTCTATCTCTTATCATATTTGCTTTCAATCTACTTTTATTTGCATCTTTACTTTCTGCATCTATATTACAAAATACCAAAAATATATTACTATCTCTATCAGATCTCACTTTCGTAAGTAGCCGTGAAGGGATTGACAACCCCTTTATTGCGTTGGTTGCGAGTTCTCGGTTTGTTTGTGTAGGTGCGTCGGACTTTTGAGGAGCCTCTTACTGGATTGATACCTTGGTTCTCAAAACTAAGGGAAATACTTACGCTACACTTGCTGCATCACCCTCTCCTCTTCGGGGAAAACCAATGCTAGCTCAAGACGTAGCACGCCTCACCCCACTCCCCCACACACTGACGCACTCCACCGACGACGCGCTCCCTTCCCGGCGGCCTCCATGGCGTCTGACGGCAGCGACGGTAGTGGCTGCTCGTGGCCGATGAGCCTGATCACGCCGGAGACCGACGAGCTCATCCGGCTCGCGCTGATGATGCCGCCGGGCTGCCGTCTGCCGCACGCCTTTCGCTTGACCACCGACGGGTACCCGACGAGGGGGCCCGGTGCGTCGCGGGATGAGCTCCGTCGGCATGAGGGCGTCGGTGGAACATCGTCGGTCGTGGCATGTTTTGGAAGGGGAAGGACTACTGGAGAGTCGTCGCGCAGGCTCGTCGGGAGTCGCGGACGGGCGGCTCATCGTCTGCCCCAGGCGGCTCGTCGTCTGCCCCGGGCGGCTCGTCCTCTGCCCCAAGTCGGCCCCGCTGTCCCCCTCCGGCGGCCACGCCGTCTCCAAGCTCGTCCCGCCGTCTGGTACCCACCCTCGCCGGGCCCGCCTCCCCTCCCACCATCAAGATCCCGCTGGAGCAGTTCACGCTGCGCGAGGGCGGCGACCCCGACGACTGCCCCGGTACCTAATCGCACTGCGGGCATCGTAGGCAGAAGCGGCGACCGCGGCAGCGGCCGCGGAGGCAAGAGAGGCCGCCGAGCTGCAGGCCGCACTCAGCGCCGCGGCAACTATGGCGGCGATAGCAGAGGCCACCGAGCAGCAGGCCGCACTGGATGTGGTGGCGGGCATCGGAGCGGTGCAGGCGTAGGCGGTTCCGGTGGAGGACGACGCCGGCGACTGGGACAAGCCGTTTTTCGATGTGGAATATTTGTTCTTCGATGCTTTCAATATTGGAACGGTGAAAAATGGACAAGCCGTTTTTCGCAGGTCTGGTTTTATTTAAAATGCTTATATTGAATTTAATTCATTATGTAATACTATTTGGATTGTACTAATATGAAGTTGTAACAGGGGTCAATTGATAAATCGAGGGACTTAATGATTGTGCAGCTTATTTTTTCGGAGATAAATACGCTCAACGATGTGAAGGACAAAGTTACCCGGCTTGCAAAGAAGAAATAAATGCGGCAAAATTTATGTACTAGAAAATTTTGTAGGCTCAAATGATGTTTACATTTATTTCGACTCTGATATCTTGTGACGAAGAAGGAACTACTATTTTGAATATATAAGTCAAGAATGACATTTGGATTATTATTTTGTCTTCATGGAGTCGTCTTTAAATTTGAATTATTCATATTCATACTTCTGCCGTCGTCAACTTGTTTGAATATAACAGTCCATGTTTTCCTATAGTTGTAAATGTTAAAAAAAATGCTGGTGTATTCATTATGCACTGTAGTGCCGTCGTTGTTTACTGTTGTTTTTCTGCACCGTCGTCGTTGCTTATAACACCGTCATTTTTAGCTTATTTAAAAAAAATAGCCCGACAAGTGTGCCGGCCAGTCTGACATTACAGATACTGGACCGATGGCACTGTCCCACAGGGCAGCGTTGGATGGCGGTAGCATAGCGAGTTAATCAGAGGAGTTCGACTGCCTTCGTGCCGCCGGGTATATAAGCAGGTCATCCACTACAAGAAATATGTCAACTTGTGCCACCACTATTGGTCACTGAATGGTCATTGTTTTTCATTTGTGACCTTTCTGTGACCAAAAATAGAAGGACAAAAGCTGGCCGTCGTAAACTGACATTTTTGACCTTTCTTCTGGAATGGTCGTAGACGTTTATGACAAAAATATGCCTACTGTATTGTTTTGGTCACTAGCAGCCACCCCAGACCACGTAGGCATCCGACGTGGTAATTTGATGTGGCATAAGAATCATCCCGGTCCAATTCGATTTTCTACATGGGCCGAGCCCAACACTTCGGCCTTTTTAATGTATTTTTTCCTGTTATGTTTTACTAGCTACATGGGCTTGGGCCATTGGTTCGGCATTTTTTGCTTTCTAAGGTGCAGCCTTTTCACATTCTATATATTTTTTTATTTTCGCTTTTTTTACATTCAATTTTCAGATTATTGTAGTCAACTGGATGCACATTGTCAGATTCTTCTAGGCACTAGGTCCCAAACATCTGGTTTTAATTTTTCACAACTTGTAACTCACTGATATACCAATCAGAGAACACATTTTAAATATATTCTAATAACAGCCAAATCACCAATATACCAATCAAGTTTATTACATTCCACCAATCACAATATAACCATACAATATTACACCAATCACAATATAGCACTCTACAGATAAAACGCTCAACAAGTACAGGCAGGTCTCCAACACCTTAGCGCCTTGAGCCTGCAAAACATCACATCCATCCACATACTAATGATCAATCAATTCACCCCTTGACGGCAATAAAAAACGGTGCTCATGTATGAACGAAAATAAAATAAACAATCTTTGAGGCCATAGCATGTGCTACAAAAATCTTAACATATGCATAGATGTCCACACAGAGCACATGCTACATGCACCAAGCATCAGGCATATGTTTAAGAAGACAAGTAATTTGATATGGAAACAAGTACAACTAACAATCTGACATGTGTAGTAGCACCAGCAAAAGAGCAAGACATGGAAGAATTTACAAGAACAACACCCTGGGAGTCCAATTACATGTACATGACGTACTGCTGCTAGTGTATAACAAAGCATGAGTCCAGCTTGTGTAGGAGCAGAGCATGAGTCCAACAAAGCATGCTATAGGAGCAGAAAAGAGGGAGCTAGGGGTAGGAGATGGAGCCAGCTCACCGAAGAACTTGGGAGTCCAGCTTGGGTCCTTGTTAATCTGCTGCTACTCCGGTAGCTCTCGTGTGCGGGTATAAGATCAGATCCAACTGACTGGAAGCGGCCGTTTGTCGAGCGATCTTTCATTTCCTGGTCTACAACAAGAGGTAAATGCTAGGGATTAGCAACTGCTGCCAAACCCAATGTGACAAAGAGGTAAGCACTATAAACTGGATTTATAAAAATTAACAGTATAAGTAAAAGGCAGAGCTTGTCCAAGTTTATCAGTACACACTGGATTTATAAACAAAATCTAATGGTATAAACAAAAGGTAGAGACTGTACTGTGCAAGTTTAGCACTATAAACTGAATTTATAAACAGAATTTAACAGCACAGATAAAATGCAGATACTATGTACTGACTACTGTGCTAGTTTAAGATAAATTTTTTCAGTGTTGCTGATGAATCTTGTGCTTGTTATAGCCGACGAGAACTGAGTAGTGAGCTATGTACAAACAAAAGCGGAGACTATATACTGGGTACTGATGCACTATTCTATGATCTGAGCTCCCCCACAATTTCATGTACTAGGATATACATCAACCAGTAGAAATGAAAAGAAGAGAAAAGTCTATAGCTTACTTCTAGAGGTGCTGAACCATGGTGAGAAGTGAGCTGCTGAAGCCGGACTAAAGGAGCAGCTGGGAAGCAGAGAAGACGGACTGGGACTTGACTCTCGAGCAGAAGGGCTTGGCCGTAGGGGATCCAGCCATCGAGCTAGAGGGTCACAGGGCCACAAGGGTGTGGCACTTGTGGGTCGCCGTCCTACTGAGAGCCCATGAAGGAAGGGTGTCGTCGACCAGGGAAGGGTGTCATTGACCAGGGAAGGGCGTACAGATTCTATCTTCTACAAATCACAATAAACTCCAGTCACATTGTGTAGTATATCAAATATAAGCAACAATGCAGCAGCTGAAACCACTACCTAAATAATTTGTAGGAAAGCTCATGATGTAATCAAACATTTACTTAAGGACTAGGTTATTGATTCCAAGCTAGGTGAAATGCAAACATACTCCTATTGTAGTGATGGATCCCAAGTTGTTTAAATTAGAGTAGTTCGTCTAACTTGCGCAATCCAGAGAGAAATATGTGCATGTCTCAGATTGATTTGGGTAGTCAACAGAAGTGATTTGTGTCGGTGTCAAAACCGGTGGATCTCGGGTAGGGGGTCCCGAACTGTGCGTCTAGGCGGATGGTAACAGGAGACAAGGGACACGATGTTTTACCCAGGTTCGGGCCCTCTCGATGGAGGTAAAACCCTACGTCATGCTTGATTAATATTGATGATATGGGTAGTACAAGAGTGCATCTACCACGAGATCAAGGAGGCTAAAATCCTAAGCTAGCCTATGGTATGATTGTTGTAATGTATGTTGTCTCCTACGGACTAAAGCCCTCCGGTTTATATAGACACCGGAGAAGGCTAGGGTTACACAGAGTCGGTTACAATTGTAGGAGATCTACATATCCGTATCGCCAAGCTTGCCTTCCACGCCAAGGAAAGTCCCATCCGGACACGGGACGGAGTCTTCAATCTTGTATCTTCGTAGTCTTGGAGTTCGGCGGACGATGATAGTCCGGCTGTCCGGACACCGCCTAGTCCAGGACTCCCTCAGTAGCCCCTGAACCAGGCTTCAATGACGATAAGTCCGGCGCGCATAATGTTCGGCATTGCAAGGCGGGTTCCTCCCTTGAATAATCCAGAGAAGATCATGAACACCAGGATAGTGTCCGGCTCTGCAAAATAAATTCCACATTCCACCGTAGAGAGAATAAAATGTACACAAGTCCAATCTGCTGACGTATTATGCGGCATGACATCACACCGCTACCAAGCCTTTATTTGAATCATTTTTTATTATACCACCTCAGCACGTTTAGCGAAGCGGTTTCCTTGGCACGTCCTGTCGAAGCAGAGATCGTGTTCCCCTTATTCCGGGATTCTCATCAATACGGACGTGGGTAACCCAACCGCGCCATTGATGGTGGCGCTTGGGAGATAAGCGAGTTTTACCAGGCTGGTGGGGGACGCATAGTCTCCGTCCGCCTATATATAAGGGATAAGGATTTACCTTCTCACCTACGCCTTCTTCCTCCTTTGCTTATCCATCTCTGCGCACTCAAGCTCCAATGCTCAAGCTCGCGCATCTCGCCTCGACCTTCTCCGACCATGTCCGGAGCGGGAGGCAAATGGTTGGCCTCCACCGTTAAGGAGGAGCACATCACCAAGCTGCGTAGCACCGGATACCTTTCCGGCGACATCACGCATCGGCTGGCCGATGAGGGGCAGCTCATCCCCACCCCCGGGCCCCATGAGAGGGTTGTTTTCCTCACCCACTTCCTCCGCGGACTGGGCTTTCCTCTTCACCCTTTTGTCCGGGGGCTCATGTTTTACTACGGCCTGGATTTCCACGATCTGGCGCCGAACTTCATCCTCAACATCTCAATGTTTATCGTCGTGTGCGAGGCCTTCCTCTGCATCAGGCCCCACTTCGGCCTGTGGCTCAAGACCTTCAACGTCAAGCCGAAGGTTGTGAAGGGCACGCAAGCGGAATGCGGAGGCGCCATGATGGGCAAGTTGCCCAACATCCTTTGGCTCGAAGGGGCCTTCGTGGACTCCGTCAAGGGGTGGCAATCGGGGTGGTTCTACATCACCGAGCCGCGCGAACCTACGTGGGCGGCGGCCCCCGAGTTTAGATCTGGCATCCCCACGCAGCTCACCTCCTCGAAAGAGAAGGGCTTGTTGTGGGGCAATCCGAAGGAGCTGACGGGACTCCGAGCCTGTATCTAGAAGCTGGTGAGCAATAAGCTCAGGCTCGTCGACGTGGTCCAAGTCATGCTCATCCGCCGGATTCTCCCATGCCAAGAAAGGGCATTCAATCTGTGGGAGTTCAATCCGGAACAGCACCAGGCGCTAAGTGGGCTCTTTGACACGACGTACGAAGGCGCCTGGAGGGTGCTGTTTAAGGGCGCCGAAGCCCCTGCATCTGCGACAGAAGATCGCGGATTTCGCTCGCAGCATCCAGCTGACGAGGTAAGTGATTCAACCCCTTTACGGGACACTTGTGGTAAATAGATTTATTCTAGGAGGGTCTCAATCTTTCTTTTACTTTGGCAGGAATCGATGGAGAAGGCCGAGCAGCTCATCTGTCCGGCTCCCATGCTAGAAGACCCAGTGAACGCCCGTCTAGCGGGGCTGCTGGTTCCGGCACCGCACGTGGTGCCGGAGAAGAAGGCCAAGAAGGCGGCCACGGGGACTCGAAAGAGTTCCCGTAATCAGGCGTCCGACGATGAGGCGGACTCCTCCCTCGAAGATGAGGAGGAGGAAGAAGACTCTCTCCCGGAGGAGGGAGAGAGGAAGAGGAAGGCTTCCCCGATAGGGGAGGCCCAAGGGTCCAAGAGGGGGAGAACTATTCCCCCGAACAGCTCCGCCAACACCAACGTTGGCGGAGAGGAGTGGCCTTCAAGGGCCAGGCCTCCGGCAAGATCGTAAGTATCCGGATCCCAGTATAATCTGAAATTTCTTTCGTGTCACATAGTGTCCTACTAATGCCGCATACTGTCCGCAGTCCGGCCGATGATGATCTCCCCGCTTCATCGAGCGGGTCGTTCGCCCCGTCGGATGTGGATTCACTTCCGACTGCCTCCACCCCCCGTGCTGATGAGGACGCCGAGGTGGGATCCCAGAGAGGGACCCATCAGGAGGAGGCTCCGGAGGCGCCGCAAGGCAGCCTCCCGGACTTTGCGCCGGACTCTACGTCAGAACCTGCAATGGTTCCGGAGTCCGGCAGGCGGCCCCTTTGAAAGAAGGGCAAGACCGTGACGCCGGCGGCCTCCGTCCAACCGAAGGCGCCGGACAACTTGTTGGGGGGGCTCAAAGGCGCTTCCATCGAGGAAGAACGCCACACTATCATGAGTGCGGTGATTCAGAAGGTTCAGCTCGCCAAGAGCGGGCTGACCGAAGCCTGCAGCAGCCTACTAACAGGCTTTGAGGTAAGAAGTTATAATTATGTAATGTAATACCGCATAGACAGTAGCCCCTGATGCTCATTTCGGTGTTCGGAAAGAAAAGCCGGACTGAGGATCTAAGAAGATATACGCAGGGTTGCTTTAAATATGTCAATATGGGTTTGCAGGCTGCGCTGCTGACCTCTGCCGCACTGACTGCGGCGGTCGGTGCGTTGAAGCAGGATCTCGAGCGGTCCGAGCAAGAGCTCGGCCATGCCAAGAAGCAGCTCGAGGACAAAGAAGGTGAGTACCACCGCTTTGAATAGTTACCTTACAGAAAAGGATTTTGGTTGCAATGAAATTAACAAGGATAATATGGGTACTGCAGGTGCCACGAACGAGGTGGCAGCCCTGAAGGAAGTTGTGTCCGCGGCCAAACACAGTGCGGCCGCGGAACGGGCAGAGCGAGAAAAGTAGGAGGCACAGGTGGCGGAAGTACGGCAAGAGCTCCGGGCTCTCATGGAGAAGCATGAGAGCTTGGAGCGTGACTCCAAGACTCGAGAGTCCGAGCTTGCCTCGGCTCTCGAAAGTGCCAAGTCCGCCAAGGCCGAGGCCCGTAAGGCCCTTCAGGAGGTTGAAGATTTAAAGAAGATAGCGGCGGGTAAAGCATTTTTCATGCAAAGCAAGCATGTTAATGTAAACTACCTGACACTTACCCGCATTCGGAGCTCTCTAGGGGCGTTTGCAGATCTACCGCGCAGTGTGTCCGATGCCGCCGCATTCTACCGTGGCGAGGAGGGGAGCTCAACGGAGAAGGTTTTCTGGTCTCAGTACGCTGACCAGCCATCCGGTGCCCCCAAGCGACCAGTTGAAGCAGCTGGTCGAACTCCACAAGGTAGCTGAGGAGGCCATGAAGGGCCTTATAGTCCGGCTGTGGCCTGGACAGGCCATGCCTGGGAGCTACTTCGGCCTCGTGCGGCGGCTGGTGGATGCGTGCCCCTGGGTGGAGGTCATCAAGCGCTCCGCCTGTATTGAAGGTGCTCGTCGGGCCCTTGCCTGCACAAAGGTGCATTGGGGCAGGCTGGATGCGGAGAAGCTTCTCACTTTCCCACCGCCACCGGGCAAGGAGTATCGCACGCCCGAAATGTATTATAAAACTGTCCTGAAGGGAGCCCGCGATATTGCGGATGAATGCCCTAGAGATGTAATTTTTGAGTAAACTCGCTATGTATTATCCTGTGCGCTGAAAACTTCGTTCATATGCGCCGTGGGCAACGCTTGTTTAATTTAAAATATTACCTTATGTGCGGCCGTTTATAAAATTTGAGAGATGGCAAGTCGTTGGCTTCAGCCCCCGAGCCGCGAGTGCTGGGGTGTTCGGGATAAACTTGAACACTCTTGTTCCCATTTTTGGGTCCATCTAGGGAGGCGCTCAACACAACGAACAAGGCAACCAGACTTATAATGCTTGAACACTCTCACTTAGCCATAGAATTCTATAATTTTAAATTTCAGCGAAGCCCCTGGTATTCGGAAGACCGAATCCGGGGCGCTATCCACGCCTTCGTCGGACATTATCCGGAACTTCGCTCGAAGCGGCGTGAGTCTTTAAGGACCCGAAAAGACCTCTCGAACAGCGACCAGTCTCTCGCCTTATCATGCCGGTCAGTTTTAGCTTTCTCCACTGAGGCGCTCACCCGGCTCAACCGGGGCGCAATCGTAGTGGTTCTCTCAGTGCCACCTTAGCCGACAGAACGGAACGTAAGGCACCAAAACGTGGGAGCCGGGCAAACCCAACTATTGACCCAAGACATGATTCGGAGCCGATTCATATAATGTTATAAGTTCGGGGTGCCGCACTTATGAAAGTGTTCGGACTTATCACACCATAATGTGGGGAACATAAGCCCCTGGTGTATTAGGCCATACCAAAATATACGGGTGCAAGATGTCATGTAATGAACATATATATATAAAAAGTAATGTAATTGCAGTCGAAAAGTGCTGCATTATTTATTAAAGGAAGTCTGCTATGAGTGCGGACTGATACAAATAGTGCGGTAAGCAAGGGATTTGGACTAATTAAACATGTCCCCCTCCAGGGATGAGCTGCGGACTTTGTGTATATAATCTAATTTAATGCTCGTAATTAAGACCACCTGAGTGTTCGTCGCGGCCTTTTTTTTCCCTGGCTGTTGCATCATGAGTTCGGCAGGTTCACCGCCGGACAGGGCCTCTGGTTAACGGAGTCCTGTGTATATAAAGAAGAAAAATAATAAAAAAAAGAGTGGCACACTTGCGAGCCCCTGGTGTGGTCGAGCCGCACTCTGGGTCCATTGTGGTCGTGCCCCTTCCCCTACGCCCATGGTATCTCCAAAGCGTAATGATGTACGCGGAGGGTTGTTCTTGCAATCATGCGAGGGCGGGGGTTAGGGCCACATTCCTACGGGTGCTCTGATCGTGCCAGGTGGTCTTGGTTGGTATTGCTTCGGGCGCGTTTTGCTATGTCTGGCCGTTTAACGGCCGGACTCGAAAATTGCCTTAAAAGGCTGCTCTATACTTCTGCCGCAAGAGCCGCTGTATGTTCCTCCGTTTGGAGGGAGCGTTCTGTGTTTCCGTCGACCGTGATGACTCCACGAGGGCCTGGCATCTTGAGCTTGAGGTATGCATAATGCGGCACCGCGTTGAACTTTGCAAACGTGGTTCGTCCGGGCAGAGCGTGATAGCCGCTGCGGAACGGGACTATGTCGAAGATTAACTCCTCGCTCCGGAAATTGTCCGGGGATCCGAAGACCACTTCCAGTGTGACTGAGCCTGTACAATTGGCTTCCACACCAGGTATGATACCTTTAAAGGTTGTTTTTGTAGGTTTAATCCTTGAGGGGTCTATGCCCATTTTGCGCACTATATCCTGATAAAGCAGGTTCAGGCTACTGCCGCCGTCCATCAGGACTCTCGTGAGGTGAAATCCATCGACGATTGGGTCTAAAACCAATGCGGCAAATCCGCCATGGCGTATGCTGGTCGGATGGTCTCTTCGATCGAAAGTGATCGGACAAGAGGACCATGGATTGAACTTCGGGGCGACTAGCTCCATCGCATAGACGTCCCTTAGTGCACGCTTCCGCTCCCTCTTGGGTATATGGGTTGCGTAAATCATGTTCACCGTCCGCACTTGTGGGGGGAAACCCTTCTGTCCTCTATCGTTCGGCGGTCGGGTCTCTTCCTCGTCGTCGCCGTTTAGCCCCTTGTCATTGTTTTCGGCAATTAACTTGCCTGCCTGCTTGAACACCCAGCAATCTCTGTTGGTGTGATTAGCTGGCTTTTCAGGGGTGCCATGTATCTGGCATAAGCGGTCGAGTATTCGGTCCAAATTGGACGGACCCGGAGTGGTTCTTCTGAATGGCTTCTTCCGCTGACCGGGTTTAGAGCCTCGGAATCCGGCGTTGACTGTCGTATCCTCCTTATCGTCGCCGTTAATGCGGCGTTTATTTTTGCTTCGACGTGACCTGCCGTTGTGGTCCTTAGTATCCGGACTGCCAGAATTTTTATTGAGGTTATTGCTGCGAGCTAGCCAGCTATCCTCTCCCGCGCAAAAGCGGGTTATTAATGATGTGAGGGCTGCCATGGATTTCGGCTTTTCCTGTCCCAGGTGCCGGGCTAGCCACTCGTCGCGGATGTTATGTTTGAAGGCTGCAAGGGCCTCTACATCCGGACAGTCGACGATTTGGTTTTTCTTTGTCAAGAACCATGTCCAGAATTGTCTGGCTGATTCATCTGGCTGCTGAATTATGTGGCTGAGGTCATCGGCATCTGGTGGCCGCACATAGGTGCCCTGGAAGTTGTCGAGGAATGCGGCTTCCAGGTCTTCCCAACACCCAATTGACTCTGCGGGCAAGCTGTTGAGCCAATGCCGAGCTGGTCCTTTAAGCTTGAGTGGGAGATACTTGATGGCATGGAGATCGTGGCCGCGGGCCATTTGGATGTGAAGAAGATAATCTTCGATCCAAACCGCGGGGTCTGTTGTGCCATCGTAGGATTCGATGTTTACGGGTTTAAACCCTTCAGGGATTTGATGATCCATTACTTCGTCAGTGAAGCATAGCGGGTGTGCGGCGCCTCTGTATTGAGCAATATCACGACGCAGCTCGAGAGAGCGTTGTCTGCTGTGTTCGGCCCGGCCGGGGTTATTGTATCCGGATCGACGGTATTCGTCGCGGGTCGTGGGGCGCCCTCATGTATCTGGATTGCCTTGCTTTGTCCTCCAATACGTCTTGCAAGTCCGGCGCGTTCCCTTTTGGCTTCGTACTTTTGGAGCGATGCCGGGGTACGGTCTTGGTTGAGGGCCTGGATGCCTCTCTGTCGCGACCACGTGGTGGTCGGTCTGCCGTATCGTCCGCTGGTGATGAAGGTATGTACGCTTCCTCCTCTAGTCGGGGGAGCAACTTGCATCTTGGGTAGCTTTTGGAGGGGCGTTCGAGTTTATACTCTTCGGCCGCGAGGACCTCGGTCCATCGATCGGCCAGCAGGTCCTGATCAGCTTGAAGCTGCTGATGCTTTTTCTTTAGGCTATTTGCCGTGGCGATAAGCCTGCGTTTGAAACGCTCTTGTTCGACGGGATCCTCGGGCACGACGAATTCGTCGTCATTGAGGCTTGCCTCGTCTTCGGAGGGAGGCATATAGTTATAATCCTCGACCTCTTCGTCTGCCGCCCTCTCGTGAGGGCTTGCTTCTGCATCCTCCTGCGCTGAGTCTTGCTGGAGGGGATTATCTTCGGCACTCTCTGGGGTATTATTATCTCATGTGCCGGAATCTCCATTCTTGCTGTGGCGGGATTTAGAGCGGCGCCGCTGACGCCGGTGCTTGGGCTGCTTCTTTAAAGAATCTGCCTCCGCTGCTTCTTCGTCGTGCCAGTCTTTTGGGGTGTCCACCATGTATATGTCGTATGACGAGGTGGTCTTCCAGTGCCCTGTAGGCGCTGGTTCCTGTTCGTCTCCGGCATCGTCGTCCATAGCGTCGATGTCTTCAGAGTCGTAGTCTAGCATGTCGGTTAGATCGTCGACAGTGGCTACAAAGTGGGTGGTGGGTGGGCTCTGAATTTCTTCGTCGTCCGTATCCCAACCATCCTGGCCATAATCTGGCCAGGACTCTCCGGATAGCGAGAGATGCTTTAGCGAATTTAGGATGTCGCCAAAGGGCGAGTGTTGGAAGATGTCCGTGGCGGTGAATTCCATAACCGGCGCCCAATCAGATTCAATTGGCAGGGGCGCGGGAGGTCCGGAGTCCGGCAAGGAGTCCGGCACCTCGGAGTCACGAGCTTCGCGAGGGACAAGGGTAGTGTTCGGCACCATCGCCGTGGAATTTGAAGCCCCCGAGGCGGTGTCCAACCACCGGTCCTCGATCTGGGCGGTCGGCTCCGGTCTAAGGGCCGGAGCGGATTCTTGTGCGGCCACCAAGGCACTGTTTGGTGACAGAGCTAGATCATGCCCATCGTAACAGTGCGGCACGCTTGGCTGTGGCTCGAGCCCGTCGAAGATCAAGTCCCCGCGGATGTCGGCCGTGAAGTTTAGGCTTCCGAATCTGACCTGACGGCCAGGGGCGTAGCTTTCGATCTGCTCCAGATGGCCAAGCGAATTAGCCCGCAGTGCGAAGCCGCCGAATACGAACATCTGTCCGGGGAGAAAAGTCTCACCCTGGACAGCGTTGTTGGTTGAAGATGCCATCGAGCCTATCGGTGACGACACAGAGGAACTCTCAATGAAAGCACCAATGTCGGTGTCAAAACCGGTGGATCTCGGGTAGGGGGTCCCGAACTGTGCGTCTAGGCGGATGGTAACAGGAGACAAGGGACATGATGTTTTACCCAGGTTCGGGCCCTCTCGATGGAGGTAAAACCCTACGTCCTGCTTGATTAATATTGATGATATGGGTAGTACAAGAGTGGATCTACCACGAGATCAAGGAGGCTAAAACCCTAAAGCTAGCCTATGGTATGATTGTTGTAATGTATGTTGTGTCCTACGGACTAAAGCCCTCCGGTTTATATAGACACCGGAGAAGGCTAGGGTTACACAGAGTCGGTTACAATGGTAGGAGATCTACATATCCGTATCGCCAAGCTTGCCTTCCACGCCAAGGAAAGTCCCATCCGGACACGGGACGGAGTCTTCAATCTTGTATCTTCGTAGTCTTGGAGTTCGGCAGACGATGATAGTCCGGCTGTCCGGACACCCCCTAGTCCAGGACTCCCTCAATTTGCATGTTGTGTATGTAAACGTAAAGTTCTTTTAGGTACAGTACAAATGGGTACTCCTGCTGCTTAATGATGCATCTTAATTAAGAAAAAATATTCAGTTAATTTAATGATGCATCTTAATTTCTCATAAATTTGAAGATGTACAGTACAAAATGGTACTCCTCCTGCTACTCCAATACTGCTGTATTGGAAACAATACTGCAGTAGTTCAAGCAGTACTTCAGTACCGTAGTTCAGTGGAGTAGCTGCAAAGAATTAACACTAAGCATAAGATACACTAAAGAACTTTCAGTGGAGCAGCTGCACATAATTAAGAAAGCATCAGCTAGTTAACAAGCTACTAAAAAACTCCTGCAACCAAAACAGTACTGCAAAATACAGAATTTGCAAAAATTTGTAAACTGAATTTTTTGCCAAGGAAACAAAAACTTATAGCTTCAGGCCTACAGAATAGCTTCAGGCTGGAGCACTACAGTTGTTGGTTAGACTTATAGTTTCATGCTGGTTGGAGTACTACAGCAGCAACCATTTCATGGTTAAACTACTCCATTTGCAGTAACCATGATTCATGGCATAGTTTGTTCAAATGACCTCATATTGTGCACAAGGGTGCATCTTGGAATGACAAACAATGTTGCCTAAGGAAGTTTTCATTTTCTTTGCACGAAAAAAAATCATTTTCCATTTTTTCGAGTGCCCAAAATGAGTTTTTTGTGAAGGACCTACCATATATTTGTTGCAAAATTGGATCTAATCAATTTTATAAAATACTAGGCCATATATAATGCACAATTGACAAAATGGTTGGGTGTCAAAAGTTTTTATCCACCTCTGGCGAAAAATATAAATTCCCGCTGATTCAGTTGGAAGCGGGTCAAATTTGAACTGTAGCTACCTCGTAGTTTGCTCATATTTTTTCCAAAAATAATTTTTAGGTACATAAGTATCTATTGAATCATAGAAACACCAAAAAGATTCCAAGATTCAACCACTAGCTAGGAACGGTCATTCCCGCCATTTTGACCGCATTTTGAAACAGGCATAAAAAATTCAAAAAAATCAAAAAATTGGAAAACCGCCGCATTGTGCCATTATATGTCGCCAAGTTTCCAAGAAAAATAATAAACTTTTAATACGGAAATTTTTTTAAAAAGTGTTCTCAGAAATGAGCTACCATGTGTGAAGATTCATGGCTTTCAAGCCAAATGATCAATCTTATGGCCACATTCATGGCATAGTTTGTTCAAATGACCTCATATCGTGCACAAGGGTGCATCTTAGAATGACAAACAATGTTGCCTAAGGAACTTTTCATTTTCTTTGGACGAAATATTCATTTTCCATTTTTTCGAGTGCCCAAAATGAGTTTTTTTGTGAAGGACCTACCATATATTTGTTGCAAAATTGGACCTAATCAATTTTATAAAATACTAGGCCATATATAATGCACAATTGACAAAATGGTTTGGTGTCAAAAGTTTTGATCCACCTCTGGTGAAAAAGACAGATTCCCGCTGATTCAGTTGGAAGCGGTTCAAATTTGAACTCCAGGTGCCTCATAGTTTGCTCTTTATTTTTTCCAAAAATCATTTCTAGGTAAATAAGTATCTATTTAATCATAGAAACACAAAAAAAATTCCAACATTCAACCACTAGCTAGGACCGGTCAAGCCCGGCGTTTTGACCACATTTTGAAACGGGCATAAAAAATTCAGAAAAAAACAAAACAGTGGAAAACATCCGCATTGTGTCATTATATGTGACCTAGTTTCCAGGAAAAATAATAAACTTGTAATACGGTAATTATTTTAAAAAAGTGTTCACAGAAATGAGCTATCATGTGTGAAGATTCATGGCTTTCAAGCCAAATGATCAATCTTATGGCCACATTCATGGCATAGTTTGTTCAAATGACCTCATATCATGCACAAGGGTGCATCTTGGAATGACAAACAATGTTGCCTAAGTAACTTTTCATTTTCTTTGGACAAAAAATTCATTTTCCATTTTTTCGACTGCCCAAAATGAGTTTTTTTTTGTGAAGGACCTACCATATATTTGTTGCAAAATTGGACCTAATCAATTTTATAAAATACTAGGCCATATATAATGCACAACTGACAAAATGGTTGGGTATCAAAAGTTTTGATCCACCTCTGATGGAAAAGACAAATTCCCATCGATTCAGCTAGAAGCGGGTCATATTTGAACTGCAGGTGCCTCATAGTTTGCTCTTTATTTTTTCCAAAAATCATTTCTGGGTAAATAAGTATCTATTTAATCAGAAATACATGGTTTGATGGCGAGACATCGAGGTTTGGACAGTGACCGAGGACCCAACTCTAGAGCGCATACGCTCGCATGCCGCCGCATGGTCACCGCGTGACCGTGGCGTTGCCATGCGTTCTGGGCGGCCTAGGCATGTCTAGTGGGTTGGGAACTCCCCAGGTGGGTGCTAAGAAGAAAATTATAACATAAGATTCTCATGAGAACACCGAACTATGCTCAAACATGAATTAGCAGCCAAGTGTTTGATTAGCGGTACGGGAAATGCACATGGCCAATGGGCGTGAGTTTTGGCTGAGGATGATCATATACTAAGAAGAATGTCTTCACAAATTTTTAGGGAAATCAAGAATATATAAATAACACTTCCTTCACAAAGTGCTGCTCTGAACAGAATAGGAAAATGAATATTATTGAGTTATTTTTGAACTAGGCAATGAAGGTTTTTGACATATTTGATGAAGATATGATCCAAACAATTTATGAGAATTTTTTGGGAATTTTTGGAGTAACAGAAATATAGGTTGCTTCACAACCTAGGGCAAAAATTGACACATGGACATGACACATAGGCAAAACTGATGAGATGGCGCCTAGTCATCACAACCCACCACAATCTACATGGCTATGACCACCTATATTGGTCGTTAACAACTAGAAATAAGGCAGCGGACCAGCACTGTTTGCTTTGTGACCATTTCGTGTAAGGAAATTACGACCTTTCTGACCAAAATGATCGCAATGGTTTAGGGTTTGGAGCCCCCCGAACAACTTTTAACCAATTGGTCTTAAATGGTCATAGATCTATGACCAATTCTTCCAGGGTCACTGACAGAAGGTCAATAGTTGACATATTTCTTGTAGTGGTCGCGTGCTCCGTCAGGCGAGGTGGGACTAAATATTTCCCATCGCCGCCATGGATTTTGTACGCTTGATGGAGGTATAGTTGGGCCACTGATGCAGCAGTTTACGGATGCACGAGAGGAAGGAAGTAAGCGAACTTGGTGTGCTTGTCGACAGTGACTAGCATACAGTTGAATTTTCTTGACTGAGGGAGGCCATCTACAAAATCCATGGAAATCATGTCCCATGGCTGGTTTGGGATTGGGAGTGGCATGAGCTGACCTGGAGATTCGGCACGGTCGGGCTTGGCTTGTGGGCACACTTGACAGCACCGTACATACTGTAAGATCTGTGCTTTCATCTTAGGCCAGGCGAATGGGCATCATATGCGCCTGTAGGTCACTGGGAATCCCGAGTGTCCACCCAGAGCGATGTCCTGGAAAGCTGTGATAATCTTTTGCTGAATGTGTGTGCTTCCTCCCAACCAGATTCTTCCACGGAAGCGAATGATACCCTACTGGAGTGGGAATCGCTTCTTTTTGATAGCAAGTTGTTCCAGCAGCCGCATTGAAAGTGCAACTATCCCTGGGTGGTTTTGGTAATTCCTAACAACATATATCTCACTGAGCTAATGCTATTTCAAGATAAATATTTCAGGAAAGCTCAATGTTTGGCATGGCATGGATGAGAAACGTGGACTCCTCAAAATGCTAAGGACAAAAGGATTGGCTCAAGCTCAAAGCACAAGACTCTTCATTTTACTTTTAGTGATCCAAGATCACATTGAGTCCATATGAAAGCCAATACTATAAAGAGGGGGTGAGGTGTTGCTTAATGAGTTACTTGCTCAAAGTGCTTAGTGATATGCTCCAAACCCCTCAACTACTTTCTCACATCCACATATGTCCCAAACCAAAAGTCAAACTCGGCCCCACCGAATCTTTCTATCCGGCACCACCGAGTTCTATTGACATAGCCACTGCCAGAAACCCTAGTATTTTCAGTCTCACCGATAGGGATCTCGGTCTCACCGAGATGGAAGTGCAAACTCTCTGTTTCCCCTTGTAATGTTTCGGTCCAACCGAGATGAATGATCAGTACCACCGAGATTGCAATGCAAACTCTCTGTTTCCCTTTCATAACGTTTCGGTCCAACCGAGATGAGCGAATCGGTCCCACCGAGTTTGCCTGACCAACTCTCTGGTTAGCTTATTACCAAATCGGTCTCATCGAGTTTGTGTAATCGGTCTCACTGAGATTACGTTATGCCGATAACCCTAATGATATCGGTCCCACCGAGTCAACATGTCGGTCCCACCGAAATACCTAACGGTCACATTATGAACTAAATCAGTCTGACCGAGTTTCACAATTCGGTCCCATCGAGTTTGGTAAGTTGTGTGTAATGGTTAAATTTTGTGTGGAGGCTATATATACCCCTCCACCCACTCTTCATTTGTGAAGAGAGCCATCAAAACATGCCTATACTTCCAACATATATTTTCTAAGAGAGAACCACCTACACTTGTGTTGAGATCAAGATATACCATTCCTACCACATGAATCTTGATCTCTAGCCTTCCCCAAGTTGCTTTCCACTCAAATCTTCTTTCCACCAAATCCATATCCTGTGAGAGAGAGTTGAGTGTTGGGGAGACTATCGTTTGAAGCACAAGAGCAAGGAGTTCATCATCAACACACCATCTATTACCTTTTGGAGAGTGGTGTCTCCTAGATTGGTTAGGTGTCACTTGGGAGCCTCTGTCAAGATTGTGGAGTTGAACCAAGGAGTTTGTAAGGGCAAGGAGATCGCCTACTTCGTGAAGATCTACCCTAGTGAGGCAAGTCCTTCGTGGGCGATGGCCATGGTGGGATAGACAAGGTTGCTTCTTCTTGGACCCTTCATGGGTGGAGCCCTCCATGGACTCGCGCAGCCGTTACCCTTCGTGAGTTGAAGTCTCCATCAATGTGGATGTACGATAGCACCACCTATCGGAACCATGACAAAAACATCCGTGTCTCCTATTGCGTTTGCACTCTCCAAACCCCTCCCTTTAGATTCTTGCAAGCTGCATGCTTTACTTTCCGCTGCTTATATACTCTTTGCATGCTTGCTAGAATTGTGTTAAGATTGCTTTACTTGTGCTAAGTTGTTAAAATCTGCCAAGAACTAAAATTGGAAAAAGGCTAGATTTTTATTTGGTCAAGTAGTCTAATCACCCCCCCCCCCCCCCCCTCTAGACATACTTTCGATCGTAGACGCATGGCCTGCGGGTTGTTGTTGTAGCTACTGATCACATCATCCAACCAAGCGGGCAGGCAAGAAGTAACTGCAGCTAGAGTATCAGTTGGGTTGGCTCGTGACAAGGCATCCGCACCCACGTTCTCGATGCCTTTCTTGTAACGGATAAGGTAGCGCAGGCCGAGGAGTTTGGTGAATGCCTTCTGTTGCCACGGGGTTGTGAGCCGTTGCTCTTCCAGGTGGACCAAGGTCTTCTGAACAGTAAGAATATCAAATTATGCATTCTGTAGGTACGAGCGCCACTGATCGACAGCCACAATAATAGCCAAGTACTCTTTCTCCTAAGTGGATAATCTCTGGTAGCAACGGTTGAGTGCTATGCTCATGAACGCGATCGGATGCCCTTGCTGCTGTAAGATGGCTCCAATGCCCCGGTCGGTTGCGTCAGTCTCGACTGTGAACGGTTATTGAAAGTTGGGCAACGCTAGGACAGGAGCTGAGACTAACTGTTGCTTGAGCACCTGAAATGTAGTATCCGTGGTAGATGTCCACATGAATGGGACTCCCTTCTTGAGCAGATTGAACAGTGGACGAGCTATGACCCCGAAGTTTCCGATGACACGACGGTAATAGCATGTGAGCCCTAAGAAACTGCATACCCTTTGACGTCAGTAGGTGTCGTCCAGTTTGTTACTGAAGTAATCTTGGACGGGTTAGTGGAGACTACGTGCACACTATTGGTGTGGCCAAGGTAAGATATCTGTTGCTGTCCAAAAGCGCACTTGCTGAATTTGACTTTCCAACTATCTCTGTGAAGGAGTGTAAGGACTTGGCGTAGGTGGTCGACATGTTCGTGGAGCGACTTGCTGAAGACGAGGATGTCGTCGAAGAATGACAGCAGGCAGACGCGGTTGAGTGGCTTGAGAGTTGTTGTGATGGCCCCAATGAAAGTAGTCAGACCGCCTGCGAGCCCGAACGAGACTATTTTGAATTGAAAGTGTCCTTGGTGAATTTGGAATGTGGTCTTGTACTCCTCTCTAGGAGCCAGCTGAATCTGATGATAGCCGCCGCGAAGATCCAGCTTAGAGAACCATGCTGCACCATGGAGCTCGTCGAGATGTTCTTCGATGATGGGAACGGGGTACTTGGCGATCAAGGTGAGGGCATTGAGATGCATGTAATCAATGCACAAGCGCCATGTCCCGTCCTTCTTTTTGACGAGAATGACTGGTGATGAAAACGGGTTGGTGCTTCTCAGAATGACCCCAAAACACAGCAGCTCTTCCACTTGTGCTTCAATTTTAGACTTGAGCTCTAGTTTGTGATGGTACGGCCGTATGTTCACAGGTTGTGCAACGGGTATGAGAGGAATCTGGTGATCACAGGCGCGCCGAGGTGGCAGGCCTGTGGGCTCGGCAAAGATGTTAGGGAAGTCGTTGAGAACTTGCTGAATACAGGCCGGGGTTGGTGCAGACAACTCTGTTGTTGGTGCGATCACGTAGAGGTGGATGATGTGTGATACGACCCCTTTGCTGTAGAGGCCTTGCAGTTGGATATTGTTGATGGTCGCGCACGTTGTTGATGCAGGATCATGCCCGACAAGGCGTAGAGGTCCTGCCGGGGTGGGGATCCCGAAGAATCGCGCGCGCCAGTCCACGGTCATGGGACTGTGCTCCTCGAGCTAGTCCATTCCCAGGATGGCGTCGTATGTACCCAGCGTGAGCACCTTCATATCGGTAAAGAATTCTTGGCCTTGAGAGTACCAGGCGCAACTGGGTACAAATGATGTACACACCAGTTCACCGCCGTCAGCGACTCAGACACGCCCAGGTTCGAGAAGAGGCTGGACCCTAGCGACGGATTCTGCGAATTTGGAGTCGATGAAGGAGTTGGAACTGCCGGAATCCACTAGCAATAGCACTTCATGGCCTTGAATCCATGCGTGTAACTGAAATGCTTTTGCGGAGACTCCCCCTGTCATGGCAGATATGGAAATCGCCATGACAGTGTCGTCGGTGCTGCTCGTCGCTGGGATCTGTGTGTCGATGAAGTTGTTGATGCCGAACAGGTCGAGCAGTTCCTCGACGACGTGTAGTTGTACAAAAGTAGGGCACACATGATCGTGCTCCCACTTCTCGCCACACTTGAAACAGAGGCCGCGGGCTCGTCTGTAGTCGCGCAGCATCTTGAGCTTTGATGCATCGGCCCGTGCGGCCTTCGTGCCACGACGATCGGTGGCTGCCGTGGGGGCGGTGTGGCGCGCCGGTGCTGGTGGAGGCAGCGATAGCGTCACCCCTGGGCACGGTGACACTTATGGCGGTCGTGGTAGAGTACCAAACACGCCGTCATCCACCTCCTCCTAAAGTAGAGCCAAGGCCCAGGCTGTGTCCAGGTCGGGTGGTCGTTGCACCAGAACCACCGCTCGGATGTCATTCCTCAGTCCCTCAAAAAAAATGAGTGAGAAAATAGTAAGGATGAACCGAATCAGAATAAGAATTCAGATGATTGATGATCAACTCAAATTTTTCAATATAGTCGGCTACAGACGTTGTTTGGCAAATAGTGTAAAACTGGCGTATGAGCATTTGATGGCGATCGCGGCCAAAACGAGTGCTCAAGAGGGTAGTGAAGGAATCCCGATCGAACTCGCCTAGGCGTTTTTGGATTGATTACAACCACACGGCTACTGGTCCCGTGAAATTGAGGGTTTCCATGGGTACCCAGAAAGCAGGTGTGATCCCAAACATGGTAAAATACTGCTCACACAAAGTTTTCCACAGGTTCGGGTTCTCGCCCGAAAATTGGGGAAAAGTGATGGATGGGTGCGCCTGACCCAGACCGGTGAGCATCTGGCTGGCGTGGCCGAAAGGAGATAGCAGGACTGGAGTGATGGGGTCGGTGGTCGTACCATTAGCCGGGAGCGGCGGTGGCGTCATGGGGGATGCCGCCGGTGGCCTCCATTTGATCTAGAAATCGCTGTGGCCATCGGGCCCTTGTGGATGGAGCACCGCTTCAGCGCCCTCAGGCACCAGATCCACATAGGATTGGGCTCATGGAGGCGCTTGTGCTCGTTGCAGAGCTGTGACAGCGTCGCCCAGATCCGCCACCCAGCGCTCGAGATCGGGGCACCAAGCGAGCATGTCATCGATCTTCGTCGCCGTAGACTATTGGGCCTTGGTCAAGCCGTCAATGGCGTCTTCGATCTTGGTCTCGAAGCTGGTGAGGAAGGCCGAAACGCTCGGATCCATGGCCTCGCGTGCTTGTCGCAGGCCTCTCTTCTCGAAGAGGTGAGCCGGAGCGGATCGAAGAGGGGGGTAGGATTTGCTCTCTGATACCTGATGATAGGTACAGAGGGATCGATCTATTTTGTTCTCCGAAGTAGTAGCTAATACAATCGATTACAAGAGCAGCGCTCTCGAATGGGGAAGAACAAAGGAGGCACTAGGGTTCGGGAAGAGGAAGTAGGTAGCCACCGTTCGTCCTTGATCCACTGGATGATCGTCTCCTCCTGGTCGCCCGTTACTTGTAGTGATGTGGTAGGGTTCAACGCGTCCACTCCGGCCCGCTGGTACGTGGGCTGGGTCGTCTGACTCGAGTGGGCGCTGGGCAGCGCGTTGGCTGGAGTAGTCGCTGCCCTGCAGGTCACTAACAGAGCTATTGATTTCTTCATTCTCCATATTGGTAACTAACAGGTCACTTTTATGGAAGTCAATTTTGGTGCCTAAAATTTGTTCAAAACAGCAAAAAAAATCCATTTCAAACTTTTTAGCACCCTCTATCTCATTTTCTAAGACTAAAATTGCAGGTTTATTACACACCCAGGGGTAAAATCACTGTAGTAACCCTTTAATTAAGCCTTCTTGAGAAGCATTAAGAAGCATTAGTGGTGAACACGCAACTAAATTAAACATCACGGGAGACAAAGGGTCCCTTGCCATAACCACCTACCTTTATTGAAATATCTATTGTTTTCATCGTTTACCCTCACACAAACTCTACTAATCCAACTAATTCATTTCTCAGAAAAACCTCTTAGCTGAAGTAGTCTATATAAAAAAATACCACACAATAACCAAAATGCTTTCTAGACACAGTTTCATTGTTATGCTTTATAAGGGTTGATACATTAAGGCCTAAAGAAACTTTTTGACATGATCTAAAAAGTGTCAATATCGTAGGGATGAGAAGGCGTCATGCACCGTGCATGAGAGATGCTGACTTGATAGTTACAAGCATAGAGAATCCAAGTTGGCATACACGAAACCAGGCATTCAAAGCCAATAGTCCTTCCGGTTCAATTAATATGATAAAGATGCCACCGAACAAAGAAGCACAAAGTTAATAGAGGGATACTTGGCCTAGGATAACACATTAGTTCTAGGTATATTCCCATACAAAACAAGGACATGTGGAACGCGAACTAATCAGGATCGTAACCCTCACATTGCTAGTGGTACCAATGGACTCATCCTTCAGTAAGACAATCCTCAACATGCAATGTTGACCCTCCCTGGATATCATAATCCTTAAGTGTCTGTCCACTTTCAAGCTCCTTGCCACCAAAGAGGAGAATCTGATTTCGATGAATCTTTTCCTTAACGCTGTCAACTGTGTCAGATGGATCCACGTTAAGAGTCATGGTCTTGCCCGTGGGTGTATTCACAAATATCTCCATGCCAAAGTCAAGGTGCAAGGTGGACTCTTCCTGGATATCATAATCGGCGAGGGTAGACTGCCCATCATCTAGCTTCCTGCCCTCAAACATGATCCTTTGCTTCTCCTGAATCTTTGCCTTCACATCACCAATAGTGTCAGAAAGTTTAAACATGAGCCTGATGCTTTCGCTGGTTTGTGTCTTCACAAGAATCTGCATGTCACCACGCTTGCAGGGACGAAGGTATAGGGTGGAGCCTCTCTTAATGTTGTAATCAGTAAGAGTGCCCTGACCATCTAGCTGTTTCCCATCGAGGATGATCCTTTGCTTGCCCTGAACCTTCTCCTTAATGCTGTCGATCGTGTCAGACGGCTCCACCAGGATAGTGGTGGTTTTACTAATGGTTGACTTCACGAAAATCTGCATGCCAAAGTCGAGGTGCAGAGTGATATCGTTCCCAAATTCGTAGTCTGCAATTGTCTGTCCATCCTCAAGCTGCTTGCCAGCAAAGAAGAGCCTCTGGGGAGCACAAATCTTTTCCCTGATAGTGTCGACCGTGTCCATTGGATCTACCTCGATGCTGACGGTCTGCACATTAATATACCTATAAAAACAAACGGTACAAGGACCACCAAGGCGCAGGACAAAGTGCAGGGTGGACTGCTCCTGAATATTGTAATCTGAAACTGTCCACCCAGCATCAAGCTGTCTTCCATTAAACATAAGTCGTTGCTGGTCTGGGGGAATGCCCTCCTTCTCCATAATTTTTTCCTTGATGTTGTCAATCGTGTCAGAGGACGCCACCTCGATGACAATTGTTTTTCCAGTGAGGCTCTTCACAAAGATCTCCATCTGAAGGTATGAAAATATATATTGAAATGTGTATAAGTACAATGCTCAAAGGTATAGTTGTCATTCAAATTACAGATAATTTTAGGAACAGAGATTGACAGCGCAAATCATGCAAATCTTCTAATAAGTATAAAGGAGCGAGTTTCGTAATGTCTTTCTTCACCCAACAAAATTGTAACTACTTTAAACCTACCCTCTCACCACCCATAGATGTTTAGCAATCTCACCTAAACCTGTGAATAGTTTGGTTTAGAACCATAGTTTCAATTTGGTTTTGCTGTTGGGCTGCTTTGGTTTGGCTGAAATGGGTTGAGCCCCTATTATTATTTGGTTTGGTGTGGGCTTTTGTAATTAATAGATTGGGTTGGTTTGGTCTGGACGGAGACAAACTGGTCTCAAACCGTTTCAGTCCATGGATAAAAACCAATATAGCGACCAGTTTGACCTCACCCCGTTAGGCAAGACCAGCGCTAGGTTTAGATGCAGCCGCCGCCATCGCAGACGAGCCACATGAGCATGCGTCCGCCCTGCCATCACCGAGATCTCCGGTGACAAAAGTCAGCTCCTTCATGCAGAACACGAGGAGCTCAGAGCCGAGGCCTTCGATGACGCTGTTGACAATGGAGATGCACGCTGTTGACAATGGAGATGGCAGTGAGCTCGACCTTGCCGATGTGGCCGACGGAGACGAAGCTGATGAGGAACTGGAAGACTCCCGTCAGGATCATGGCCAGCGTCTCCGCGGCCGGCGCCACCATCTGCTCTTTCGGTGCACACGCACAGACTACAAGCACACAGCAAGCTAGCCGCTGTTCGTACGTGCCTCGTATCTTTCGTAGTTCTGTATGTACAGGTTAAGTTTGGGGTTCAACGTTCCAGTTGCTGCTGAGTGACCCATGGTTTGAAACTTTGGGTTCAAACTGTATGTAGAAAATGGTCTGGATGGATTTGGCTTGAAAATACATACAGTTTGGGTTGGTTTGGATTGTAGTTTTTGCAATTTGGTCTGGTTTGGTTTGATCGCTGGACCTATACATGTATGGTTTGGCCTGGGTTTAGTTTGGATTACAAACTATTACCAGGTTTAATCTCACCTAACACTCCCTACAAGTGACAAGTGCACCACAGATTTTACCCAACCCTCTTTTAATCATGCCATTAATTGCCTGCAAATATTATTTCCAAATATTTGAAACAAGTTGCATCACACTTTTCTTAATTACCACACTATAGACTGCCTGCGAATTTTATTTCCAAAATGCAAACTAAGTATAGCTCAGTTAGGTTCTTTGTGGTGGAACAAACACTCCCTGGTTCAAATCCCAGATTTGACATGGGTGTTGCATTTACAGCTAATTATTCTTTCAGTGGGAGGCAACCTCACCGTCAACAGCGAGGGGCATGTAGAGTGTGCGTCCATCTGTACTATGTTCAATTCACAAAACAAAATTATTTTTAAAAAAATTGTAACATGCTGCATGTCACGTTTTCCCTAATCGTTACACAATTATTTTTACTTCCAAATAATAAAAAAGGAACTTGCTACATGTCATACTTTTCCTAACCGCACAATGCCAATTAATTGGTTCCTGTGATAATCATTAATTATTACGTGCCATATCTATTTGCAAAATATGGAAAAGCATAAATCATGCGTGTTGCCTCATTACTATGAGTTACATGCTTGATCTATTGCATTGCAAAACACAATGATCTTTTTTCTTTTACTTTCTGAATTCCAATCATATACGTAACTGTTGGGAGGGTCCATTGACCGCTTATCTATTCATGCAAGATAACCATCCCAAAATACAGCAGCTGGACTATATGCACAATATAACAAGTGTCTCAATAATGAGGTAAAGGATCAACATGAGCGTCTAATAATAGCTCTGCAAGTGCAACAAAGAAGTTCAGATCTTGACAAATCGTGCAATTACTGATATGTGAAATGAACATCCAGCTAATATTACATTCACACGGGATTAGCTAGAAGCAGCAAGTTGTGACAAACAGTTTTGGATTTCGTTTTGTGATTTATACCGGTCAGCGGCGAAACGGGCGAAATCGTTTTCTCAGAAATTTTTGCGAAAATCTGAGACGAAAAACACAAACAGAACTTTGAATTTTAGATGAAATTTGACCTAAATTTTGAACAAACCAGTGGAAAAATGAATCTAAGCATCAGAACCGAAAGGTATGACAAAGTACAACAACAGTCCATGGCGATGCCACCACTTGCCTGGTCGGCACCGCTACTGCCCACAAACTAAGTGGCCGGGAAGGAGGAGATCGAGGAGCAGGGTGGGAAGTGGTTAATGCTTGAGGAGGATGACGATGGGCAGAGACGGCGCTGCCCCTTGCGGGTGCGGAGGAGAAACCGGCTTCTGTTTCGTGCAGCCGCCGCACAGAGGGGTGCGGAGGAGAAACCGGAAGTAGGGTTAGGAGTGGCTCGGTTGACATTTTATAATACAGAGGCTTATCTGCGGGCTGTGCTGGACCATGGGCTGGGCTGTGATTTTGTTTTTTAAAAAGGCGAATTTTTCGACCGGTTTGTATTGTTTAGGGGGCCTGGACCGGATGGGCGAAATTTGACAAAATTTACCTTTTTCGGACCAAATCTAAAAATCTTACTGACAACAGTAAAACTTAGTTTCTGTTTTATTTATACCCCTGCATTCCAATATGTAGTGCGCGCGCCGCCATCATGGTGCCATCTCCTCGATTTTCGCCGCCGTTGGTACAATCCTACATGGCCGCCACCGCCTTGCCTCACGGCGGCACAAGCTTCCTCCTCTCCACCCCTCACCTCCATCCATCACCCCCTTGACCGTCGCTGCGCCGTGCCTCCACCACCTCTGTTACCCGCTGCCTCCGCCACCTCTCTC
The DNA here is from genome assembly GCA_963921465.1 of Triticum timopheevii. Lineage (NCBI taxonomy): Eukaryota > Viridiplantae > Streptophyta > Magnoliopsida > Poales > Poaceae > Triticum > Triticum timopheevii. The sequence continues at coordinate 12,574,873 of OY997274.1, forward strand.
CCCGTCAGATTCTTTGGAAGGCGAACGACTACGCACCTCTCTCCTTCCCAGATTCCTTGGAGGCTACATGTGTTAGACGAGGATATGGGGGATTTTGAGTTCGGCTAGTTCGAAGGGAGCGAAAGGAAGAGATGCGCTCGTTGCAGGAGGGGATAAAGTTGAGGGTATTTTCGGCCAAAGGAGCGTTCAGGTGCTAATACGCACTACCTTCCCATCCCCGTCGCCCTGAACCGCATCTCTGACACCTTCACACAGACACCAGAGAAGGAATTAACAAACGCCCAAGGCAAGAAAGTCAAAGAGAAAAACCAAAAGAAGGCGAGAAGAAACCTTATACATCTTCGTCTTGTAGTTGTTCCCGGCGGCGACTATCAAAATGGATCGGGGGGAGCGGGGCTTCCAGGGAGAGCACGATGGTGCCGGCAGTGGAGACGGCCAGCGGCGCCGTGACAGTTTCTTGTCCACCCGTGATAGCAGAACCCAAGGATCAAGTGGGGCAAACCTGGATGCGTGCCAAGCCAACGGCGGGGGTGGTGGATCAGGTGAGATCGATGGAGTATTTGTGGCGGCGGAGGCGGTGGATCAGGTGAGATCGATGAAGGATTTGTGGTGGCGTCCCGCAATAAGATAAGTTTGTGTTCCCCCTTCTCCACATGTTTGGCCGTGAGGTGCAGATAATTAAGGAGGTGGGTGCATAGAGGGAGGAGGTTAACTATTCGTGGGGAGGTGGGGGAGGTTGAGTCCATGGTCGGCCAACGCATATGCCATCTCCGTTGCTAGATATATGTTAGTATAGGGGGGTCTTGTAGTGGCAGTAGCAACGAAAGTAACTTAGTAAAGATCAATATGCAAAAAGCTCGTAGGCGTTGGATTAGTGATGGATAATTATGTCGGATGGCATTCATCATACAACATTTATAACCTAGGGTGACACAGAACTAACTCCAATTCATCAATACAATATAGGCATATATTTCGTATATAGTCATACGTGCTTATGAAAAAGAGTTTGAATGACATCTTTTGTCCTACCCTCCCGTGGCAGCGGGGTTCATAAGAAAACTAATGGATATTAAGACCTCCTTTAAATAGAGAATCGTAACAAAGCATTAGCACTTAATGAATACATGAACTCCCCAAAATACGGAAATCACCGGACAGAATCCCAATTATTGTCACCTTGGGGGTTAGCGATCATAACTCGTAATAGGTGCATATAACTTGCAAGATAGTATCAAGAACACATATATATTCAAGAAAATTTGATTGATAGTTTGATAGCAAGATAATTAAGAACAAGTGAAATAATTGAGAACAAGTAATAAGGAACAAAAGTAGCAAGGTGTAGGAAAATGACCCAATCCTTAATATTGCTATGGACAAGCCAGGAGTACTTATAATAGTGATCGGACATTCTCGAGGACACATGAGAATTTACACTACTACAGGATGGTCCAAACGTGACAGTACAATCAGAGACTGTTCGACCAAACTGTGTGTGATGCATTAATCGCAAACAGTGGTGTGAGAAAACTGTCAAAAATGATACGAACTATTTGCGATTGCGGTTACATCAAACATGATTCATATTAGAGTTGCGTGTGCGATATGTGGCACACAGTTCAGTCAAATGAACTACTCCCTCCGTTTCAAAATAATTTGTCTTTCTAGCCATCTCAAATAGACTACAACATACGGATGTATGTAGACATGTTTTAGAGTGTAGATTCACTCATTTTGCTCCGTATGTAGTCACTTGTTGAAATCTCTAGAAAGACAATTATTTAGGAACGGAGGGAGTATTTGTGATGAGCATAACAACAGAATCGGTCAGCCAGATAAAGGTGTGTGTGATATACGACTACAATTCATTCGGATGAACTGTTTGTGATTAGGAAACACAACAGAAACGGTCAAACAAATCAAGGTGTGTGCGATAAACGGCATACATCTCACTCAAATGAACTGTTTGTGATGAGCCAAGACAACAGAAACGGATTCATTTAACAAGACGTGTGTGATAATACACGGCAAACAGGTCAGTAATGAAAAATGTGTGAGAAGACACGTAACAACTCAGACGATTACTCCTAACAACCCACGTGTGTTGTGGGCAAACGTTTGCTCATATAGAATTGTCAGCGATTGCTGAAATCATCACCGACGGCTATATTTAACATAATAGCTAGCCTAGCCGGTTGATTATTCCGGTCCAAGCCAGACATGGAGGACGTAAGTTTCGATAGCATCTGTTACTAATACGTTTTGCATGTATCCGTTACCAATGCGTTTTGATGACTCTATTAATTTTTGTGGACACACAACGGCTCACATGGGACGGTGGACGACAGATGAAATATGATCACCCGCGTACGTAATTTTTTGTGCCATAGAAGAAACGGTGGACGACAGATGAAATATATAGAACAATTTTTTTATATATGCTGAACAATTCTAAAATGCACACTATTTTTTTGATATACACTGAAAAATATTTAAACACACATTGAACATTTTTGTGATATACAATGAACAATATTCTAATACATAGTGACCATTTTAGTGATATATGAAGAATAACTTTAAAATACAATATGAACATTTGATGAAGGATGATGAACATTTCTTAATATAGGGTGAGAAATTCCTTAAATACGATATATATTACCGTCTATAAACACACAATGAATCTGTATAATACACAAAAAATAAAGAAAAATAGAAAATAAATAACGAATACAGAAAGCAAAAGGAACAAAAAGAAGAAAAAAAAACAGCAGAGTATACGTGGGCCAGACCAAACTGGGGCGTCTGGAGATCAGCCCAGTTAAATTTTATCTTTGCCTAAAAAAGTTAATTTATAGTAGACCAAACTGGGGCGTCTGGCGCTTACCATACTTGAGGATGGACTTCCTTAATTTTCTCAAAAGCATTGGCTAGGTTAGTTGGCTTGTGCGCTATGTTAGCATCACTTGCCATCCTCCCGCTGCGTGCAATTTTTATTATAGCAGACGAATTTTTTTTATTATACAAGAAAGTTATAAAATACAAGGAATACCCCTAGAAAGTTTTGAAAACCAGGAAAACCGGCTGGCGCATTACGGTTATGCAGGTGTGCGCTTGACACACACCGGTCCCGTAGCCCCCCCACAGCCCACGATGCACCAGAAGGCTTCAAGTTGAGGGCTTGGCCAACCTCATTACCAGAATTGTATGTCTGTATCTCATAAACTGTGGTTTTTGACGAATAAGAACTTGGTTTACTCCTAAAAAACCTGAATAAATAGATGGCCTAAAAAAATCTTAATAAATAGATACACATGAGTGTTAACGATGTGCCTCACTTTTTCTCGCAAATAAACGATGTGCCTCACTTTTCTAAAGAAGTTAAGTGACTCACTTTTGAACTTGTCAGTGGCGACTTCTTTTCTTAAAGTACATCATTTCTTGTCGGGCATCACTTGGATGTCCGTTTCGAGAGACAGATTTCTGTAAACTTGGTGCATTGCACCCACGACGAACGGTAAAATCAGAAGATAAGAAAAATATCAGAAAAAAATTAATTTTATGGCTCTGGGGATGTTATAATGTTTTAGATGCTTATACAATTTCATGAGGAAGTAAATATTAAAAAAATACAAAAAGCACTTTTTAGTGCTGATTTTTTTACAGCATTGACTCGTTGACCTGACTGTGGCGAGGCGGCTTCCCCTCCGCATCCATTCTCATCCCCTTCATTTCCGGCCACACTCCCCGCTAGCTAGCCACCCATTGACCGTGCCGGTGAGCACCCCACGAGCGAGCAGCGGTGAGTGATCCCGGCCCGGCCAAGGGAAGGGAGAGCGATGGAGGCGGCGATAATCGGCGCGCTGCTGAAGACCACGCTGCCGAAGGCCCTGTCGGCGCTGGGCGGGAGCAGGGGCGTCCGGTCCATCCAGTCGGAGCTCAGGTACATCGAGGCCGCCATCCAGGACCACCGTAGGAGGAGCGGCGGCAGGGACACGAGCCACCTGCGGGCGGCGTGGATCCGGGACCTCACGCTCTTCGCCTTCGACATCGAGGACTGCGTCGACCGCTTCCTGCGGCAGGAGACGCCGCCGGAGGACGCCGAGGCCGGCTTCCTCCGCCGTTCCGCCCGGAGCACGGTCTTCACCCGCACGTTGTTCTCGCTCAAGGCCAGATCCGAGGAGATTCACCGGCGCATGAAGCGCTACATCGAGGAGGAGACGGCGGAGGAGACGACGCCAGACTGCGGCGCGCGGTGCGGTGCTCCGTCGGTGGCAGCGGCGGTGGGGATGGACGGACCCCTCGGGGAGCTTCTTGAGCTCGTGCGGGAGCCTGGGAGGCTGTCAGAGGGGAAGCTCAGGGTGATGTCCGTCGTCGGCTGCCATGGCCTGGGCAAGACTCTTCTTGCCCACCAGGTGTTCAATCACGGCGATGTGCGCCGCCTGTTCCCTATGCGCGTTTGGGTTTGCGCGGCTGGCAAGGGCACGCCGGAGCATCTCAAGGAGATGCTCAATCAAGTGCTCCAGAATGGTGCCTTCCGGCACACATGGTGCGACGGCTACCTCCAGCGCCAATGGCGTCGCCTCACAGCCTGAGGAGAATGTTGTTGAGCAAGTCCAGAATTGTGAGAGTATCCTCCCTCAGCCAGTGTCGCCCACGGCGTCAGTACAGGTTGGGTCCGCAATGCCAGAGTTGAATGCCGCTCTCAACTCTAATGCCAAATGTTAGAACCGAGTCACCGGGCTCCTTTTGTTTATACTTAACCTAATTAAAGAAGTTCAACTATATGAGTTGAACTGAAAAATTAATGGGATCACAGCAAAAGCACAAAGTGAGGGATATGGGTTGGATTTTATTAGGACCAAACACATCTTGAATCCTAGCAGTACTGAACTCCCAATCACAAGATAACCATAGCAGCTGCAGCCTGCAGGGTTACCTTCTCTCATTTTTGCGGGGAGATCAAGAGGAGCAGTCGTTCATTAGTTACCAGGATTGCAGACATTGCAGACAAGCAATTTATAAGAATAAAATCAGTGCTTCAAAGATAGACAGTAGCTAAGATTACATACCAAATTAATATCAAAGCCGGATAAGACATAATTAAAAGGGTCCGCTGAGCAGCTGATTGTTGATAAATAAAAGAGATAGTTTGAGAAATTCAAATGCTTTCCTCATTAACGGAACGGGTGATTTGGGTGAACCAACGAAGCCTCCTTGAACGCGGATATAACATCATCTTCGGCCCCAAGCACACGGATCTCCTGGAGGTGTAACAGGTGCTCCACGCCGACTGGTACAGTGCCGCCCCAGTTGGACGCACTGAACCAGAGTGTTCGTAAATTGGGCATAGCCCCTGCCTCGAACCCCATGTGCATCATATTGTCTTCCTCCAGACGGAAACAAAAGAACTCCAGAACGGGGAACAGCCCTGCCAATATAATGATTTCAGCAGGGATTTCACCACCTGCAAAGTCAAGGTGGACAAGCGAGGGAAGGGCTCCAAGAAAATGAACACCCTCAGTTGATGTCTCTCTGACACGCAGCTCGAGGAAGCGCAGGCAATGGAGACCGCCCATCCATTTCGGAACTCTGCACAACTCCCAAGATATCAAGCTAAGTCGCTCGATACGTTGAAAAGGATTGGACAATGAGCCCAATTGCTGGTTATTCTCATGCTCATAATGCTGGCCATAGATGTCCAGACGTTTGAGGTTACGGAGCTCTCCAATGGAGCAGGCCAAAGCATCAGATTTTGGCATCCCCAGATCACAATCTGTTTGCATACCCAGTTCCCTCAGATTGGTCAGCTCACTGAGACCCATAATAAACGCCAGTGAACTCTTTTCCATGTCAAGCCCTCGCAGAGTCCGCAGAGATTTCATATTACCGATACCTTCAGGCAGGTCTGTAAAATTTGGAAGATACAGATAGGACAGGCGGGGTAAATGAACTATATCCGAAGGGATGCACTTTATCTGTCCGCATTCACCTATGTCCAGCGTCTCCAAGTGAACAAGTTCACCAAGTTGAGTAGGGAGCTCTATGTGTGCATGATTAACCATCAGATACCTCAGCTGAAACAATTGACTGATAGGGGTGAGGTCAACTATCTCACTCCCCCTAGCAAAGATGATGAGCACCCTGAGATAATTGAACCATAAAAGAGGGGGTATGGAGTTCTGGAACAGTATAAACGATCGAACTTGTGACAGGTTAGCAGCAATAGCCGTCTCATATGTTGCTCCACCAACAGCCATGGAGCCCAGGGATAATCGGCGAACCATGTGCTTGCAGCCATGCAGCAGCCTTGCCATGTCCTCATAATTGTGTGCCACACTTGCAAAATTTTCTTCTGCGCACTTGCTCAGGATCAAATCATGTATCATGTCATGTACTGTGCAAGACAACACCTCTCCATACTCAGTTTCTGAGGGCTGAATCATGCTTCTATTGACGAGCTCATTGAAATAACTCCTACCAACATCCTCCAAATCTGGCCCATTCAAACTGCTGATGAAGCCTTCAGCTATCCATTGTTTAACCAGATCATCCCGCCATATGATGTGGTCCTCGGGATACATACTAAGGTACAGAAAACATGCCCGGAGATGAAGAGGAAGATGCATGTAGCTACAGTTTAATATAGTTCTCATCTCTTCCAACGAAGGATTTTTGGCAGATTGGGCACCCAGAGATTTCCTTATGCTCTCCCAGTGTTTCCTTGATCCCCTTTGAGTAGCTAATAGGCTAGCTATAGTGATAATTGCAAGCGGCAATCCACCACACTTCTTCAGAATTTCAGCCGCAACCTCTTTGAGATAGGGTGGACAACCAACTACAGACCCAAATACTCTATTGGAGAATAACATTCTTGAGTTCTGTTCATTGAGAGGCTTCATTCGATAAATGCACTCCTGGTCATTGCGACAGGCTATGTTAGCCACATCTTCCATTCGTGTCGTTACTATTATTCCACTCCCATTACCATTATCTGGAAAAGCACACCTAATAGTATTCCATGCTGATTGATCCCACAAGTCATCAACTACAATAAGATACCTGTTGAAATGTTTGCACAAGTTATATTGTAGCAGAATATGACTATAAGTTGAAGACAGAAGCATCAAAAATTGAAACAAACTACTCCCTCCGTTCCTAAATCAGCGACGAGTAATATGGAACAGAGGGAGTAGATGGAAGCAAATCCGTTGCTCATATGGCTGAATTAGCATGATCATATAATAATCAAGCCTGAATAGTAATGCCTGGTCAAAGAACATTAATTGCCATTTGGCCAGTTTATGCCTGTAATTTGTAGCCACCTAACCACCTTAGTATTCTTCTCCTACGAGACTTCTCTCCCTACGAGTCTCTTCCAATAAACATCCTAGCAATTTATTACACTGAATGTACAAAACTTCAATCAGTTTTTCCAAACATGTGTTTCTGCTCCAATTATAGTTTCGAATCTCTATCACGAACATACAAACAAGAAATTAATCAACCTTCCCACATGCTTGAACAAACAATCATAACTGAAATATGCACTGATCAATTACTTGCTACTTCAAATTGAAGATGAGTGGCCAATGCAAGTAACTATCAAAAGGAAGCAATTACCTTTTCTTTGCAAGATACTCCCTTATCTCTTGAATGATTTCCCTGAAGTCACGATCGTGAGAAGACTCCTTTATCCCAAGTTTCAGCTTTAGGCAATTGAGAAGCACTCTCATATCAGGCCTCTGTGAAACTGAAAAGAACGCCACACACTTGAATTGCCCCCTGATCTTGTCAAACACCTGTTTGGCAAGTGTAGTTTTACCTAGACCTCCAAAACCCACAACAGACACAACTTTGAGTTTTTTCTGACTATCCGTCAACCAATTCGCAACCTGCTCCCTTGGACCGTCAATGCCCACAAGGCTGGTTGCCTCTTGGTAGACCACTGCCAGCCGAGGGTCGACAGCCACAGAGCCAAAGCTAGGCTTGCAACCAACAATGTTGTAACTCTCACGTTGAGCATTTGCATCTACCCCAAGAGTCCTAAGCTCTTCCATCTGGTTGGCAGTCTGGCGAAGCTTAAGCAACCTCTTGCGAAGTTTAGCAGCCTTCCTCACAAAGCCTGCCTCAGCATGCATATCTCCAAATTGGCGAATGAAGTCATCGATGCAATTTTCCATTTCATAGGAAATCTCCCTGACATCATCCCTCCAAATTTTTACCCTTGGAGCCAGCTCATCCATGAGCTCCAGCTGCTCAAGGGCAGCGTTTATGGGGACCAACTCCTCCTCGAGGAAGGACACCTGCTTCCTCACCTTTTTGTGCTTACTGTACTCGTCACCCATGAATGTGGCAAGCTTGCCACTAACGGTGCTCATCACCCCATTCGCCACACTTACGGTGCTCAACTCCTTCTCCTGGAAGGAAGCCTTCCCCTTCCTCTCTAATCGCACTTTGCCACCCCCCTGCTCCACCTCCAGTGCATCATTCTTCCCTCCGTCTATCGTTTGTGTTCGTGTGCTTGGAGTTGGAGTGGAAACAAGAAGTTCAGGAAAAGGATCAAGAAATTCCTCTTGAATCTTGATTGGTTTTTCCATAGTAAAGTGTTCCTGTCCATGTGTCAGGACCTCCATCGATCTTTTTATTATTTCACCCTGAACTCCATCTCTCGTTTCTGTGTCTGTGTTTTGAGTGGAAATAAGGAGATCGGGAAGAGGATCAAGCAATTCTGCTCGTATCTCGTATGGTTTTTCCGGAATCCAGTGTTCCTGTTCTTGTGTCACAACCTCCTTCGATCCTTCCATATGTTCATCCTGCACTCCGTCCCTTGTTTGTGCTGGTGTGCTTGGGGTGGAAAGAAGTTCAGGAACAGGATCAAGAGTCCAGTGTTCCTCTTCTTGTGTCAGCACTTCAACTGATCTATCTCTTCCTTCATCCTGCTCTCCAAATCTCATTTGTGTTTGTGTGCTTGGAGTGGAAATAAGAAATTCAGGAAGAGGATCAAGCAATTCCTCTTGTATCTCATGTTGTTCTTCCAGAGTCCAGTGTTCTTGTTCTTGTGTGACGGCACCAAATAAAATCTGATCTACACATTGTACTCTGATTATAGGAGTGCATGGATGATTGGCAATGGCACCGCTTAATTCCGACTCAGCGTACCTTTTATCAGATTCATCAGCACCAGTGCCCCCAACTTTTGCAGTGATCTCTCTAAGTTCTATCAGGTACTCTAAACCAGGAACTATCTGGGGGTATTGCTCCATCCTATTAGCATTGAATGCTACCTTGAGCTCCCGGATACTAGGCATTGCCCCTTTCAGAAATGCCATGCATGGGGCAGCACATGTGAACTTGAAGTATTTGAGCACCGAGAACCCCTCGTTATCAAAGACGACCTTTCCTACAGGGGCAGCCCAGATATACAGCGAGAGAGCCATGAGGGCTGGCAATCCTTTGAGGATATCAATAGCGTTCCTCAAAAGCTTCCTAACTGAGATCTTCAAAATGCAGAGATTGCCAAGCTCTTTGGTCCACTCGGGTAGGCTGGAAAAGATGCAACAGCGCCCTGACAGCTCAAGCCTCTGAAGAAGGGCCGGAGGAGAGGACACACTGCTGAAGACATCACCAGAAATACCCACGCTTGGACCACCGGCATCGTCCAGAACACCTGCATGAGAGGAGGCTGCTGGTACTAGAGTTAAAGACTTGAGGTTGCTGAGTTTCCAGAGAATTGTGCCCAAGCATTGCATATTGTTCTTCAGATTATCTGGCTGTGCAATGTTAGACCAGGTGAGATGAAGGTCTTCGAGATTGTTCAGCTCACCAAGGCTCTGTACATTCTCTATTGAGCTCTTGCTGAGGTCAAAATAGCCCAGAGTGCGAAGTAATGGCAAGCAACTAATATCTGATGGCATATCATTTACTGGTGCATGCAGTTCCAGTGTCTCCAATAATTTTAGCTGTCGAATCTCATCTGGCAGATGGACGGTGATGTTGCCATCAATTTTCAGATATCTCAGCACAAACAGTTCACCAATTCTAGTGAGGTCAAATATTTTGCTTTCATCAGCCCAGATATGAAGAATCAGCACTCGAAGGAGCTTATATTCCACAAAGGAAGGTACACAGTTCAAGAACCCCGAAAATATAAGCGATCTAACTTGAGTCATCATGAAGTCTGCCAGTATATTTGCACATTTTGCACCACCAAACTGGACAGACATTCGACGAACCTTGTCAGGAAGACCTGGAGTTGTTTGAAAACAGTTCACATTAATGATGAAATTCTCCTCCAGGGATTTGTACCTAATAAGATCTAGTACCATGTGGTGTACTGTGCATGTCAACACCTCATCATTATAATTTCTGTCAAGAGGTTGGATCATTCCTCTACTGACAAGCTCATCAAAATAATCCCGTGCAGTTTTCTCTCTGTTTTGCCCTTCACCAATTAAATCTTCAGCTACCCATTGCTTCACTAAGTCTTCCTTGCTGATAGTGTTGCCCTCTGGATAAATATTAAGATATAGCAAGCATGTCTTCAAGTATGGTGAAAGATTATTGTAAATAATGTTCAGAACTTCTTTCAACCCTTCCGAACTAGGGTTTGTCCTCAGACCCAAAACAGAGGGTAAAGAATCTCGCATGTGCTTCCATTGATCGACGTCTAGTTCACATGCTAACATGCTGGCTATATTTTCAATTGCTAATGGTAAACCTCCACATTTCTGGATAATCTCGTATGTAACTTCTTTGAAATCTGGAGGACAGCCACTTTCAGACCCAAAAACTCGGCCGAGAAATAACTTGCTTGATTGATCACCATTAAGAGGATTCATCTCATACATGTACTTAAACTGATACCTACTGCATGCCAATGCTACATCCTTGATTTCTGTGGTTACCATTATTCTGCTGCAACAATCACCTTCAGGAAAAGCACGGCTAATAATATCCCATGTTGAAGAGGCCCATAAGTCATCAATTACAATCAAGTATCTGCAGAATATTTTATTCACCGTAAACATGTTTTGTCAAGCTAACACAGAGACAACAAAAAACAGAAACATAAAAAATATAAGTTCACTATTGTTAGTAATCTTAATTCTTAAATAAGAAATACTTATATCCTAGAATGTCTCTGACTAAAACTATTTGGCACATTTTGTATTGCTCTAGGTTTTTTATATATGGTACAAATATACTTAAGTAGTGCTTAAGACATTTACGTATTGTTGAACAAAACAGTAATTGTGCATTACAAGATAGAATATATACCTTTTGCATTGCAGATATTCTCTGATATGATCAATAAGGTCCTGCACATCAGGAAAGCCACGGACTTTTGGTGCCTTAATTTGTGAGAGCATGCTGGAAAGCATCCTCCTCATATCTGGATTCCGCGACACCCGCACGAAAGCCCGGCACTGGAATTTCCCTCCAAAGTTACCATAGAAGGCTCTGGCAAGTGTGGTTTTGCCAACACCTGCAGATCCAAAGATAGGTACCACCGGAACTTGTTGATCTGCATCTTCACTGTCAAAAGCCAGCACTTTGACAAGCTTGTCCATAGACTCCTCAAAGCCAACAAGTTGGAGGCATGGTTGGCGGTTGGAGCGGCTGACATTGGCTTGCCCAAATTCAGGCTTGACGGTTGCTGGACCAAGCTGGAAACTTTGGCGTCTTCGACTCGCATCCTTCGCCCGAGCATGCAGATCTGAGAAAGCTTCTGCAGCCTGGCGCCGCCGCTTCAGTTTGCTGGGGATCCAGAGAATGAGAGTGAGAAGAGCGCTCCTGCCGGCGCCGGCGCCGGCGGGGGAGCGCGGGACCTCGTTGAAGAAGTCCTCCGCGTCGTAACGGAGTTCCCGCACCTCCTTCATCCAGCACCTGGCCGTGAAGCTGGGGTCCTCCGCCTCCGACACGACCTTGAGCTCGGTGAACAGTGCCTCCAGATCTGCTTCAAGGCACCGGACCTGGCGCTCGCTGACCCCATCTGGTAGGTTGTTCTTCGTAGCCCTGAATGAATGGAGCGGCCGGTGGGGCGGGCCAAGCGACACAGTGACGGGAAAGTCCATCGCCCCCGTCCCCTGGAGCGATGCGGCATCAGAATCATCAGCCGCCGCCGCCCCCTGGGGAAATGCAGCGTCCGGTTCATCCCCCGCGGCCGCCGCCGCCGCCTGGAGCCAGGCAGTGATGTACCGGAACAGCGCCCGTAGCCAGGCATTGATAAACCGGAACATCGATCTCCGCCTGTAGCTGAAGCAAGCACAAGATAATTGCAGTCAAGTATGAGAAGCGAGGCACCAGATTGAACATTTAGAGAGAGGGAGGAGTTACCAGGACCAAGAGATCTCGATTGAGGACCAAGAAGCGGAGCTCTGCTCTGCTCTGCTATGGCGGGTGCGGGGAGGGACTGACACAAGAAGAAAGACTTGCAAAGACTCGGGGGTCTTTCTTTTCTTTTCTTTTTAGTAACGGGGTGGGCCCCACGCAGTTCTTTAAGGTACTCCCTCCGTTTCGAATTACTTGTCGCAGCTATGGATGTATGTAGATGTATTTTAGCTTTAGATGCATTCAATTTCTGCGACGAGTAATTTGAAACATAGGGAGTAGATCCTTTCCTTCTCATCAGGTCTTACAAAAAACAAAAGCTTATCTGACATCTCTTGAAAGTGTTTTTTCTCGGACCCCGTAAATCCCAACGTTGGAGAAATTGAACGTTTTCGATGACAAGTTTTGTTGGTAAGGGTATCTCCAATGCTGACCCGCGAATTCATCTGTATATATCCGTTTTTATGTCCAGACGTGACCCACGGACATGATACAGGAGGAAGTCATTCAATATTAATCACAAAGTATCCGGTTGGGAGGAGAAAAAAGTATGTAAAGACTATGCATGTGGCGGGATATTTATGGTTTAGTGCCCAGTTGGGAGTAGAGAGAGAATATAGGGACCATTCATGTGCGGATGGGAGGAGAGAGAGTAAAGAGGGACATGTCCCTATTGAATGTCAAAAGTGGTCCAAACACTACGGTCCAGACGTATAGCGGAGGTTTAAGGCCCGCCTTGGAGATGCCCTAAGCATGGCAAATCCATGCTCATTGTATTTTTTGCCAGGAAATTGATGTGCGTGTCAACTAAACTTGTCATCCTTACGTAACTAAACTTACCGTCGAAAACGTTTGATTTGCCATGATCAAATCCTAAACGTTCAGGATATTCCGTTTTTCTCGGGGGAGCTCGAATTTGTGCGTGAATCTTAAAGTTGTGACACTTGGCAATCCTCGTGAGCAAATCATTCTCTTTCATCTACTGCGCAAATGTTCTGACTTCCGTCCCATGAATTGTGAGGCTCAATGCACGTTCATTTAGTTCATAAGCCAGTCTAGCTCTCATTCTTCCATTGACACAAACCCAGATTCAAAAGAACTGCAACAAAATTTGAGCATTCACTTTAAAATTTTATTTTTTACAATATGTAAAATCTTCCTACTGAAATTAAAAGTACACGGCTTCAGGTTTACTTGTACAAATGCTAGCACTAAAAGCATGTAGAAGTATTTTGAAGTTCTCTAGACATCCATCGGCACTATGGATTTGTATCTGTTCTCAAATACTCCCTTTGTAAACTAATATAAGATCATTTAGATCATTAAAGTAGTGATCTAAACAATCTTATATTTCTTTACAGATCATTAAAATACCCTTTGGTCGTGCGCAGTCAATGTACCTTTTCCGAGTTATGTAGGAGTATCTTTTAAGCTCCACAGTTATCCATAAAAGAAATTATCTTTCAGATCATTCCGTAAGATCATTTTCAGGACATCAGACATTTTTGTAGTAATAACATAAAATAGGAAGACATGCAAAAAAAACACCCATCACATTTGAAGTTTTGACACGGGTTTGCCATCACATTTGAAATTTTGACACAGGTTTGCCATCACATATTTTGAGCGTCCCAAAAGTCCACCGCTTTTCTTGTAAATTTTCTCAATAAAACAAACGACCGTTTTGCGGCAGTTAACACGATTTCTAACATGGCTGACCCCCCAGTCAGTTGCCACGTCAGAGTGGCCAGACGGAGAGGGGGTTGACGGCCGTTAGGTCTCGCGCTAGTACGAAACGGAGCGTTATCCATTGGCTGGTGAGCACTCCACGGTGCCCTGTGCGGCGTCCACGCCTGCGCATAACCATTGACTGGTCTTTGACTATTCCAATTGCCTGACAATACCGCCCACAGAAACCGCTTAAAACAGGCTGAGAGGGTGTTTTGTCCGGTTTAAAAAACTTAAGAAACTGGCTTTTGAGGTGAGGGGGTGATGTGGCCGAAACGTGATACTTTAGGGGGTTATATGTATACTTTTCTCCACAAAAAGAAGTATTGACTAAATTCACAGAAAACAGGGGGGGGGGGGGGGGGGGGATCAAAGTTCCAAACTTTTTTGTCCTCGAATATGCTCAAAAGTTTTAGGTGCTTACAAAATTTCATGAAGCGAGAGTGCTATATGTATTTTCAGATTTTTTGCTATTTTCAGATTACAAAACTTGCTGTTCACAAGGGATGTGGGGGGAAAGTATCAGGTGCTCCCAGCCTGGGGTACTCCCGGTACTCCAATGACAAAAATATATTTTTAAACATTTCAAAAAATTATGAAAAAAAATTCTGAATGTTCACAAAGATTATGACTACAACCCCTAAAAATTTCAGCTCCAAACTCAAAATACACATCGAGAAACAAAAAAGACAAATCCAGATGTGAATAGTGTTAATGTTGCTGTCGTCTTTTTTTTACACTATTCATGCTAGATTTCACTTTTTTGTTTCTCAATGTGTGTCTTGATTTTGGACCTGAAATTTTTAGGGATGGTAGTCACATTCCTTGTGAACATTCAATTTTTTTTCTAGAATTTTTTTTAAAACATTTAACAATGTTTTTATAACATTAGAGCACCGGGAGTACCTCAAGGCAGGGAGCACCCGATACTGTACACCCGGGAGTAAAGAAAAACACTCTTTCAGAACAGGATACACATACAAGAACAACAACAAATACATTTACACTAATTAAAACATAGGTTATAACAAAACAAGATTGACTTTCTGTCTCTGTCCCAAAAACAACAATAGGAAGCAAATAATCTACTCCTACATAACTTGGAAAAAGGTACATTGACTGCACACGACCAAAGGGAAGGGTATTTCAGAACCCAGCACAGGACAGGAGAACCTCTTTGTGAACCAAGACTGCACACGACCAAAGGGTTTTGACAACAGATACAGGTGAAGAGGAAGATAACCTCCAGAAAGAAGGCATGAATACGACGAAGGAGACGTGCAAAACTAACCGTGGCGCTGCTTCAAGAATCAGTAGTCATTGAAGCAGAACGTCGGGCCTCTTAGGATGGCCCCTTGCAGCTTCCTTCCATGCATCTTTCGTTCCTTGATCGACCCCAGAATGGAGCCTGACTTCCTTTAATCCTTCTAGGCGTCTGATTTCGATGCCGGCAAGACCATTTAAAGATTCGCATATCATATGAAGTGAGGTAAGATGTGGCAGAGCTCCAGTTGTTACGTCGTGCAGGCTTTGTGCGCCGACGAGCCATATCCGCCGGAGGCTTGGGAAGTGCTCATGTCGTATTTCAAGGGGCCCGATGTTGTCTTCAATGAGCTTCAGATACTTCAGTGTGTCCAGGCGACCACCAGATAGAAGAACACCCCGGCTTAGGCTAGTCGATGACAGACACAGCTCCTCGATTCTGTTCAGCTTTGTAACGAACTGAGGGAATTGGCCAAGATTGCCCCGCAGCTTTAGCGAGGCAAGACTGCCGGGGGCTTCCAGAGAACCCAGGAATGGGTCTGAGCATTCTTGGAAGTCAATGAATAGGGAGCGATGAGGCCATTCGTTCCCATCACGAATGAACACCTCGATGGCTTCTTTAAGATGGCTCAGGTTTCTTCTATTTGCGGTGGATTTGCACCATATTTTCACCTTTCTCAACCGCTTCATGTGGCTCATCAGCTGTGGAAATCCTTCGCTCTCTCCCGTGACAAATCCTGAAAGAGTCTCCAAGGTACTTCTCTTAGACAAGTGCTCTGGATTTGCCTTTCCACAGTCACCTTCGATAAGCTGAAACTTGCCATGGAGATGTTTTAATTGGGGGAGCTGGATGACTTCCACGGGTACCTTCTCTATCTTGGTTCTCCTCAGGTCCAGTGTTTCTAACCATTGCAGCCTGGCAATTTTCTTTGGGACCTCACTAATGAGGCCCCCAAGGCTCAAATATTTCAGAAACACCAGGCTGCATATGTTCCGGAGGTGCCCGTCATTTAGACCATCACATTCTTCCAAATCCAACACTCGCAGCAGGTCATACTCCGCAAAATTCAATGTAGGTTCATTTTTGGCAGCATCCCCAGCAGGGAATACTGCCAAGGTCCGGAGACGAGATAAGCCCTTGGGCAGTTTTGCAGCACAGTAATCATGGAGCGAAAGCCGGCGAACGTAGTCCCATTCTTCGGCCGTCTCACTCTCACCACAAAGCAAGGTGATGAAATTTTGAGACATGGACTTGCGGACAATGTACTCGAGCATCATCCCAGGAGGTTGGCATCTCTTCACACTCCCACAGGTGCTCACTTCTGTGGACTGAATGATACTGCGGTCGATCAGAGTCTCCAAGTTCTCAATTGCGATGTCTTGGGGTGTGGTGCTCACTGCATCCCCTGGTTGTACATGTACAAGTCCTTCCGCCAGCCACCGCCTGATTAGAGGATTCCTCCTGACACGGTGGCCACGCGGGAACATACAGAAATATAGCAAGCACTGCTGGAGAACAAGGCTACATAGACTCTCATAGCTGCTGGCAAGAACCCCATGCATTCTTCCCAATGTGTCGTCACACCCTTCCGGAGCACAAAGCTTGCGGCAGGCATCTTCGCATTTACTCTTGGTCAGGTCTTCTTCACTCTTCAGAAACTTTGCTTTGCTTTCAAGGGCAAGCGGTAGGCCGCCACATTTCTCCAGGAGGGCAGATGCTTTCAACTCCGTTGCATCTGCATCTGAATATTTACCCTTGGAAAATACTTCGAAGAACAGCTTTCTTGAATCATTGTCGTCAAGTGTTTTCATTTTGTACACACGACCATTGGCAGAGCTGCAGCGTCTTGCTATTTTCTTAATGGTTGTCGTCACAATAACTCTGCTGTCCACTCCGTTATCCACAGGGAATACAGATGTTATGTTGCACAACTCTTCTGTTTGCATGCCATCAATTACAATCAAATACCTACAAGGCGTAAATTGAGGAAATAAAAAAATTAAGTAATATATCCCTTCTCCTCTGCAGTAAATAGATCGACTAACTAAAGTTATTCTTGAGGCTGACCGAACAATCAGAACTAGATCTTACGAA
Organism: Triticum timopheevii; assembly: GCA_963921465.1. Lineage (NCBI taxonomy): Eukaryota > Viridiplantae > Streptophyta > Magnoliopsida > Poales > Poaceae > Triticum > Triticum timopheevii. The sequence continues at coordinate 12,592,298 of OY997274.1, forward strand.
ACAGAGCTGAGTTGAAGTGTTGCCCATTACATTTCTATGTCAGAATTAATCACTTGATACATACATAAGATTGTTCAAAGCAACTATTCTTGTAAGTCCTTGGTTATATATGGAGCAGTCATTTAGCTGTTGAAATTACAGTAATGTAGATTTACCAAATTATTCCATCTTTTTATATGTATAAGCCATGAACTTCAACTTATAAATATGTGTTAGAGAAAATTAATCAACAGAAGATAAAAATAGATCACCTTTGATTCTTCAGGTATGATCGTAGACGTTGTTCGATGATCGTCGTATCATCTACACCGTCCTCGTGAGTGTCCTCCTGAATAGCCTTGCCCCTGCCAGCTTGCCTCTTCATCTGGACACTCTTGTTCTCATCAACTAGTGTGACGGTGCTGGTGGAGATACTTGCATTCACAGTAGCACTACGTATGTCTGCAGACTCAACTTGGAGAGAAGAGGCTCGCACCATGTTTGCCACGGTGAACACCGGGGACAAGATGTACACCAGTATTGTCGCCAGAGCCCACCAAACTGCTTGGATGCACTGGCGCCATGTACCGACGGGTCCGACGCCATGGACGCCACCGGCTGCGGTCCTCTCACCAGTTTGGACTTGCTCAACACCATTCTCCTCAACCTGTGAGATGAGGCTGTTGGCGTTGGAGGTAGTCGTCGCACCGCGTGTGCCGGCAGGAGCAGAGTCAGCTTGCCGGGCTGCGTCGGCGGAGGTACCGGCACCATGCTGGATCACTTTATCGAGCATCTCCTTGAGAACCGCCGGCTTGCCCTTGCCCGCCGCGCAAACCCAAACTCGCAGAGGGAACTGCTCGCGCACATCGCCGTGATCGAACACTTGGCGGGCAAGAAGAGTCTTGCCGAGGCCATGGAAGCCGACGACGGAGATCACCTTGAGCTTCCCCTCTGACGGCGTCCCAGGCTCCCGCACGAGCTCAAGAAGGTCCCCGAGGGGCTCGTCCATCCCCACCGCCGCCGCCGGATCACCGGACCATGCGTGCGCGCCTGCGGTGGGGATCGACGCCGCGCCGTCGGGTGTCACTGTCACCCCCTTCGCCTCCTCTTCGATGTAGCGCTTGAGCCGGCGGTGTATCTCCTCGGATCTGGTCTTGAGCTTGCGGATCTTGGGGGAGAACACCGTGCGAGTGTACACCGTGTTCTTGGCGGAGCGAACGGAGCGGCGGAGGAAGCCCGCCTCGCCGTCCTCCGGCACCTGCTGCAGGAAGCGGTCGACGCAGTCCTCGATGTCGAACGCGAAGCGCGTCAGGTCGTGGATCCAGGCCTCCCGCAGGTGGCTCGTGTCCTTGCCACCGGTCTTCTTGCGGTGGTCTCGGATGGTGGCCTCGATGTAACTGAGCTCCAACTGGATGGATTCGACATCCCTGCTCCCGCCCAGCGCCGACAGGGCCTTCGGCAGCGCGGTCTTCAGCAACGCGCCGATTATCGCCGCCTCCATCGCCATCCTTTCCTTGGCCGGGGATCACCGGCACGGTCAATGAGTGGCTAGTGGCGGAGTGTGGCCGGAGGGGAAGGGGGTGAGAATGGACGGGGATTGGGGAGGGGAAGCCACCTCGCAACACTCAGGTCAACGAGTCTTCTCCGCAGGCTCGGGTTATAGCTGGCCAAACGGGCCGGGCCCGCGAGCACGCCAGGCACGACACGGGTTAAACGGGCCGTGTCCGGTACGCCGCACGCCTTGGGCCGTGCCTGGGCCTGGAGCCTGGGCACACGGGCCGGCATGGAAGGCCCATGTATTTCTTATATAATTTTCAGAATTTTTTTGTATATATATATCTAAATAAAGTCCAATAGACCTAAAAATCAGCCCAACAAGCTGAAAATGTGCAGCCCAGCGTGTTAAATGGGCCAACGTGCTGGCAACCAGGCCGTGCTTAGGCCTGGAAGCGCAGCACATGGGCCGGCACAGCACGGCCCATATAGTAATCGTGCCTTGGCGGGCCGTGCCGGGCCAGGCACGATTACGATGGGCCGGGCCGGCTCGTTTGGCCAGGTCTTTGCTCGGTACTGGTTCTTTTCGGGCTTATTGTTTTTAACACAATACACACGCACACCCTCCCTATTAAGCACACCTGAAACAAGCCGAAGGCGCGCCGTCGTTATCACCCATCCCTCGTTGGAGCTTGAAAAACTTGTTGTAGTAGACAATCACTAGAGGACTCAAAAGATCTAGTTAGAATATCTGCCGCGACATCTGATAAACGATTTACATGACTAAAGCCAACGGACGAGAAAAATGACGTCAACTCTTTGATATCGGCAATGATGAGCCTAATCGGTGAGCGATCAACCGTTGAAGCATTGGTTCTCTGGATAACGGACAAATAGCCTGACTCGGAGACACCCTTGGAAATCCTTCCTGGCGGGTGAGAGTCACTACACACCATAGCGCCAGTGCTCCAGCTAATTCTGGGGCGGTAACCTCATCAACATGCTCGCGACAAGCCTGCAAGCAATCTCCGATGTGGTTCCTAATTACCACGCCAATTCCCATCCGTCGAGACTTCTTGAATAGTGCATCATCCACATTAACCGCCACTGCATCTGCCGGCGGCGGAACCCATTTAACAAGAGACCGGGGTATCATGCCTAGAAGCAATTGCGGTCATACCAAAAATCTACACAATGAAGTCAACATAAGTCAAAGCTTTCTCAGCCACTCTACCAGGATGCATCCTAACATCATTGCTTCTTACATCATTACAGGCCTCCCAAATGTGTCAAATTGTTACTACCAAAGCCATGGCCGAGAGAGGTCGCACACTGAATGAAATCAAATATCCACTGTTTGGTATGAACGAAACCTTTACGGCATAGATGGAAGCCTAAAGTGTGCCACTTGCCATCCCTGGCGCGTGAAATGGTAAAATAGAAATAGATGCTCAACCCGCTCCTCTCTGCTACACAAAAAACATCCCCTTCATTCGGAACATGCGGTTGTAGCAACTGGCTTCCCGTTGACAGACAATCGTGGGCCATTCTCTAGGGAAGACCCTTTGCGTTGTGTTTGTAATAGTTGTGGTGGCTAATCTTATTAAAGATACGACATGCAAATTAACACGACGAAGAACGAAAAACAAGCAAGAGACACGAGATTTAACGTGGAAAATCCCTCCAACACAAAGGAGAAAAAACCACGGGCGCTAGCCCAGCAAATTTTTACTATGTCGGGGAGGTTAAAGACGACGGGGATTTACAACTTATCAACTTATCCCGTGCGGCGGCTTACAAGACGTATATATAAACACAGGTGACCTAGGTCAATACTAATCCGCTTAGGCCCAAGCCTAACATCTCTTTATACGTGAATTGAAGCATAACATAACAAATCTTTTGATTAGTTTCAGTGTGTAGTTCGAACTACACCTATTGTTCACAGCAAATTGTAATCTTTTGTACTTGTCTTTTGTGTTTTATAAAAATATGATACACCTAGGCATATTTTAAAAAAGAATTGCATATTTAAAAAATATGGCTTAACAACATTTCATATTGCAAAATTAAATAATCCAATTATGTTACTACTAATATGATGACTACCTAAGTTGCAGTGTTTGGTTATATTTAGTCACTGTTTTTAACACATTACAGAAGACGCAGACACTCGTATATACACAAACATCCACCCCATGAACACACACATGCACTCACGCCCTATCCATATGGGGCGTGTTTGGTCTCTTGCATAACGTCACGACGCATCGTATCCACCATCCTAACTGAGTATCTGATGCAAATTTGATTTGAAACGTATGTTTGGTTGTGTGCAGTGGTGCAGGCCAATGTGAGATATTGTTTGGCAGGTTATATGAGAAATCAACCAGGTACTTCCCCGAAGCACGACGGCGGGCGGTCTTGCCGAGCTGCCACAGGCAGGCATCAGGCTCCGACGCAGACCAAGTCAGCAAGCGAAGGAGCATGGACGTCCGGTGGTAGGTCGAAGCGGACAATGGAGATCCAATGGTGGCGAAAGAGGGAATTCAGATGGCGGGGTTGAGGCGGACAGGCAACGACGGCTCGAGGACTCAAACTCATAGGGGTCAAGCTATAACATTACATGCTAATCTTCACTAGAAAAAACATTAAACGCTAATCATCGGAGGTGCAAATCCCAATCTTAAGTTATCAAGTTACTTGGCATACTTTTCCATGAATCCGTAAGCCGCCGTAATAGTCACCCATTCACGGATGACGCTTAACAAACCCCAAAGTTCATAAAGAAACTCGATAATCTCATGGTCTAAGAAATCATGTAAATGTTAACCATCTCTGTGTTATTTAACATTAACTTGTGACGAATGAATCTCATAGCATAACATCAATCCGGGTCGATTCAACACAGATCTTACATTCTTAAGAAGTTGCTCCCCACTACAAGGTATTCTATCAACATGCAAAGAGTCCAACAAAGCATGCCATGTCATCAGATACCAACCAATCACAAATCTTGTGTTGTCTTTGCCTTGGTCACCGAAGGGACGGGTCTGTAGCCTTCCGTAACTGACGAGTTAGCCAAACCATAAATATCCACCACCAGCCACATCCACTCCTCCCTCGATCCCTCCATCTTCATCTCTCCACGTCCTTATCTACTCTCGCCGGCGGCTGCCACGCGGCGCAACCACCCGCACCAGTCTGTACCAATACGAAACACGGGTCAGACAGCAGCCGCACGGCAGCTGCTCGCTCGCCCGGTCGGCAAGGTCTTCCACGTTGGGGTGGACAGCGCGCCGGATTTCTTCAGTAGGTAATCTTCAATAGTGTTCCCGTTGCCTTACCCACATGAACCCCTAACGATTGTTCTTGCTGTATTGTTTTCCCCTCTATTTTTAATCTGTTTTTTCCATAGCAAGGACATAGCACAGATGAGTGACGGGGCCATGTCTTTCCCAGAGGAATCAGAGTATCAGATAAAATCTGCTGCCGAGGATGCACGACAGGCGGGCGAGATGAGTGATTTTGTTGACCAGAACAACGTACTGCTCCAGTGAGACTTCAAGTTATATCCCATCTATCTCCCACGATGCACAGACTGTTAGATCCGGGGACGATGACACAATCTGTCGCATCATGGTCGACACTATGGTGTTTGACCACGTCACTCGCCACCGTCTAACCCAGGGACGCCGTCCTATCCTGTCTGACGCTGAGGCTTCCGACTCCAGCGCGTCGCTCACTGCCGTGTTGATGGATGCCCAAGAGACTTACACCGCAGGGGTGACCAGCACGAGGGTCGTCGGCCTTTTCTCCTGCTCACAACTATCCACTGCCTCCTAGACTGAGCGCCTTCCGCGTCGCCGCCAAGCAAGGTCACACTGGTGAGGCTCTCTTCTCAATCGATTATTTCCGCTTGGTTCTAGAAACTTTAGGTCCTGTGTGTTGCCAATTCTATTTGAGCCCAGCCGCCTTCTCCTCTGCTAGCTGGGTAGATCAGTTTGAAAACAGAATGAAAGTTTGAGTTGTTTGATCACTTGGATTTTTTAGTTAGATTAATTGGACTATACGATATGCCTGGATATGTGGATTCACAATAGATTGGTTATACCCGCAAAAATAAAAAGAGATTGGTTATATACGAGTGTCCAGTGGTAACAGTGGTGGCTTTTAATACCAATCAAAAGGAAATCAAAAACCATGATGTGTATATATATGGCTGGACTATTCTGTTACCGGTAACAGAATATTATTCTGTTACCCTCGCGCCCTATATTGAGGCGTGTCCATTTTCTTCCTCCTGCCGCCGCCCGAACCCACCTCCGCCCAACGCGCCGCCCCGATCCCACCTCCACCCAGCGCGCCGCCGCTCGGATCCACCGCCACCCTGCGCGCCGCTGGCTCTATCCCCCTCCTCCCAGCGTGCCTCCCGTCGCCGACCCCCGCCCCCAACTTGCCTCCTGCCGACGACCCGCCTCCATCCGCCGGCGTGCTTCCCTCGCCGTCCGCGGCGCGCATCCCTCCCTGTCTATCTCCCGTGCGCCGCCTCACCCGACGACCTGCACACCAGTGCACCACCACCCCCTACACCGCCATGGCCGGCCGCCGAGATCCAAGGCCGCCGGAGCTAGGCTGCTCGCCAGCCACCTTCCTCCCCCGCACTCTCCCGTTGCCTTCCTCGTGGCGCTCCGTCCACCTTCCTCCCCGCGCTCTGGCCGCCTTCCTCCCGATGCTCCGGCCGCTCCCTCCCACTCATGCCGGCCGACCGCATCCCTGCTTCCATCAGCTCCACTCGACGGAGCCGTCAGTCCACCGGAGTACAGGTAGCCGGTTCACCCGACTCGATCCAAAAATCTTCTTTTTTAAAAGAAGGAATGGTAAAAATGTAAGTTCGTTCAACTATATAAACCATAAAAGTACGATGGTGATGACATTGACAGTAAGGATAAGGACGAGAAAGAAAATTAAAAACTAAAACTAAAAGAACATCGAGTGATTATTTTTTTAAGAAGTACAAACTCTCTAGTACCATAAGTACCATAAATTAAAAATTAAGAATTGCCTAAGTTCTGACTCAAGGAGATAAATTTGCAAAAAAAATCATAGCAGTAAAAGTTCGAAGGAAAAAAGCAACTTACCAAATGGAAAAAACGACAATGGATTTATATTATGTTAATCACCGGTGTGCTCTTGTTTATCAGTTCATGTGTGCTCTTGTTATCAAGTCGTGTGCCAACTTGTTATCAATTTTGTGTGTGTGTGAGTTGGTAAACCAAGTGTAGCTGCTGCAGAAAAAAGGCATGGGATGTGCTGTCCTCAGTTCTCTCTCGACAAATCCAGCAGTGCGGGTTCTCTGGTGCGCCAAGTATTGCCGGCGGCGATGCTTGCATCATGGCCCATTGAGTAGATGCATTTTTCCTGGTTTTCACAGACAACATGAATTTTAGTTCAGCTACAGAAACTATGCAGGTTCAGTGATAATGGTACCATAAGTTCGGACAAGAAAACAAATAAGAACTAAAACAGAAAATTTTAAATTCTATAAATTCAAGTGCTCATCCACACATGATAATTCAAGTTGGTAAAAGTTTAAAATGGTAAAAAGTTCAAGTTGGAAAACAAGAGAAATCTAGAACATTCGTTGCAAAAAAAAATTAACTTAAAAAAAAGAAACACGCAAAAAAAATTTGGCAAAAAAATAACATTCAATTCAACAATAAAAACCATGCAAATTCGGGGCTAGGATACAGTACACTGTTGACAACTTACGAGAAAAAAATTATCCAAAAAATAGAGCAAAATCTAGTTAGTGAAAACACGCTTAGTACAAACCCGTGCAAATTTCAGTACAAATATACTTTTTTGGAACCATTCAAAACTACTGTACAAAAAATAGCTCAGTACAAACATACACGTATATCAGTACGACTACTCTGTTTTTCAGACGAGAAAACAGCAGGATCCATCATACCGTATTTAAAATTACTCTTAAACGGTTGCGAAGTAAAAAAAACATCCAACATGACTAAGTTTTGCATTTTCGATAGCTATCCAACGGTATATTATTTGCCCCATTTCGACAAACTTTTTAAAAAACCGCGTTCAAAACCAATTTTAACCGTATTTGAATTTGTATTTAAATTGTAAGGAATTAAAAAAACTTTCTATATGCAAAAGTCGCGCATTTTCCATAGCTTTCCAACGCTGTATCATTTGCGTCAATCCGACAAACCGTTTGCAAAAAGTCGCGAAAATACGTTCCGCCCAAAATTTCACCGTTTTTCAAATTACTTTTAAATCATATAGAATTAGAAAAAACAATACATATATAGAAGATGCAGATTTTCACCAGCTTTCCAACGCCATCTTATTTGCTCAATTCCGACAAACCGTTTGAAAATTGAGTCCAAAATACGATTCACGTTTTCGGTTTTGAAAAAAATGTTTTTTTCAAAACTGCTCTTAAACCATAACGATTTTGCAAAAACGTTCAATATACTTGAAATATGGTTGTCAAGAGCTTTCCAACGATATATTACACGCCCCGTTCAGACCAAAAAATTAAAAAAGGTTTTTTGAACTAAAGAAGACGATATGTTAAACACAACTGAAAGCATCAGTTCAACTGCTTCGAAAACATCAGGACAACCACCTGAATCCGTCAGTTCAACAAGGGTAACAGAATAATATTCTGTTACGCGTAACAGAATAGCCCAAATGTGTGTGTGTGTGTGTGTATATATATATATAAATATGACGTGATTAAGACCCTTAAGATTGTAATGTTGATTTTTTTTATATTTTACACAACAATAAATTAGATAAATGCAATGGGTCCCCGCTATTTTGAATCATTCTTTTTAGCAAGCGTTACTATATGGAGTGATTAAACTTGACATTATTCATTTTATATGCCATTTGACTATCTTCATCACAGGCAGACCATGCAGGAAGCCACAACTCCTGGGCTTTCCAATAAACATTTTTTATTTTGATTTTTTTTGCTTTTGTGCCTAATTTTACCGTGTGCACTATTTCTTTCATTATTATGGGTGCATAACATTATACGACTAACTTGGTAAGAAACTGGTATGATCTGTTGTTCGATATTTGGATTATTTGAACATCTGAAAAATGCTCTATATAATGAACTAAACGTGCGGGTAAGTAATGAACTTAGGTACGTAGTGTAAATATTCTTGATGTGTAAAGCCTTGACATTGTCCAATCACATGTTGTTGAACCGAACTATATATGATCTTCCGGTTTGTGCCAAGATCATGTAATTTCCATTCTCTGCCAATTTGTTACAGATGTTACTAACACACACGTTTATGCTTTAGTAATAATATTTTCAGCTGCCATTCCTTCCCTATCAGGACAACATATATAGTACCAAGTCGGTTAATTAGCTGAATTTCATGTGCTAATTCTGCTGAATACATATATATCTTGATAAAGAAATTTTTATCCATGTGCTAATTCTGCTGAACATTGTACCGAGTCAGTTGAGCCCATATTTTTTCATGTTAAATCAGCGGTTGTATCTCTTTTTCCATCTTTACCTATCTCGCAATTTTAATTTGTTCACTTATCTGACAATTACAATAAACCATATAGTGCATTGATAATTTACACTCTTAGAGAGAAAGCTTGAACGAAGGACACATGTAGAAATTTTATGTGTGCATATAGCCTTTAAGGCTAGCAAAACCTTGAGACAAACCATGAAGCAAGTGGACGAGGATCCCCTGACGTAGCCCATCCTGCCATTGAGACACCGACACATGGGTCCCACCAAGAGCAGGGCCCACCTGTCAGTGATCAAAAGGCAGAGAAAGGCAGGGTTAGCTACATCGGAGGATCTGTGTCCATGTAAATATGCCAAGCGTGTATTTTATTGCATGATATACACGTAGTCGTTAAGGTTAGCTGAACCTGCACATATATATATGTTTGTTGTATAAAGTTATATGTGATGATATATTGATATGAAGATTAATTGCTCTCTGTTAGCCAGATTATGGATGTAGTTCCATATGTTTGTCAGGCACGAAAAAACTACAGGATTTGTTGCTGTACAGTAATAGTTATAGTTACTAATAATTCAATAATCATGTTTCATGTTACACTGCTTAGAAACAGAATAGTCTAAGTTAACTTACTAATGTTATCAAATGTTCCGCAGCAACGCGCAGGGTGTCATCTAGTGTTATTTTAACATTGTGCCCTCAAAGTTGCTGGCATAGACATGCTCATGATCAGGAAAACAGAACCATCATGCAACACTTGAGCTGGTCTTAGAGGCCAGACTAGGAATACTTCTTTCCGTTTATTATTCCACAAGTGTATATGAGTCTTCCTCCGAGCCTCGTGGTTATTGCAGACTCGAGAACCATATGAGTTATAGCATGGAACATCTTATATCTTATATCTTATATATATATCTTATATATATATCTTATATATATATATATATATATATATATATATATATATATATATATATATATATATATATACTCTCCACATCATTGGAAAAATATTAACCGTTGATCTGTGTAATTGATCTATTTTGTCCCCATGATTTATGATTTTTTTTCTGAAACTATGATGATTTTTATAACAAATTCGGAAACTATACATCCTAATGGAGAAAAATCAAAAGTGTCACCCCGTCGGCCTCCCGATGGCCAAAGAGGGACTTTTCGGCCAACCGTTGGCCAAAAAGGACTTTTCGGCCAACCGTTGGCCAAAAAGTAAGTCCCTCTTTAGCCAACAGTTGCTCTACTTTTTAAAAAATTCATATCAAATAGGATTTTTAGTATTTTAATTTGATTCTTTTTGCATTAGATTAGAAATTTTATGAAGTTTCTGTAGATATCAAGTTTGACTAGATTTGAAAGTTTGAATTTGAATTTTCATGAATTTTCTCAAATCACTAGATTGCCTATAATTTGAGCTAGGTGTATTATTTTTAGATGATTCTTTTTGCCACTGGTTCTTTGTGAATTTGTTTATCAGTAGTAATTAATTGGCGAATTTTATAATTATTTAAAATTAGGTTTTTATGAAAACAGTTCTGTTTTAGTGTTTTATAGGTTTTATGCTATTTCTTTCGATTTTAATTGCTTTAAAAAAAATTCTTTAGTTTTTTTGACATATTCATTTTGTTTCTGTTTAGTTATCAGTAGCTATTTTATTTACAGTATTTTTTTTGTATTTTATTTCTTTTATCCTACTAGAAAACTTATTTTGAGCTTCATAGGAGTTTATATTTAAAAGTGCCTTGTAAATTCTGTATAACCATTGTCGTTTTATACATGAAAGAAAGTACTTTCCCGCAATCTTTTTCCCTCCATTTTCTTTGCCGCCATTTTCTTTCCCGCCATTCTCTCCCGCTACACTAAGGAGTGATGCATTGACGGAGGATGACGATGATGCCTTCATGTGGAGTGTGAAACACTGTGTGAGAGAAGTCATAAGTGTGAAACACTCTCCGATGATGATGACGAAGCTGCAAGCACTTATGACTTCTCCCAGACAGTGTTTCACACTCCACCACCAGCACCGACGCAGGAGACATAGACCGTGTCAGACGATGTTATCTATGATCGTGGACACCATGAGGCTCGTTTTATAAGTTGAGAAGTGAAGATGGCAAGAAAGAAGATGGCGGGAAAGAAGATTGCGGGAGAGAATGACCGGGAAAAAAATGGAGGGAGAGAATGGAAGGAAATAAAATGGCGGGAGAAAATGGAGGGAGAGAATGGCGTAAAAACCTAATTTTAAATAATCCTAAAATTCACCAATTAATTACTACTGATAAACAAAGTCACAAAGAACCAGTAGCAAAAAGAATCATCTAAAAAGAATACTCATAGCTCAAATTATAGGCAATTTAGTGATTTGAGAAAATTCATGAAAAATCAAATTCAAACTTTCAAATATAGTCAAACTTGATATCTACAGAAACTTCATAAAATTTCTAATCTAATGCAAAAAGAATCAAATTAAAATACTGAAAATCCTATTTGATATGATTTTTTTTAAAAGTAGTGTGACTGTTGGCTGATGAGGGACTCTTTGGCCAACTGTTGGCCGAAAAGTACTTTTTGGCCAACGGTTGGCCGAAAAGTCCCTCTTTGACCAAGGGTTGGCCGAAAAGTCCCTCTTTGGCCAACGGTTGGCCGAAAAATCCCTCTTCGGCCAACGGGAGGCCGAAAAGTCCCTTTTTAGCCAACAGGAGGCCGACGGGGTGATACTTTTGATTTTTCTCCATTAGGGTGTATAGTTTCCGAATTTGCTATAAAAATCATCATAGTTCCAAAAAAAATCACGATTTATGTTACTTTTACGATGAAAAACAGATCCAATCTACACGTAACCAAGGCCAAAGCAAACCTAACCTATATGCCGTACTCAAGAAAAGAAAAAACCCAACCTACACGTATTGGTTTTTTTAAACACCTACAGGTATTTCTCTCCCATGCTAGATGGAGATCTATTTTCCCCTAAAAGAATGGAGTTCTAAAAAAAGAGTTTTTTTTAACCTGTGTTAGATGTAGTACGTGTATTAGCAGATATGGACTCACATGTCAAAAAAACAGACCCTAAGAGTCCTATGTTGTTGTCCCACATCTATGTCTTCATGCAAAAAAAGCTTGGCTGTTATTCCACGTGATACTCTTTTAGTAGCAAATAAAGGAAAATCTCCCTCGCATTGCAGACCTCTTCCTCGGTTAATCCTGCCGGCCAAGCAACAGAACCCTAGCGCCGCTCCTCCTCATCCTCAGCATCTTTGCACCATCCATGCCGTCCTAAAACTTCTAAGCTCCATTGATGCTGGATTGCGTGAAGTAAGTCCACGACCCTCTCTCTCTCCCCACAAAAAACCAAGATCCATGTAGCTTCTCCTAGATCGCTTCCTCTCAAGCCTTTGAATCTCCAAAGCTTCAAGTTCGTGCAGTGCCTCCATGCATGTTTCATCCAAGCAGCAGTAGCAAGACGAGCTTAACCTCAACGTCCACGACTTCGACCACCATGAAATCGACCTCCAGCTACCTTACTCCTGCCCCATGTCGCCGCTCGGGCCTACCATCCTATGCCTCTATCTAGCTTGCACGCACATGCCTCTTCCCAAACTCTAGGTCGGTTGCAGCGAAGAACGTCTCACCCACAGGCAGCATGGCTGGCTTCCTCCTCCTCGACCTAACCCTCTAGGTCTCTCCCTTTATGGCTACCTTTCGTCCACAACTTTCTGCTCAAGACAGTAGTGCAGTTGTCTCTATTTCTTGATCACTGCATCATCTAGAATACAGTCTCTCCCTTTGTTTCCCACTGATACGTTCTCATCCCTGGTGCTTTTCAATGTATAGAACAGTTTTCTCCGCTTCCTGCCTATTCAAGCGATGGCTGCACCCAAATTCATCTGCATATATAGCAGATAAATTATTGGCCTACCTTGACACTAAAATTCTCACTTTATTGTTACGTTGGTGATTCAGAATTGAATCTAAAGTTACATAGAGATATATGGTTGGATATGGTTAGATGGGGTTTCATGCTATATATGGATGATTATACCACCGATAAATTAATCCTGAGTACCCTCCTTAATGTTGCAGTTCGGTGGTTAGAATTCAAGTGGTAAGAAAAAGTTTCCCCGAGGTCAAGACTAGCACAGGAGAATAACTATAAAGACAATCAATATAGGATAGGAAGAATTGGGATCCAATGATGTGTAACCTCTTCTCCATTTTTCTTAATTATTGATCTCGCGGGCGCCATTGCCTTATAGTTGAAGTAATATTCCAATATGTTGAATTAACATGTGCAGGCCACTTCCTTGGTCCACTTTGTCGATATTTTATATGTTATCACCACATTGATCCATGACACATACATAAAGTGATGAAGGTCATAGTGCAGACAGCTCGGGCAAACATCTTTTACTTTTATTGCGCAATTTACCTATTAAAAATATGTCAAAAAGTTGGGACCGCATGTCAAAGAAATATGTCGCTAAATTATTTGTCATACATCACATTTTCTCATCTCTAATCTGGGTTATGGAGATTCACATGCAGTGTTTTTAATTACTAATCATGGTCCCTTACTTCTCCTTTTTGTGTTGTTTAGTCATTTCTTTCTTGGAACATTGATATATTTAAAGTTGAGATGTTTGAAGCTTTCTCCCATCCGGCAGTTTATCAAATATGCTCATTAGAAGCTTTGGCTATTACTTTTGATTATTATTATGGGTCGGTATCTAATAAGGTTAGCAGGACTCTCAGTATTATTTGTCTCTTTATTCTTCTACTTCCCATTTACACGGATGGGCTAGAATGACGTACTAAGCTTATATCATAGCATACAATTTTTACATCTGTTTTTTAATGTGTTCTTCTACTGTATATTGTGAATATTTTCCTATTATATGTACTGCAAGATATAGATGTTTCATGTCCAAGACTGTCGTGGTTCTAAGACTGACAGTAGAAAGGGGGTAAGTATGGAGAGGCAAGATCTCAGCTATGGTGAAGGTGTACACACGAGGTTTACGAGTTCAGGCCCTTCATGGTGGAAGTAACAGCCCTACGTCTCGGTGCCCGGAGGCGGTCGATTGGATTATGTGTGTGATGTTACAGGGGGTGCGAACCCTTGTCCTAGAGGAGAGGGGTGGCTTATATAGAGTACGCCAAGACCCTCACCGTCCTCCATTACAAGGGACTTAACGTACATAAAGTGGGGGCGTAACTGGTAACGCCAACTTTAAGTGATGTTAATGACTTTAAAGACTACGGAGTGAATGCTTGTCCGTTATAGTGCTGAGTGACTCCTGGTCTTCGATAGGTCGAGTGATTCTCTGGATAGTCGAATGACAGTAGGTAGGAGGACTCCCGAGTGACATGATTATCGAGTGGATTGCACTCGACATCTTCGACTGGGGGTCTCTTGCTGCTTCTTGGACTCCTTATCTTCTAGGGTAGTGACCTTGGGTAGGACGTATAGGCCAGGCCTATGACCCTACCCCAGGTCTGTATCCTCATCGGTAGCCCCTGAATGGATTAAGGTTCGGTTGAAGTTGAACTTGTTCTGAGTTTTGCGCCTTCGCGAGCGTTTTCTGCAAGACGTAGAGCTCACGTTGGCACTTCGGCGTCGACTCAGCTGCCTTGATCCATTCAGAGAGTTGTCGATTGAACTTGTGGCATCATGCGTCGAGTGCTGTATTAGTGCACAGGATCTTGGGCGCGATTGACTGCTGCTTATCCCGGATTTCATGGGATACGAAATTTCGGGGAAGCGCGCGGGACGGGGAGCGCCGATGCAGGCGGAGCGGATAAAACAGCAATGCCTCGATTTCTGCGCTGCCTTTTTCGCCACGTACGTTGCACACGACTGTTGCAGGATTTGACAGGATTGCCTGGTCCCACGCATCAGTCACTCGGAAGCAACCCTTTATAAGGCGACGGGGCCGAAGCGTCTGCACTGTGCACGCTTGTTCGTCCTTCTTCCTCCATTTCTCCACCGTGCTCAGCTCTTTCAGTCTCGACGCTGCCGCTCCGCCGCCATGGTGAAGGACAAGACGGCGGCGCTAGAGCGCGCAAAGAAGGCGACGGGGGCGGCGAAGGGCAAAAAGAAGAGCCACATGTTGTCTTCGTGCGCGGGGCTGCCACCGGGCTGGATCCAGGGCGATTGGATCCGGTCTTCGATTCAGCAGGAGGATCTGGATGAGCTGGCGGAGTCCGGCCTGATCGCCAAGGGAGCAGCAAGGCTGCCGGAGGGGGAGATGGAGCCTCAGCCTCGACCGGGTGAGTGTGTACTACTCGCCACCCACGTCGACCGGGGTTTCTCACTTCCTCCGCACCCCTTCTTCCGAGGATTCTTGAATTTCTTTGGTGCTCAACTCCACCATTTTTCTCCCAACACCATCACTTATCTGTCTGCATTCATATCGATGTGCGAAAACTTCTTGGGGTGTCGACCACACTGGGGTCTTTTCAAACATATCTTCACCATCCGCTCCCAGTCAGTCAAAAAAGCAAAGTCGAGTGACTCAAAGACCCATGTCATCCAGATGTGTGGGGGTTTAGGTATCCAGAAAAGGCATATGAGTTCTTTCCCCGCTATGACTCTCCCTGAATTAGTTAGAGGCTGGCAGTCGACTTGGTTCTACTGCCAAGATGTCGCAGCTCCAGGTCAATCGAATGGCCTTCCCCACTTTACATTCGACCGTGTTCAGACTCCTTCTCCACTCAAAGTGAAAGCTGCTGAGAATGTGGAGACGAAGATGTTGGTGGAGAAAGTGGTCCACCTTATCAATGAGGGTGTCACTGACCTGGACCTGCTGGAAGTGTTCCTCAGTCGACGCATCCAGCCTCTTCAGGCTCGTGATCATCCCATGTGGCTGTATTGCAGACCCGAAGATACCGCTCGGGTCCACCCAGAAGAAGTGCCGTCCAAGACCGTAGCTATGTGGTTGAGGAGTATCACAGGCAATCAGGACAACCCCAGAGGATCCAGGCGAGTCATTCCCTTCAGGGACGATAATCCACCCGATAAGGTATGCTCTTTCATTCCGACTGCTCGGCGTACGTGTTCCGACTGCACTTGATGTCGACTGACTTTGACTCGACTTTTTGTCTTGTAGGTTTTTACCGAGATGTATTCGATGCCCAACGGCGAACAAGCTCTGGAGCAGGGCCAGGAGGGAGAGGCCAGCGCAGAAGAGAGTGGCGACTGGGAGTCTTCAGATGAAGAGGAGGAGAAGGAGGAGGAGAGCGAGGAGTCGGACGACGAGGTAGAAGTCGACTCGCCGCCACGTTCCGAGCGCCGATCCAAGCAGCAACACGACCCGGCGGGCGGACGCGGGAAGAACGTGGCCCCGAGTACCCACGCTCAGAGGCGCACTCGGACATCGACTCCTAAGCCGACGGAGAAGATCGCCAAGCAGCCCAAGGTTGCTCCTCCCAAGACTCGGAAGACTTTGTCGCGGATCAAGATGGACGTTCCAGTGGCTTCGGGGTGAGTATCACACTCGCGTTTATACAGACCGACTAAAATTTCTGTCCTGACCAATTGGATTGTGCATCTTTCTAGCCCCACCTCTACTGCCACTGACATGGATATCGACAAGGCACCACGAGACGAGGAGGCCACCTCCCAGGCTGGTAAGTCCGTTCGACCAAATTTCATTTCGTCGAGTGAGAGCAGTCAGTCGGCTAAATATTTGATATTTATCCCTTTCTGTAGCTCCGCAAGAGATCGTTGTGCTCCCTGATGACGACGAAGAAGAAGAAGCACCTCTACAGGAGAGGAGGAAGAAGAGTGGAGGCTCAAGCAGGAGGAGGCTTAAAGTTCAAGTCCCTCAGTCGGAGCCGGTGCTTGAGGCGGTGGTCGACCGTTCCGGAGAGCCGGTTCGGACCAACCTAAAATTCGCCAGCCCGCTGACGACTGATCGTTCGTCAGGATCGACTACGCAGGCTCCTGCCGCTCCGGTGCAACTCCACAAGACTGGCCCAGTAACTGCTTTGACTGCCTTGGAGCCATCACTCTTTGACGCGTATCAGACCCCAGACGACTCGCCGAGTGCCGCTAGGGAAGCTCTCCGCCAGGTGAACCTTGTCTTGGAGCAGGTGAAGGTGATGCACGAAGCTAGTCAAGTAGCTTACAACGCCAGCACTGCCCTTCAGACAAATGTTCAGGTCAACAAAACTCCGACTGAACTTTTGAATGTTGTTTTGTATCCGATCACCCAGTGGGTGTTCCTTTGAATAAAGCTTCAGTAAACTGTCTAGATCAGTGGGGGCACGCCGAGTGCACCCACTAGGTGTAGTCCCTGATACCACGGTCGACTACTTGGCAGTCGACTGAGGTCTTAGAATGTACTTTCCTTCTCTCTCTTTTTTGGACTCACGCTGGGCAGACCCTGCTGAGTATTGATCTGAACCAGTGGGGGCACGCTAAGTGCACCCACTGGGTGTAGTCCCCGAGACTATTGTTGAATATTTGATTCAGCAGTAGTCTTAGAGTAACTTTTCACTGTCACTTGCTCTTATTCCTGTCGACTGACATATCTCTCTTGTTGACCGCAGAGGTCTTGTGATCTTGGGGCTCGACTTTCTAAGTTGAAGAAGAAGCATATCAGCGTTGAACTTGACCTTGAACTCGCAAAGAAGAACCTCAAGACTGCCCAACAAGAGACGGCCGGGTAATCATTCGACTGTCTTGTCTGTTTTGTAGCTCGCACTTCCCACTACTTTTCTCTTTCAGTCTCTTTGAACCGAGTGACTTCACATAAGCAGATGTGCGTAGTGAAAATCACCAACTTCAGTCTCGTCTGAAGAGTGTTGTTTCTTTAGAGAGGATGAAGGAGGCTTTGGAGAAGAAGGATCTGGACCTTGCAGCTGCTCAGAAGGAAACACGTGAGAAGACGAAGCTTGCGGACTAGAAGCTGGCTTCAGGCAGCAAATTGGAGGAGGAGAACGCGAAGTTGAAGACCGCCATCTCGAACACTAATAGAGAAATCGAGCAGCTGAGGAAGGACAAGGAGAACCTGACCACTGAAGTCGGCGGCCTCAGAACCAAGTCAGACAAGCTAGAGTCCTATCTGGAGCAACTCACCGCGAAACTTGTTCTGAAGCTTGAAGGTATGATCATTCGGCTGGTTAATTTATCGTCGACTAAAGTTTGTTGTCATATTGTCGACTCATCATTTTTCGCGATGGGACAGAACTTTGTTAGGACTTTGAAGCTGAAACCGGGCGGGTTGAGACAGGTCTCGACCCCATCAATTGTCCTATGATAGATGACATTGCGATGAACCTGCTGCGATTGGAGTCATGCTTGGATGGTGCAGTCGCTTATCTGGCTCGACTGAAGGCGGAGATGACCCGAGTGGACGTTGAGCTCTGGCCTCGGGCGGAACTTTCTCAAGACCTTGAGTCGCTGATGACTCGACTTAATCAGATTCCCGGCTGAGTGCAAGAGTGGCAGAAGTCCTCTGCTCGCTGTGGTGCTGATGTGGCCTTGTCATTGGTTCGAGTGCACTGTAAGGAGGCTAAGGAAGACAAGCTGGCTGCCCTCATGGTAGTGAATACTAAGAAGCATTCCTTCGAGTCCTTCATGGACACCTTCCTCGAGGCAGCCACTCGTATTGCCGACAGCATCGACCTCGACAGCTTCTGCGATCCTGCCAGTCCTTCTCCCGCCGAGTGACTGAAAAACATTATGCTTCACCTTTATTTTCCTCGGAATGCCGAGTGATTTTGTAATCGTTAAAACTCCTTCGGGCCTGATGCCCGAGTACTTTAATCTGCGGTTAGGAATCTTTGGATTTATCTTCGAATATGTTGCGTTCACTACTAGGAAAAGGCCTACTAATGGCGCACCGGTTTTGCCTACTAATGGCGCACTACCGGTGCGCCATTAGTAGCACGCCACTAGTATTTTTTACTAATGGCGCACCACTGGTGCGCCATTAGTATCTGGTATACTAATGGCGCACCATGCAGTTCGCCATTAGTATGTAAGAACATGCGCCATTAGTATGCCTCCCGGGGGGCCATACGTAACCATGCGCTTTGTCATACTAATGGCGCACTCTGAGGTGATGCGCCATTAGTATCCTTTGGCATACTAATGGCGCACCTGGAGGTGATGCGCCATTAGTATGAATATTTGTTTTTTTACTTTTCTGATTTTTGCACAGGTTACAAAATATATTATTGGACAAAATATAGACAGCAGCACACAACAACAGCAGATTCATCGAATACAATAGAAGATTAGTCTCTGAATACAATTCATCATATTAGTCTCCGAATTCAAAAGACCGAACAAAGATAAAACATTACAAGACTCAAGACCGCGAGTATCGAGTTTGTCTTCACTTTACAAGTCGATATCGATCATCTAAACTACCATCACATAGAAGAGAGCTGCGGTCATCACGATGAGCATCATCGCGATCAAACTGGTCTTCATCCGGTTCCTCCAACGCTCCCTCCTCTCTCCCGCTAGATAGCGGGCGTATCTAGATTCGGCCTCCGCCCTAGTGGTGTACCCTTTGTAACTGTTATCACTGAAACGGTGAACCTGTCTTCAACACTCCTCTCAGTCGTCGTAAACTCCGGGAACCTTACCCTTGTACACGACATACGACGGATCTCTATGCACAAGCCAAACAACAGACAATACATAAGCAATATGTAAGTATGCAACAAAAGGATCGAAAGAGAAAAGCAAGACATTAATAGCACGATTCATGGTCCTACTAATAAATAGCATCGATTACATCTAAGTTGAACGACTGTCCAAACCAAAGAGACATACGAATTCATTAAAGTTTAATTACAACATGAGCCAATCAATGTTTCAGAACTACACATCACTACTTTCGACTCGACTCATCGGACAGGAGCGTGGATGAAGCCGTCGTCTGTCGTGATGGTCATGAAATCGCGGTCGTTGTCACCCTGCATTTGTAGCATTCCATCTATCTCACTGTTGGATGGTTGATATCTGCGGAAGAACTGCCCCGAGGTATGAAGGGCATCTTGATGGCTGATGTCCGCAAACTCCGACTGGATGCGAAAGAATTCTTGTCTGAGGTCCGCGTCCTGGGTTGCCGACAACCTCGCGGCCCAATCTTTGAGACAATCTGGTAGCAGAAGGTGATGATGGTCCCTTACGATCGCCCGCATGTGATGGAGGGCGTAGTAGGCATCCTTCTAATCGCCAGGCGGCTGCTTGACGCAGCAGAACTTCGTATTATGTGAGAAGGTGTGCTTCCGTACTTATGAACTGCCCTGGTGAAGGTGCCTCTAGATTTGGCGTAGCCGGGAAGAACATCATCAAGAACTTTCTTGACATTTGTGTAGTCTATCTTGGAGTTACGGTTCGGGATGAAATACATGGCCATGGAATATTTTGGGCTTAGGAGGATGAGTGTGAAATGTGTGTCACTGCACAGAACACGGAATGTTAGAAAAAAAAGAACGATTGAAATCTAAGAAATCATATGTTACAGGGTGGTTAATGGATGACTTACTCGGGAAAGTAAGCCACAAGGAAGTTATCCTTATCTGGGTTTGCCAGAATGACGCCTTCGAGGTGTGAACTCGCAACTTGGCCGTCCCCAGCGCTGCTCAAGTGCTTGGCACACATGTAGAAGGGGTCGACTATCACGATGTCCGGGGTCTTGTCTCTAATGATCCGCATCTCCATACTCAGCGAAAACAGCCGAACGAAGGTGTAGTGCAGCAGATGAAGGTTAAACATAGCAAAGATGTCATCAAACCGCAGGACGATCGTACCCCCGATCTCGCCATCCACAAAGCCCTTGCCCTTTGGCACCTTGGCCACGAAAACCAGGTATGCCACATCATTCTCTCTGAGACGCCGCTTCTCCAAAGAAAGAACACTGTCGTGTAGACTCCGCATAGCACCGGTTGTAGCATTGAGCATATTTGGCGGTAGCATCGCCCTGCCCGCCACATGCACCCTCCTCGAGATATCCTTAGGTGAAGGTGACCCGTCCTGAGCACGGATCGAACTCGGTGCCAGCTAGCTCGCACCGGCGCCCTTGTTAGTCTTTCGTTTCCGTCCCTTCTTCTTGATCTCCTGTAATGGGACCGAGTTCTGCTCACAGACCGCCTTCTTGAGCGTGTTGGGGCTGATAATATTTCGCACCTCAGCTATCTGAGGCTCGGTGAAGGCAGGAGCTGGAGGCGTCTCCTGAGAACTGAATGCCAGACGATGCCTGTTGCAATTGGATTTCTCCGCCGTATCAGCTAGATTGCGGTCGTCTTGGTTGGGTTCTTGAGAAAGAGGCCCGCAGAACTCGTCAGCGTACCCATGTTCGGCAAAGTACTTATCGACATTGGTAAATGTACCATCGTCGTTGTCGTCGTCGTCCGGATCCTATGCCATAGGGATGTCCGTATCTTGTGCCATAGGGATGTCCGGCAGGTCCGGTAGCATTGCGGCGTTCTTGCCATGGCTTGGCGCCGACACGACTGGCGGTCTTGTCTGTGGGGTGGTGTCGCCCGCCCCCAAACGAATCTGGCTCTTCGGCCAAAGCAGGGGCCAGTTTATGCAGGCGCTAAGGGTCATCTCATCTTCTTCGTCGGCCCCAGCGGGTCGAATCGGAGGTAACAGCTCGTCGCAGCCTGCCAGCACCCGAACCACTTCAACCCTATACACTGTGGGTGCCATCGGATTACCGTGGAACATGCGGTTGCCCGGTTGAACGATTCTGCCCTTGGCGACATCGACCAACTCGCCGCCCACGAAGTGCAGAAGAGTGCAAGGAACGTCGGCGGCTCCCTGCGAAAACATGTAGGGCGTCAGGGATACCCAGTCAAAGGCAAGGAGATGAAGTCATCGGCCGAGAGGCTTAGTTACCGTGATGCCGTCGAGCTCGGCTAATGTCCAGGCACCGCCAACGGCGGTCGTGCAACTGACGGAGGGGGCGCTTGCTGGCGAGGTGCCGGCCGGCGTACACCCGTGTGCATTAAGCTCCAATGCCCGTGCCGGCGTCGGAGACATGAATACCGCCTCCGCCGGAGACACCAATGGCGCCGCCGGAGACACCAATGGCGCCGCCAGCGCGCTGTGCGAGTTGCTGGCCGTGAAGCTGGGAACCGGGGGAGGCCCCTGTTGGCCGCCCGCAATCCACGTCGTCAGCCCGTGAATCAACGTAGGCACCATGGCGTTGAGCTTTGTTCCCAGTTGTTGTTCCACTTGCTCTTGGACAAGCTCCGGAATCCGTGCCACTTGTGCCTTGAGTGCTTCAACCTCGCGCGTCTGGCTTTCCAAGTTGGTCTTTTTCTCCTTCCACACACCAGCGGTATAGTATGACCCCCATTTTGTGGACAAGCCTTTGCCGGCCACACGACCAGCTGACGTCGGCTTACTGAGATTATCCTTGTTTTTCATTACGTTCAACGCCCTATTTAAAGGGGTGTCAAAAGGGGAGCTCTGAGACGACCCCCGCTACTGCTTTCAGTTTCCTGCGGAAGGAACCTGAGCCATTTAGAAATATTGGGGATTAATTAGAGTGCAACCATATGGAGCTAATTACGCGGGGGTGTATTCCTTACCAAAACAAGCTCAAGCGCCCTGGTCTTCGGATCCATGGTAAGCTCCTTTGTTATCGGGTCCTCCTTGTACCGGGCCCTGACAAAGTTCCTGGTCTGCTTGTCACCGCTGTGTTTCTCGAAGCGGGGCGGTAGGCCTTGCTCGGCACGCTCCGCGTCCTCCTTGTCCCATATAGGCTCCGCCACTCTGTAACCGCCGGGACCGAGTTTGTGTTCCCCTAAGTTGAACTCCCACATTTCTTTCCCCCACTGACTTGATTCAGAGGTTGCGCTGCTCTCGCACTTGATCTTGAACTCCTTGTAGTCATCTTCGCTGATCGAAGAATATTTCGCCTTGATCTTCTCATAACTATCACCTTTATCAATCATTCTCTTCACCGCGCTTCTCCAAGTAGACAGGGCCGTGCTCATCCTCGTGAGGGCGGCACTGTTCACTTTATTCCCTGAGAGGCGTGTGTTTTCAAAATCAGCGGGGAACTTGTATCGTTCGTGCTGCTTCGTGAAGAGGAGGTTGTGCAAATTCCCTCGGTCCTTATGCCTAAGGTTCTCGGTGTTGATCGAGACGGTGCTCCAGAGAATGCACCCGAGCTGAAGCGAGTACCCCTTGACTATATGTTTGGGCTCCGTTGGATGCCCGTCGGAGTCCACTTGAGTAAATTCCTCCTTGAGGGTGCTAAGCGTATTCGGGCGCCGGTCCTTCCTTTGCTTCTTCGGTTGGCTGCCATCTATGTGTGCGCCGCCATCATCAGTGGTGGCATCCTCGGCGGCACCATCAGTGGTGTCATCCTCGATGCCACTAGGGGTTGTGTAGTCAGGATCGGTGTCTTCCGCGGCGTCCTCATAGCGGTGAGGTTATTCCTCCATCTCCTGGGACAGCTCCCAGAATTGCTTGCCGCCCGAACCGCCGGCCTCATCGTTGTTGGCCATGTTTCGCTCTAATAGGAAAACAGTTTGGTCAAAAAGTTGGTTATTGTCAAGGAACAAGATCATGGTCTCATCATTTAGGGTTTGTCGACACGGAGGCATCCTAAAAGCTAAGCTTTTATCATTTAGGGTTTGTCGACGCTGAGGCACCCTAAAATCCTAAGCGTACATCATTTAGATTCTCATCGACACCGAGGCACGCTAAAAGCCAAGGTTTCATCATTTAGGGTTTGTTGACGCCGAGGCACCCTAAATGCTAAGTTAAGTTTTCATCATTTAGGGTTTATCGATGCCGAGGCACCCTAGGTTTGGCCTAATCACTTGGCACTAATCACTTGGCTCTGTTGCCACATATGTTGGGTTTATCATCTAGGGTTTATCGATGCTGAGGAGAATTCTAAGTTGGGCCTAATCACTTGGCTCTATTGCCACCTATGGTTTAATGCAGCAAGAATAAAGGGGCAGTTGATCCTACTTAATTAAGTACTAAGATACCCCGGCCCATGCATTAGTAGCAAGTACCCCATATGTCCGATTTTTAGCAAAGTCATGCTAAAATTCACGGAAAATTTCAGCATGACCTTTGCTGAAAATAGGACATATGGAGTACCCGAATTTGCCGGAATGGAAGTTAATCGACATTCCGGCAAACTCAAGGGCCTCTCGGGGTACCTGCAAAATCATCACGACACAATGGTCGGAGACAAAACCCAGCCATAGACCATATGGTCCTCTGCTTTCATATGGACAAAAATCAGCTCAACTTATGCGAGCTTCCATTCCAGATATAATAGGTCACCCAACAAAAAATCATCAATAGTTTAGCAAGTCTGTACAAACACAGAAAGAATAGAAAGTTTGCTGCCTATTCAAACACAGAAACAAAACACTACTTGAAACTTCTGCTACATTTGGACCATGGCAATTTACTTTCATGGAGCATGACAAATGTATTTTACAGATCATGGCATTGTTTTTACTATATGCACCATGGCAAATTTCTTTTCTTTTTGCAACATGGCAAATTTCTTTTGCACCGGGCCATGGCAAATATAGTCTATGCATCCTGAAAATTATAGTGTATGGATCATGGCATTTTTTATTCTACATTTTTATTCTATGGATCATGCCAGGAAATTATAGTCTATGCATTTTTTTAATCTCTGGATCATGATCCAACAAAATTGCCATCTCCCATGGCAAATATAGCCTATGCATCATGGAATTTATACTGTATGGATCATGACATTTTTTGTCTATGGATCATGATCTATAGAACATTTTAGTCCATGTCATTTTCTGAAACATATTTTTGCCATGGCAATTTTGAATCAATAGACATACTTCTCAAAAGAGGCATGATCAAATTCTGGTGCCCTTGACTTACTAGTATTTATCTCTTTTGACTAATGAATGTGCATTGAGTCCAGAAGCAAAGACTCTACAGTGAAATGAAAAAAACCTTGGAAATATATTTATGATAACTCTAAATGGATCAGAAGGTGCAGATGCACTTGTAAAAAAAGGTATGCATTTGCAGCAGCTTTGTTCTGATTATGACAACATTCTGTTAAGAAGGCAAAATAACATTATCATCCCAATTC
Source organism: Triticum timopheevii (assembly GCA_963921465.1). Taxonomy (NCBI): domain Eukaryota; kingdom Viridiplantae; phylum Streptophyta; class Magnoliopsida; order Poales; family Poaceae; genus Triticum; species Triticum timopheevii. The sequence goes on from OY997274.1 coordinate 12,617,406, forward strand.
ATAGTTGAAGTTGAAGACCCTAAGATTTAAAATGCCAAGTCTCACTTACGCATGTTAACTTATTTACCAGTTCAGAACTATCACCAGAAAATAGTAAATCCACATTGACCACATAATATTATTTTGCAACCACTCAGTTTGTCCTTGACTGGGACACTTGAAGCACAAAACAACTAATGCAGAGCTAGGTCTACTTTGGTTCTGACAGATCACATCCTGGTGCATATGTGGGGTTTTTTACTTAGAAAATACAAAACTTCTATTATTGTTTTTGTTTTTAACCAGAGCCTAACCACCTCTACAGTTTACAAACTGATTCAGATAATCACTAATCAGGCATGGAAAATTATTTTAGCCATGATCCCTGAGGATTAGAGCCTCCACAAGTCAGAGAAAATTAGTGTCTCCACTTATGTTGTCAATGCTTGTTGTATGTTTGGCTTAAGGGTTTTCCTTTTCAAATTCTGACTCTATTTCTAAACAAAGTAGGCTTCTATCCTGTCTAGAATGTAATGAAGATGTCTTGGATAAGCTGAGTGTTGTAATGAAGATGTCTTGGTGAGACTTGATATATGTCCAAAATTAGAAAAATCACAAGGTACTTTCTCTACCTAATAAACTCCATATGACCACATAAAACCTTGTTTAACACACCTGTAAAGAGGAATACCCCCCCCCTAAGGAGCTAGAAAGCTATATCGCCCACTGCCTCATCGAATGTCTGTCAAGGGAAGAGATAAAGAGCATATAAAACATTACCCACACAAAAAAAATGAGAGCATGTAAAAAATTTAAAAACGAGAACCATATTGACCAATCTAAACTTGACATTACACTTGGCACGGAGGGAGTACACAATGACATAGTAGTTATCAATTTTCTCCTGTATGAGCTGTAGCAATCCCCACATACAAGAAAAAAATGAAAGCAAAGCTTTACTTTCCCGACGAGATTCTAAGCATACTACTTGACTAATAATAGAAAGCCCATGATAGTGAGGGTATCTAATACAGTAGTATTTCTAATTCTATAAGCCTACAAGTTTGTGAAATTGACACAAACCAATTTGGTTAACAAGTCACGGCAGCACATGACAGTGAGGTAACGGTCCCACAAAGCATGGCTGGGCGTGGCCCGAGCGTAGTGGAGGTGTGGTCGCGGTGCTGTGAGCGCGCCTGGGCGGGGCCAAGGCACGGCCCGAGCGTAGTGGAGGCGCGGTCGCGGTGTGGTGAGCGCGCCTGGGCGGGGCCAGGGCGCGGCCAGGGGCCGAGGGGAGCACGGCCACGGGGGGCGGCAACCAGGAGCTGGGGCGCGGTGGTGCGACATTCTACGATGATGAAATCGAAGGGGGGGAGGGGAACCGGTGCAGCTCACCGAGAGGAAGATGATGGCGAGCTCGTGCGAGGTCGGGGTTGACGAGGTGACGCGGATCGACAGTGAGGCCGCGGTGGCCGGAGGTGGAAGAAGACCTCGATCCGCATGATGCAGAGTCGTCGAGCTCGAACGGCTCGCCGTAGATGACGTAGAAGAACACTGCAGAGCTCCTGGACTCCTTGGTGGGGTGCAGGGAAGACGATGGTCGTGGGGACGATGTGGTGTCGACGGGGACAACCTAGTCGGGTGAAGCAGCGCGAGGGGAGGGGAAGTGGGGAGGTGCTAGGGTGTGGAGCGGTCGCGGGGGTCGTCGAAGCGGGCGCGGGGGAGCCGGAGCGGGTGTGGAGCGGGCGTGGGGGTCGTTGGAGCGGGCCAGGGGTCGTCGGAGCGGGTGTGGCGGGGGAGGGAAGGGGGATCTGGCGAGGGAGAGGGAAGGGGGGATCGGGCGAAGGGGTATCCAGCTATAGCAATGGCGCACCACCCTGTGGTGCGCCATTAGTAGTTTTTTTTTCTGATAGCAATGGCGCACCCTCCTCTGGTGCGCCATTAGTAACTTTCTTTTACAGCAATGGCGCACCCTCCTCTGGTGCGCCATTAGTAACATTTTTTTTTCATTATTTCTTGTTGCATCTAATAATTTGTTTTTTTATCAAATTTGTTATTTTCATGAGGACTAGAACAGAAGATATCATCAAATATCATCAAAATTTGTTTTTTGAAAATACCATCAAATTTGTTTTTTTATTTTTAATTGAAAATATCATCAAATTTGTTATTTGAAGATATCATCAAATTTCTTATTTGAAAATATCATCAAATTTGTTATTTAAAAATATCTTCAAAAAGTGGGGGAGGGTGCGGGTGTCGGCGGCGGCGGTGGAGCGGGCCGGGGGAGTGTGGGGGGTGTCGGCGGCGGCGGTGGAGCGGGGGAGGGTGTGGTGGGTCAGCGGCGGTGATGGAGCGGGGGAGGGTGCGGTGGTTCGTCGGCGGCGGTGGAGCGGGGGAGGGTGCGGGGGGTCGGCGGCGGCGGTGGAGCGGGTGGAGGGTGCGGGGGCTGCTCGGCGGCGAGGGGGATAGCTATCGAGAGGGAGGGGGATCGAGATCGAGTGTCCTCATGAATATTCAATATTTTTTCATATTGAATATGAAAAAATATCATCAAATTTGAAAAAATATTCATGAATTCAAAAAGTGCCCATGAAATTTAAAAATATTCATGATATCAAAAAGTGCCCGAGAAATGAAGGCTACAATTTAAATACAATCAATCTTAGCTACCTATCTGTTCACAATCTTCTTGCCCTTCTTTTTCGCAAATGGAGTTCTTCTGTGGAACGGACGTCCTTTAGGTAGGGTGGTCCTGATTCTTCTTGTGGTGTGTGCTGCTACTTCATCGTCGTCGTCATGTACGATCTTTGGGTCGCCGTACTTTTCGAAGTCTTTCTCATTGGCTACTCCATCCATTCCGATGATCTTCCTTTTGCCTCTCCTCACGACAACACGACTGGGCTTTGGCGGGTCGGTAATGAAGAAGCATTGGTCCACTTGGGAAGCCAGTACCGATGGCTCATTTTTCGCGGTAACGTTTGCGCCCGCGGTCTTGGATTTGGCTTCGGGTATAACCATGGTGGTGAAATACTGGTCTTCTTTTAGGACGCTCTTGGCCCATCTGACACAGAACATCGGGACCTTCTCTCCAGCGTAGCTCAGCTCCCAGATCTCCTCGATCCTTCTGTAGTATCTGTCCTTGTCGTTGCCAGTGTAGGATTCCATCGTTACCGCGGAGTTCTGATAACCATCGCTCTTCATGTCCTTGTTCTCAGTGTAGAATGTGTAGCCATTGATATCGTACGCCTCATAGGTCATCAGGTTGTGCTCGGCGCCCTGTGACAAGGCGAATATGAGTTGTTCTTCCGCGGAAGAATCCTCATGTAAAGGGTACGACAGAAGCTTCTGCTTGAACCAACGCGTGAAACATGAGTTGTGCTCTTTAATTATATCTCCGTCCGTCCTCTGTTGGCCTCGGTCATTGTACGTCTTCTCAATAAAGGTTTTGTGCTCTACCACCCAAGGATCGACCACGTCTATGTGTTGTAGCGCGACTAGGTTTGCTCTTTCAAAGTCGGCGAGTCGACCCTCGAAGTCAACATGCATTTCGCGGCGACCCTCACGGTGACCCCATCCAGCGAGCCTGCCGAGGTGCCTGTTGACGGGCAGACCAACGGGGTTCTCGATGCCTAGATAATTCGTGCAGTAGGAGATGCACTCTTCGGTCAGAAAGCCCCTGGCTATACTTCCCTCTGGACGTGACATGTTGCGAACGTATCCTTTGATGACACCATTCATCCTTTCGAACGGCATCATGCTGTGGAGGAACGTTGGCCCGAGTTGGATGATATCCTCCACGATATGGACCAGCAGATGCACCATAACGTTAAAGAATGCGGGCGAGAAGTACATCTCAAGCTCGCATAGTATCACCATGATCTCTTCCTGTAGCCTTCTGAGTTGCCTCACGCCAATCGACTTCCGAGAGATGACATCGAAAAAGTTGCATAGGCCAAATAGCGTTTCACGGACGTGCGCGTCCATGATCCCACGGATTGCAATTGGAAGTATTTGCGTCATCAGCACGTGACAGTCGTGAGACTTCATCCCGCTGAACTTCTGCTTCGCTGGGTCTAGGTATCTGCTTATCTTCCCCGCGTAATCGTAAGGAAGTTTTACTCCTAGGAGGCAGGTGAAAAACTGCTCGATCTCCTCCTGACTTAGAGTGAAGCACGCGGGAGGGTAGTCATTTCCGGTCTTCTTGGCCTTTTTGCCTTTGCGACGACTTTCTGTGTCCTGCTTCGCCTCATCATCATCATCATCATCATCATCATCATTAGCGTGAAGCTCCTGCCTAATGCCCATTGATTTCAAGTCTACCCTTGCTTTCGGCCCATCTTTGGTCCTCTCTGGCATGTTGAGCAGGGTACCAAGCAGACTCTCGCACACGTTCTTCGTGATATGCATGACATCAAGGTTGTGAGGCACACGGTGGATCTTCCAGTATGGCAAGTCCCAGAAAACAGACCTCATTTTCCATACCTTCAGCAGTGGCTCTGGCGCCTTTTGCTTCTTTCCCGGCAGTGGGCAGTCTTTCCAATTTTTCAACAGCTCGTCTATTTCCTCGCCGCTCTTCGTACACGGGCGTTTTCGGGGTTCGGTTTCACCATCGAACAGATCCTTGCATTTCCTCCACGGGTCATCGTCGCGAAGCCACCTTCGATGTCCCATGAACACGGTTTTCGAAGACCCGTGATCTCTATCTAGCTGGCGATACATTGTGTCATCCATGCACCTTACGCATCCAGAAAATCCGTGGACTACCTGCCCCGCGAGATATCTGTAACCGAGATAGTCGTGCACCGTCGTGAGCAGTGCGGCTCTCATAGGGAAATATTCTTTCTCTGCAGCGTCCCACGTATTGGCTGGCGTTTTCCACAGCGTGTCTAGCTCCTCCTTCAGCAGCCCCAGATACAGATTGATGTTATTCCCTAGTTGTTTCGGCCCTTCAATTAGCATACACATGTGAATGTACTTCCTCTTCATGCACAACCAGGGGGGAAGGTTGTACATCCACACAAACACAGGCCAAGTGCTATGTGTGCTTCTCTGGCTGCCAAACGGATTGACTCCATCGGTGCTCGCGCCCAGCACGATGTTCCTTGGATCCTTCCCAAATTCTGGGTATTCGAAGTTCAACGCTTGCCACTGGCTCGCATCCTTAGGGTGACTCAGCATCTTGTCTTTTTATTTATCTCCGGATCATTTCCGTCATCTTCCCGCTTCTTCCCTCCCTATCCGCGTGCCAACGCAGGAGCTTTGCTACCTTAGGGTCCACGAAATACCGCTGCAGACGAGGAGTGATCGGAAAGTACCACACCGATTTTCGAGGAGCTTTCTTCCTCTTGTTGTATCGAGTCACGCCGCACACCGGACATATGGTAGACTCCGGATGCTCGTCCTGATAAATGATGCAATTGTTCATGCACACATGGTATTTCACGTGCGGTAAATCCAGAGGACACACGATTTTCTTCGCCTCCTCGAAACTGGTCGGGCACTTGTTCCCCTTGGGAAGACGTTCATGCCAGAATGACATGTTCTCGTCGAAGCATGCATCGGTCATTTTGTGTTTTACCTTCATCTCCAGAGCCATGAACGTTAGTTTCAGGCGGGTATCCTCGGGCCTGCATCCTTCATACAATGGAGTAACCACGTCTATCTCCAGTTGATCCAGCTTGGCTTTCTCTCGGGCGGCAGCTCTTGCGTTATCCGTCTGCTTGAGAAGCAACTCTTGAATATGAGGGTCCTGCACCCAGCCTCCATTGTCGTCTGCTCCGGCATCTTCATCTTCATGATCATGCCCTTCGTCTTGATCTTCCTCGTCATCATGTACGACATCTTCTACATGATGACTGTGTACAGCATCACCGTCGTGATCATGTCCTGGAGATTCTTCGTCTTCTCGCCCGCCCTCACCGCGGTGGTTGTCTTGTTGCCCTTCCTCATTTCTTGCCCGGACCCCATGGACGACTTCATAGTCATCTTCATCACCTTGCCACCGATAGCCATCCATGAAACCACGCAAGAGCAGGTGGTCCCGCACCTACCCAGAATCCGGGTCCGCAATAAGGCTCTTCAGCTTGCATCTTCGACACGAACATCTTATCTCCATCTCGTTCTTTTGAAGCATCTCGGCCTTCGCGGAGCTCAAAAACCTATTCACGATGCCTTCGGTCATCGTGCGGACCATGGTCGTCTGCGGGGTAGAGCAAAACGATATTTTAGAACCAAGAAAAAAATTTGGCATGACCTTCCCTAAAAATAGGACCAAAAAGAATACATAGTGCCAAAATTCTCGCCGAAATGGGAATGAATCAACATTCCCGGCAAAATATTGGCAACTATCGCATTTCAAATACCGATACCTGCAAACACAAACATATATGCAACACCACAAACATATGCAACATCACAAACATACATAGATCTAGCTAGGCCACAAAAAGTGCATGTGCACGTTGTTGGAGCGAGCTAGGGAGAAAAAAAGTAGATTTACAACATGAAGATAGCTTTCCTCTTACTTACCTTTCAAAAAAAAAGGTAATTTCACCACTTAATTTTGATGAATCTATGGTGCAAATGAGGTGAGGAGGAGGAGGCAGCCGAAAGTTTGGAGAAAGAGGTGGAGGGAATGAAGTGGGGAAAGTGAGTGGATAGGTGTGGCTGTCCAAAATATCTTGCTGGGCCCCAGGTTACTAATGGCGCACCACCAGCAAATGCGCCATTAGTATGCCTTCTTACTAATGGCACACCTGCAGGTGGCGCGCCATTAGTAGTTTTGCAAAAAAGTAAAAAAAATATACTAATGGCGCACTGTCTGTCTAGTGCGCCATTACTAGTTAGAACTAGTAATGGCGCACTTCGGTCGGATGCGCCATTAGTATGTATGTAAAAATGAAAAAAAAGCTTTATTACTAGTGGCGCACCGTTTTTCTGGTGCGCCATTAGTGTCTTCCACACTAATGGCGCATCACAAACTAGTGCGCCATTAGTATATAGTAGTGGCGCACTACAACCCTGATGCGCCATTAGTGTCAATCCTATCTATAGCCCTTTTCCTAGTAGTGGTTTATCTTCGATTGAAATTTGTTTTTCTCTTGGATTGGTTTCCGTTTGCTTGATGCAACTTCTAAAGAAGAATCGGCAGTCGACCAGTTGGACGGATCTTGAGCAGTATTGATCAGCTCATCAGCAAGGCACTCAGCAATGATCTTGACGTTCCTGTCCGCCGTCTGCTTTGGTGCCAACCGTTGGATGGGCCTTTGACAGTGCGCACAATCTCGTCCTTCTTCTTGATGGTGCATCCCCCCCCCCCCAGGGGAGGGGGTCGTGGTCGACCCGCACCATTCGGCAATGGTTTTCATGTTCCTGAAAGTGGCTTGTCTTGGCAACACGCTCAATCTCGTCCTTCTTCTTGATGGTGCAGCTCTGGAGTGGGGGTCGTGGTCGACCCCCACTTTGCTAAGTTCCCGAGCGAGGAGGTAGATTTTCACTCGGGAGGATTTTTAAAACTTAGGCGAGTACTGGACTGCAGCTAAGCCCCCGAGTGGGAGGGCTTCTCACCACTCGGTAGGGTTTTTGCAAACTTAGGCGAGTACTGGACTGCAGCTAAGCCCCTGAGTGGGAGGATTGCTCATCACTCGGTAGGATTTTTCAAACTTAGGCGAGTACCGGACTGCAGCTAAGCCCCTGAGTGGGAGGATTGCTCACCACTTGGTAGGATTTTTCAAACATAGGCGAGTACTGAACTGCAGCTAAGCCCCCGAGTGGGAAGATTGCTCACCACTCGGTAGGATTTTTCAAACTTAGGCAAGTACTGGACTGCAGCTAAGCCCCCGAGTGGGAGGATTGCTCATCACTCGGTAGGATTTTTCAAACTTAGGCAAGTACTGGACTGCAGCTAAGCCTCCGAGTGGGAGGATTGCTCACCACTCGGTAGGATTTTTCAAACTTAGGCGAGTACTGGACTATAGCTAAGCCCCCGAGTGGGAGGATTGCTCATCACTCGGTAGGATTTTTCAAACTTAGGCAAGTACTGGACTACAGCTAAGCCTCCGAGTGGGAGGATTGCTCACCACTCAGTAGGATTTTTCAAACTTAGGCAAGTACTGGACTGCAGCTAAGCCTCCGAGTGAGAGGCAGACTCACCACTCGGTAGGACTTTTCGAACTTAGGCAAGTGTTGGACTGCAGCTAAGCTCTCGAGCGGGAAGATTGCTCCCACAATCTTGTCCTTCTTGACGGTGCAGCCCCCCCTGGGGGGGGGGGTCATGTCCGACTCGTACAGTTTGGTAGGACTTTGTAAACTTAGGTGAGTACTGGACTGCAGCTAAGCCCCCGAGTGTGAGGCAGACTCACCACTCGGTAGGATTTTTTGTAACTTAGGTGAGTACTAGACTGCAGCTAAGCCCCCGACTGAGAGGCAAACTCATCACTCGGTAGGATTTTTTATTACTTAGGTGAGTACTGGACTGCAGCTAAGCCCCCGAGTGAGAGGCAGACTCATCACTCGGTAGGATTTTTTGTTACTTAGGCAAGTACCGGACTACGGCTAAGCCCCCGAGTGAGAGGCAGACTCATCACTCGGTAGGATTTTTTATTACTTAGGCAAGTACTGGACTGCAGCTAAGCCCCCGAGTGAGAGGCAGACTCATCACTCGGTAGGATTTTCTCTCAGACTTAGGCGAAACGGATTCGCAGCTAAGGCACCTACTGGGGGATTCATGTACAAAATGAACAACAATCATTCGGAAGACTGTAAAGTCACGTCTCTTGATAATCAAACTAAAAGGTACTTCTTATTACATCTCATTAGTCTAAATACTTAAGAGTAAAAAGGGCAGAGCAGTTCTGCGTTCCAAGCGTGTGGCTCATCTTTATTGTGCTCGACGTTGAAGAGACGATATGCTCCATTGTGGAGCACTTTGGTGACAACAAAAGGGCCTTCCCAAGCAGGATCTAGCTCGTTTGGTTTCTGCTCGTCCACTCGAAGAACCAGGTCTCCTTCTTGAAATGCCCGACCCCTTACGTTTCTGGCATGGAATCGACGCAAGTCTTGCTAATAGATGGTCGACCCGATCAAGGCCATCTCTCTTTCTTCTTCTAGGAGATCGACTGTGTCTTGCCGAGCCTGCTCTGCTTCCACTTCTGAGAAGAGTTCGACTCAGGGCGCGTTGTGGAGAAAATCACTTGGGAGCACGGCTTCGGCTCCGTAGACTAAGAAGAATGGAGTCCGTCCAGTCGACCGATTAGGAGTTGTCCTCAATCCCCAAAGTACTGGTGGGAGCTCATCGAACCAAGCCCCCGCTTCATGCTTGAGGTCACGCATCAACCGGGGTTTCAGTCCTTTGAGAATCAATCCATTTGCTCGCTCAGCTTGCCCATTTGACTGAGGGTGAGCGACCGAAGCATAATCGACCCTCGTGCCTTGGGAAGCACAAAAGGCCCTGAATTCATCAAAATCGAAGTTCGAGCCGTTGTCCATGATGATGTTGTGCGGAACACCATATCTGAATATCAGTTCCCTGATGAAACTCACAGCTGTACTTGCTTCAAGGTTTTTAATGGGCTTGGCTTCCATCCATTTGGTGAACTTGTCGACTGCCACCAGCACATGAGTAAATCCACTCCTGCCAGTCCTCAAAGGTCCAACCATGTCCAATGCCCAGACAGCAAAAGGCCAGACGAGTGGAATAGTTTTCAAAGCTGATGCAGGTTTATGGGACATGTTGGAGTAAAACTGACAACCTTCACACTTGTCCACTATCTCTTTTGCCATCTCATTGGCCCGTGGCCAGTAAAACCCGACTCGGTATGCTTTGGCCACGATGGTCCGAGAGGATGCATGGTGACCACAGGTCCCCGAGTGAATATCATTGAGGATCATTCGGCCTTCTTCTGGCGTGATGCATTTCTGGCAGACCCCAGTTATACTTTCTCTGAACAACTGACCTTTTATCACGGTAAAGGCTTTAGATCGTCGGATGATCTGTCGAGCCTCTTATTCATCCTCCGGAAGTTCTTTCCTAAGAATGTATGCAATGTACGGCACTATCCTATCGGGGGTGATAACCAAAGCCTCCATGACAAGTCGACCACGACTGGGATTTCAACTTCAGTCGGATCTGTGGTGCTCTTGGGCTGTGGTGACTCTTCAGTGAAAGGATCTTCCTGAAGTGAAGGAGAATGAATATGTTCCAAAAACACATTGCGGGGAATTTCCTCTCTCTTTGAACCTATCTTTGCTAACTCATATGTAGCTTGATTTTTCAGTCAGGGTATATGGTGAAGCTCCAATCCTTCAAACCTCTTTTCCAGCTTTCTTACTGCATTGCAATAACCAGTCATGGCCGGGCTCCTGACATCCCATTCCTTCATCACTTGATTAACCACAAAATCTGACTCGCTGTAGACCATAAGGCGACGGACGCCGTGTGAAATGGCCATACGCAACCCGTATAAAAGTGCTTCATATTCGGCTTCATTATTGGAGGAATCAAAATGGATCTGGAGAACATAGCTAAGTTTGCCTCCACGGGGGGATACCAATACTACCCCGGCACCTGAACCATCAACATCTTGGAGCCATCAAAGAACATAGTCCAATGTTCCGAGTGAACTTGAGTCGGTAATTGCTGCTCAATCCACTCGGTAAGGAAATCCGCGATTGCTTGGGACTTGATAGCTTTATTCGCCTCAAACTTGATATCCAATGGAAGGAGTTCAATCGCACATTTAGCCACTCGACCAGTTGCATCTCTGTTATTCAGAATCTCAGATAGTGGTGCGTCGCTGAAGACTGTAATGGAGTGATCTGAGAAATAACGTGCAACCTTCTTCATGGTCATGTATATTCCATAGACAAGCTTCTGATAATGTGGATATCGTTGCTTGGATGGAGTCAAAACTTAAGAGAGATAATAAATCGGGCGCTGAACCTTGTAAGCTTTACCTTCCTCTACTCGCTCGACCGTGAGTACTGTACTGACAACTTGTTCAGTGGCTGCAATATAAAGCAGTAAAGGCTCTTTGCTGATTGGCACAGCGAGCACCGGCTGGGTGGAGAGCAGGGTTTTGAGTTCTGCAAACGCTGCATCAGCTTCTTCTGTCCACTCAAACTTATCAGATTTCTTCATCAGTCGGTAAAGAGGCAAGGCCTTTTCACCGAGACGAGAAATGAATCGAATCAAGGCGGCCAAACAACCAGTCAACTTCTGAACGTCATGCACTCGCACAGGGTGTTTCATTCGGAGGATGGTATCAACTTTTTCTGGATTGGCGTCGATCCCTCGTTCGGAAACAAGAAAACCGAGTAACTTTCCTCCTGGAACTCCGAACATGCACTTCGACGGATTAAGCTTGATACCGTACCTTCTTAGGTTGGCAAAGGTTTCTGCGAGGTCAGTCAGTAGGTCGGAACCTTTGCGAGACTTGACCACAATGTCATCCATGTATGCTTCCACATTCTGACTCATCTGAGTGAGTAGGCACTTCTGAATCATTCTCATGAATGTGGCTCCAGCATTTTTGAGACCAAATGGCATGGTGACATAGCAAAAGCACCCGAATGGGGTGATGAAGGCTGTTTTTTATTTCATCGGGACCATACAGTCGGATCTGATGATACCCGGAATATGCATCTAAAGAAGACAAGCACTCACACCCCGCAGTCGAGTCAACAATCTGATCGATGCGGGGGAGAGCGAAGTGATCTTTCGGGCAGGCCCGATTGATATGCTTGAAATCAATGCACATACGAAGTGAATCGTCCTTCTTAGGGACCATGACTACATTGGCGAGCCACTCAGAGTGGTAGATTTCACGGATTAACTCTGTCGCTAGCAGCCGAGCTACTTCCTCGCCAATCGCTTTCCTCTTCTGCACAGCGGACCGCCGAAGGTGCTCTTTGACAGGTTTTACTTTGGGGTCGACACGCAGACGGTGCTCAGCCAGTCCTCTGGGTACACCCGACATGTCAGAAGGTTTCCATGCAAAGATGTCCTAGTTCTCACGGAGGAACTGGATGAGCGCTTCTTCCTATTTGCTGTCGAGTGTCGTTGATAAATGAGTCAGCGCGGCATTGGGATCGGTCGGGATATGAATCGGCTTAGTTTCACTAGACGACTGAAATGCAGAATCCGTGGCAGGCTTCTTGGCTCGGAGCAAATCACTCGGATCTGCGTTCTTTCGATACTCTTGAAGTTCAATTGTTGCCATCTGCGCATCAACAATTTTGGAACCTTTCTGGAAGCATTCCTCCGCTTTTCTGCCGATTGCCAATAACGGTGATCACGCCTTTGGGGCCAGGCATCTTTTGCTTAAGGTATACGTAACATGGTCGAGCCATAAAACGTGTGTAGGCGGGCCTACCCAAGATGGCATGATAAGCACTCTGGAAATCCACGACTTGAAATGTCAACTTTTCTTTACGGTAATGCTTGGAATCACCGAAAACCACGTCGAGAGCGATCTGGCCGAGTGATTCGGCTTTCTTTCCAGGGATAACTCCATGGAAACTCATATTGCTCTCGCTAAGTTTGGACATCGGAATGCCCGTCCCCTTCAAGGTTTCAGCATAAAGGATATTCAGACCACTACCACCTTCCATCAGCACTTTAGTCAGTCGAGTGCCTTCAACCACGGGGTCGACCACCAGCGCTTGCCTCCCGGGGGTGGCTACACGAGCAGGATGGTCAGACTGGTTGAATGTGATGGCTGTCTGAGACCATTTCAGGTATGTGGTCGTCATCGTCGGAGCGACCATATTTACTTCTCTGTTGATGACTTTCAACCAACTCTTGCTCTCGACATTAGCAAAAATCATGAGGGTGGAATTGACTTTGGGATAACCGTCGTCTTCCTCTCCATCCTCATCTTTGTCCGACTCCTTCTCCTTCTCACTGAGCTGTTTCTCTCAGAACTGCTGGATCAGGAGTCGGCATTATCGAGTGGTATGCTTAGGGTAGATCAGGTTGCCTTCTTCATATTTCTTTATGTGGATGTGGCAAGGCAAATCCAACACATCATTCCCTGCTTGATCCTTCACCTTCTTGGGGGGCCAGGGCCCTTTAGGTTTTCCCTTGAATTTTCCTTGAGCTATTGCTGCAATCTCACCAGGTGCCGCCGGCTCGGCCTTACACTTCTATTTCCGATTAGAATTACCTCCACCGGCCTCTTGACCGACTGGCTTGCCCTTCCCACTATGGAGTCGATCCTCTTCTTCTCCATTAGCGTACCGGGTGGCTATCTCCATTATCCGAGTCAGAGTCATATCTCTAGTCCGACCGAACTTCAGGACCAACTCTCGGTATTTGACACCTTTCTTGAAGGCGCACACTGCTTGATGCTCTGATACATTTTCAACGGTGTGATGCAAAGTGGTCCACCTCTGAATGAAGTCTCTCAAAGTCTCACTCGGCTTCTGCACACAATGTTGCAACTCGGTCAGTCCTGCTAGTCACTTGCAAGTGCCCTCGAAAGTTCTGTCGAACACTCGAGCCAGCTCTTCCCAACTGTATATACAGCCTGGATCCAACTGAGTCAACCACGCTCGGGCCGACCCTTCCAACATCAGAGGAAGATATTTCATTGCTACTTCATCGTTTCCGCCTCCAATCTGCACAGCCACTCGGTAATCCTCAAGCCAAGTTTCAGGCTTGGATTCTCCAGTGAACTTACTGACTCCGGTTGCCAACCTGAGGTTGGGAGGAATCACTGTCGCCCTGATGGCTCTGCTGAAACACTCTGGACCTGAAACATGCACTCTGCTGCCGCTTGGACGATCTCTGCCAGGGTCTTCTCTATGCGCTCTGTTTCGGTCGACTAGGCCTTGACGAGAATGGATCTTGCGTCGAAGCCTGGCTCCCTTGGGTCGACTGGAGCTCTGTGCTCGCCACTGTGACGACGTCTATCATCGTTCTGCCAAGGGACATACGACGCACTCCTCGGAGGAGGCGTGGGCACTCAACGATGATTGTCGCGGTCGAGCTGACGATCATACTGTCCATGGACTTCACGCCGCAGGGGCGATCTTGGGCTGTGGGTCGATTGAATCGTATCGGCCACTATGGATCTACTGTGAATCCTATTCCGTGACTGAGACACTGCTGTGTTCTGCTCTCCTGCTGCTCGGAGCAAGGCCCGGATCTGCATCAACCCTCTGCCAGCCTCCGACTGGGAAGGTTGGATGGACCCTGCTATTCGGGCCGCAGCTGTGAGGTTTTGAATCGGAGTACGGTATACCTTAGGCGGAGGCAGGAAAAGCTGCCGTCGACTGGACTCAGGGACCCACTCCCGAGCCCGCTTGTCGAGAGCGCGCTGCAGTTTCTCCAGTCGAGTGTGCTCAGCCAAATTAGCCAGGCGCGCCTCTTCCATGGCCCGAGCCTCGGGGGTTTCTCCAACGATGGGCGTGTGGAGTGCATCCATGTTGCGGCAACGAAGTTCTTCCCTCTGCTGCGAAGAAAGGGGTTCGGGATGGTATTCCTCATGGACGCACGATGGATCGCCGCCACCATCTTCGTCGTCATCGCGACGGAAGCCAGGTGGACCATGCGGTCCATCGACCATCAAGACTTCTGCCGCAGGGTCGCTGCTATCACACTCGGATGCAGTCTCCGTGGAGTCAGTCGACAGATCGAACATGCCGTGGAGAGTTTCGTCGGGCTCGATCGCCGTGACATGATGGGTGGCCGAACGCCGAGCCACCACGTGTTTCACCCACCACTGAAGCCGCGATCGACCAGATCGCCTGCGGTGACGAATAGTGGGGAGTGGAGACACCATCGGAGCCAACTGATATTGGGTCGATGGCTGCCGGAGAAGGACGCCGCGAACGCACGCGCAAAAGTGCATCGCCCCTTGGACGGGGAGCGCCTCAATGTCAAGGGGAGCTTCTGGAAGCCAAGCGGAGTCGTCGGAGACGAAAACGAGCGCGCCGAGACGGATCTCACGGCCATCTGCCAATCCGCCGCCGGAAACCATGATGATGACGATCGGAAAAACTTGCAACTTCACCAACAAGTCGCTAAGACACCTGCCCCAAGGTGGGCGCCAACTGTCGTGGTTCTAAGACTGACAGTAGAAAGGGGGGTAAGTATGGAGAGGCAAGATCTCAGCTATGGTGAAGGTGTGCAAAGGATGTTTACGAGTTCAGGCCCTTCACGGTGGAAGTAACAACCCTACGTCTCGGTGCCCGGAGGCGGTTGATTGGATTATGTGTGTGATGTTACAGGGGTGCGAACCCTTGTCCCAGAGGAGGGGGGTGGCTTATATAGAGTACGCCAAGACCCTCACCGTCCTCCATTACAAGGGACTTAATGTACATAAAGTGGGGGCGTTACTGGTAACGCCAGCTTTAAGTGCTGTTAATGACTTTAAAGACTACGGAGTGAATGCTTGTCCGTTGTAGTGCTGAGTGACTCCTGGTCTTCGAATAGGTCGAGTGATTCTCTAGATGGTCGAATGACAGTAGGTAGGAGGACTCCCGAGTGACATGATTGTCGAGTGGATTGCACTCGACATCTTCGACTGGGGGTCTCTTGCTGCTTCTTGGACTCTTTACCTTCTAGGGTAGTGACCTTGGATAGGATGTATAGGTCAGGCCTATGACCCTATCCCATGTCTGTATCCTCATCAAAGACTGCAAACCATGGTTCCGAAGAAATGAGTTTTTCATGATCTGTTTTAACAAACACTTTCTTCACTGTGTTCCGTTTTGCTGCGCAACAAAGTTTCTTTAAGTGGACATTCTACATCATACGCACATGTTTTTCCCTTAATGCAGTATATATCTTCTACTTGAAAATTTGCCGTTGTAGTTTCTTAATACTAATAATCAATAGAAATATCTGCCTTAATGGTGTTATTTTGGAATGACAATTTTTTTAAATATCTACATTTCAAATATCTGCAAATGACTTTGTGCAATAAATTTGAACACACACTATAAGTTTCATGTATTCAAAATTCTAGCCCGTGCTGATGCATGGGTTGACCACTAGTATATATATTTACTAACTAGAAGCACCAATGGAGCTTCCATGTTAATTCTTAAAAAGTACGTTTATTGTCCACCGGATCTACATATTAGTTATTAACTGCCGTCAGATGAAATAACAAGAGTCCATGTCGATTGTCCCACCTCTAAACCTCTTTAAGGTTCACTTGGTTGAATAGGATAACCTCACGTCACCCGAAGGGTAAAACAACGCAACCCCCAGATTAAAAAATAGAAAAGAAAGTTCCCTTTTTCCCTTATCCTCATAGACGCAGATATGTTGAATGCAGCTTCCTTACAGCAGGTACTAGAAACTTACTGTGCAAACTCTGGACAGATGGTGAGTAGAGCTAAGTCAAGCATCTTCTTTAGCCCGAATACAAGTATGGTGACTAGAGCTGAAATTCATCAAGAACTCCATATTGATACTGAGGCCTTATCAGACAAATACCTGGGACTTCCAGCTCTTGTGGGGGCAGATAGGAGTGATTGTTTCAATCACTTTGTAGAAAGGATATGGGACATAATTTGTGGATGGATGGAGAAACAGTTATTCCTTGGGGGGGGGGGGGGGGGTAAGGAAATCCTATTAAAAGCAGTGGCACAAGCCATACCAGTATTCGCCATGTCAGTATTCTTGATTCCGAAGGGTGTGTGCAAGAAAATTACGGACATCATTGCAAGATTCTGGTGGGGTGATGATGAAGAAAAAAATAAAATGCATTGGTATGCTTGGTGGAAGTTATGTGTGCCCAAGAAAATGGGTGGAATGGGATTTCGGGATATGTACTCTTTCAATCTAGCAATGTTAGCAAAACAAAGTTGGAGACTAATTACGTGTCCGGAATCTCTTTGTGCTCGTGTACTCAGGGCTAAATACTATCCAGATGGAGACTTATTAAAAGATGGACCAAAAAAGGGAGCATCGTTCACATGGCAAAGCATTATTGCTGGATTGCAAACCTTTAAGAGAGGATCTATTTGGAGGATTGGTGATGGCCAAAAAGTTAATATATGGGAGGACCCTTGGGTCCCTGCTAGCCCAAACAGAATGATAACCACTCCGAGGGGTCAGACTGTTATTACTAAAGTTTACGAACTTATAGATCCGATAAATGGTCAATGGGATGAGGAACTAATTAATACTGTCTTGTGGCCAGTTGATGCTAGAAGAGTACTCCAGATTCCCTTGAACTTCTTAGCTTTTGATGACTTCATTGCTTGGCACTGTTCAAGAACTGGTATTTTCTCTATTAAATCCGCATACCAGCTTGAATGGAATCACAAATACCGAACAAGCCTTTTAGGGCCGGGACCTTCAGCTATAAATCCAGTATGGAAAACATTATGGAATCTTCAAATCCCTCCAAAGGTGAATATCTTCTGCTGGAGGAGCTTGCATGGAATTATTCCGTTGAAATCTATCCTAGCAAATCGCCATGTTGGCTTAGTTGGACAATGTCCAATCTGCAAGCAAGGAGCTGAAGATGTTAAGCATCTCTTATTTACATGTACGCTAGCTGTGCAGATATGGACTAACCTTTTATGAATGCATTACAACACATATACTAGCTGACCATTCTGGTTTAGAAATTCTTGAACACCTAATTTGCAGTGTCGGTGTGACGCCCCCGATTCAATCGTACACTAATCATGCACGCAAATGTGTACGATCAAGATCAGGGACTCACGGGAAGATATCACAACACAACTCTAATGCATAAATAAGTCATACAAGCATCATAATACAAGCCAGGGGCCTCGAGGGCTCGAATACAAGTGCTCGATCATAGACGAGTCAGCGGAATCAACAATATCTGAGTACAGACATAAGTTAAATAAGTTTGCCTTAAGAAGGCTAGCACAAATTGGGATACAGATCGAAAGAGGCGCAGGCCTCCTGCCTGGGATCCTCCTAAACTACTCCTGGTCGTCGTCAGCGTGCTGCACGTAGTAGTAGGCACCTCCGGTGTAGTAGGAGTCGTCGTCGACGGTGGCGTCTGGCTCCTGGATTCCAGCATCTGGTTGCGACAACCAGAAAGAAAGGAAAGGGGAAAAATGGGGGAGAAAGCAACCCTGAGTACTCATCCAAAGTACTCGCAAGCAAGGAGCTACACTACATATGCATGGGTATATGTGTAAAAGGGCCATATCAGTGGACTGAACTGTAGAATGCCAGAATAAGAGGGGGATAACTAATCCTCTTGAAGACTATGCTTCTGGCAGCCTCCATCTTGCAGCATGTAGAAGAGAGTAGACTGAAGTCCTCCAAGTAGCATCGCATAGCATAAACCTACCCGACAATCCTCTCCTCGTAGCCCTGTTAGAGAGCAACCACCGAGTTGTATCTGGCACTTGGAAGGGTGTGTTTTATTAAGTATCCGGTTCTAGTTGTCATAAGATCAAGGTACAACTCCAAGTCGTCCTCTTACCGAAGATCACGGCTATTCGAATGGATTAACTTCCCTGCAGGGGTGCACCACATAACCCAACACGCTTGATCCCATTTGGCCGGACACACTTTCCTGGGTCATGCCCGGCCGCGGAAGATCAACACGTCGCAGCCCCACCTAGGCCAACAGAGAGGTCAGCACGCCGGTCTAAACCTAAGCGCACAGGGGTCTGGGCCCATCGCCCTTAGCACACCTGCACGTTACGTACGCGGCCGGAAGCAGAACTAGCCCCCTTAATACAAGAGCAGGCTTACATTCCAATCCGGCGCGCGCCGCTCAGTCGCTGACGTCACGAAGGCTTCGGCTGATACCACGACGTCGAGTGCCCATAACTGTTCCCGCGTAGTTGGTTAGTGCGTATAGACCAAATGGCCAGACTCAGATCAAATACCAAGATCTCGTTAAGCGTGTTAAGTATCCCCGAACGCCGACCAGGGCCAGGCCCACCTCTCTCCTAGGTGGTCTCAACCTGCCCTATTTCTCTGCCACAAAGTAACAGTCGGGGCCGTCGGGAACCCAGGCCCACCTCTATCGGGATGGAGCCACCTGCCCCTTTAGCCCCCATCTCCGAACAGTATCACAAGTAATGTAACAATATAAAGTATATAGTATATGCCCGAGATCACCTCCCGAAGTGATCACGGCCCGGTAGTATAGCATGGCAGACGGACAAGAGTGTAGGGCCACTGATGGAACACTAGCATCCTATACTAAGTAGTAGGATAGCAGGTAAGGGTAACAACTGTAGCAACAATGACAGGCTATGCAGCAGAATAGGATTAACCGAAAGCAGTAACATGCTACACTCTTCTAATGCAAGCAGTATAGAGAAGAATAGGCGATATTTGGTGATCAAAGGGGGGGGCTTGCCTGGAAGCTCAGCCGAGAAGGAGGGGTCGTCAACACCGTAGTCGTACTGGGTAGCAGCGTCGTCGGTCTCGGTGTCTAGCGAGAGAAGAGGGGGGAAGAAACAATAAATACAATGCAAACAAATGCATGACGATGCATGACATGACAAGGCGTGATGCTAGGAGCGCCCAATCGCGGTAGTAGGTGATACCGGCGAAGGGGGAAAACATCCGGAAAAGTATTCCCGGTGTTTCGCATTTTCGGACAAATGAACCGGAGGTGAAAAGTTGCAGCTTCAATAGGTTAGGGATGTGTGGCGGACGAACAGGCTGCGTATCCGGATTCGTCTCGTCGTTCTGAGCAACTTTCATGTACACAGTTTTTCCATCCGGGTTACGGATTAAAGGATATGATTTTTAAAAGAATTTATTAATTTTTGGAATTTAATTAATTATTTAAATTAATTCGAAATTGGAATAATGACATCAGCATGAGGTCATGCTGACGTCAGCAGTCAACAGGGGTTGTTTGGTCAACCTGACCAGTGGGTCCCACTGGTCAGTGACACAATTAGTTACACATATTAACTAACCTAATCAGGATTAATTAGGGGTGGGCCCCACTGTCATTGACTACTTAATTAACTAATTAACTGATTAGGTTAACTAGGTAACTAATGTGTAATTAGTGTAAATAGTTATTTAATTTAATTAATCAAAATTAATTAAGTTAATTACTTCATTAATTAATTAATTAATAAATTAATTATTTTGAATTTTAATTTTATTTGCGTTCTGGGGCATGGGCCCCCTTTGTCATTGGCCCTAGGGGCCATAGTGGGTTCGGGTGCTGCGGGCGAGCGGGCGCTGGGGCGCCCGAGTGTGGTCAGGCGCGGCCCGCTAGAGAATAGCCGCGGTAGGGCACCGGCGAGGTTCGGCCGGGCGGGCGCAGTCGCCCGGAGCGGTGCAGCCGGCGTGCAGGGTTAGGGGCGGAGCAGAGCCGATGAGCCATGGGGCCAGGCGGCGGAGATGGGGGGAGCGGGCGCGGTCGGGCGCCGTGGCTGCGGGTGAGGGCGGGGAATGGAGAAGGGAGTGGAGGCCAGAGGTGGCCTCACCAGCGTTGGAGAGAAGTGGGGTGGCGAGGGCACGGGGCGGCCGGCGTGGCGCGGCGCCGTGATGCCAGACGGGGACGCGGCTAGGCGAGGGAGAGAGAGGAGGGGCGCGGGCGTGCTCATGGGGCCGGTAGGGTAATGGCAGCGTGCTCGGGGAGGCTCGGGGTGGTCGACGGGGACGACGCGGCGGAGCGGGAGGCAGGCCGACGGGGAGGAGGAGGCAGTCCGGCGCGGGGGGAGCTCCGGGCTCCGTCGTCGGTGTCAATGTGCAGGGGCGAGGGGATCGGGATCCTCCCGATCCAGATTCAATTGAGGGGGGAAGTGGGGGGAGCGAGTGGGGCGACGTGGGGAACGACTAGGGTTTCGGGGGGTTATGGGGAGTGCGGGGGTGGCCGGCTGGGCTCTTGCCCAGTTGGGCTGGTGGCCTGCTGGGCCGAAGCCCGGGGGGGTTGTTTCCTTTCTCTTTTTTGTGTTTTGTTTTCTTTGCAAGTTTCTTTTATTATTTCTTTTATGTTTTAATTCATTTAAAAGTATTTAGACATTTTTAAAAATGTGTTTACTTCACCATAATTACCTATGCAATAATTGACATAGCCCGAACATTTTCGTTTTAATGTTTGAAAACTTTTACCATTTAACTTGATTTTAAATTTGATTTGAATCGGTTTTGAACTAACACGAGATTAGTAACCGTAATGGAGTTGACGTGGCATCGTTAGTAGAGGGTTACTGTAGCTTGATTATCCGTGCGTCACAATTCTCCTCCACTACAAGAAATCTCGTCCCGAGATTTAAGAGGTGGAGTAAGGGGGAAGGGATTTGGTTACGAAATTTCTAACGGATCTTCTCGGTCTTGGTTGCTCTTCATTTTTCTGCTTCAAGTCATCAAGATGAAGTCGGCATCCTTTCTTCGGGGGTTCCATCGTACTTACGAATAGTTAACGGGGCAGATCGACAACGA
The DNA here is from genome assembly GCA_963921465.1 of Triticum timopheevii. Classification (NCBI taxonomy): domain Eukaryota; kingdom Viridiplantae; phylum Streptophyta; class Magnoliopsida; order Poales; family Poaceae; genus Triticum; species Triticum timopheevii. Next base: position 12,638,758 of record OY997274.1, read on the forward strand.
CAGAATGCTATAAGGGTAATAATCTGGGATTTACCCATGAATGAGCATATGAGTACCTCTCGAGTTTGAACAAATAAAACACATCGAGAGTAAAGTTCGAAGGTACAATATTGGTACCAAGGCATGTCAGAGGATAGCCTGCCAGCTATGTTGGCAATAGCATTGGTACCAAGGGCGAGGGACGAAGAGAACCATTTTCCTGCTCGTTGAAACAAGGCGGACCAATAGGCAAAGTTCTCGTCCATCGGGGGTTACCAGCATGTCGTCAGCAATAGTCATAGGGTCACACTGACAGAGTTGTAAACCCAGGTGTTTACCTAAGCAGGAGAATAATACTGCTTAGATCATATAGATCACAAGAAACGTTAACCCAACAAATGGAAAGAAAAATATGGTTACCAGATTAAACAGAACAAAGGAAAGGAAAATGTGTTTAAACACATATTTCAAAGGTATATCCTTCGGAAGGACGAGCAGAGCATGATATCCATGACTAGATATAATGTAGTAAACTCTTTAGGTAGGGGAGAGAATTTTCATGACATTACCCATACAACGGTGTTTGGATAATCGAGCAGGAAACATCTAGCATTGGGCTTCAAATATTTTTGTTGAAAATCAGAGTACCATGGACATGCTTCGAGATAGCATTGACATGGTTTGCAAGCAAAGGTCAGACTTTGTATTCACAAAGGATCCATCAGGAACATCTTATAGAATAAGTCTTAGAATTTCCTTATGGAAGAATGGCTAACCTTGCTGAAAAGAGGGGGTATTATAACAATGGGTTCCCCAGCCAGGTGTGCTAGGCATGGCATCACCTTACCGGGTCATATAAAGACCAATGTTAAAACTCCTGGAAATATGTTCAAACCATCATATCTGACTCGAGATTTGGATCTGATTGGTGTCAGGATACCTCAGACTCACGATGCCTGAGAAGGAAGGGTGCAACTCAATTTGACATGATGGAGTTGCAAGATTCTCGGGAAATAAACTATGGAAGCAAGTTCCGAATCATGAGTTCATTATTAAACCAAGGAGAGGATGAGGAGGTGGCTGATGATCTCAGCAAAAATTCATTGGGATTTCCAAAAGATGGATTTCCACAATTATGTGAACAGGGAGATAGCATTTGTCAGATCAAATGATATAATGAGGTATGCTCGAGGAAAACATACACAATTAAACATGGGTTGAAAGGTGCAGTCGAAATATGGGCTGGGTTGCACTCCCAACGTCGGAATGGCGGTTGAGCAACCACACACCAAATTGGAATTATTGTCCATTAACTCTGAAGCAATAGGGTTGCTAGAGATATTAAATTTGCACAACAGAGTTCACTCAACACGGGGACCAAGAAAGAATGGTGATGGCGAGAAGCATCACTGTATCACGAATTCTTAAGAGGTGGTGTAATTCTCACAACATTGATGACATAAGAGATGGTAATGCTCCAAGGTAAAGAAGAACAACTGCTGGATAGCAAGGAACTCAAGGTATAACACCAAACACGAACAAGCTTGTGTTGGTGGGAAGGCAATAAAGTGGTCGATGACAACACAAATCAGCGAGGGCAATGATGGTATTTCTCATCATGAATTCAATTGATACCCTGGAAGAGCTCAGAATGTTCATGATGATCACGACACATTTGTCGAGAGATTTCATGAAGATGTAATCAATCCGCGACGACATCAAGCCAAAGGAATGATGAAACAAAAGGTTATTGGAACCATGGGTACGACACAAACTCAAATCAAGTATTGTTGTTCAAGACAATAATATATGACAAGGAAGATCGACGTAAGCTTAGCTCAGCGTCAAAAAGTGTGTTCCGGGAAGAAGGACCATGTAGCACAGTTAAGATTTAGCACGATAATGATATAGACGATCAGGCTAGGAATGACATGATCGGGTACAAACTCGTAAGTAAAGAATATTAGTAGGAGTTGTTGAACCGTAATGCGGACTCGGTTCAGTTATCGGTGTCTTCGAGTATTTAATAACTCGGAGCCCGTGAAAAATTGGAATCGGTGAGAATGTAGCACTTGATGAAGAACTCATAAGAAGTTATGCAGTTCCATGATGATCTCGAGATACCAGGGGGTAACACTCGACGTCAGATCAAAGTAGAGTTTGGACTAGGGTATTGCTTTGCAGAAGACAAGTGATCAAACTTGCACGAGAAATGGAATCAAGGAGAAACATGGCCGGAACAACGTCCACAGATACAAGATGATCTTATAACAAGGGGATAATTATTTTAAGAGAAGCTTCCATGATCAGGTATACATCATGTCCGTGGGCATGAACACAGGGTTCAAGGTCGACTCCCACTTGTTCAACGCATAACCTTTCATTCACCTCTCGTATTTTGAAAATGACATTACTTGTTAAAAGTTTTTACCTGGTGCAATACCAGATAAGTATGACCCATGAAATCTTTCGGGTTCACACAGATTAAGGAAGGCATAGGTTCAACCCATCGGGGCATCTTAGGAGTACATACCACACATTTCGAGAATAAAATAACGCAAACTCGATAGTAGAGTATGCTTGAGAAAGGAAAGGATACAATTTACCAAAGGCATTATGTATCCGAGGAAAGGCTCACAAGCTTATTGAATATGAACGACGTTGTCGGATAAAATACGACAAAAGGTTCTGGTGGTCCACAAGGGATCTGATGTGAGCATTGGTACTCAACCAGAGTAAGAACGAATGCAAGGAGGTCAGATTATAGAAACAACTTTCTAACTCAAAGCTCAATTGCAAAGAAATTATGATTTCCAAATCTAGGGATCAGAAGCAACACTCTGATCAAGGATGGATAAGTTGAGTAGGCTTAGGGGTACAATCGATGGCAATTTGATTGGTCGAGATCCAGCTCATGTTTAAAATGACGTCTGAGCCAAAAGGATGAATTCTAGGATCTGATTAAGGATTGCAACATTTGCAACATATTGAATCAAGGGACCCAAGATGATAAAGGCAAAGGACATCCATGAATATTGCTAGTCATTTGGAATTAACCAAAATGCAGGCAGACAAGCATTTCAAGAGCCATAGGCTAATGAGGATTCTTGAAAGATCGGATAGTATTTCAAAGAATTTTGTGAAACACATGTACAACTGGGGATGAGCGGATACTCGGTAAGAGCGAGGAATTATCCGTAGGGGTATTCAGGTGGCAAAGAACTACAAGGCAGTAGGCACAAAGTATTCTCGGATCAATAGAGAGAATTTCAGGGTATCTTGTAATGACAAGATTAACTGGGAACAAAAGTAAGAACGACATATGTATGTATTTATCCATAGGGATATTTCGGTGGTAGGGAATTGCAAAAGCAACGGACACAAATTCTTGAGTGAACATCGGAGAGTATCTTCGGAATCCTTCGGTGCAGTAGGCGATCATTTGTGCTAAGGGTTCTCGGGAGGAAGTAGTTACGAGAACCTAGAGTTAGAGTTAGTAAATTCATTTTAACCCGAATAGAAGAGAGGTCAAAGTCCTAGAGTATAGGTCGAGGAATAAAAGATCCTAATACCACCCAATGGCGACGTGGGCCCATGGGCCGCACAGCCATGTTAGTAAAACAATTTTCATCGACTAGACTCGACTTCGGCCAAGGAGTTTGGAAGGGGGATTCCTACAGGCAGTCGGCTCTGATACCAACTTGTGACGCCCCCGATTCAATCATACACTAATCATGCACGCAAATGTGTACGATCAAGATCAGGGACTCACGGGAAGATATCACAACACAACTCTAATGCATAAATAAGTCATACAAGCATCATAATACAAGCCAGGGGCCTCGAGGGCTCGAATACAAGTGCTCGATCATAGACGAGTCAGCGGAACCAACATGTAGCGACCAGACCTCAGACGGTCTGATCTCTATGCATCAGTGTCATCCCTGGATCAGTAATGCTGACACGCACAATACTTGAAGGATTTATAACAGAGTAGCAATCACACACTTATTACATCGAATGTCTCCAAAGAGAGCTTATTACAATAAGTATGGCTTAAGGCCATCTAATAACGATAACAGCGGAAGGCTTGGAAGATAAGCGAGTCCATCAACTCCAACGGCATCACTGAGTATAGGACCGCGATCCTAATGCAATCCTTGTCTGGCCATATACTCCGCTCCTGGTGAGGTTACTAGCATAGGTGTTTTAAGAATCCTAGTGGGCAGGCTATACTTATCCACAAATCCCCTTGATATGTATGAATGCGATGCATCAGTATCAAAAAGAACCAGTGCAGTAAATGACTTAACCAAAAACTTACCTATTACTGCATCAGGCTAAGCTTCAACCTCCTCCGCGTTAACGTGGTTCACCTGTCCCCTGTTGAAAGGGTTCGGCTTCTTTCTAGAGTTTCCATTGCCATTCTGGCCTTCAGGACATTCATTGGCATAATGTCCAGTCTTTGAACACTTAAAACAGGTGATTTGGCTCAGGCCTCTCTTGGCTGGGTTTGCTAGGGTGGTACGGTTCTGGCCGTTGCTTCCTCCATTCCCATTACCATTTTTGGGGCCATTATGGATGTGCGAGCTACCTCCTCCATGGATGTGCTGAAAATGAACTCCCGATTTAGGGGTAAGACGGGGCTTCTGTTGAGCTCCAGAATTGTACTTCCCCTGTCCATACTTCCGCTTGTGGTTTTCAATCTGTTGCTGCTTCCCTTCAATCATAAGAGGACGATCTACCAACTCCTGGTAGTTGTTGAAACTTGCTACCATCAACTGCATGCTCAGCTCATCATTCAGCCCTTCCAGAACTTCTCCTGCTTAGCTGCATCCGTAGCAACGTCATCAGGGGCATAACGTGCTAGTTTACTAAAGTCATCCACATATTGGCCAACTGTCCATCCTCCTTGGCGCAAGTTGCGAAACTCACGCTTCTTCATGGCCATAGCTCCTGCTGAAACGTGGGCAGTACGGAACGCTTGCTGAAACTGATCCCATGTGACAGTGTCTACAGGGTAAGTGGCTGTAAAATTCTCCCACCATGCTGCTGCGGGTCCATCAAGCTGGTGTGCGGCAAATCGCACCTTCTCCGCATCTGTGCATCCTGCAGTGGTCAACTCCCTCCCTGTCTTGCGGAGCCAATCATTTGCTACTATCGGCTCGGTGCTACTGGAGAACACCGGCGGATTCAGCCTAAGAAAATGGGTTAAGTGATCAACAGGTGGTGGCGGTGGTGGATTGTTGTTGTTGTTGTTCCCTTGATTCTGATTCTGGACTAGTATCTGCATCAATGCATTCTGCTACTGGATCAACTGGGTGAGCTCCAGTGGAAATCCATTGTCACGTCTCGGAGGCATCTGAGGGTTTTTAAAAGATGAGAATTAAGAATAGAATGAGGTCTAAAGATAAAACACTACCCAATTGCACATGAGGCAAATGTACACAAAATCACTTCATTCAATCAATCAAGGGCATACAATCGGTCTAGAACTATCGCAAAAGGTGTGTGGACTATACTAGATACATGGTGGAACACTACTACTGTTATGGTAGTCTACTAGAAAAATTGCTCCGACAAAGACTCCATGATATCTTCTCCAGCTTCGTCTTCAAAATCATCATCACTAGGATCGGAATCGGTGTCGTTGATGATGATGTAGTTATCTGGACAAGTGCAATCTTCATCTTCTCCTCCGGGTGCTGAGTTCCCCATGAGTTCTTCAATCTTCTCCTTCAGATTGTCATTTTATCTCACTAGAGCGACAATCTCATCCATGTAGTCCTTGCGAGTGGCCTTCAGTTCTCCTTCTAGTTCGTTAATCTTGGCTTTTGCTTTCTTCAACTCCATCATGTCTGCGCACATCTGATTCTCCTGGCGTCGAATGTGCTGATTTAACTCCTGGATGAAAGCTGCAATGGATCTATCCTTCTTGGTGCTAACTATCTCCCATTGTTCATCTCGGCGTCAGCAAATCTGGTAAATAGTATCCTTGAGGTCTTCTTGGTAGAATTCTCCAATGCATCCCATGGTTATGTGAGCTGCCATGCTCTTTCCCAGACTCCAGGTTGGTGCATTAAAAACACACTCTATGGGCTCCGTGACTGGCGCGAACGTCCTTCCTGGAACTTGAGCTTGAATCTTCCAATGCTCCTCTTCGGGTGAAGTGGCGTTGTAGGTCCCGGTGAAACATGGTATTCCAATGTTCAGGTACTTGGTGACTTCCTTCAGGTGTCGTCCAAAAGGTGTATCTTCATCCGGCTGGGTGAACTTGATCCTCGCTTCCGTCATCCTAAAAGAATAGAAAAGATGAGGAGTCAGAAAATGAGAAGAGAGTAGCATTCTAGGGCTTTTGCTTAGTGGTCGTGTCCTACAGTCAGCGTGTGCTCTGATACCATCTTTGTAGCGACCAGACCTCAGACGGTCTGATCTCTGTGCATCAGTGTCATCCCTGGATCAGTAATGCTGACACGCACAGTACTTGAAGGATTTATAACAGAGTAGCAATCACACACTTATTACATCGAATGTCTCCAAAGAGAGCTTATTACAATAAGTATGGCTTAAGGCCATCTAATAACGATAACAGCGGAAGGCTTGGAAGATAAGCGAGTCCATCAACTCCAACGGCATCACTGAGTATAGGACCACGATCCTAAGGCAATCTTACTCGTCGTCTGAAAAGTCTGCAACATGAAACGTTGCAGCCCGAAACGGGTCAGCACATGGAATATGCTGGCAATGTAACACATAGAGTGTAATGAAAGAGTAAACTATACTACATGCATATTTGGCTGGTGGAAAGCTATATGGTTACAGTTTTGCGTAAAGCCAATTTTTCCCTACTGCAAAGGAATAAATTTTATTTAACTATCATGGTGGTTGTTAAACATTGAGAATGGATGACAGCATCCTCAATCCCAATTAAAGTAATCATCATTAAAAACCCAACAAAATTAATTTAGAGTAACATGATGAGATTCACATGATATCCAAGTACTAGATACTCAAAACGTCCATAACCGGGGACACGGCTAACCATGATTAGTTTGTACACTCTGCAGAGGTTTGCGCACTTTTCCCCACAAGACTCGATCGCCTCCATTGGATTTCTCGCACTACATGGTGTTTGAGAAACGGATGACCGAGACATAGTCTTTCAGAAGCGCTAGCACCTTACGATGTGTAGACCGGTACACCTACTTTCCCCTACATCTGCTAGTCTACCCTGTAAGAGTTCGCATGACTTAATCAACTATGCCAGAGCCCATAATGGCTTGTGGCTGCACACGGAAGTTTCTAGCATGAATAATCTCATGATCACTTTGAGCCTGGGTGGCGGTCCAAAAGAAACAGGCAAATCCTGGAAACCCAGGTACCTCAATCCACCCAGATGTGTATTTAAGTTGCCACCTTAGATAAACCATTAAATTAACAAAACTCACATCTGTCATGGATATCACTCACCCAATCCACGTCTACTAGCATAGCATGGCATAATAAGGAAACGTAGAAGTAACTCCCAAAGGTTTGATAGTAAAACAGGTAATAGGTACTACCTCAACTACTTCCCATCCCACAGTTTAATTAGATCCTAATCATGCAATGTTTGAGGATTGATCTAATGCAATAAAACTTGATAGTAAAAGAGGTATGATCAAAGTGTTACTTGCCTTGCTGATGATCCGCGAAACCTAGAGATTCGAAGTAACAGGCGGCGCACTCCGGGTATTCTATCGCAGACAAACAAACAAGCATACAATAAGTACTCATCTAATGCACAGGTAAAACTCAAATAAGAGATCTAACCAGAAAGGCCAACTTAAGAACTCCGGTTTGCAAAAAGAATCAAATCGAACGAAGATACGAAAGTCAAACGGCGAAAGAAAACAACTCCATTCTACTAATCTGGATCTAAGTCAATTTTACAGTAGCAAAAACTTGTTCAAGTTGGTTAAATGGATAGAGAGTTTCGAGACGAAACTCCAGGCGCTTGAATCACCTGATTCCAATAAACGAGCGAAAAGTTATACTAAAACGAAAATCGGATCAGAAATCACGATCAGAAAATAACCGCGGAAAATCCGAGAAAAAGAAAAACGACGAACAGGTTAACGAACGAACGTTCGTTATCCAGATCTAAACGATGAACGCATTTGTTAAAACGAACGAACAAGCGAACGCTCGCTAATTAAACTAAACCGAAAATAAAACCGATCTAATAAGAAAACCGAAACTAAAAAAACCGAAAATAAAACCGACGGAAAACCGATCGGTTTGCTTAAAAAAACGGCACGGAAAACAAGGCGGCGGCAAAACTCGGGCGGCGGGTCGCGGCGGCTCGGGCTAGGGTTAGGGTTTCAGCGTGGGCGGGCTGGCGGCGGCGCTATTGGGCTGGGGCGGCTCGGGGCGCGGCTATTTAAAGGCTGCCCCCGGGCGGTGTCCCGCTCGGGTACGGCCCGAAGTCAGTTCATTTAAAAAATAATAATAATTATGCTCAGAAAAGAAATAAAAAGAAATACTAAACGAACTCCAAAAATCCCGAAATAAGTTTTCCCGGACTTCTAAAATCAATACCGACAAAGTGAACATTTTATTTGGGGCCTAAATGCAATTTTGAAAAATGTATATTTTTCCTAAATTCAAATAAAAATATCGAAAAACTCCGAAATAAAGTCTTATTTGATTTTATTATTAAATCCTCAATATTTCTTTATTTTGGGAAAGTCATTTTATTCCCTCTCTCATATTTTTGTAATAGAAATAATTGATGATAAAATAAATAAAATCAAATGATCCTATTCCCAAAATTTGAGAAAAACTCAAATATGAAAATAACGAAATCCCCAACTCTCTCCGTGGGTCCTTGAGTTGCGTAGAATTTCTAGGATCAAAAACCAAAAACAAATGAAATATGATATGCATTGATGATCTAATGTATAACATTCCAAATTGAAAATTTGGGATGTTACAAACCTACCCCCCTTAAGATGAATCTCGCCCTCGAGATTCGGGTTGGCTAGAAAATAGGTGAGGGTGGTCCTTGAGAAAATCTTCCTCTCGTTCCCAAGTGGTTTCGTCCTCCGTGTGGTGGCTCCACTGAACCTTACAAAACTTGATAACCTTGCTGCGGGTGACTCTGCTGGCAAACTCGAGAATCTTAACTGGTTTCTCCTCATAGGTCAAATTGTTATCCAACTGAATTGCTTGCAACGGCACTATGTCTCTCAACGGTATGTCAGCCATCTCTGCGTGACACTTCTTCAACTGAGAAACGTGAAATACATAATGAACTCCTGACAATTCTTTGGGTAATTCCAACTTGTAGGCCACTTCTCCCATACGCTCCAAAACTCGGTATGGTCCTACAAATCGGGGTGCTAACTTTCCCTTGACTCCAAAACGCTTAATTCCCCGTAGTGGTGATACTCGAAGGTAAACTCGGTCTCCGACTTCATAAACTGTCTCCTTGCATTTAGAATCTGCGTAGCTCTTCTGCCTGGACTGGGCTACCTTGAGCCTATCGCGAATGAACTTCACCTTCTGTTCATACTCCTTAATCAAATTAGGTCCAAACAACTGGCAGTCTCCAACCTCGTCCCATGACAACGGTGTCCTGCACCTCCTTCCGTACAAGGCTTCGAAAGGGGCCATTTTCAAACTGGTTTGATAGTTGTTGTTGTAAGAAAACTCTGCATATGGCAAATTGTCATCCCAACTTGATCCATAATCTAGCGCAAGCTCTCAGCATATCCTCCAAAATCTGATTGACTCTCTCGGTCTGTCCATCTCTCTGTGGATGAAAAGTTGTACTGAACTCTAGCCTAGTACCCAAAGTCTCGTGCAACTTCTTCTAGAACTTTGAGGTAAACTGGGTTCCTCTATCTGATACGATACTCCTCGGAACTCCATGCAAACAGACGATCCTGGTCATGTATATCTTGGCCAACTTAGCACTGGTGTAAGTGGTCTCTACTGGGATGAAATGTGCTACATTCGTCAACCGATCAACTACAACCCAAATCGAGTCATAGCCGGAACGAGTCCTTGGTAATCCCGTGATAAAATCCATGCCTAACTTATCCCACTTCCATTCGGGTATCGGCAATGGCTGTAGCAATCCTGCTGGCTTTTGATGCTCTGCTTTTACTCTCTGACATACATCACAAACTGCTACGTACTCCACAATGTCTTTCTTCATTCCGGTCCACCAGGAATGTATCCTTCAAATCCAAATACATCTTGGTATTTCCTGGGTGAATCGAATACGGTGAATCATGTACCTCTTGTAGAATCAACTTCCTGATCTCTGGGTCATTGGGCACATAAACATGGTCTTCAAACCATAGGGTATCGTGTTCATCCTCACGAAAACCTTTAGCCTTTCCTTCGCTCATTTTCTCTTTTATAGAGGCAATCTCCTTGTCATTCTTCTGAGCTTCTCTGATTCTATCCATCAAAGTTGATTGAATCTCCAATGCTGTTACATAGCCTCTCGGAACAATTTCTAAACATAGTTCACGAAGATCCTCGGCTAACTCCTTTGGCAACTCTCCCGTCATTAGTGTATTGACATGGCTCTTATGGCTTAATGCGTCAGCTATCACATTAGCCTTTCCGGGATGGTAATGCAATCTCATATCATAATCCTTGATGAGCTCAAACCATCTCCTTTGTCTGAGGTTTAACTCCTTCTGCGTGAAAATGTACTTCAAACTCTTGTGATCCGTGTACACCTCACAATGGTTTCCAATGAGGAAATGTCTCCATGTTTTCAATGCATGCACTATGGCTGCTAACTCCAAATCATGCATGGCATAATTCAATTCGTGGGGTTTCAGCTGTCGTGAAGCATACGAAACAACTCTTCCCTCCTGCATAAGCATTGCTCCAAGTCCTCGATGTGAAGCGTCGCAATATACCTCATAATCCTTGGTCTGGTCTGGCAAAATCAACACTGGTGAGGTGACCGAACGCTTCTTCAATTCCTGGAAACTAGCCTCACACTCTTCAGTCCATATAAACTTAGTATCCTTCTTCAGCAATTCTATCATAGGCTTCGCAATTTTCGAGAAGTTCTCGATAAATCTCTGGTAGTATCCTGTGAGTCCAAGAAAGCTCCGGATCTCTCCAACTGTTGTTGGTGCTTCCCAATTGGTCACAGTGATAACCTTTGTGGGGTCAACCGCTATTCCTTCTCCGGATATAACGTGTCCAAGAAATCCCACGTCCTTCAACCAAAACTCACATTTACTGAACTTGGCATATAACTGATGCTCTCTGAGCTTCTCAAGTACTAATCACAAATGTTCTTTATGCTCCTCTTCATTCTTCGAATAAACCATAATATCATCAATGAACACTACGACGAACTTATCCAAAAACTCCATAAACACCCTGTTCATCATGTTCATAAAATAGGCAGGTGCGTATCTTGTGGTGAAAGCTGTCTTGGGTATGTCCTGTTCTCGAATCTTCAATTTATGGTACCCTGATTGCAAATCAATCTTGGAAAACACTTTAGCTCCTTGCAACCGATCAAACAGATCATTGATCATTGGTAGCGGGTACTTATTCTTGATGGTTACGGCATTCAATCCTCGATAATCAACAACCATCCTTAACGATCCATCCTTTTTCTGCACTAGAAGTACTGGTGATCCCCAAGGTGAAGAACTTGGGTGAATATAACCTTTATCCAGTAACTCCTTAATCTGACTCTTAATCTCCTCCAAATCCTTTGCTAGCATCCTATATGGTCTCTTGGATATCGGCCCTGTGCCTGGCAAAAGTTCAATCAAAAACTCGATGTCTCTATCTGGTGGCATGCCTGGCAACTCTTCCGGGAATACATCAGGAAAATCCTTCACCACTGGTACTTCCTCCTGCATAACTCCTGATAAGGAATTTACATGCATCCTCCTCGGCTCATGCCTTGATACATACTTTATCCTTTTCCCTTCTGGGGTATTAGCAGAATCGACTTACTGGTGCAATCAATGTTTCCTCCATACATTGATAGCCAATCCATACCCAGAATTACATCCAAACCTTGAGATTCCAAAATGATTAAATCTGAGGGGAAAACATGCTTTCCTATACTTAATGGCACTTGAAAACATCCTTGTCTGGCCATATACTCCGCTCCTGGTGAGGTTACTAGCATAGGTGTTTTAAGAATCCTAGTGGGCAGGCTATACTTATCCACAAATCCCCTTGATATGTATGAATGCGATGCACCAGTATCAAAAAGAACGAGTGCAGTAAATGACTTAACCAAAAACTTACCTATTACTGCACCAGGCTGAGCTTCAACCTCCTCCACGTTAACGTGGTTCACCTATCCCCTGTTGAAAGGGTTCGGCTTCTTTCCAGAGCTTCCATTGCTATTCTGGCCTTCAGGACATTCATTGGCATAATCTCCAGTCTTTGAACACTTAAAACAGGTGATTTGGCTCAGGTCTCTCTTGGCAGGGGTTGCTGGGGTGGTACGGTTCTGGCCGTTGCTTCCTCCATTCCCATTACCATTTTTAGGGCCATTATGGTTGTGCGAGCTACCTCCTCCATGGGTATGCTGAAAATGAACTCCCGGTTTAGGGGTAAGACGGGGCTTCTGTTGAGCTCCAGAATTGTACTTCCCCTGTCCATACTTCCACTTGCGGTTTTCAATCTGCTGCTGCTCCCCTTCAATCATAAGAGCACGATCTACCAACTCCTGGTAGTTGTTGAAACTTGCTACCATCAACTGCATGCACGGCTCATCATTCAGCCCTTCCAGAACTTCTCCTGCTTAGCTGCATCCGTAGCAACGTCATCTGGGGCATAATGTGCTAGTTTACTAAAGTCATCCACATACTGGCCAACTGTCCGTCCTCCTTGGCGCAAGTTGCGAAACTCACGCTTCTTCATGGCCATAGCTCCTGCTGAAACATGGGCAGTACGGAACGCTTGCTGAAACTGATCCCATGTGACAGTGTCTACAGGGTAAGTGGCTGTAAAATTCTCCCACCATGCTGCTGCGGGTCCATCAAGCTGGTGTGTGGCAAATCGCACCTTCTCTGCATCTGTGCATCCTGCAGTGGTCAACTCCCTCTCTGTCTTGCGGAGCCAATCATCTGCTACTATCGGCTCGGTGCTACTGGAGAACACCGGCGGATTCAGCCTAAGAAAACGGGTTAAGTGATCAACAGGTGGTAGCGGTGGTGGATTGTTATTGTTGTTGTTGTTCCCCTGATTCTGATTCTGGACTAGTATCTGCATCAATGCATTCTGCTGCTGGATCAACTGGGTGAGGTCCGGTGGAAATCCATTGTCACGTCTCGGAGGCATCTGAGGGTTTAGAAAAGATGAGAATCAAGAATAGAATGAGGTCTAAAGAGAAAACACTACCCAATTGCACATGAGGCAAATGTACACAAAATCACTTCATTCAATCAATCAAGGGCATACAATCGGTCTAGAACTATCGCAAAAGGTGTGTGGACTATACTAGATACATGGTGGAACACTACTACTGTTATGGTAGTCTACTAGAAAAACTGCTCCGACAAAGACTACATGATATCTGCTCCAACTTCGTCTTCAAAATCATCATCACTAGGATCGGAATCGGTGTCGTCGATGATGATGTAGTTATCCAGACAAGTGCAATCTTCATATTCTCCTCCGGGTGCTGAGTTCCCCATGAGTTCTTCAATCTTCTCCTTTAGATTGCCGTTTTGTCTCACTAGAGCGACAATCTCATCCATGTAGTCCTTGCGAGTGGCCTTCAGTTCTCCTTCTAGTTCGTTAATCTTGGCTTTTGCTTTCTTCAACTCCATCATGTCTGCGCACATCTGATTCTCCTAGCGTCGAATGTGCTGATTTAACTCCTGGATGAAAGCTGTAATGGATCTATCCTTCTTGGTGCTAACTATCTCCCATTGTTCATCTCGGCGTCCGCAAATCTAGTAAATAGTATCCTTGAGGTCTTCTTGGTAGACTTCTCCAATGCATCCCATGGTTCTGTGAGCTGCCATGTTCTTTCCCAGACTCCAGGTTGGTGCATTAAAAACACACTCTATGGGCTCCGTGACTGGCGTGAACGTCCTTCCTGGAACTTGAGCTTGAATCTTCCAATGCTCCTCTACGGGTAAAGTGGCGTTGTAGGTCCCCGTGAAACATGGTATTCCAATGTTTAGGTACTTGGTGACTTCCTTCAGGTGTCGTCCAAAAGGTGTATCTTCATCCGGCTGGGTGAACTTGATCCTCGCTTCCGTCATCCTAAAAGAATAGAAAAGATGAGGAGTCAGAAAATTAGAAGAGAGTAGCATTCTAGGGCTTTTGCTTAGTGGTCGTGTCCTACAGTCAGCGTGTGCTCTGATACCATCTTTGTAGCGACCAGACCTCAAACGGTCTGATCTTTGTGCATCAGTGTCATCCCTGGATCAGTAATGCTGACACGCACAGTACTTGAAGGATTTATAACAGAGTAGCAATCACACACTTATTACATCGAATGTCTCCAAAGAGAGCTTATTACAATAAGTATGGCTTAAGGCCATCTAATAACGATAACAACGGAAGGCTTGGAAGATAAGTGAGTCCATCAACTCCAACGGCATCACTGAGTATAGGACCACGATCCTAAGGCAATCTTACTCGTCGTCTGAAAAGTCTACAACATGAAACGTTGCAGCCCGAAATGGGTCAGCACATGGAATATGCTGGCAATGTAACACATAGAGAGTAATGAAAGAGTAAACTATACTACATGCATATTTGGCTGGTGGAAAGCTCTATGGTTACAGTTTTGCGTAAAGCCAATTTTTCCCTACTGCAAAGGAATAAATTTTATTTAACTATCATGGTGGTTGTTAAACATTGAGAATGTTGACAGCATCCTCAATCCCAATTAAAGTAATCATCATTAAAAACCCAACAAAATTAATTTAGAGTAACATGATGAGATTCACATGATATCCAAGTACTAGATACTCAAAACGTCCATAACCGGGGACACGGCTAATCATGATTAGTTTGTACACTCCGCAGAGGTTTGTGTATTTTTTCCCAGAAGACTCGATCGCCTCCGTTGGATTTCTCGCACTACATGGTGTTTGAGAAACGGATGACCAAGACATAGTCTTTCAGAAGCGCTAGCACCTCACGATGGGTAGACCGGTATACCTACTTTCCCCTATATCTGCTAGTCTACCCTGTAAGAGTTCGCATGACTTAATCAACTATGCCAGAGCCCATAATGTCTTGTGGCTGCACACGGAAGTTTCTAGCATAAATAATCTCATGATCCCTTTGAGCCTAGGTGGCGGTCCAAAAGAAACAGGCAAATCCTGGAAACCCAGGTACCTCAATCCACCCAGATGTGTATTTAAGTTGCCACCTTAGATAAACCATTAAATTAACAAAACTCACATCTGTCATGGATATCACTCACCCAATCCATGTCTACTAGCATAGCAGGGCATAATAAGCAAACATAGAAGTAACTCCCAAAGGTTTGATAGTAAAACAGGTAATAGGTACTACCTCAACTACTTCCCATCCCACAGTTTAATTAGATCCTAATCATGCATTGTTTGAGGATTGATCTAATGCGATAAAACTGGGTAGTAAAAGAGGTATGATCAAAGTGTTACTGCCTTGCTGATGATCCGCGAAACCTAGAGATTCGAAGTAACAGGCGGCGCACTCCGGGTATTCTATCGTAGACAAACAAACAAGCATACAATAAGTACTCATCTAATGCACAGGTAAAACTCAAATAAGAGATCTAACCAGAAAGTCCAACTTAAGAACTCCGGTTTGCAAAAAGAATCAAATCGAACGAAGATACGAAAGTGAAACGGCGAAAGAAAACAACTTCGTTCTACTAATATGGATCTAACTCAACTTTTACAGTAGCAAAAACTTTTTCAGGTTGGTTAAACGGATAGAGAGTTTCGAGACGAAACTCCGGGCGCTTGAATCACCTGATTCCGATAAACGAGCGAAAAGTTATACTAAAACGAAAATCGGATCAGAAATCGTGATCAGAAAATAAACGCGGAAAATCCGAGAAAAAGAAAAACGACGAACGGGTTAACGAACGAATGTTCGTTATCCAGATCTAAACGATGAACGCGTTCATTAAAATGAACGAACGAGCGAACGCTCGCTAATTAAACTAAACCGAAAATAAAACCGATCTAATAACAAAACCGAAACTAAAAAAACGAAAATAAAACCGACGGAAAACCGATCAGTTTTCTAAAAAAACGGCACATAAAACGAGGCGGCGGCGAACCTCGGGCGGCGGCGGCTGGCGGCGGCGGCGCGGGTGGCGGCGCGGCGGCTCGGGCTAGGGTTAGGGTTTCGGCGCGGGTGGGCTGGCGGCGGCGCTATTGGGCTGGGGCGGCTCGGGGCGCGGCTATTTAAAGGCTGCCCCCGGGCGGTGTCCCGCTCGGGTACGGCCCGAAGTCGGTTCATTTTTTTCTTTAAATAATTACGCTCAGAAAAGAAATAAAAAGAAATACTAAGTAGACTCCAAAAATCCCGAAATAAATTTTCCCGGACTTCTAAAATCAAGCACGACAAAGTGAACATTTTATTTGGGGCCTAAATGCAATTTTGAAAAACGTATATTTTTCCTAAATTCAAATAAAAATATCGAAAAACTCCGAAATAAAGTCTTATTTGATTTTATTATTAAATCCTCGATATTTCTTTATTTTGGGAAAGTCATTTTATTCCCTTTCTCATATTTTTGTAATAGAAATAATTGATGATAAAATAAATAAAATCAAATGATCCTGTTCCCAAAATTTGAGAAAACTCAAATATGAAAATAACAAAATCCCTAACTCTCTTCGTGGGTCCTTGAGTTGCGTAGAATTTTTAGGATCAAAAACCAAAAACAAATGAAATATGATATGCATTGATGATCTAATGTATAACATTCCAAATTGAAAATTTGGGATGTTACACAACAATATCTGAGTAGAGACATAAGTTAAATAAGTTTGCCTTAAGAAGGCTAGCACAAACTGGGATACAGATCAAAAGAGACGCAGGCTCCTGCCTGGGATCCTCCTAAACTACTCCTAGTCGTCGTCAGCGGGCTGCACGTATTAGTAGGCACCTCCGGTGTAGTAGGAGTCGTCGTCGATGGTGGCGTCTGGCTCCTGGATTCCAGCATCTGGTTGCGACAACCAGAAAGAAAGAAAAGGGGGGAAAAGGGGGGGAGAAAGCAACCGTGAGTACTCATCCAAAGTACTCGCAAGCAAGGAGCTACACTACATATGCATGGGTATATGTGTAAAAGGGCCATATCAGTGGACTGAACTGCAGAATGCCAGAATAAGAGGGGGATAACTAATCCTGTCGAAGACTACGCTTCTGGCAGCCTCCATCTTGCAGCATGTAGAAAAGAGTAGATTGAAGTCCTCCAAGTAGCATCGCATAGCATAAACCTACCCGGCAATCCTCTCCTCATAGTCCTATTAGAGATCGACCACCGAGTTGTATCTGGCACTTGGAAGGGTGTATTTTATTAAGTATCCGGTTCTAGTTGTCATAAGGTCAAGGTACAAATCCAAGTCGTCCTGTTACCAAAGATCACGGCTATTCGATTGATTAACTTCCCTGCAGGGGTGCACCACATAACCCAACACGCTTGATCCCATTTGGCCAGACACACTGTCCTGGGTCATGCCCGGCCGCGGAAGATCAACACGTCGCATCCCCACCTAGGCCAACAGAGAGGTCAGCACGCCGGTCTAAACCCAAGCGCACAGGGGTCTGGGCCCATCGCCCTTAGCACACCTAGGGGCCATAGTGGGTTTGGGTGCTGCGTACGAGCGGGCGCTGGGGCGCCCGAGTGTGGTCAGGCGCGGCCCGCCAGAGAATAGCCACGGTAGGGCGCCGGCGAGGTTCGGCCGGGCGGGCGCAGTCGCCCGGAGCGGTGCAGCCGGGTTCGGTGGCCAAGTGCGGCGACGTGCAGGGTTAGGGGCGGGGCGGAGCCGACGAGCCACGGGGCCAGGCGGCGGAGATGGGGGGGAGCGGACGGGGACGGGCGCCGTGGCTGCGGGTGAGGGCGGGGAAGGGAGAAGGGAGTGGAGGCCGGAGGTGGCCTCATAGGCGTTGGAGAGAAGCGGGGTGGCGAGGGCACGGGGCGGCTGGCGTGGCGCGGCGCCGTGAGGCCAGACGCGGACGCGGCTGGGCGAGGGAGAGAGAGAGGAGGGGCGCGGGGGTGCTCACGGGGCCAGTAGGGTAATGGCAGCGTGCTCGGGGAGGCTCGGGGTGGTCGACGGGGACGACGCGGCGGAGCGGGAGGCAGGCCGACGGGGAGGAGGAGGCAGTCCGGCGGGGGGGAGCTCCGGGCGCCGTCGTCGGCGTCAACGTGCAGGGGCGAGGGGATCGGGATCCTCCCGATCCAGATTCAATCGAGGGGGGAAGTGGGGGGAGCGAGTGGGGCGACGTGGGGAATGGCTAGGGTTTCGAGGGGGGGGGGGGGTTATGGGGAGTGCGGGGGTGGCCGGTTGGGCTCTTGCCCAGTTGGGCTGGTGGCCTGCTGGGCCGAAGCCCGGGGGGGGGGGGGGGGTTGTTTCCTTTCTCTTTTTTTGTGTTTTGTTTTCTTTGCAAGTTTCTTTTATTATTTCTTTTCTGTTTTAATTCATTTAAAAGTATTTAGGCATTTTATAAAAATGTGTTTACTTCACCATAATTACCATGCAATAATTAACATAGCCCGAACATTTTAGTTTTAATGTTTGAAAACTTTTACCATTTAACTTGATTTTAAATTTGAATTTGAATCGGTTTTGAACTAACGCGAGATTAGTAACCGTAATGGAGTTGACGTGGCATCGTTAGTAGAGGGTTACTATAGCTTGATTATCCGGGCGTCACAGTCGGAGGTGTAATGCCCGGTACACAAGCAATTGGCATCAGGGAAACAATTGCGGTCGGCTGTTGGTACATCTGGTGGCTAAGACGCCAAGTAACGCACGAAGGAATGGTATACCCAACTGGAAGCAGTGCAATTTCAATCCTTGCCATTACTGGGAATGCCTTAAGGGTGAGGAAATAGTCAGGTAATGTTGTGGAAGAAAGATGGTCCAGACCTGAACCAAGAATAAGGAAATTGAATGTTGATGCTTCCTACCACTTGGAAGAAGGTACAGGAGCAACTGCAGCAGTCATCAGAGATCATAACGGCTCCTTTGTAGCAGCTAGGTGCGTTTATTTAAACCATGCGGCCGATGCTACAACTGCTGAAGCAATGGCTATGAAGGAAGGCTTATCTCTTGCATATTCTTTGGGCCTTGATAATATTGAAGCGGAGTCGGATTCTCTTGAAGTAATCAACTTCTGCACTGGCCAATCGCAATGGTGGGATTCAGTGGCGGCTATTTATGCGGAGTGTGTTGATTTAGCCAATCTAATCGGGAAGGTCAAATTTAAACATTGTAATAGGGTAGTGAATGGTGTAGCTCATGAGCTTGCTAAGTTCAGCTTTTTGAATAAACTTTCTGGTAGATGGGACGATGATCCTCCAAATTTCTTATTAGGAGGATTAGCCAACGATGTAATCATTATTTGAGTTTAATAAAGCTTGCCATGATGGCCTTTCCTCAAAAAAAAAAAAAGAAAAGAAACACAGCCCAATGAAAAAATAAGAATCATCTCTTTGTAGAATCATCTTTGTGTATCCTTTTTTAGGTCAAACAGCAAGAGAAGAACATAAGAGGAATGGCAGTTTCTCAAGCTCAAGACCACGCAAAAAATAAAAAAATTTCAAGATGTATGTACTTACCGTCGCTCTTCCAATCACACTACAATCCAGCAATGGAAGATACAACAGAAAAGGAGGTCCATTAACAGTTGGTTCATGCAGAGCAACTATGATCAGGCCGTGGGCGTCTCAGCGGACAGGACGGACAGGTGTTTTGCCAAGAGAAGTTTCCTCGGGGCGCAGGAGCTGGCCTGTGTCTCGGGGATGATGGCTTCCAGGCCATGCCGGGCGGGCGGGGACGAACGGACCCTTCTCCACGTTGCCGCCACAGGAGGGGGGTTGTCTGTGGCTTCCGTGTATAGCTTGCTACGGTTCGGCGGCGCCGTCGCCCCGTTCGTGGAGTTCATATGGAATGCCCGTGCGCCATCGAGGGTCAGGTTCTTCTGCTGGCTGCTAGCGCACAGGCGCATCCACACGAGGGATGTCCTCCTCAAGAAACACATCGTGGAGGCTGACGGGGCTGGGTGCCCCGTTTGCGCGAATGAGCTGGAGAGTGCCGGTCATCTAATCCTCTCCTGTTCGTTTGCGGCCGCTTTCTGGCGAAGAATTGGTGTCGAGGTCGCTGGTGCAGATGTGGGCTGTCTGGATCGGTTGGCGGCGCGCTCTGTTGTCCAGTCTGCTCCTGAATTTGTTATGCTATGCTGCTGGCACCTTTGGAAACATCGGAACGCGGTCGTGTTCCAGCGGCAGCGCCCCTCTCTGGCTCGTGCACTAGCCTGCTGCAGGGACGACGCGCTGCTCTGGAGAGGCCGGCTGAAGCCCCTCTGCCATGATCACGTCGACTCTTGGTTGGCGGCCCTGGCGTAGCTAGTGTGTCTTTGCTTGTGCTTGCTTGGGCTCGCGTGCTCACCTCGCCCCCCGTGTATCTCTATGTGAGTCTGTGTGTGGCGCCTTAAGGGTTGCCTGTAATCATCGGGTTTTTTTGCCGCCGTCTTTTTGCCGCCGTTGTCTCAGCCGGGAAGTTTCCTCTTCAACCAGCCATCAGCGCTCTCCTTCCTTTGCTTCTGAACTAGCACATATGCCCGTGCGTTGCAACGGGAAGATATTTTTTTTTCAAGAAGAAGCGGGAGAGATAATTGATATGTTCATCAAAAACAGTTTCCACGGCAATGGGCGACAGAGCGAGGAGCTGCGCTCCTCTCACGAGACATCTTTGGCGCGCCACATCTTGATAGTGGTGGGCATGGTCAGCGTGGCGGCGACCACCCACTGGTACCTTTTTTTTCATAGTTCCATCCCCTTGCGCCCTTTGGTTTTTGCTGCTCGTCCGTCCGACAGAAAAAGAAATACGTGGTAGGTCCAGTTTGGCTCACCCGAGGATAACAAAAAAAATGGGGAACTACGTACGGAATGGATGGAACAAAATCTATACGTATATGTTTTTCTTTTCTTAGGGCAGCTGCGTGGGAGCTATTATATGATGCTTCTTCGTCAAATAGCGCGGGGGACGCACAACAGTTCGTGTCTGGGCCAACCCACTGGCTGGCACCGAATAAGCTGTGTTTGCAAGGCACGAGTAATAATCCAAGAAACCACGTGTTGAACGATTGAACACATGGCCTTACACGACCATGTGCCGCTAGGCACGGCAACAAACGCCTACTGCTACGCAATCGCCATTGCGAATAATTAAGAAGACAGTGCAATGTCGGATTTAAAACATTTTCTAAACTTTTTTAAAATATGAATTGCCGAATATTCTTGGAAATGTGTTTTTCTCTGAATTACGAACAATGTTTAAAATATTCCGTACATTTTGTAAAAAACATGACCAAAAATTGAAACAACATCATTTTCCGAAGACATGAACCTTTTGTCAAAACCCAAACATTTTATTATTTGTGACCAACTTTTGGAAACGGAATATGTTTTGAACATTCAAAACAAAATTATCAAATATGTTTTCAAACGCAGACATTATTCTGAATTGTGGACATTTTACTAAAACAATAATATATTTCAAAAATCAAAGTGCAATATCGGATTTAAAATATTTTTTAACTTTTTTAAAACATGAATTACCGAATATACTTGAAAACATGGTTTTTTTAAATTACAAAAAATGTTTTTAATATTCCATACATTTCGCAGAAAACATGACCAAAATTTGAAACAACATAATTTTCTGAAGACATGAACCTTTTATCAAAACCCAAACATTTTATAATTTCTGACCGACTTTTTTAAACGGAACATGTTTTGAACATTCAAACAAATTTATGAAATATGTTTTCGTACGCAGACATTATTTTGAATCTGTGAACACTTTAATAAAGCAATATTATATTTAAAAAATAGAATAGTTTTTTAAAACACATGTTTTTAAATCCCAAAAATTTTCTTGAATATTTATGAATTTGGAGAAAAATAGGAACGGGAAAATATATTAATGTTCCAAACTTTCTTAAAAAGGGGAAGACAATATTGTAACTAAAAAATCGGAAATTTGACAAAAAAATTGAGTTCTGAACTTTAAAAAAAATTCTAGTTCTGAAATAAAGTAAAAATAAATATAAATTTGGACGGAAAAACAAAACAGGGCGGCCCAGTCTTGAAGTCCCTGTGCAGTCACCGACTTTCTACCGCACTGGGCAAGAGGAAGGCTTTTAGCGGTTACATGTGCAGGCAAATAAGTGGGCTGGCTTTGCTGGGACACAACGTGTGCGGGCCGAGTATAAAATTCTGGATTGCTAAAAAAATAGACGTATGCACAAAAAATTAGTACCACCTCGGATAGAAAAATAAATTACTAAAAATAAATAAACGTACACGGGCATTATTTTGAATCTGTGAACATTTTACTAAAACAATAATATATTTCAATAATTGATTAGTTTTCTAAAATACATGTTTTTTAAAGCCCAAACATTTTTCCAAATATTTATGAATTCGAAAAAAAATTGGAACGAGAAAATAATTTAACGTTCCAAACATTTTTGAAACGGGGAAGATAATATTGTAAATCATAAAGGAAATCGGAAATTTGACAAAAAATCAAGTTCTGAACTTTTTTCAAAATTTGAATTACGAAATAAAGTGATAATAAAAATAAATTTGAAAGGAAAAACAAAACAGGCCGGCCCAGTCTTGGGCACCCTCTGTGATCGGCGACTATCTACCGCGCATGGCGAGAAAAAGGCTTTTCTCGGCTACATGAGCAGGCAAAATAAGTGGGCTGACTTTTCTCTGCCACAACGTGTGCGGGCCAAGTATAAAATTCTGGATTGCTAAAAGAATAGACATAAAAAAATCGGAACAAGAAAATAGTTTAACGTTCCAAACATTTTTGAAACGGGGAAGACAATATTGTGAATCATAAAGGAAATCTGAAATTTGACAAAATATCAAGTTCTGAACTTTTTTCAAAATTTTGAATTACGAAATAAAGTGAAAATAAAAGTAAATTTGAACGGAAAAACAAAATGGGCCGTACACTCTGTTCTGCAAGGCACGCCACGATTTTCTTAAGGCCTTTGGGGTATATATATCAAGATTTATTTCTCTTATGTACATCAATGATGCTTGATGATAGCTATTTTCAACATCTTGCTATTCTGAATTATTCCTTGTAACAGAGGTTAATACATTTAGTTATTTCTAAATGACTTTCCCGTACACGTGCCCCAAAAGGGAAGCACTAACCGTTAGCGGAACTCCATGCTCATACCAATGGCTCATAAAGTTTAACCGTTCATGATGGCAACAAGGCCGCATAATCTTCGTACTGCTACAAGATAAACCCCATCAACATTGCATTCCATCAGTTGTATTAAGCATTGTCACTCATCCATTTAGATGTTTCTACACGAAACAATGATTTCTTACTATTAGTTTTGATGATTTCACGATAGAAAAATGACAAAATTCATATGGTACGGGGAATCAAATCCAATGGAGTGAACATGAGCACGCGTGTAGGTTGATATTGTATAAAGATACTTTATCTATGTTAATTTCCTAATAGCAGTGTGTATACTTTAGTTGTAAATCTCATTCATTTATAGTTCTTATCCTTCTCCGTGATTACAATGGTCACATATTTTGTTTTTGTTAACGAATCCACTCTTCCTTGCAAATATGTACATGTTGTAAAGCTAAAAAAAACACCTGAGAAATAAAAATTTATGGATAAATGAAAATTTGGATTTCTAACTGATAACTGATATAATGGTCCCAATTTCAAATATTCATAGAAATTTATTATTCGCATTCCCATTTTCTAAATAGTATATCTGATAGTTAGTTACATAAAACATGTCTTTCCTTTTTGGAAAAAGAGAATTATATGATATTAATGATGATAAATATATAACTATCATTTTTTATTATGTTAGAAGGTTGATTTTCACACTATATATCAGATAGCTCCATAAAGTCATGTAACAATCCCTAGCACGTGCAGGTGCACGGGTTGATGACTAGTAAATATAATTATGAACAGGGAGATAATCAATAACATTTACGAAAATGTTAACGCCCACACGTGTGGGCGTTTGCATCTCGCCCACACGCGTGGATCCGCGTCCGTTCGTGAGCGCACGAATCTTGGCATGTTTCTAGTGCCACGTAGGACTGGCCTGGTGTGTGGGCGTTCATCCGGTCGTCCACACGGCTGTTTCACCACACAGGAGGGGCTGATGTGTGCGCGTTCAACAGTTCGCGCCACACGCCACTTTGCACGCACACACAAGGGCTAGTGTGTGGGCATTTGCCATCTCGTCCACATGCCCGTCTCCTCTCCCACACCCAAGCTGCTAGTTGCCATGTGTTTTTACAGCGCACATGGCAACTACCCCTAGTGTGCTTTATAAGCAGGTGGCAACTCTCTTTTTTTACCCGAGTTGCCATGTGTTTTTGCAAGGTACACGACAACTGCCTAGTGTGCATGTAAGCAGATGGCAACTCTTTTTACCGAGTTGCCATGTGTTTTTGCATGGTACATGGCAACTGCCCCGACGTGCACGTACATGGCAACTGCCCTAACGTACACGTAAGCAGATGGCAACTCTTCCTTTTTACATGGCAACTGCCCTAGCATGCTTGTGAGCACATGGCAACTCTCTCAACTTCCTAGTGTTAGTATGTGGCAACTCCTAAATTTATAAAATCATGGCAATTACATTAGATCAGACCATACATGGTAACTGCAGTTGAGCAACCATGACAACTGCAGTTGTCCGACATGGCAACCATAGTTCAGCGACATGGCAACTGCACTTAAACGAACATGGACGAGGGTCTGGACCATGGCAACTGCGGCGCGCGGTGGGCATCACGTGTGGCGTGCGGGACCAGGAAGGTACGAGGCCTGACATACGGGCGTGTGGGCGTTATCAACTTCGCCCACACGCACACGTGTGAGAGGGTTCGGGAGGGGAAAATAGAGGTGTCTGGGCATTAGTTGTTTTGCCCACACGTAGGTGTGTGGGCTGGTTGCTGTCCATGCCACACGAGGCGTGTGGCACAACTACCCGATACACCACACGTGTGGCAGTTATCGGGACCCAACATTTATTATTGCCTCTAGGGCATATCTCCTACAATCGATTGATTCTAACTTAAGTTTAACCCGTCGTAGGGACTCACCTTTATATACACAATGCGAGGCCCTGGGCTTATAAGAGTCCGGGCCGGCTTATACTTCATAACCGATGCC
The DNA here is from genome assembly GCA_963921465.1 of Triticum timopheevii. Taxonomy (NCBI): domain Eukaryota; kingdom Viridiplantae; phylum Streptophyta; class Magnoliopsida; order Poales; family Poaceae; genus Triticum; species Triticum timopheevii. Next base: position 12,664,170 of record OY997274.1, read on the forward strand.
GACTCTACATCACCTTGCCTTCTTTGGCAAGTCGCCATCGGGCGGCTTACACCTCCGGGTCACGCGTCATCTCCGGGTCTTGGGCCTTCAGTTGGCCTGCCTCATAAGCCGCCTCCATCTTCATGTCTTGGCTTCTTGAGCTTGCCTAGGCTTCATCGCCGAGTCGCCAACAGTGTAACCCAGCCCCTCCTGGGCAGGTCACACCGTGGGGTTATATCCCCAACAATGATCATTCCTGATAAGGTGGACATGTCTCCGCTCCTCTTGCTACCAATGAAGCCATCTAACAGGGAAGACGAGGGGGACTGAGGCCATGTTTGTTTGGGTTTTTACTTCTGCTTTTGTAATTTTTCCATTTGACAAAAAGCCAAAAAAACTCTTAAATAGGTGCTTTTGCTATGGCTTTTGGCTTATACCATCATATAACAATATTGATTCACAAGCCCAAAGCCGAAGCAAAAAGTCCCTATTTAGGAGTTCTTGTGATCTTTTTGTGAAAGTGGAAAAGATGCAAAAGCAGAAGCAAAAAAACCAAACAAACAGGACATGAGGCACCGACATGTATGGAAGCTGTGCCGGCGGGTCACACCGTGGGGTTATATGCCCAACAATGACCGTTCCTGATAAGATGGACATGTCTCCGCTCCTCTTGCTACCAATGAAGCCATCAAACAGGGAAGACGAGGGGGACTGAGGCCATGTTTGTTTGGGTTTTTTACTTCTACTTTTGTAGTTTTTCCATTTGACAAAAAGCCAAAAAACTCTTAAGTAGGTGCTTTTGCTTTGGCTTTTGGCTTATACCATCATATAACAATATTGATTCATAAGCCCAAAGCCGAAGCAAAAAGTCCCTATTTAGGAGTCCTTGTGATTTTTTACTGAAAGGGGAAAAGATGCAAAAGCAGAAGCAAAAAAACCAAACAAAAAGGACATGAGGCGGCGACATGTATGGAAGCTGTGCCGGCGGGTCACACCGTGGGGTTATATCCCCAACAATGACCGTTTCTGATAAGATGGACATGTCTCCGCTCCTCTTGCTACCAATCAAGCCATCAAACAGGGAAGGCGAGGGGGACTCAGGCCATGTTTGTTTGGGTTTTTACTTCTGCTTTTGTAGTTTTTCCATTTGACAAAAAGCCAAAAAACTCTTAAGTAGGTGCTTTTGCTTTGGCTTTTGGCTTATACCATCATATAACAATATTGATTCATAAGCCCAAAGCCGAAGCAAAAAGTCCCTATTTAGGAGTTCTTGTGATCTTTTTGTGAAAGTGGAAAAGATGCAAAAGCAGAAGCAAAAAAACCAAACAAAAAGGACATGAGGCGGAGACATGTATGGAAGCTGTGCCGGCGGGTCACACCGTGGGGTTATATCCCCAACAATGACCGTTCCTGATAAGATGGATATGTCTCCGCTCCTTGATAACCCACAAGTATAGGAGATAATTGTAGCCTCTTTTGATAAGTAAGAGTGTCGAACCCAACGAGGAGCTAAAGGTAGAACAAATACCCTCTCGAGTCCTATCTGCCACTAATACGACTCTATGCACGCTTAGCGTTTGCTTTACCTAGAACAAGTATGAAACTAGAAGTACTTTGTAGGTGTGTTAGTGTAGGTTTGCAAGATAATAAAGAACGCGTAAATATAAACTAGGGGCTGTTTAGATAAAGAAGCAATAAAGTAAATATAGCGAGTGTGGAAAAGTGGTGGTAGGAGTTGTGGAATTGTCCCTAAGCAATTGACTACTTTACTAGACCGATAGCAAGTTTTATGTGGGAGAGTCATAAGCTAACATACTTTCTCTTCTTGGATTATATGCACTTATGATTGGAACTCTAGCAAGCATCCGCAACTACTAAAGATCATTAAGGTAGAACCCAACCATAGCATTAAAGCATCAAGTCCCCTTTATCCCATACGCAACAATCCCCTTACTCAGGTTTAAGCTTCTGTCACTCTAGCAACCCACTATAAGCGAATCATGAACGTATTGCAACACCCTACAGCGGGAATCTCTCACGCTTGCACGACACGGAGGGCACAATATGACAGCAACATAACCACAAGAAAATTAAACCAATCATAGCAATTCATCAATCACCGGTAGGACAACGAAAATCTACTCAGACATCATAGGATGGCAACACATCATTGGATAATAATATGAAGCATAAAGCACCATGTTCAAGTAGATGGTACAACGAGTTGCAGGAGAGTGGACCGCTGAATATAGATGGGGGAAGGTGATGAAGATGTTGGTGAAGATGGCGGAGGTGTTGGTGAAGATGGCAGTGATGATGATGGCCCCCGGCGGCGTTCCGGCACCACCGAAAGCAAGGGGGAGAGAGCCCCCCTTCTTCTTCTTCTTCTTCTTCTTCTTCCTTGACCTTCTCCCTAGATGGGAGAAGGGTTTCCCCTCTGGTCCTTGGCTCCCATGGCGTGGGAGGGGCGAGAGCCCCTCCGAGATTGGATCTATCTCTCTGTCTCTCCCTGTTTCTACGTTCCTAGATTCTACCCTTTCATTTTTTCTTTTATATCCGAAGATCCGTAACTCCGATTGGGGTGAATCTTTAGCCCACATTTTTCTCATAAAATTAGCTTTCTTGCGGCAATAGAAGAGCGTCAACCGCCTTACGGGGTGCCCACGAGAGTCCAGAGCGCGCCTGCCCCCCTAGGGCGCCCCTTGTCTCGTGGCCCCCTCGGGCACCGTCTCGCGTTGATTCTTCCTCCCAAAAATCACAAATATTCCAAAATAATTCTCCGTACGTTTTTATCCAGTTTGGACTCCGTTTGATATTGGGTTTCTATGAAACATAAAACATGCAACAAACAGGAACTGGCATTGGGCACTGGATCAATATGTTACTCCCAAAAATAATATAAAAAGTTGCCAAAAGTATATGGAAGTTGAATAATATTGGCATGGAACAATAAAAAATTATAGATACGACGGAGACGTATCAGCATCCCCAAGCTTAATTCCTGCTCGTCCTCGAGTAGGTAAATGATAAAAAGATATTTTTTGATGTGGAATGCTACCTAGCATAATCTTGATCATATGTCTAATCATGGCATGAATATTAAGACACGAGTGATTCAAGGCAATAGTCTATCATTTGACATAAAAACAATAATACTTAGGGCATCCCAATAGACAATCATGTCTTTCAAAATATCAATGCTAAAGAACGCTATCCCTACAAAATCATATAGTTAGGCCATGCTTCATTTTCATCACACAAAATACTCCCATCATGCACAACCCCAGTTTCAGCCAAGCAATTGGTTCATACTTTATAACGTGCTTCAGCTTTTTCAACTCTTACGCAATACATGAGCGCAAGCCATGGACATAGCACTATGGGTGGAGTAGAGTATGATGATGGAGGTTGTGTGGAGAAGACAAAAAGGGAGAAAGTCTCACATCGACGCGGCTAATCAACGGGCTATGAAGATGCCCATCAATAGATATCAATACGAGGAGTAGGGATTGCTATGCAACGGATGCACTAAGTGCTATAAGTGTATGAAAGCTCAAACTGAAACTAAGTGGGTGTGCATCCAACTTGCTTGCTCATGAAGACCTCGGGCATTTGAGGAAGCCCATCATCGGAATATACAAGCCAAGTTCTATAATGAAAATTCCCACTAGTATATGAAAGTGATAACTCAAGAGACTCTCTATATGAAGAACATGGTGCTATTTTGAAGCACAAGTGTGGTAAAAAATAGTAACATTGCCCCTTGTCGGTGTCAAAACCGGCGGATCTCGGGTAGGGGGTCCCGAACTGTGCGTCTAGGCGGATGGTAACAGGAGACAAGGGACACGATGTTTTTACCCAGGTTCGGGCCCTCTCGATGGAGGTAATACCCTACTCCTGGTTGATTAATATTGATGATATGGGTAGTACAAGAGTAGATCTACCACGAGATCAAGGAGGATAAACCCTAGAAGCTAGCCTATGGTATGATTGTTGTTCGTCCTATGGACTAAAACCCTCCGGTTTATATAGACACCGGATAGGTTAGAGTTACACAGAGTCAGTTACAATGGTAGGAGATCTACATATCCGTATTGCCAAGCTTGCCTTCCACGCCAAGTAAAGTCCCATCCGGACACGGGACGAAGTCTTCAATCTTGTATCATAGTTTTGGAGTCCGGCCGCGATGATAGTTCGGCTATCCGGACACCCCCTAGTCCAGGACTCCCTCAGTAGCCCCTGAACCAGGCTTCAATGACGACGAGTCTGGCGCGCATATTGTCTTCGGCATTGCAAGGCGGGTTCCTCCTCCGAATACTTCATAGAAGGTTTTGAACACAAGGATAGTGTCCGGCTCTGCAAAACAAGTTCCACATACCATCGTAGAGAGAATAACTTTTGCACAGATCTGCTGACGTATTCCGCGGCGTGACATCACACCGCGGCCAGGCCTTTATATGAATTGTTTTTTACTGTTCCACCTCAGCGCGTTTAGCGAGGCGGTTTCCTTGGCACGTCTTATCAAATCATAGATCGTGCCCCCTTATTCCAGGATTCCCATCAATACGGATGTGGGTAACCCAACCGTGCCCGTCGGCACGCCTCCTCTATCAAAGGCGAGTCCTAATCGACCACGGGGAGGGCTCTTGGTATTCAACCTCTTTATAATGAGACCGAGGCCCTCTTCCTTTTACACCCTCCATCGAGTTCGCCTCGTGCTTCGAGTTCTAACACCCAAAGCTTCAGATTTAGGCGCTTCGAACCTTCGATGATGTCCGGCTCCGACCAGCACGGCCGATGGATGTCTTCCTCCGTCACAGAAGAAGATGTGCTAAAGCTACGAGACGCCAGGTATCTAACCGGCGAGATCTCGCATAGGCTACCTGCTCCAGGGCAGGTCATTCCCACTCCCGAGCCCGGTGAAAACGTGGTGTTCGTGTCTCACTTCCTTCGGGGTTTAGGCTTCCTGACAGATCCCTTTGTGCGGGGGCTCATGTTTTATTAGGGAAGGTCCGGCGCCAACTGGCGTGCGGTCGGAGGAGCTGAAGGATCTGCTCGGGCGAGCGGCTATCTCAGAAGATCACCGTGCTCTAATGGGTACAGTGATTGAAAGAATTGCATCCACGGAGAGCGGATTGCATGAAGCCATCAGAAGCTTACTGACGGGGTTCAAGGTACGCAAAAGTGATGTACCTTACGACAGTTATGCATATAGAATGCGCCCTGTATAGATAGTAGCCCCTTAGAGTCGGTATGTTATCAAAATTGACAGCGGGCCGAGGATCAAAATCTCAGTTATAACATATCGCCGCTTGAGGGAGTCCCGGACTAGGGGGTGTCCGGATAGCCGAACTATCATCATCGGCTGGACTCCAAGTCTATGAAGATACAAGATTGAAGACTTCGTCCCGTGTCCGGATGGGATTTTCCTTGGCGTGGAGGGCAAGCTTGGCGATACGGATATGTAGATCTCCTACCTTTGTAACCGACTCTGTGTAACCCTAGCCCTCTCCGATGTCTATATAAACTGGATGGCTTTAGTCCATAGGACGAACAACAATCATTCCATAGGCTAGCTTCTAGGGTTTAGCCTCCTTGATCTCGTGGTAGATCTACTCTTGTAACCCACATCATCAATATTAATCAAGCAGGACATAGGGTTTTACCTCCATCAAGAGGGCCCGAACCTGGGTAAAAACATCGTGTCCCTCGTCTCCTGTTACCATCCGCCTAGACGCACGGATCGGGACCCCCTACCCGAGATCCGCCGGTTTTGACACCGACATTGGTGCTTTCATTGAGAGTTCCTCTGTGCCGTCGCGATCAGGAAGGATGCCTTTTCCCGTCTTTAAAGACGGCACTGTCGTCAAGAGAGCTTTGGCCGCCGGCCAAACTATCCGGCTAGGTGGTTTTCTTATGACCGCCTGTTTGGCCACCGCTCCGACGATGACCTCTCAGGTCATCAAAAGCGATCTTCACGTCAGCTCGGAATTCGCCGAGCAGTTAGATCCGATTGAGCTCTCCTCTGTAAACAAGCTCTTGGATCACATCGTAGCCCTGGGAGTCACTACAGACTACGATCAGATTGGGCTTAAAACCGATCTGAGAGAGATTAACTCTCCTCAGGCTACCCACCACGTTGTTGTGGTAGAGGAACAATGCGGCAACCCTTCTTCTACGTTGAAAACCAACTACGTCCGGATTCCCGATCCCTCCAAGCCGGATTCCCGCGGAGGGATGGACGCTAATCAAATGCTGAACTTAGAGTCAGGCATCGGACTAGATTCGTTGGATAGCCTCCAGCAAGTCAAGCTTCCAAATCTGGAAACTTCTTGGCCTTTGAGCCTCAGATCGGGCGGGGTTCCGCACTTGATTCCACCCGCCCACCCAAACATAAGCGATCTATCTCGAATACGGCAAGAGCCCGATGAAACAGTACATCATTACTGGGCCAGATTCCTCCTGGTTATGAACAGGATAAAGGACTGCTGTGAAGAAAGCGCGATTTCAATTTTCCGCAACAATTGCACGGACAAGGGAATCATGAACGCCATAAGTCGTCGCGAAGTTACACGCTTCGTCGACCTAGCGACCATCGTACAAAAATACTGTGCGGTGGAGAGTGCCAGGAACACCGAAACTAGGTTTTGGGACAGTCCGGCCTTGACTACAACCCTAGTCCGAAGTAAAAGGGTGCGCCATACTCAAGCACCTGGGTTAAAAAAACAAAAAGCAAAAACCCCCCAAAGGGCATGGAACCGTACTGGAGGGCTGGCTCAACGGACCCTGCAAAATCCACTGTACGGAGGGCGCCACTCCAACACATAGCCTTCAAGCATGTTGGATACTACGGCAGGTGGCCAAAAGTGGCGAAGGCTTTTTAGCCCCAGGCAAACAACCCAGCAATACCGGTACGGTATTAACAGACTTCGAGACTTTCGCATCAAATAACATGCGAAAACGAACAATCCGCAGCCTCGCCGAAGTCTACCAAGTAGCAACAGCAAATCCGTGGAGTGACACGGCTATCACCTTCAACGCCAGCGACGAACCTAAATTCCGAACAACTAGAGCACCAGCCGCATTGGTTCTCAGTCCGATATTGGACGGCTTTCGCCTTACCAAGGTACTCATGGATGGCGGCAGCAGATTAAACCTCATCTACGAGGAAACCCTTCAAAAAATGGATATTGACTGGAGCCGCATTGAGCGAAGCAGCACAACCTTCAGGGGGATAATCCCTAGTCGAGAAGTATGCTGCACAGGAAAAATCACACTCGATGTAGTGTTCGGCTCGCCGGACAATTACAGGTCCAAAGAGGTCACGTTCCAAGTGGCCCCATTCGGCAGCGGATATCACGCCTTGTTAGGGCGAGAGGCATTTGCAATCTTTCAAGATATACCCCATTACGGGTACATGAAGCTTAAAATGCCCGGCCCCAATGGAATCATCACTCTGGCCAGTGATCCAGATATTGCACTCCGCGCCGAAAATAAGACAGCCGCATTAGCCCTAGAGGCACTATCCGAAGCCCTAGCGGCAGAGGAACTAACTGCGCTGCACTCCATGGTGGATAGGGACGACGTGATACTCGACAAGAGGTCCAAGTCCACCTCTTTTAAACCAGCAGACGAAATAGTCAAATTCCAGGTCCATCCAACCGACCCCACAAAGACGGCCTCCATTGGGGCAAAATTAAATCCCGATGTCGAAGCTGCACTACGAGAATCCCTTCGGGAAAATTGGGACATTTTCGCCTGGCACCCCTCAGACATGCCAGGAATCCCACGTAGACTGGCAGAGCAGAGCCTAAATATCCTAAAAGGATTCAAGACTGTCAAACAGACTCTTTGGCGATTTTCCGAACCAAAAAGACAGGCAATGGGAGAGGAGCTAGCCAAACTCTTAGAAGCTAGATTCATCAGAGACATCAAACATCCGGACTGGCTAGCCAATCTGGTAATGGTACCAAAAAAGGAAAAATCCTGGCGCCTTTGTGTCGATTTCAAAGACCTTAACAAGGCTTGCCCAAAGGACCCCTTCCCTCTCCCCCGCATCGACCAAATCATCGACGCTACCGCAGGGCACGATTCATTGTGCTTCCTCGATGCATACTCTGGATACCATCAAATCAAGATGGCGGAAAAAGACCAGGATGCAACAGCATTTATTACTCCATATGGACCATTCTGCTTCAACACAATGCCCTTCGGACTCAAAAACGCCGGCGCAACATATCAGCGCATGAGTCAGACATGTCTGGCTACCCAGATAGGTAAAACAGTCGAGGCATATGTAGACGATGTGGTCGTCAAGACCAAACACGTCGAAACTCTAGTAGACGACTTGAGGGTGACATTCGACAACCTCTGAGCATATGACATTAAGCTCAACCCGGAAAAATGCGTTTTCGGCGTACCAGCCGAAAAGCTCTTGGGCTTCATTGTATCCGGTAGAGGAATTGAAGCAAACCCAGCCAAGATCCGGGCTCTGTCACAATTGGATATCCCAAAAGACCTCAAGCAAATACAAAAGCTAACAGGATGCGTGGTGGCTCTAAGCCACTTCATCTCCCGTTTGGGAGAAAAGGCACTGCCCCTTTATCGGCTCCTCCGGCGCACCGAACGTTTCGAATGGACGGATGTCGCCACGGCCAGACTCGAAGAAATTAAAGCCGTATTGGCAACAAATCTGGTCCTGGCCGCGCCCAACCTGGGCGAACCAATGCTATTATATATCGCAGCAACACATCAAGTTGTCAGCGCGGTACTCGTCGTCGAACGAGAAACAGAAGGACACAAATTCCCTCTTCAAAAACCAGTGTACTATGTATCCACTGTCTTGACTCCATGCAAGTCCCGATACCCACATTATCAAAAGATAGCATATGCGGTGTTCATGGCATCCCGGAAGCTGCGACACTACTTTCAAGAGTGTTCCATAACAGTGGCCTCCGAAGTACCTCTCAATGATATTATAAACAATCGCGACGCAACGGGCAGGATTGCAAAATTGGCCATTGAGCTCTTACCATTTGACATAACCTACAAACCATGGCGGGCTATAAAGTCGCAAGTCCTGGCTGACTTCATCGCCGAATGGACCGAAGCCGAACTCCCTAAAGAGTACGGCGCATACTCCAATTGGATCATGCATTTCAACGGCTCCAAGATGTTGGCGGGCTTGGGGGCTAGCATCGTCTTGACGTCCCCAACCGGAGACACAGTCCAATATGTACTTCAAATAATGTACATGGACTCCAATGACGCAGCCGAATACGAGGCCCTTCTACATGGCCTCCGGATGGCAATCTCCATGGGTATTCAACGCCTAGAGGTGCGCGGGGATTCAAACCTCGCAATATCCCAAATAAATGGAGACTTTGACGCCAAGGATCCGAAAATGGCAGCCTACCATAACGCTGTGCTAAAAATGTCAGCTCGGTTCGAGGGACTCGAATTCCACCATGTAGCCCGGGACAATAACCAGGCAGCAGACGTGTTGGGACGCATCGGCGCAAAACGCGATGCCGTCCCTCCGAACATCTTCCTGGAACGACTTTTCAAGCCATCCGTATCATGGGAAGAGGAGTCCGGACATAACAATCCGGAACCAGCTGCATCACCTAACTCAGACGATTCTGACATGTCGGTGGCTCAGCCAATGAAGTAACACATCCAGCCCATGAAATAATGGCAGTAATTGCCCCGTGGACGGAACCATTCCTAGCCTACTTACTGAGGCAGGAACTCCCCGAAGACCAAAATGAGGCCTGCTGCATAGTTCGGCGATCTAAAGCCTACAAAGTCCATGAGGGAGAACTTTATAAGAAAAGCACAACCGGAGTCCTTCAAAGGTGTATCTCCAAAGAGGAAGGGCGAAATCTTCTGGCCGAAATTCATGCCGGACTCGGCGGGCACCACGCCGCAGCCCGGGCCCTTGTAGGCAAGGCCTTCCGTACAGGATTTTACTGGCCGACTGCCCAGGCAAACGCTCAGGACTTAGTCCAACGATGCGTCGGTTGCCAGCTCTTTGCTAATCAGAGCCACATGCCACCCACCGCCCTCAAAACTATACCCATCACCTGGCCGTTCGCGGTCTGGGGGCTTGACATGGTAGGACCCCTTAAAGGGGGAACCCACAAGCACAAATACTTATTGGTCATGGTGGACAAATTCACCAAATGGATAGAGGCCAAGCCGGTTAAAACGGCAGAATCCGGACCTGTGATAGACTTCATATCCGGGGTAGTACACCGTTTCGGCGTCCCCCACAGCATCATCACTGATAACGGCACGAACTTCACGACCGACGAGGTTAAACTCTGGTGCAAGAACATGGACATCAAGCTCGACTATGCTTCAGTCTATCACCCTCAAACTAATGGTCAAGTGGAACGAGCAAATGGTCTAATCATGAGCGGCATCAAACCCAGATTAGTGCGGTCCCTCACGGAATCTAACACGCACTAGGTAGAGGAGCTCGACTCCGTACTCTGGGGGCTGCGGACCACGCCAAACTGCACAACCGGATTCACACCATTTTTTATGGTCTACGGCGCCGAGGCAGTTTTGCCCTGCGACATAATTCATGACTCACCTCGCATGCGCATGTACGAGGAAAGAGAAGCCGAGTTAGATCAGCAGGACAGTTTGGACGCCTTGGAGGAGGAGTGCGATGTGGCAAAATCCCGTTCCGCATTCTATCAACAACAGGCTCGAAGATATCAAAGCAGAGAAGTACGGGCCAAAACTTACAATGTTGGCAAGCTAGTTCTACGCCTGCCGGACAAGAAAAAGGACAAACTTAAGCCCAAATGGGAAGGTTCCTTCATCATCGACCAAGTCCTTACCGGCGGTGCATACCGTCTATGCAAAGCATCTGACAACTGACTCGAGCCACACCCATGGAACGCAGCCCGTCTCCGAAGATTTTACGCCTAGCGCCGGACTCAGGGTTCGTCTCCTTTCTCCGTCCACCTTTTATACTTTTTCGCTGTCTGTGTTTTCCCTCCTCTCTCCTCCCTTTTTTCATCACAACCCTCTTGAGGGCTGACCTGCGTTTTGTTCGCACTCACTTGATGTGCTATTCGCACTCGTTATACCTGGGGGCTTCTTTAACAGAAGCTTATTTATATGGGTTTCATGCCCAACACATGTGTCATACTTCTGCATGTACCTTTTGATCACCATTTTATGCATCGATATGACTTAAGTTTTGGCCAAGATGGGTTGCCTGGCTCCTGTGCTTACCCCTACGTTCCCGATTGTTCGGCTAGGAGGTAAAGGGAGCACCTCTGCGATTGTTACTGCCGGGTCAGCCGGATGTGTACCTCAGACTAGGTGAAGCCGAAGGCTAGCGTTCTTAAGGGAATATTCAGTCGGTGACCTAAAAGATGATTTATTACTTACTTATTTATCTGCCCCCAGATGTTTTTCTGCTTTTTTCGCAGTCCGGACATGCACTTCAGGGCATGCCTCCCAGGGATAGGAACCCTTAACGGAACTATTCTCCGTGGAAGATGTTTCTTACTAACCATGTAATATAACATAGCTAGTTGGGCACTTGTCGGATAAAGCATTCATGACCCCTACGCCTTGTCTCCATGCGTGCCCCGGAGGTATTCGGACACACTCCAGACTGTTGGGTCCCGAGGTCGAAGCGAAAAGGTCCGCAGAGACAAACGATCTACAATCCGGCTAGAAGGCATTTTTACATGTCATTTTACAATTACATCGTCAAACGGACTGATTGTACTCCTCCTCAATCCCATCTAACAGGCTGTCTAATTTACAGTCCCGCTGGGAAAATTTCGCGGCCAACTCTACTTGGCCATACATCAGGCTCACAGGGATCTCCTTCCCATCAGGCCCCACAGGTCCGACCTCGGCCATGTGGTTTGGGTCAGCCTTCGGGTACCGCGTCTTCACCATGGTCCAGGCCTCTCTGGCGCCTTGACGGCATGCCGATATCTTCCACAGACGGAGATGTCGCCGTACTCCCTGAAGCTTCTCAACAAGCCCTCCAAGGCCCTTAGGTAGGGAGACGGCAGACCATAAGGCCTGAACAACGCAACTCATCACCTGCCGAACACGTTCAAACAGTTGCACTAGCTCGGTGAGTTGATCACGCGTTGACGCGGGCATTTCCTCCATAGGGTGACCTCTGAGCACACCTGCAGACATATTTATGTCAACCGACCTCCTCGCCGAACTCTTCTTTTCAAAAGAGTTTGCTCAAGTACTTACTATAAATGCCGCGAGAAGCCGCTGATTCTCCTTCAAGGAGATAGACAGCTGGGCCCGCACCCCTTTTAGCTCTTCTCCAAGCTGCGCGTGGGCATCTTGGAGCTTGTTCCTCTCCTGCTGCACCTTCATAAGCACCCTCTCGCCGGCCTTCAACTGGCGCAGCATCTGTTGCTTGTCCGGATCTAGTCCGGCACCCTCTGCAATATTATTGTCAGACTATACACACACGCCACACTTCATAAATTAATTCTTTTTTTGAAATATGAATTACCAGAGGGGGCCTCCGTGGCTCCCCCGGCTGCGGCTTGTGCGGCCTCAAGCTGGGCCTTGCACTCTTGAATCTCCCGGGACAGGTGGATATTCTTCTCGGTAAGATCCTGCATAACAAATGATCCTTAAAACAGTTAGTTTAACTATTTTAAGACTCGGGGGCTACTGGCATATATAACTATTAAAATTCCTTACCCGTATGTCCTTTACATACTGCTCCGTGGCTCTGGTTAAACCATCTTGAGCAGCACGAAGGTGCGCGTCTCCCGCATTAAAGGCATTTAACGCCTCAGGGGAGAAACACGCGTCACGAAGAAGTGTCCGACGGCGCCTATGATTCATGGCGCTCTCCACCTCAGACCTGGTGGTGGACAATCTATCGGCATCCTCCCCTGGAGGAGCATCCGGCTCACGCCTTGCACTAGCCTCCCCCTCCAGACCAGGCGTTGGAGCCTGGCGGGCAGAGGCTTGATAGGCACCCTCTCCGGACTCAGTCCGGCGAGCGCTTTTTCTCCTGAAAGAATCGAGGGTATTAATATGCCTCCCAGGAGTTTTTACCTTCACGGATGATGGTGCACCATACCTTTGCGGTGACGTTTCAATTCACGCCGCACTTCTCTTCCGCCTGCTAGGCCGCACTGACCTCGTTTGGTCGGTCGCCGCGGGCTCGGCTTCCTGCCGTAAAGGCGCCTCCTGTCAAGCACCATTGGTGCACGGTGGTCAGAACTAAGCATTAAAGAAGTAACGGCGCCAGGACTTTGGTCGTACTCACCGGGGAAGCCGGACACAAACTAGGGTAGTCAGCCATAATGGAGACTAAAGCATTATCTATGCTGAGCTGGTGGAACACCCCGTCGATCAGTTCCACCGCTAAGTCTGGATCCTCTTCGGAGGCCGGATCAAGGGACCTTTCTGGATCCTCGGGTTGTGGAGCCGGGATTTTTATGCCCTCCACATCCCGACGCAGTTCCTGTGTCAAAATCATACAATAAGACAATTGCCTTTAAAGGCACAGATCAGATATGCATGCGACCGCTTACCCAGCTCCGAGGGTTGTTCATGGAAAATCCGTTCAGAGGATTCGTGCGGAGGAAGTCCTCCTTCTCCCCCTTGTACAAGCCGGACATGATCTTCACCAGGTCGTCGGCCGAGCCAGGTCCCTTGCGGCCGTGACGGGTGGCGTCATCGTCTCCGTTGAAATCCCACATGGGGTAGCCCCTATATTGGAGCGGCTGCACCCCGCGCATAATGCATGTGGCCATGACTCCGGTCATGGTTAATCCGGAATGGGCTAGCAGCCATATCCGGCCCATCAAGTAATGGACGCTCCTATCACCTTCTCGTTGAGGGCTCCGTGGGCGCCAACTCAGGCGTTTCTTCAGTGGAGCATTGCTGAACTCCGGAAGGCCGATTCGGACTGGATCCGGCAGCGGAGCGTCTTCCATATAAAACCACTTCGAAGGCCAGTCTTCGGACGCCTTCTTCGGGGTCCCGGACGGGTATCCGGTCCCGGCGATGCGCCATATTTCGGCTCCGCCCACTTGATATATCGGCCCCTCGTGAGAGCGCGGTACGAGGCAAAACAGCCTCTTCTACAGCGCAAAATGGGGCTCAATGCCCAAGAACAGCTCACACAGAGCTACGAAGCCCGCGATGTGCAAAATGGAGGCAGGTGTAAGGTGATGAAGCTGGAGTCCGTAGAACTCTAGGAGCCCCCGAAGAAAAGGATGTATAGGAAATCCGAGTCCCCTTATTAAGTAGGGGTCGAAGCACACCCGCTCTCCTTTGGAGGGATTGGGGGCACTCTCCGCCTGCTTCCCACCCTTGTAGGTGGCCAGTCCGGCTCGAACCGGAACCATGAAGGCCGGGGGAAGATATCCCTCTGCTTGGAGCGTCACTAACTCGCTATGCGGGACTGAGCATCTCCTCCAATCTCCTGGCTTAGGGCTGGGAGCGCGAGAAGAGGAGCCGCGTCGACTGTCCATGTTGGAATGGGTTTGGTGTCAGATGCGCCTCGATGAGTACTTGCGGAAGGAGGATGGTGTGATTTGGATCTGGATCCTCGCCTCTCTTATAGGCAGCTTAATTGCGTAGCTAGGGGGTAAAACATAAAAATACCCTGGCTTTCGCATTCGTACGACGCATGGAAGAAGGCCATTATTGGACGCGGAAGCCAAGGAGCGCAGCATTTATGAAGCAACCGGACACTATCCAGCAAACACATGGAGCATGAAGAAGAACCCGCCTTGCAAACGCCGAAGACAACATACGCGCCGGATTCGTTGTTATTGAAGCCTGGTTCGGGGGCTACTGAGGGTGTCCCGTACTAGGGGGTGTCCGGATAGCCGAACTATCATCATCGGCCGGACTCCAAGACTATGAGATTGAAGACTTCGTCCCGTGTCCGGATGGGACTTTCCTTGGCGTGGAGGGCATGCTTGGCGATACGGATATGTAGATCTCCTACCATTGTAACCGACTCTGTGTAACCCTAGCCCTCTCCGGTGTCTATATAAACAGGATGGCTTTAGTCCATAGGACGAACAACAATCATACCATAGGCTAGCTTCTAGGGTTTAGCCTCCTTGATCTCGTGGTAGATCTACTCTTGTAACCCACATCATCAATATTAATCAAGCAGGACGTAGGGTTTTACCTCCATGAAGAGGGCCCGAACCTGGGTAAAAACATCGTGTCCCTCGTCTCCTGTTACCATCTGCCTAGATGCATAGATCGGGACCCCCTACCCGAGATCCGCCGGTTTTGACACCGACACCGCTCCTAAACAGGTGGCGGGGCGTCTGGTGGCCAGCCGGACTGATGAATATGCCGAACTAAAGCGGCAACTTGACGAGGCGGATGCAGACATCGCGCTGGTCAATAAACGGTTTGACGAGTCACAAGGTATGCGACTTCTACGCGGACACCTAGTAAGGGAGCTTGACGCCCATGCCTTACTACTTGTATGCTTAATGCAGATGGTGCCGCTGCTGTGGAGGAGCTGCGGGCGGAACTCGCCCGAGCGAAAGAGCAAGCCAGAAATAGTAATGCGGCAGCTTTAAGGGCGGCCGAAGAGCTGGAAGCCAAACGGGCTGCTCACTGCCGAAGCAAAGAGGAAATGGCCGATATGGCCAGAAAGTTGAAGAATACTACCGATCGCTGCGAGGTTCTTGAAAAAGAACGTCAAGCGGAGCAAGAGGGCCTGAAAAAGGCCGCCGCTGAATCCAAGGATGCCCGTTCGGCTTTGAGAGCTGCCAAGGAGGAGCTGAGTCAGGCCAGGGCTATTGCGGCTAGAAAACCGTTTCTGCTGTGGAGGAAATATACGGATCCGAAGTATGCTCAATTGGACAAGTTGTGGAGTTCGGAGGATGCTTATCTGGACTTAGCGGCGAGTGCTGCGGACGCGATTGAGCACTTCCGAGGCCAGAAGGGGCACAAAAGGGAAGAGCTATATTGGTCGCAATTCCATAGTCCGGAGCGTCCTCTTCCGTTGACCGATCGGTTGGCCGAATGGGCCGAGCTGAATCAATTATCCGGACTTGCCATGAAGCATGTCATGACTCATTTGTGGCCGGGCGGACCCCAGCCGAAGAGTTATTTTGGTTTAGTGCAGCAGTTCCTTGGTGCGGTGCCGCGTATCGACGCAATGAAGCGGTCGGCGTGTATTGAGGGAGCGCGGATGGCTCTGGCCCGTGTCAAGACATACTGGCCGGAGATGAAGGCCACCGACGTTGCATCCCAAGATTCGGACAGAAGCCGAGTACCCGCCGAGCACTATTTTGAGGAAGTCCTGCAGGGCGCTCGTATAATAGAGACGCAGTGCTCGAAGGATATTATGTTTAAATGACATGTATGATTTGTGAAAACAATGTTTCAATATAATATAAGAGCTTTTTATACTTGTGCGTTCAAGTAGTAAACTACTCCCTGTGCGGCCATTTATGTATATGTATATATAACCTGAAAGATGGCAGTCCTTGGCTTCAGCCCCCACGCACATAGTGCGGGGGTGTTTGCAGAGAAGGCGCTTTTTCACACTTAATCCAACGTCTTGGTCCTATTAAGGAGGTGGTAGCGTAGCAAACTAGGCAACCAGACTATAATGCTTTATCACTTTCACTTAGCCATAGGAGTTTGAGGGTGGGGCTACTATATAGCCCCTGGGGCACCGCACTCTCCCGAGTTCGGGGTGCGTATGTGCCTGACCGAAAACCGGTCTTTGTTAATGCAGAAGAATTCTAAACATTCCGGTGAGTCATCAAGTGGTTGACCAGTCTCAGTTTTCGGCTTTCTCTACTGAGGTGCTCGCCCGGCCGAACCAGGGCACAATCGCAGTAGTTCTCCTAGTGCCGCGTTAGCCAATAAAACGGAACGTAAGCCAGCAAAACACAGGAGCCGGGCAAACCCAACATTTGACCAAAGACATGATTCGGAGCTGATGCATATAAGGCCTAACTCGAGACGCCGAATACTCCCTGAGGTATTCGGTCTTTATAAAAATGGGCAGAATAATGCCCTAAGCCCCTGGTGTCCAGGTACGCGCGAAATTCTGGTGCGGCCAATGCCAAAACGCCAGCCTCCTCCTCGGTTATAGTAAGAAACCGGGGGATGTATATCAACAAGAGACAGTAAAAAAGGTTTACGCAGGGTCTTAATCCGAAAAGAATCCTTGCAACGGGTCCCTACTGCATGTCTGCGCCTGTGTCTCCGTTGTGCCGTATCATGGACGGGTGTAGCACGTTGTTCATCTGTAAAAGAGAGGAACTTAGTTTGAAATAAGAAAGATCGTGCGAAAGAATGTACTTTATATTAAATAAACAGAGTACGATTCGAAGGAGTGAATAAAATTGAGCTTTATTGTCTCTTGTTGTACATGCATGCAGCCCCTTGTATGGGGGCATGCCGCTAGTAGGCGCCGGACTTGTCTGGCCGTGTCCGGTGTTTGAATGACCTATTCAGGTTCTTTGACTAGCGTAGCCGGATGGGTGTGGGGCAGTCAAGGCAGTCTCATGTTCCTCCGTGCTCGAGTAACACTTAATACTCCCTTTTAATGACATGATGCCGCATGGACCGGGCATTTTAAGTGTAAGAGATGCATAATGCGGTATTAAATTAAAGCGGGCAAAAGCTTCGCGTCCCAATAGTGCTTGATGGCTACTTTTAAACGGGGCGACATGGAAGATTAACTTTTCGCGACGGAAGTTGTCGGATGAACCGAACACAACTTCTAGCAGTATGGAGCCCGTATAATGGGCATATGGGCCTGGCATTACTCCTTTAAAGGAGGTGTTGCTACGGCGAATTTTGGTTGGGTCTATCCCCATCCTGCGGATTGTGTCCTGATATATCAGGTTTATGTCACTGCCACCATCCATGAGGACTTGTGTAAATTGGAATCCGTTGATTATAGGATCCAATATCAAGGCAGTCCATCCTGCGTTCCAGATACTTTTGGAATAGTCCTGATGGTTGAAGGTGATTGGTTTTGACAACCAGTGTTGGTACTCCGCTAGGGTAGTTTGTGCGGCGCGCATTCTAGTGGGCGCCGCTCTGTTTGTCCCTTTGATCACGTGAAGTGAGTTTACTGTTTTAACCTCTTGTGGGAAATTCTTTTGTTTTCCGGGGCTCTGCTTGTGGTGCTCGTCATCATCTTCACTTGGTGTGTCGAGCCCCTTGTGTTCGGCGTTGAGTCTGCCGGACTGTTTGAAGACCCAACAATCTCTGTGGGTATGGTTTGTAGGCCTCCCGGGAGTACTGTGGATTTGACATATCTTGTCCAAGATTTTGTTTAAGTTGGATAGCTCATCGCTATTGTCCTTAAGGGGCAGTTTTTTTATTGTTCTGTCGTGAGCTTTTGAATCCGGCATTGACTGCCATGCTCTTTGGACCGTTCCTTTTAATCCGGCGCTGGTCCTTGTTGCACCGTGGCTTCCCATTTCCATTCCTGACTTCGGATGTACTTGGGTCGCTGGTGCTGCATCTTGCTAGCCAGCTATCCTCTCCCGCGCAAAAGCGGGTCATGAGGCTTGTTAATGCGGCCATTGTTCTTGGCTTCGTGTCTGGCGAGCCATTCGTCTCGGACGTTGTGTTTGAAGGCTGCTAAGGTTTCGGCGTCCGGACAGTCGACTATTTGGTTCTTTTTAGTAAGGAACCTGTTCTAGAATTTCCGGGCTGACTCTCCGGGCTGTTGAGTTATGTGACTTAGATCGTTTGCATCCGGAGGGCGGACATAGGTCCCCTGAAAATTTGCCTGAAACGCATCCTCGAGCTCTTCCCAGCTTCCAATGGTATTTTCGGGGAGGCTTTTAAGCCAATGACAAGCTGGCCCTTTGAGTTTGAGGGGTAAGTATTTTACGGCGTGGAGATCATCTCCTCTAGCCATGTGCATGTGGCGGATGTAATCCTCAATCCAGACTCCAGGGTCTGTTGTTCCGTCGTATGCCTCTATGTTTACGGGTTTGAATCCCGCTGGAAATTCATGATCCAGCACCTCATCGGTGAAACATAGGGGGTGTGCGGCGCCCCTGTATTTGGGTGTGCCGTGATGTTCAGATATTTGGCGTATTGCATTGCTTTGAAGAGCTTGCTTTCTCGGCCTGTAGATGGACCTAACTGGGCCATCCTTTTGATGTGAATCCTTATGTGGATCGCGTATCGGCTTGTGTGCGACACCCTTTGCCGCTCTCTTTTTGCCGTGGGGTCGTCCATCTGACCGGGTGGCCCTCTTGCTTTTTGACTGTGGGGGCTCTATGGCCTCCTCATCAAATTTGGGCAGTAGTTTTCTCTTTGGGAGCGACTGTCGCCGTATTTGTCTGCGGTGTTGAATATTCTACTCCATTTGATGCTGAGTGCATCTTCCGCTGTTTTGAGCTTCCGCTTCTGCTTTTTCAGGCTATGCGCAGTGGCGACGAGCCTTTTGTGGAGGTTATTCTGCTCCAACAATTTGTCCGGCGTGAGATCGTCCGGACTGTTGTCTTCGCCGGGGACGGGTTGTTTATCCAAGTTGTCTTGTTCGGACGATTGTTTGATAGCATGTTCATCGTCCACCGGTTCGTCCTGCTCTATGGCTGGGTCTTTGTTGAGGCGGGACTTGGTTCAGCGTTTACGTTGCCGTTTGACTGCTTTTCGAGGGATTTATCCTTCGCAGCGTCCCGTTGTTCCTCGTCTTCATTTCCTTTAGGTGTATCCACCATGTATACATCATGGGATGAGGTGGTTGTCCAGCATCCTATAGGCGCTGGTTCATGGTTGTCTCCTACATCGTCGTCAATACCGTCGATGTCTTCGGAGTCGAAATCGAGCACGTCGTGTAAGCTTTTGACAGTGGCTACGAAGTGGGTGGTGGGTGGGCACTGAATTTCTTCGTCGTCTGCATCCCAACCTTCCTGACCGTAGTCCGACCATGGCTCTCCAGATAAAGAGAGAGACTTTAGTGAATTCAGGATGTCGCCAAAGGCCGAGTGCTGAAAGATGTCCGCGGCAGTGAACTCCATGACTGGCGCCCAATCGGATTCGATTGGCAGGGGCACGGAGGGTACGGAGTCCAGCACCCTGGAGTCAAGGTCTTCGCAAAGGACAGGGATGGAGTTCGGCTCAATCGCCGTAGAGATCGTAGCCCCCGAGGCGGCGTCCAACCACTCGTCCTCGATCGGGGAATCCAGCTCCGGATTAAGGGTCGGAGCGGATGCTGGTGCGGCCTCCAAGGCACTGTTCGGCAGCAGAGCTAGATCATACCCATCGAGACAGTGCGGCACGCTCGGCTGTGGCTCGAATCCGTCGAAGATCAAGTCTCCGCGGACATCGGCCGTATAGTTCAAACTTCCAAATCTGACCTGATGGCCAGGGGCGTAGCTTTCGATCTGCTCCAGATGGCCGAGCGAATTGGCCCGCAGTGCAAAGCCGTCGAATACGAAGATCTGTCTGGGGAGAAAAGTGTCACCCTGGACCGCGTTGTTGTTGATGATCGAAGGAGCCATCGGACCTATCGGTGACGACACAGAGGAACTCTCAATGAAAGCACCAATGTCGGTGTCAAAACCGGCGGATCTCGGGTAGGGGGTCCCGAACTATGCGTCTCGGCGGATGGTAACAGGAGACAAGGGACACGATGTTTTTACCCAGGTTCGGGCCCTCTCGATGGAGGTAATACCCTACTCCTGCTTGATTAATATTGATGATATGGGTAGTACAAGAGTATATCTACCACGAGATCAAGGAGGCTAAACCCTAGAAGCTAGCCTATGGTATGACTGTTGTTCGTCCTACGGACTAAAACCCTCCGGTTTATATAGACACCAGATAGGTTAGGGTTACATAGAGTCGGTTACAATGGTAGGAGATCTACATATCCGTATCACCAAGCTTGCCTTCCACGCCAAGGAAAGTCCCATCTGGACACGGGACGAAGTCTTCAATCTTGTATCATAGTCTTGGAGTCCGGCCGCGATGATAGTTCGGCTATCCGGACACCCCCTAGTCCAGGACTCCCTCACCCCTTCTCTCTTTTCTCTCATTTTTTTATTTTCTCTTTTCTTTATTTTTTTGGTGGGCTTATTTGGCCTCTTTCTTTATTTGGGCTTCTTTGGCCTCTTTTATTTTTCATAAAGTCCGAAGTCTCATCCCGACTTGTGGGGTAATCATAGTCTCCATCATCCTTTCCTCACTAGGGCAATGCTCTAATAATGATGATCATCACACTTTTATTTACTTACACTCAATATTACAACTCGATACTAGAACAAAAATATGACTCTATATGAATGCCTCCGACGGTGTACCAGGATTTGCAATGATCTAGCGTAGCAATGACATCAAAAAACGGACAAGCCATAAAAACATCATGCTAGCTATCTTACGATCATGCAAAGCAATATGACAATGAATGCTCAAGTCATGTATATGATGATAATGGAAGTTGCATGGCAATATATCTCGGAATGGCTATGGAAATGCCATGATAGGTAGGTATGGTGGCTGTTTTGAGGAAGATATAAGGAGGCTTATGTTTGATAGAGTGTATCGTATCACGGGGTTTGGATGCACCGGCGAAGTTTGCACCAACTCTCGAGGTGAGAAAGGGCAATGCACGGTACCGTAGAGGCTAGCAAATTGCGGAAAGGTAAGAGTGCGTATAATCCATGGACTCACATTAGTCATAAAGAACTCATATACTTATTGCAAAAGTCTACTTGCCCTCGAAGCAAAGTACTACTACGCATGCTCCTAGGGGAAGGGTTGGTAGGAGTTAACCATCGCGCGATCCCTACCTCCACACACAAGGAAGACAATTAAAAGAGCACCCCATGCAACAAATTTGTCACACAATTTTTACCATACGTGCATGCTACGGGAATCACAAACCTTAACACCAATATCCTTACTAAACACAACCATCTACGAGAACCTCCCACATATTATCATCTCTGTATCGCAAAACTACTTCAAGGAATCAAACATACCATATTCAGTGATCTACCAATTTTATGTAGGATTTTATGACTAACCATGTGATTGACCAATTCCCGTCATCTCTCTAAATAGATATAAGTGAAGCAAGAGAGTTTAATTCTTTCTACAAAAGATATGACCACGCTCTAACAAATTTATGTGAAGCAAAAGAGCATTCTACAAATGGCGGTTTTCTATGTAAAGAGAAACAGGCAATCCAAACTTCAAAGGATATAAGTGAAGCACATGAAGCATTCTATAAAGCCATACTCAAAAGATATAAGTGAAGTGCAATGAGCATTCTATAAATCAAACAAGGACTATCTCATACCAGAATGGTGCATAAAAGAAAGTGTAAACCAAATGCAAAAGACGCTCCAGGACTTGCACATATCGCATGAACGAAACGGATACGAAAACATACCGATACTTGTTGAAGAAAGAGGGGATGCCTTCCGGGGCATCCCCAAGCTTAGACGCTTGAGTCTCCTTGAGTATTTACTTGGGGTGACTTGGGAATTCCCAAGCTTGAGCTCTTGCCTCTCTTCCTTTTCCTCATATCGTGACCTCCTCGATCAAACACTTCATCCACACAAAACTTGAACAGAAAACTCGGTAAGATCCGTTAGTATAATAAAGAAAATCACTACTATAAGTACTATTGCAAACCAATTAATCTTTTGTTTTTGCATTTTTTATACTATAATATAGCTTTTCCATGGCTTAATTCGCTGATATAAATTGATAGTTTCATCAAAACAAGCAAACTATGCATCAAAAACAGAATCTGTCTAAAACAGAACAGTCTGTAGCAATTTGAACATTCACCATACTTCTGGTACCCCAAAAATTCAACCAAAATTGGGAAAAATAAAAATGTGTACAGAAAGACAGTGCAAAAAGAATCAGAACCCCTTGGCATTCCAGTTAAAAATGTAAAATCACGCACTACAGCCAAAGTTTCTGTCCTGCACCGTACAAACCAACAGGCATTGTAAACATACTAAAGGAAAACCTTGGCACATTATTTTTATAATACAATGGAATTGTACAACGGGATAATTATTTTTGATGAAAAGTTTCTGTAATTAAGATTCACAAAGTTTCCGTGAGCATGAACAAAGTTCAAGGAGCTCTCCCACTTCAACAATGCTTGTCTCTTTCACTTTCACTTTCCTTTTTGAAAAGTTTTGGGTTTCCCGCTTTATTTTTTTGTTTTTAAACTTTATGAAAGCACACAACATAAATAAATGACTCTCTAAAACTTTCGGGTTATCTCCATGGCAGCGCTTTCTTTAAAGCCATTAAGCTAGGCATATAGTGCTCAAGTAATGGATCCACCCGGATCCGAAGGTATATCAAAGCCAATTTTAATTAACAATGATTTGTAATTTAGTAGTGATCAAAAAGTAACATATATCAAGCAACAACGAAGTCTAACTCTCTTCCTATGCATCGGCATGTCATAAAAGAACAATTCATGCACACCAAGTAAAGGCCAATGCATAGTATAAGCAGTTTCTTGCAATTTCGTCGTATGGGAAACATAGAGAGGTGGAGATATAGTTCCTCTCTCATAATAATTGCAATTAGGAGCAGCAAGCAAATGCATATTATATCTATCAAAATCATCATGTGCAGTAGTAAAAGGCAACCCATCAATATAATCCTTAATAAGCACAAACTTCTCCGATATAGTGTAGTGTGGAGAATTCAAAAAGATAATAGGACTATCATGCATGGGTGCAATAGCAACAATTTCATGTTTAACATAGGGGACTATAGAAAGTTCATCTCCATAAGCATAATTCATATTGGCATCTTTGCCACAAGCATAACAAGCATCATCAAAAAGGGATATTTCAAGAGAATCAACGGGATCATAACAATCATCCTTCGGTAAGCACGAAGGGGAATTAAACAATGTATGAGTTGAAGAGTTACTCTCAATAGAAGGTGGGCACAGGTAGCTAATCCGCTCTTCCTCCTTTTGTTCTTCGCTCTCCTCATCATCTTTTTCATCCAATGAGATCACAGTTTCATCAATTTCTTCTTCTATAGACTCCTGCAAAATATTAATCTCTTCTTGGACAGCGGAGACTTTCTCAATAAATGCATCAATATTGTAGTTGTATTCATAATTTTTATAGCAATATCTAAGTATAGCAAAATTTTCAGGTCTGTAAACTGAATCATCAAAATCTTCAAACTCTTTAAACATAGATCCAATCTCATAAGCACCCATAAAAGCAACGAAATCTTCTATTTGTTCCACATCATAGTAATCATAGATACCATTAGCATAATAAGCCAAGGTTTTATTATCATTAAATTCGCATGAAAAGTGAAGGTGTGGAGCCTTCATCCTAGAGCAACAAGTAAAATCATATCTCAAGCATAGTTGCCTAGCATACCAATACAACATATAAATTTGATCCCATAATAGTTTTCCTTTTTGTGTCAAGCGATAATCCCTAAAGTATTCACGTTGATCCAACATGTCTCCCATAAAAAAATTGAATGGGGTTTTCTCAGGATTATCAAAGTAGTACATAATTTCTTTCACATAACGAGCATCGAGGGTTTTAGGAGGTTCCCCATCTCCATGAGTAGCACGTACACCTAATTTTTTTGGTATTTCGTGTTCCATATCCATAACTAAAGATAGAGAACAACTTAGAACAACAAATAAAATTTACTTAGTGATAAAGCAAACAAGCACACACGAGAATATTCACCCCACGCTATGACTCCCCGGCAACGACGCCAGAAAAAGGTCTTGATAACCCACAAGTATAGGGGATAATTGTAGCCTCTTTCGATGAGTAAGAGTGTCGCACTACTAGGAAAAGGGCTATAGATAGGATTGATACTAATGGCGCACCAGGTAAGTAGTGCGCCACTACTATATACTAATGGAGCACCGGTTGGAGGTGCTCCATTAGTGTCGAAGACACACACGGTGCGCCACTAGTATTGAATTTTTTTTCCATTTTTCCATACACTCTAATGGCGCATGGTGCCAAAGTGCACCATTAGTATATAATTTTTTTTTACTTTTTTGCAAAACTGCTAATGGTGCACCGTGTATATTTTCAAGGACACTTTTTGATCTCGATCTCGATCCCACCCACACCCTCCCCCGCTAGCTCCACCGCCGCCGACGACCCACCGCAACCTCCCCCGCTCCACCGCCGCCGACGAGCACCCCCCCCCCCCCCGCACCCTCCCCCGCTCCACCGCCGCCAACGGGCACCCCCCGCACCCTCCCCCGCTAGCTCCACCGCCGCCGATGACCCACCGCAACCCTCCCCCGCTCCACCGCCGCCGACGAGCACCCGACCCCCCCGCACCCTCCCCCGCTCCACCGCCGCCAACGGGCACCCCCCGCACCCTCCCCCGCTAGCTCCACCGCCGCCGATGACCCACCGCAACCTCCCCCGCTCCACCGCCGCCGACGAGCACCCCTCCCGCCCCCCCGCACCCTTCCCCGCTCCACCGCCGCCAACGGGCACCCCCCGCACCCTCCCCCGCTAGCTCCACCGCCGCCGACGACCCACCGCAACCCTCCCCCGCTCCACCGCCGCCGACGAGCACCCGGCCCCCCCGCACCCTCCCCCGCTTCACCGCCGCCAACGGGCACCCCCCGCACCCTCCCCCGCTAGCTCCACCGCCGCCGACGACCCACCGCAACACTCCCCCGCTCCACCGCCGCCGACGAGCACCCGGCCGCCCCGCACCCTCCCCCGCTCCACCGCCACCAACGGGCACCCCCCGCACCCTCCCCCGCTAGCTCCATCGCCACCGATGACCCACCGCAACCCTCCCCCGCTCCACCGCCGCCGACGAGCACCAGGCCCCCCGCACCCTCCCTCGCTCCACCGCCGCCAACGGGCACCCCCCGCACCTTCCCCCCGCTCCACCGCCGCCGCTGATGATATTTTCAATTAACAAATTTGAACATATTTTCTAAATAATTATTGTTGTTTTTATAAAAAAATATTACTGTTATGATTTAAACAAGTTTGAACATATTTAAACACAAATAAATATCAAACAGGATTTAAAATGCATAAAAAAATATTGGGGAGCCTGGGAATCGAACCCAGGACCTCCTGGTGTGTGTGCTGCGTACTGACCAGTCGGGCTAGTGGGCGGGTTCTTTTTGATCTCGATATCGATCCCACCCGCACCCTCCCCCGCTAGCTCCACCGCGGCCGACGACCCACCGCAACCCTCCCCGCTCCACCGCCGCCGACGAGCACCTGGCCCCCCGCACCCTCCCCTGCTCCACCGGCGCCAACGGGCACCCCCCGGACCTTCCCCCCGCTCCACCGCCGCCGCCGATGATATTTTCAATTAACAAATTTGAACATATTTTCTAAATCATTATTACTGTTTTTATAAAAATATATTACTGTTATGATTTAAACAAGTTTGAACATATTTAAACACAAATAAATATCAAACAGGATTTAAAATGCATAAAAAAAATATTGGGGAGCCTGGGAATCGAACCCAGGACCTCTTGATGTGTGTGCTACGTACTGACCAGTCGGGCTAGTGGGCGGGTTCTGTTGTAGATAGGGTTAGGTGGTATATATGTCGGGCTAGATTAAATTACTTATGGCGCACCCTCCGGTGGTGCGCCATTTCTATGGATGTACTTATGGCGCACCTCTGGGTGGTGCGCCATTGCTAAGCCTCCCCCACACTAAAATCCCCAATCCCCAATCCACACTCTAATCCCTCCCCTGCCTCACCCGCCGTCCCCGGCCGTACGTGCACCCGACCACCCTTCGCCGCCGACCACCTCCCTCACCGTCCCACCTCCGCCTGCGCCCGCGCCCTCGCCGTCCCCCTCCCCCGCGGCCCCGCCTGCGCCCCCCTCCCTCCCGAGCGCGACAGCTAGGGTTCCTAGCCACCGCCACCGCTGCCGGCCCACCGCCGCGGGCGCGCCCAGCCGGCCGAACCCTCCGCTGCCCCGCCTCCGATACTGGCTCCTCCAGCCCCGAAGCTGCGCCCCCGCCCGCCTCCTCCTCTCTTCTCCCGCGAACTCCCCCTACCCCCTCTCAACCGCCCCGTCCCCTCAGCGCCGCCCGCCGTCTCCCCGAACCCTAGCTCCGCCAGCGTCGGGGACGACCACCTCGTCGGCCTCACCAGGCCGCAGGCCCTCAAGCCCCACGCCGTCCTCGGCCTCGCCCTCTCCACCAGCGGCGCCCCTTCCTCCTCCCCTGCAGCGCAGCAGCAGCAGTAAACAGCCAGGTAAGATGATGATGCATTTTCATTCAGTCTTTCTATTTGTACTACTTGTTTGTTGTGAAGCTAAGATGATGATGCTATTTTCTTATATGGTGAAAATATACTCTAGTTCTCTTTGTGCTGTGTCACTCTGTTTTTCAAATGTATTTATTTGAGCCAAAGTCACTTGGAGGCCCAACGTATTTCAGTGTGTGTCCTTTGTAAACGAGGCATTTGACTTGATTGATCCCGGAAGGCAACGTATTTTGCAATCCATCTTCGTAGGAAGGAGTATGACAAGAACGTGCGACCCTCCCTAAGCCCGTGGTGTCCAGGTACGTGCGAAAATTCTGGTGCGGCCAATGCCAAAATGCCAGCCTCCTCCTCGGTTATAGTAAGAAACCGGGGGATGTATATCAACAAGAGACAATAAAAAAGGTTTACGCAGGGTCTTAATCTAAAAATAATCCTTGCAACGGGTCCCTACTGCACGTCTGCGCCTGTGTCTCCGTTGTGCCGTATCATGGACGGGTGTAGCACGTTGTTCATCTGTAAAAGAGAGGAACTTAGTTTGAAATAAGAAAGATCGTGCGAAAGAATGTACTTTATATTAAATAAACAGAGTACGATTCGAAGGAGTGAATAAAATTGAGCTTTATTGTCTCTTGTTGTACATGCATGCAGCCCCTTGTATGGGGGCATGCCGCTAGTAGGCGCCGGACTCGTCTGGCCGTGTCCGGTGTTTGAATGACCTATTCAGGTTCTTTGACTAGCGTAGCCGGATGGGTGTGGGGCATTCAAGGCAGTCTCATGTTCCTCCGTGCTCGAGTAACACTTAATACTCCCTTTTAATGACATGATGCCGCATGGACCGGGCATTTTAAGTGTAAGAGATGCATAATGCGGTATTAAATTAAAGCGGGCGAAAGCTTCGCGTCCCAATAGTGCTTGATGGCTACTTTTAAACGGGGCGACATGGAAGATTAACTTTTCGCGACGGAAGTTGTCGGATGAACCGAACACAACTTCTAGCAGTATGGAGCCCGTATAATGGGCATATGGGCCTGGCATTACTCCTTTAAAGGAGGTGTTGCTACGGCGAATTTTGGTTGGGTCTATCCCCATCCCGCGGATTGTGTCCTGATATATCAGGTTTATGTCACTGCACCCATCCATGAGGACTTGTGTAAATTGGAATCTGTTGATTATAGGATCCAATATCAAGGCAGTCCATCCTGCGTTCCGGATACTTTTGGAATAGTCCTGATGGTCGAAGGCGATTGGTTTTGACAACCAGTGTTGGTACTCCGCTAGGGTAGTTTGTGCGGCGCGCATTCTAGTGGGTGCCGCTCTGTTTGTCCCTTTGATCACGTGAAGTGAGTTTACTGTTTTAACCTCTTGTGGGAAATTCTTTTGTTTTCCGGGGCTCTGCTTGTGGTGCTCATCATCATCTTCACTTGGTGTGTCGAGCCCCTTGTGTTCGGCATTGAGTCTTCCGGACTGTTTGAAGACCCAACAATCTCTGTGGGTATGGTTTGCAGGCCTCCCGGGAGTACTGTGGATTTGACATATCTTGTAAAAGATTTTGTTTAAGTTGGATAGCTCATCGCTATTGTCCTTAAAGGGCAGTTTTTTATTGTTCTGCCGTGAGCTTTTGAATCCGGCGTTGACTGCCGCGCTCTTTGGACTGTTCCTTTTAATCCGGCGCTGGTCCTTGTTGCGCCGTGGTTTCCCATTTCCATTCCTGACTTCGGATGTACTTGGGTCGCTGGTGCTGCATCTTGCTAGCCAGCTATCCTCTCCCGCGCAAAAGCGGGTCATGAGGCTTGTTAATGCGGCCATTGTTCTTGGCTTCGTGTCTGGCGAGCCATTCGTCTCGGACGTTGTGTTTGAAGGCTGCTAAGGCTTCAGCGTCCGGACAGTCGACTATTTGGTTCTTTTTAGTGAGGAACCTGTTCCAGAATTTCCGGGCTGACTCTCCGGGTTGTTGAGTTATGTGACTTAGATCATTTGCATCCGGAGGGCGGACATAGGTCCCCTGAAAATTTGCCCGAAACGCATCCTCGAGCTCTTCCCAGCTTCCAATGGTATTTTCGGGGAGGCTTTTAAGCCAATGACGAGCTGGCCCTTTGAGTTTGAGGGGTAAGTATTTTACGGCATGGAGATCATCTCCTCTAGCCATGTGTATGTGGAGGAGGTAATCCTCAATCCAGACTCCAGGGTCTGTTGTTCCGTCGTATGCCTCTATGTTTACAGGTTTGAATCCCGCTGGAAATTCATGATCCAGCACCTCATCGGTGAAACATAGGGGGTGTGCGGCGCCCCTGTATTTGGGTGTGCCGTGATGTTCGGATATTTGGAGTATTGCATTGCTTTGAAGAGCTTGCTTTCTCGGCCCGTAGATGGACCTAACTGGGCCATCCTTTTGATGTGAATCCTTATGTGGATCGCGTACCGGCTTGTACCGCTCTCTTTTTGCCGTGGGGTTGTCCATCCGACTGGGTGGCCCTCTTGCTTTTTGACTGTGGGGGCTCTATGGCCTCCTCATCAAATTCGGGCAGTAGTTTTCTCTTTGGGAGCGACTATCGCCGTATTTGTCTGCGGTGTTGAATACTCTACTCCATTTGATTCTGAGTGCATCTTCCGCTGTTTTGAGCTTCCGCTTCTGCTTTTTCAGGCTATGCGCAGTGGCGACGAGCCTTTTGTGGAGGTTATTCTGCTCCAACAATTTGTCGACGTGAGATCGTCCAGACTGTTGTCTTCGCCGGGGACGGGTTGTTTATCCAAGTTGTCTTGTTCGGACGATTGTTCGATAGCATGTTCGTCGTCCACCTGTTCGTCCTGCTCTATGGCTGGGTCTTTGTTGAGCCGGGACTTGGTTCGGCGTTTACGTTGCCGTTTTGACTGCTTTTCGAGGGATTTATCCTTCGTAGCGTCCCGTTGTTCCTCGTCTTCATTTCCTTTAGGTGTATCCACCATGTATACATCATGGGATGAGGTGGTTGTCCAGCATCCTATAGGCGCTGGTTCATGGTTGTCTCCTACATCGTCGTCCATACCGTCGATGTCTTCGGAGTCGAAATCGAGCACGTCGTGTAAGCTTTCGACAGTGGCTACGAAGTTGGTGGTGGGTGGGCGTTGAATTTTTCGTCGTCCGCATCCCAAGCTTCCTGACCGTAGTCTGGCCATGGCTCTCCAGATAAAGAGAGAGACTTTAGTGAATTCAGGATGTCGCCAAAGGGCGAGTGCTGAAAGATGTCCGCGACAGTGAACTCCATGACCGACGCCCAATCGGATTCAATTGGCAGGGGCGCGGAGGGTACGGAGTCCAGAGAGGAGTCCGGCACCCTGGAGTCAAGGTCTTCGCAAAGGACAGGGATGGAGTTCGGCTCAATCGCCGTAGAGATCATAGCCCCCGAGGCGGCGTCCAACCACTCATCCTCGATCGTGGAATCCGGCTCCGGATTAAGGGTCAGAGCGGATGCTGGTGCGGCCTCCAAGGCACTGTTCGGCGGCAGAGCTAGATCATACCCATCGAGACAGTGCAGCACGCTCGGCTGTGGCTCGAATCCGTCGAAGATCAAGTCTCGCGGACATCGGCCGTATAGTTCAAACTTCCAAATCTGACCTGATGGCCAGGGGCGTAGCTTTCGATCTGCTCCAGATGGCCGAGCTTATTGGCCCGCAGTGCAAAGCCGCCGAATACGAAGATCTGTCCGAGGAGAAAAGTCTCACCCTGGACCGCATCGTTGTTGATGATCGAAGGAGCCATCGGACCTATCGGTGACGTCACAGAGGAACTCTCAATGAAAGCACCAATGTCGGTGTCAAAACTGGCGGATCTCGGGTAGGGGGTCCCGAACTATGCGTCTAGGCGGATGGTAACAGGAGACAAGGGACACGATGTTTTTACCCAGGTTCGGGCCCTCTCGATGGAGGTAATACCCTACTCCTGCTTGATTAATATTGATGATATGGGTAGTACAAGAGTATATCTACCACGAGATCAAGGAGGCTAAACCCTAGAAGCTAGCCTATGGTATGATTGTTGTTCGTCCTACGGACTAAAACCCTCCGGTTTATATAGACACCGGATAGGTTAGGGTTACACCGAGTCGGTTACAATGGTAGGAGATCTACATATCCGTAAAGCCAAGCTTGCCTTCCACGCCAAGGAAAGTCCCATCTAGACACGGGACGAAGTCTTCAATCTTGTATCATAGTCTTGGAGTCCGGCCGCGATGATAGTTCGGCTATCCGGACACCCCCTAGTCCAGGACTCCCTCACCCCTTCTCTCTTTTTCTCTCATTTTTTTTATTTTCTCTTTTCTTTATTTTTTTGGTGGGCTTATTTGGCCTCTTTTTTTTATTTGGGCTTCTTTGGCCTCTTTTATTTTTTATAAAATCCGAAGTCTCATCCCGACTTGTGGGGGAATCATAGTCTCCATCATCCTTTCCTCACTGGGGCAATGCTCTAATAGTGATGATCATCACACTTTTATTTACTTACAACTCAATATTACAACTCGATACTAGAACAAAAATATGACTCTATATGAATGCCTCCGGCGGTGTACCGGGATGTGCAATGATCTAGCGTAGCAATGACATCAAAAAATGGACAAGCCATAAAAACATCATGCTAGCTATCTTACGATCATGCAAAGCAATATGACAATGAATGCTCAAGTCATGTATATGATGATAATGGAAGTTGCATGGCAATATATCTCGGAATGGCTATGGAAATGTCATGATAGGTAGGTATGGTGGCTGTTTTGAGGAAGATATAAGGAGGCTTATGTGTGATAGAGTGTATCGTATCATGGGGTTTGGATGCACCGGCGAAGTTTGCACCAACTCTCGTGGTGAGAAAGGGCAATGCACGGTACCGTAGAGGCTAGCAAATTGCGGAAAGGTAAGAGTGCGTATAATCCATGGACTCACATTAGTCATAAAGAACTCATATACTTATTGCAAAAGTCTACTTGCCCTCGAAGCAAAGTACTACTACGCATGCTCCTAGGGGAAGGGTTGGTAGGAGTTAACCATCGCGCGATCCCGACCTCCACACACAAGGAAGACAATTAAAAGAGCACCCGATGCAACAAATTTGTCACACAATTTTTACCATACGTGCATGCTACGGGAATCACAAACCTTAACACCAATATCCTTACTAAACACAACCATCTACGAGAACCTCCCACATATTATCATCTCTATATCGCAAAACTACTGCAAGGAATCAAACATATCATATTCAGTGATCTACCAATTTTATGTAGGATTTTATGACTAACCATGTGATTGACCAATTCCTGTCATCTCTCTAAATAGATATAAGTGAAGAAAGAGAGTTTAATTCTTTCTACAAAAGATATGCCCACGCTCTAACAAATTTATGTGAAGCAAAAGAGCATTCTACAAATGGCGGTTTTCTATGTAAAGAGAAACAGGCAATCCAAACTTCAAATGATATAAATGAAGCACATGAAGCATTCTATAAAGCCATACTCAAAAGATATAAGTGAAGTGCAATGAGCATTCTATAAATCAACCAAGGACTATCTCATACCAGAATGGTGCATAAAAGAAAAGTGAAAACCAAATGCAAAAGATGCTCCAGGACTTGCACATATCGCATGAACGAAACGGATACGAAAACATACCGATACTTGTTGAAGAAAGAGGGGATGCCTTCCGGGGCATCCCCAAGCTTAGACGCTTGAGTCTCCTTGAATATTTACTTGGGGTGACTTGGGCATTCCCAAGCTTGAGCTCTTGCCTCTCTTCCTTTTCCTCATATCGTGACCTCCCCGATCAAACACTTCATCCACACAAAACTTCAACAGAAAACTCGGTAAGATCCGTTAGTATAATAAAGCAAATCACTACTATAAGTACTGTTGCAAACCAATTCATATTTTGTTTTTGCATTTTTTATACTGTAATATAGCTTTTCCATGGCTTAATCCACTGATATAAATTGATAGTTTCATCAAAACAAGCAAACTATGCATCAAAAACAGAATCTGTCTAAAACAGAACAGTCTGTAGCAATCTGAACATTCACCACTTCTGGTACCCCAAAAATTCAACCAAAATTGGGAAAAATAAAAATGTGTACAGAAAGACAGTGCAAAAAGAATCAGAACCCCTTGGCGTTCCAGTTAATAATATAAAATCGCGCACTACAGCCAAAGTTTCTGTCCTGCACCGTACAAACCAACAAGGATTGTAAACATACTAAAGGAAAACCTTGGCACATTATTTTTATAATACAATGGAATTGTACAACGGGATAATTATTTTTGATGAAAAGTTTCTGTAATTAAGATTCACAAAGTTTCCGTGAGCATGAACAAAGTTCAAGGAGCTCTCCCACTTCAACAATGCTTGTCTCTTTCACTTTCACTTTCCTTTTTGAAAAGTTTTGGGTTTCCCTCTTTATTTTTTTGTTTTTAAACTTTATGAAAGCACACAACATAAATAAATGACTCTCTAAAACTTTCGGGTTATCTCCATGGCAGCGCTTTCTTTAAAGCCATTAAGCTAGGCATATAGTGCTCAAGTAATGGATCCACCCGGATCCGAAGGTATATCAAAGCCAATTTTAATTAACAATGATTTGTAATTTAGTAGTGAGCAAAAAGTAACATATATCAAGCAACAACGAAGTCTAACTCTCTTCCTATGCATCGGCATGTCATAAAAGAACAATTCATGCACACCAAGTAAAGGCCAATGCATAGTATAAGCAGTTTCTTGCAATTTCGTCGTATGGGAAACATAGAGAGGTGGATATATAGTTCCTCTCTCATAATAATTGCAATTAGGAGCAGCAAGCAAATGCATATTATATCTATCAAAATCATCATGTGCAGTAGTAAAAGGCAACCCATCAATATAATCCTTAATAAGCACAAACTTCTCCGATATAGTGTAGTTTGGAGAATTCAAAAAGATAATAGGACTATCATGCATGGGTGCAATAGCAACAATTTCATGTTTAACATAGGGGACTATAGAAAGTTCATCTCCATAAGCATTCATATTGGCATCTTGGCCACAAGCATAACAAGCATCATCAAAAAGGGATATTTCAAGAGAATCAACGGGATCATAACAATCATCCTTCGGTAAGCACGAAGGGGAATTAAACAATGTATGAGTTGAAGAGTTACTCTCATTAGAAGGTGGGCACAGGTAGCTAATCTGCTCTTCCTCCTTTTGTTCTTCGCTCTCCTCATCATCTTTTTCATCCAATGAGCTCACAGTTTCATCAATTTCTTCTTCCATAGACTCCTGCAAAATATTAATCTCTTCTTGGACAGCGGAGACTTTCTCAATAAATGCATCAATATTGTAGTTGTATTCATAATTTTTATAGCAATATCTAAGTATAGCAAAATTTTCAGGTCTGTAAACTGAATCATCAAAATCTTCAAACTCTTTAAACATAGATCCAATCTCATAAGCACCCATAAAAGCAACGAAATCTTCTATTTGTTCCACATCATAGTAATCATAGATACCATTAGCATAAGAAGCCAAGGTTTTATTATCATTAAATTCGCATGAAAAGTGAAGGTGTGGAGCCTTCATCCTAGAGCAACAAGTAAAATCATATCTCAAGCATAGTTGCCTAGCATAACAATACAACATATAAATTTGATCCCATAATAGTTTCCCTTTTTGTTTCAAGCGATAATCCCTAAAGTATTCACGTTGATACAACATGTCTCCCATAACAAAATTGAATGGGGTTTTCTCAGGATTATTAAAGTAGTACAAAATTTCTTTCACATAACGAGCATAGAGGGTTTTAGGAGGTTCCCCATCTCCATGAGTAGCAGGTACACCTAATTTTTTTGGTATTTCATATTCCATATCCATAACTAAAGATAGAGAACAACTTAGAAAATAAAATAAAATTTACTTAGTGATAAAGCAAACAAGCACACACGAGAATATTCACCCCACGCTATGACTCCCCGGCAACGACGCCAGAAAAAGGTCTTGATAACCCACAAGTATAGGGGATAATTGTAGCCTCTTTCGATAAGTAAGAGTGTCGCACTACTAGGAAAAGGGCTATAGATAGGATTGATACTAATGGCGCACCGGTTGGAGGTGCTCCATTAGTGTGGAAGACACTAATGGCGCACAAGGCACACGGTGCACCATTAGTATTGAATTTTTTTTTCCATTTTTCCATACACTCTAATGGCGCATGGTGCCAAAGTGCGCCATTACTAGTTCTACCAAGTAATGGCGCACCTTGTAAGCAGTGCGCCATTAGTATATAATTTTTTTTACTTTTTTGCAAAACTGCTAATGGCGCACCGCCGCCGACAACCCACCGCAACCCTCCCCCGCTCCACCACCGCCGACGAGCACCCGCCCCCCCTGCACCCTTCCCCGCTCCACCGCCGCCAATGGGCACCCCCGCACCCTCCCCCGCTAGCTCCACTACCGTCGACGACCCACCGCAACCCTCCCCCGCTCCACCGCCGCCGACGAGCACCCGGCCCCCCGCACCCTCCCCCACTCCACCGCCGCCAACGGGCACCCCCCGCACCCTCCCCCGCTAGCTCCACCGCCGCCGACGACCCACCGCAACCCTCCCCCGCTCCACCGCCGCCAACGGGCACCCCGCGCACCCTCCCCCGCTAGCTCCCCCGCCGCTGACGACCTATTGCAACCCTCCCCCGCTCCACCGCCGCCGACGAGCACCCGCCCCCCCCCCCCCCCCCCCGCACCCTCCCCCGCTCTACCGCCGCCAACGGGCACCCCCCGCACCCTCCCCCGCTAGCTCCACCGCCGCTGACGACCCACCGCAACACTCCCCCCGCTCCACCGCCGCAGACGAGCACCCGCCCCCCCCCCCTGCACCCTCCCCCGCTCCACCGCCGCCAACGGGCACCCCCCGCACCCTCCCCCGCTAGCTCCACCGCCGCCGACGACCCACCACAACCCTCCCCCGCTCCACCGCCGCCGACAAGCACCCGGTCCCCCGCACCCTCCCTCGCTCCACCGCCGCCAACGGGCACCCCCCGCACCTTCCCCCCGCTCCACCGCCGCCGCTGATGATATTTTCAATTAACAAATTTGAACATATTTTCTAAATAATTATTGCTGTTTTTATAAAAAAAATATTACTGTTATGATTTAAAGAAGTTTGAACATATTTAAACACAAATAAATATCAAACAGGATTTAAAATGCATAAAAAAATATTGGGGAGCCTGGGAATCGAACCCAGGACCTCCTGGTGTGTGTGCTGCGTACTGACCAGTCGGGCTAGTGGGCGGGTTCTTTTTGATCTCGATATCGATCCCACCCGCACCCTCCCCCGCTAGCTCCACCGCGGCCGACGACCCACCGCAACCCTCCCCGCTCCACCGCCGCCGACGAGCACCCGGCCCCCCGCACCCTCCCCCGCTCCACCGGCGCCAACGGGCACCCCCCACACCTTCCCCCCGCTCCACCGCCGCCGCCGATGATATTTTCAATTAACAAATTTGAACATATTTTCTAAATAATTATTACTATTTTTATAAAAATATATTACTGTTATGATTTAAACAAGTTTGAACATATTTAAACACAAATAAATATCAAACAGGATTTAAAATGCATAAAAAAATATTGGGGAGCCTGGGAATCGAACCCAGGACCTCCTGATGTGTGTGCTGCGTACTGACCAGTCGGGCTAGTGGCCGGGTTCTGTTGTAGATAGGGTTAGGTGGTATATATGTCGGGCTAGATTAAATTACTTATGGTGCACCCTCCGGTGGCGCGCCATTGCTATGGATGTACTTATGGCGCACCTCT
The DNA here is from genome assembly GCA_963921465.1 of Triticum timopheevii. Classification (NCBI taxonomy): domain Eukaryota; kingdom Viridiplantae; phylum Streptophyta; class Magnoliopsida; order Poales; family Poaceae; genus Triticum; species Triticum timopheevii. The sequence continues at coordinate 12,701,196 of OY997274.1, forward strand.
GGGTGGTGCGCCATTGCTAAGCCTCCCCCACACTAAAATCCCCAATCCCCAATCCACACTCTAATCCCTCCCCTGCCTCACCCGCCGTCCCCGGCCGTACGTGCACCCGACCACCCTCCGCCGCCGACCACCTCCCTCACCGTCCCCCTCCACCCGCGCCCGCGCCCTCGCCGTCTCCCTCCCCCGTGGCCCCGCCTGCGCCCCCCTCCCTCCCGAGCGCGACAGCTAGGGTTCCTAGCCGCCGCCACCGCTGCCGGCCCGCCCAGCCGGCCGAACCCTCCGCTGCCCCGCCTCCGGTACAGGCCCCTCCAGCCTCGAAGCTGCGCCCCCACCCGCCTCCTCCTCTCTTCTCCCGCGAACTCCCCCTACCCCCTCTCAACCGCCCCGTCCCCTGAGCGCCGCCTGCCGTCTCCCCGAACCCTAGCTCCGCCGGCGTCGGGGACGACCACCTCGTCGGCCTCACCAGGCCGTAGGCCCTCAAGCCCCACGCCGTCCTCGGCCTCGCCCTCTCCACCAACGGCGCCCCTTCCTCCGCCCCTGCAGCGCAGCAGCAGCAGTAAACAGCCAGGTAAGATGATGATGCATTTTCATTCTGTCTTTCTATTCAGTCTTTCTATTTGTACTACTTGTTTGTCGTGAAGCTAAGATGATGATGCTATTTTCTTAGATGGTGAAGATATACTATAGTTCTCTTTCTGCTGTGTCACTCTGTTTTTCAAATGTATTTATTTGAGCCAAAGTCACTTGGAGGCCCAATGTATTTCAGTGTGTGTCCTTTGTAAACGAGGCATTTGACTTGATTGATCCCGGAAGGCAACGTATTTTGCAATCCATCTTCGTAGGAAGGAGTATGACAAGAACATCGGTTAGATACATCGGCTACTATGGATGAAAGTGTGGTATTTATACTCTGCCTTCGACAGAGCAGAGAAGCCAAATACTTGAACTATTATCTGGTAGGAGATTTATTTTAACAAGATAGAAGAAAACACCCAAGATGATAGGTAATAATACATTCATGTCTAAGACCATTGAGTGGTTGAACCGTATGCGGTGTGCCTATATATGCCTGTATATATTGCCCGTGGTTCGCCTAAGACACGACGAAATCACCATATGTGACTGAAAATATGGAGAAGAACTAGAGGCTTCTTGAGAGCAACCAGACAAACATTAAGTGAAATTAATTAGATTGTGTGTATAGTAGTACTACTAGTTTTTGCTGGTGTTTTTGCTGGTGAACCATACGACATTAAGTGAAATAAGTAGAAATTATAGTAGTTTCAGTTTCACAAATCAAGTTTCAGTTTCACAACCAGCTCAACACTAGCTACATACTGCTGCCAAATACTACCTCTTTAGAGGGTATACTGCTTTCTTTTCTTATCTTAAAACATGCTACAATGGGCAAAGCATGGATGGTTGCCTTTCGGGTGCATCATCCCACTAAGCCGGCCCGGCTGATTGCCTTTCGGGTGCGAATCAGCCACACGACATGTTTGATCGACCATGCCGATCCTTGTGCTTGCTGGTTTGGATATGGATGATTACTAGATGCCAGTTGCGCGCTTCTTCTTCTGGTCTGACCTGCACCGCCATTAATTAGTGTTAACTGTACTAGTATAATCAACTTCAGAGAGTGTCACACTCAGTTCAGCATCTGGCAGACCAAGTGGCACTATCAACTTGTCTTTATCTCCATTTTTCTTGAGCACACACCTATCATGTATCATGTATGTAGTAGCAACATGCTGATGGGGAGGTGTAGCAGGATCATGACAAAATGTGCTGCTATCTTATTCCAAGATGCACATTTTCTCTCAAACTGACATGTTCTTAATATGGACTCTGTTTGATGATAGAGGTGCAGCAGGATCATGACAAAATCAGCTGTTATCTTATTCCAAGATGCACATTTCCTCTGAAACTGACTGAACTGTTCTTAATTTTGCAGGTAGAGGGCAAGATAATTTGTTGATTGTTTGCTGTCATGTTGTTATTACTTCCATTAGGGCATCTGTTGGTTCATTAACTTTTCTAACATCTGCATATTTCAGGTTTCCGAGGAGGTAAAGGAAGTGAAGTTCAGACAGTGCAGTAGCAGCAACACCTTCAAGGTGAGAAATATGTTCCTATTTATCTTTTTTTGCTCAAGTTCTTCAGTACATCATATAATATAGAGAAGTGCAGATCAAGTGGTGCAATCATATACATCTGCCACTTAAGTCATCCTTCCCTTTAAGCAGAGTGATGCCTTTCAATGTCACACAATAATGTTTGTTGCAAGAACATTCTACTCTTAGTGTTCGTTTGTTTACTGCATAAAAATATATAGTTTTGCTGCTGTTATGCCTGTATTCACTGCTGCTGCTACTGTACTTGTGATGATGTTGTAGGTACCCCGAGAGGCCCTTGAGTTTGCCGGAATGTCGATTAACTTCCGTTCCGGCAAATTCGGGTACTCCATATGTCCTATTTTCAGCAAAGGTAATGCTGAAATTTTCCGTGAATTTTAGCATTACTTTGCTAAAAATAGGACATATGGGGTACTTGCGACTAATGCTTGTTATCATGCATGTTTTATGATCTGTTGTAAGGGTACTAATTGGTCTCTTCGGCTGCTTATCAGAGATGGCGGGAAGCAGCCACCGCCGATCTGCGACACCGCAGTACGAGTTGGATGCTTCCGAGTTCTTCACTATCATACTTGAGGCTTCAGTATCATCCATGACGCAGGTATATAAAACGAGAGATCTCCCCTTCACCCATCTCATTATGATATCTGTTGTTTGCTACATCACTCATTGTCTCAAACTGCAGAGGCTGCCTGACAGTTTTATGAACATGCTGATGGGTGAAGATCCGCCAAATAATGTGAAGCTGCGACAGGCCGACAGCAGGTTTCGCAGGCAGTGGGATGTGCAGTTGGTGATCAAGAAGGGCCACATGTACTTGTCTCGTGGGTGGGAGAAGTTCTACCGTGCCTACGACCTGCAGCTGGGGTACTTCCTTCTCTTCAGGTACGACGACGACGCCAACATGCTCATCATGAAGGTGTTCAACAAGACTATGTGTCGCATGCGCTATGCTGCCGATGATGATGTCGGTACATTCTGCCTCTTCTTATTCCTCTACATTTGGCTTTGTCTCACATCGATTGTTAACGGTCATTGTTGCATTTTGGACAGGTAATGGGAGCAGCAGCAGCGACACTGGCTACAGCCAAAGCAGCGGCGACTATGGCTGTAGCGAAAGTAGCAGCGATTCTGGCTGTAGCGAAAGCAGCAACGATTCTGGCAGCAGCATAGACAACAAGAAGGATGACCCGGACTGGAGTGCGGGAGAAGAGGAGCAGAGTGAGGATGAGGAGCTGCAGGATGACGATGGGCATCAGGCTAAGGATGACCTAGCGCTGGTGGTGGCTGACCAAGGGCAAGAGATGGTGGTGGCTAACCATGGGCAAGAGATGGAGGTGGCTGAGGATGACCTAGCGATGGTCGTGCCTGAAGGTGGCCTCGCGATGGTGGTGGTGCCTGACAATGACCACGCACCGGTGGTGGCGCCGGCGATCCCACAGCTGGGCGACATGACCACGCCAATTGTGGTAGAAGACTACATCCCACTGCCTCCACTGCCTCCACCGCCTCGCCGCTCTATGCGCATCAGGGAGAGGAAGGAGAAGGAGAAGAACAATGCATGAGAACTGAACTTTGCCAGGTATGTCAGATCTCCTATAGGTTAGCTATCCAAAATGATATATATATACTTAGTTACCTATGTTATCTCTAATATGCTTAGTTTCCTATAGGTTAGCTTCATTTTTACCTAAGTTGGCTCTAATATACTAACTTAGAGCTTATATGCTTAGTTTCCTATAGGTTAGCTCCAAAATAATTTATGTTAGCACAAAATGATCAAGTTTACATAATAAGCTTATAGTCTTTTTCTTATTCTTCTTCTTTTCCAAAATGACATAGGTTAGCTTCATTTTACCTAAGTTGGCTCTAATATACTAACTAAGAGCTTATATGCTTAGTTTCCTATAGGTTAGCTCCAAAATAACTTATGTTAGCACAAAATGATCAAGTTTACATAATAAGCTTATAGTCTTTTTCTTATTCTTCTTCTTTTCCAAAATGACATAGGTTAGCTTCATTTTACCTAAGTTGGCTCTAATATACTAACTTAGAGCTTATATGCTTAGTTTCCTATAGGTTAGCTCCAAAATAACTTATGTTAGCACAAAATGATCAAGTTTACATAATAAGCTTATAGTCTTCTTCTTATTCTTCCTCTTTTCCTAAACTCTTCTTTTTCTTCTTCTAGTGTTCTTCTTCTTCTAGTATTCTTCTAGTCTTCTTCTTTTTCTTCTTCTAACTTCTTGTTTATCATTTTGCAGATTTGATTTAATTGACGGAAGCTTGCGTGGATGGAGTGCTTCTTTTCCATTTGTGTTTTTATTTTGTATCAATGTGAAACTTTTGTGAATTGATGGATAACGGTGTTGGATGAACAATGTGAAAGTTTTGTAATATGTAACGATGGAACTATGTGTTGGCTATGTATGTATATATGATGGAACTTGTGTGTTGGTTATGTATGTATATATGATGGAACTTGTGTGTTGGCTATGATTGTTATATGGATGCTTGTTGTATATATATGTGTTGGATATCTCATAGGTGAAATAGTGACCTGAGATTAAGAAGAAAAAAATTAAAAAAATTGTTACTAATGGCGCACTACAATGTGATGCGCCATTAGTATAGAAGACACTAGTGGCGCACTGTGGGCAAAACTAATGGCGCACTACCTTGTGCGCCATTAGTATACCATATACTAATGGCGCACCAGTGGTGCGCCATTAGTAAAAAATAATAGTGGCATGCTACTAATGGCGCACTGGTAATGCGCCATTAGTAGGCAAAACCAGTGCGCCATTAGTAGGCTTTTTCCTAGTAGTGTTGGACCCAACGAGGAGCTAAAGGTAGAACAAATACCCTCTCAAGTCCTATCTGCCACTGATACGACTCTATGCACCCTTAGCGTTTGCTTTACCTAGAACAAGTATGAAACTAGAAGTACTTTGTAGGTGTGATAGGATAGGTTTGCAAGATAATAAAGAACACGTAAATATAAACTAGGGGCTGTTTAGATAAAGAAGCAATAAAGTAAATATAGCGAGTGTGGAAAAGTGGTGGCAGGAGTTGTGGAATTGTCCCTAAGCAATTGACTACTTTACTAGACCGATAGAAAGTTTTATGTGGGAGAGGCATAAGCTAACATACTTTCTCTTCTTGGATCATATGCACTTATGATTGGAACTCTAGGAAGCATCCGCAACTACTAAAGATCATTAAGGTAAAACCCAACCATAGCATTAAAGCATCAAGTCCCCTTTATCCCATACGCAACAATCCCCTTACTCGGGTTTAAGCTTCTGTCACTCTAGCAACCCACTATAAGCAAATCATGAATTGCAACACCCTATAGCGGGAATCCCTCACGCTTGCACGACACGGAGGACACAATGGGACAGCAACATAACCACAAGCAAACTAAACCAATCATAGCAATTCATCAATCATTGGTAGGACAACGAAAATCTACTCAGACATCATAGGATGGCAACACATCATTGGATAGTAATATGAAGCATAAAGCACCATGTTGAAGTAGAGGGTACAGCGGGTTGCGGGAGAGTGGACCGCTGAATATAGATGGGGGAAGTTGATGGAGATGTTGGTGAAGATGGCGGTGATGATGATGGCCCCCGGCGGCGTTCCGGCGCCCCCGGAAGCAAGGGGTAGAGAGCCCCCCTTCTTCATTTTCTTCCTTGACCTTGTCCCTAGATGGGAGAAGGGTTTTCCCTTGGTTCTTGGCTCCCATGGCGTGGGAGGGGCGAGAGCCCCTCTGAGATTGGATTTGTCTCTCTGTCTCTCTATGTTTCTGCGTTCTCAGATTCTGTCCTTTCACCGTTTCTTTTATATCCGGAGATCCGTAACTCCGATTGGGGTGAATCTTTCGCCCAGATTTTTCTCGTAAAATTATCTTTTTTGCGGGAAAAAAGAGCATCAACCGCCTTACGAGGTGCCCACGAGAGTCCAAGGCGCGCCTGCCCCCCTGGGGCACGCCCCCTGTCTCGTGGCCGCCTTGGGGACCGTCTCGCGTTGATTCTTCCTCCCAAAAATCACAAATATTCCAAAATAATTCTCCGTCCGTTTTTATCCCATTTGGACTCCGTTTGATATTGAGTTTCTGTGAAACATAAAACATGCAACAAACAGGAACTTGCACTGGATCAATATGTTAGTCCCAAAAAATAGTATAAAAAGTTGCCAAAAGTATATGGAAGTTGAATAATATTGGCATGGAACAATAAAAAATTATAGATACGACGGAGACGTATCACTCCTCTTGCTACCAATGAAGCCATCAAACAGGGAAGGCGAGGAGGATTGAGGCCATGTTTGTTTGGGTTTTTACTTCTGCTTTTGTAGTTTTTCCATTTGAAAAAAGCCAAAAAACTCTTAAATAGGTGCTTTTGCTTTGGATTTTGGCTTATACCATCATATAACAATATTGATTCATAAGCCCAAAGCCGAAGAAAAAAGTCCCTATTTAGGAGTTCTTGTGATTTTTTTTGAAAAAGTGGAAAAGATGTAAAAGCAGAAGCAAAAAAAACAAACAAAAAGGACATGAGGCGGCGACATGTATGGAAGCTGTGCCGGCGGGTCACACCGTGGGGTTATATCCCCAACAATGACCATTCCTGATAAGATGGACATGTCTCCGCTCCTCTTGCTACCAATGAGGCCATCAAACAAGGAAGACGAGGGGGACTGAGGCCATGTTTGTTTGGGTTTTTACTTCTGCTTTTGTAGTTTTTCCATTTGACAAAAAGCCAAAAAACTCTTAAATAGGTGCTTTTGCTTTGGCTTTTGGCTTATACCATCATATAACAATATTGATTCATAAGGTCAAAGCCGAAGTAAAAAGTCCCTATTTAGGAGTTCTTGTGATTTTTTTTGAGAAAGTGTAAAAGATGCAAAAGCAAAAGCAAAAAAAACCAAACAAACAGGACATGAGGCGACGACATGTATGGAAGCTGTGCCGGTGGGTCAGACCGTGGTTATATCCCCAACAATGACCGTTCCTGATAAGATTGGCATGTCTCCACTCCTATTGCTACCAATGAAGCCATCAAAGAGGGAAGACGAGCGGGACTGAGGCTATGTTTGTTTGGGTTTTTACTTCTGCTTTTGTAGTTTTTCCATTTGATAAAAAGCCAAAAACCTCTTAAATAGGTGCTTTTGCTATGGCTTTTGGCTTATACCATCATACAACACTAGTAGAAAACATGGCTTTCGTTCGGGCCAGGTAAGCCCATTAGTCCCGGTTCAGTCACGAACCGTTACCCATGGGCCCATTGGTCCCGGTTCGTGAGGCCAAGGGGCCTGCCTGGCCTCGTGGGGGCATTGGTCCCGGTTTGTCTCGCCCGTTTGGTCCCGGTTCGTCCCATGGGCCTCGCTCCTGGCCCACCACCATTGGTCCCAGCCTAAGCCGGGACCAAAGGGTTGTCTTTAGTACCGGGTCAAGCCACGAACCGGGACCAGCGAACCAGCTAGGGGAGAGGGCTTTTGTGCGTAAAACATTAAAAGAAAAAGAATTTTATAAAAAATATAAAAAAAGAAAATAAAAAAATAAGTATAAACAAAATAAAATAAATAAGTAGAAACGGAAAAACTTTAATAAATAAGTAAAAACAAAATAAACTTTAATAAAGTAAAATAAATAAACTATAATAAGATAAATAAAAATTGCAACAGTAAGTAGAAACAAAAAATATATATAAAGCAAAAAAAGAAAGAATTTTCATAAAGTAAATAAAAAAGCAAAAAATAAAAGAAAATAAATAAGTAGAAACAACAAAAACTTTAATAAATAAGTAAAAACAAAATAAGCTTTTATAAAACCTCTAGTATTATTGAAACTAAAATTATATAAAATTTATGCAACTAAAATTATCAACGTATTTTCTGTTCAAAACATTAAAAGAAAAAAGAATTTTCATAAAGAAATTTTTTGTTAGGAACTTTAATAGCAAAATTAATTATCATAAAGAATTTTTTGTTAGAAACTAAAATAACAAAATATGTTTCTGAATATAATGATAAAACACAGTAATATTAAATAGAAGGAAAAATAATCACTAAAAATCTATGTTTATAGTAAAGTTATTCAAAAACTAGTGATTCACACAAATTTAAAAAAATTCAAATTTAAACTATTCAAATTGAAAAACAAATGGCACTAACAGAATGTTTAAAATTTTTATTACCTAAAAGCAAAAGGAAGTAAAAAGTAAAGCAAAAAACAAAAGAAAATAAATAATGCAAAAAAAGAAAAAAAACTGGGAAAAATAAAAAAATGCCACCTACTGGGCCACTACGGCCTGAATACGACTAGAAACCCTACCATGGGCCAGGATTCAGGCCCGTAGAAGGCCCAGTAGGCCCAACAGGCATAGCAGTGACAATTATACCCGTAAGCCTGCAATTGAGAGGAGCTCGAGAGGGGTGCAGCAGTGGGGCTTATAAACCACTGCGCGCCCCTCTCAATTAGCGAGGTGGGACTAAAGTTTTGGCCACGGGCAGCACGAGGCCTTTGGTCCCGGTTGGTGGCACCAACCGGGACTAAAGGGGTTCATTGGTCCCGGTTGGTGCCACGAACCGGTACCAATGCCCCCCCTTTAGTCCCGATTGGTGCCACCAACCGGGACCAAAGGCCTCTGCTTCCCGCCCTTTGGGCTGCTGATAAGTGACCTTTGGTACCGGTTGGTGGCACCAACCGGGACTAAAGGGGGGCATTAGTCCTGGTTGTTGCCACCAACCGGGACTAAAGGATTTGGTATATAAGCAAACACTTGTGAAAATTTCACTTCTCATCTCGCAGTTGCCGCCCCGAGGACGCCGACGATAGCGACGCCGGCAGGCTGCCCCAACGCCGCCCGCCGCCCCCGTCGTCGCCGTCGCCGTCGCCCGCGCCTGTCGTCGCTGTCGCCCGCGCCCTCGCCCGACGCCGTCGCCTCCCCGAGGACTGCCCCGACGCCCTCACCGGCCCGCGGTCGCCCTCGTCGTCACCGCCCGCTCCTCCTTGTCGTCACCCCACGCCCTTGCCCTGCCCCGACACGCCGCCCCGGCCTGTGCGCCCCTACCCCGACGCCTCCCCATGCCCCCGGCCTGCCCCGACCACACGCCGCCGCCACGTTCGGTCCGATCGGCTTCCTCTTTGTTTTTTTCCAGATTTTTTGTACATATATATGATGATTTGTTTTTTGCATTTTTATAAAAATGTATATATGTATGTATGTTCTCTGTGTATATATGTTCATACATGCAAAAGTTAGATTTTTAGAAAAGTTTTATCTATGTATGTTCTCTGATTTAGTGCATTTTAGGTTAGTTTCATTTTTAGAAAAGTTTTATATATTTAGGAAGAAGGAAGAGAAGGAAGAAGGAACAAGAAGAAAAAGTTATATATATGGAAAAGTTACATTTTTAGGAAAAAATTATATATATAGCTAGGAAGAAGGAAGAAGGAAGAAGAAGAAAAACTTTTATATATGCAAAAGTTATATTTTAGAAAAGTTTTATCTAGGAAGAAGGAAGAAGGAAGAAGGAAGAAGGAAGAAGAAGAAAAACTTTTATATATGAAAATGTTACATTTTAGAAAAGTTTTATCTAGGAAGAAGGAAGAAGGAAGAAGAAGAAAAACTTTTATATATGCAAAAGTTACATTTTAGAAAAGTTTTATCTTGGAAGAAGAAGAAAAACTGTTATATATGCAAAAGTTACATTTTAAAAAAGTTTTATCTAGAAAGAAGGAAGAAGGAAGAAGAAGAAAAAGAAGGAGAAGAAAAAGGAAAATAATAAGAAGAGGAAGAAGGAGAAGAAGAAGGAGAAGAAGAGGAGAGGAAGAAGAGGAGAAATAAATAAGAATATGAAAAAAGAGGATAAGAAGCAAGGAATAGAAGAGAAGAAGAAAAAATAGAGTAATTTCTATTTTTTTTCTTCACCTCTATTCCTTTCTTCTTCTCCTCTTTTTTTTTCTTTTTTTCTTTATCGGGTATGTCGTTTTCGATATACCACCTCCCCGATAACTTCGACATGAGGGGGGGGGGGTCGATATACCCCCTTCCCGATAACTTCGACATGAGGAGGAATATTGGTCGAGGGTTTGAGGGTTGTCGAGGATTCGAGGGTTCGAGGGTCGAGGGTTTGAGGGTTCTATGGTCGAGGGTTCGAGGGTTGAGGGTCGAGGGTTCGAGGGTTCTAGGAATATGCAAAAGTTAGAATTTTTAATGTTCATAGAATTTTTTTGGTGATATTATTGTCGAATATGCAAACGTTTGTATGTTCATATGTAAAGAATATGTCAATTTTTTCGTAGTAGATGATGATGATGATATATGAAAACTTGGTCAATTTTTTCTGTTGTAATTTTGTTTGATGAATGTTTTCTGTTAAAACTCGTATTAAGTTTGTTCGATGAATGTTTCATGGGAGAGAGGGAGTAAAACCTCATCATACATGAGGGGGGAGGAGTCCCCCTCCGGTTCCTAACTCTCTTGGGAATTCAACATATATTCAACATGAGGGAGGGGGTCGATACCCCCTCCCCGATAACTTCGACATGAGGGGCGGGGTCGATATACCCCCTCCCCGATAACATTTTTTTCCATGTATGTATGTCTTTGTTTTCGATATACCCCCTCCTTTACCAAGTTAAAAGAGCGTTGTCGTCGAGGCCACCCCGAACCCTTTGAGCGTTGCCGAGGCCACCCCAAACCCTTTGAGCGTTGCCGAGGCCACCCCAAACCCTAGAGAAGCGTCGAGGCCATTAATTAATATAATTCCTTGTTGTGAATAGCTATAGCTAGGTCTACGTTTGCCACTAATATATCCATCTGTCATGTTTGTATAATAATTGCCACGTTGTAATATTTGCAGAAACTATGGAGCACGTCCGAGACGAGAAAGCAGGACGGGTCTTGGGGGACATAATCGCAGCCGGAGCTGATGTCATGTTGTATCTCAATGAAACCGATGGTGGAAGGAGAGGGTGAAGAAGCAGGCTACGGTTATCAAACAACAGAGGATGAAGGACATGATTATGATGGCTCCGGTGACCGAATGCCAGTGCAAGAAGGAGACCGTGATGATCACTCCGGTGACCGAATAGAGTCCGGCCAGGTATATATATTAATTACGCCTGTGCTGACTAGCTAATTGATGCATCCATTGTTTTGGTATCTACACATATTAACTCTCGTCTTTCTTCTTATTTCCAGCCCTCCAGATCGAGCACAACTTCAGTAAAGAGACGAGGCCCGAAGAAAAAGTTGCGCTCAGATGAAAGGTTCATGATCACAGCAATCGCGCGCGATGGCCAACCTATTGAACCCCTCCAGACCAAGGAGGCATTTACTGCTCAGTGCGGGGTTCTTGTTTGGGACATGATCCCAATCAGCATCGAGCTATGGAATCAGCCTAAGGATGAAGAGCTTCAAGTTTCTTTTGTCAAAGATAGAGAGAGAGAGGATCTTTGGAAAGTGCTGAAGGTAAATTTCACCCTACTGGAAGAGAAGGATCCGGAGAATCCAGTTATGGAGCCAATGATCAAGTCCTTTGCGTTCAAGAAGATGGTAGATCTATTCAGGAGGTGGAAGAATGAGCTGAAAGCAAAGTTTGTCGACAAAAAAAAATACACTAGAATTCATCGGCCGATTTGAGAAGCTCAGAGATCAATGGGACGCATTTGTGGCCAACAAGACATCGGAGATGAGTAAGAAGATGTCAGTGATAAACAAGATAAATGCTGCGAAGAAGGAGCATCACCATCGCACGGGGTCAGGTGGCTACCTCAAAGCCCGACCATTGTGGGCCAAGGCTGAGAACGACCTGCTTGATAAAGGGGTCGAACCAGAGACATTGAACTAGCCAGACCGTTGTCGGACTTGGTTCTTCTGGGTTGGCAGAACCTTAGACCCTGTAACAGGGAAGTGCGTTTGGACGAGGGAGAAACTGTGAATACCCCTCATGAAGCTTCAGCACTATATTAACGCAGGGCAGGAAGGGACGTTCGTTCCAGTCAGAGAGAAGGACGAGCTCACAATGGCCCTCGAGAATCCTGAGCACCCTGGACGGACACGAGGCATGCCGGGCTCTGTTCCATGGAAGGCTGGGTTTCCAGACACAGGCGGTTACAAATGCCAAGAGAGGAGAAGGAAGGTGGAGCAGAGCGAACTGCAGGAGCTGCACGCAAGGGTAAAGAAGCTAGAGGAACGAGATGCGGTTCGAAGCAAGCGACCTGCCGAAGCTACCCCCGAAGCTACCCTGCCATCTCAGCGGAGATGCAGCGTGGCCTCCACCGAGATGCTTCAGCTGGAGCCTATCTTCACGGCTCCTGCTAGCTACCCCGTGGATGCTATCATAGACACTACAAAAAAAAGACACATCCGTGACATTTTGGGCCGAATGAATTTTTTTTTCTGTCATACATATGTTACTTCTATGATGATAATTGTGACAAAACCCGGTATCATAATAGATGTGGTGGGCTCCTACTTCTATGACAAATAATGATGACAGAAAATGGGCTTTTCGTCCTGGGTGGGCCGGAGACTCAGCTGCATGACATTCTTTGGGCCGTCCATGACGGAAAAAACCATGGTAGAAGCGAGGGCGAGGAAAATTTCGGTGAGTTCCCGATTACGGTGGGAGGTCGGGGGCCGAGCGATGCGCGTTTCTCTCGTACACGTATGCACGTGTGTGCGTGGCATTGGCTCTAACTGAACCCGAGCGAGGCGTTGGGCTCTAACTGAACCCGAGCGATTGCACTGCAGGCTACGCGTTATTGAACCCGAGTGATCGATCGATGGCTGTTAACTGAACCCGATCGAGCGATTCCTTCGCTACTACTGCTAACTGAAGCCGATCGATGCTGCCTCTCTGGATGAACAATGAGCATTGCGGGGGGGGGGGGGGGGGTTGGATGAACAGTGAGCTATGGCGTTGCCTCTGGATGAACAGGACCCCATGGTGTGGAGCGCTGGATGAACAGGACGACCCCGTGGAGGGCTGGATGAACAGTAGATGGTGGAGGGGTGGTTGAACAATAGCTGGTGGAGTAGCGCGCAGTGGAGGCTGGATGAACAGGAGCCCGTGGAGGCTGGAGGAGGTCGATTGTAGCCCGTGGAGGCTGGAGGAGGTCGACGGTGGAGATGAACAATATCCCGTGGAGTACCATTTTGTGGTACGCCACACCCCTCCCGGTGAACAGGACCCCCGTTTCGACCGTAGTGCTCCAACACAAGTTCGTTTCGTCCATTTTGCGGTACACCACACCCCTCCCGATCAACAGGACCCCCGTTTCGACCGTAGGAGGTCCGTTTCCTCCGTTTTGCGGTAGGCCAGACCCCTCCTGATGAACAGGATCCCGTTTCGAACGTGGCCGGTGGAACACAAGGCTGTTTCCTCCGTTCTGCGGTATGCTAGGCCTCGTTTCCATCGCCTGTTCCGTCCAAGACGGTTGGCTCCCACGCGTTCCCTTGCCTCCCGATGAACACAACGCATTCCGTTGCCTCCCCATGAACACGAAGAGGACGTTGTTTCTCCATTCCGACCCAGCCATGTATATGAGCCCTGGCCATACGTATGCGTGAGTAGGCGTTCGAGACCCCGCCCCTATGTACGTACGTGGCCGTATTTTCTTCCTTGCACCCCGGCCGTTGTACGTACATGTACATGATACATGCGCGCCTCTACTACGACATGTGCGCGCCTCTACTACGACATGTGTGCGCCTCTACAACGACCAGTATGTACGTACACGTTCACGACCAGAATGACAAAGCTACGTACGCTTCGACCAGGTGGGTCCCGATTGTCAGACACTTCCTTGCCTGCGAAGATGTAGCTGGTGGGTCCCAGCAGTCAGGGGGGCGAATCGTTTTTTTTTTGCCTGGACGCACTTCCTTGCGTGCGAAGATGTAGCTAGTGGGTCTCAGCAGTCAAGGGGAAACGTTTTTTTCATGAAATACGGTGGCCCGTCCGGTGGGTCCCCACTGTCAGGTGGAGGAATAATTATTTTGCGCGTAATAAGGATGCACTTCCTTGCTGCGGCCGTGGTCCCAGCTGACAGCCTCTCCACGTACAGTCCACGTCCGATGGAAGCCATTCCTTGACCACGTTGACCATGCCGCGCCGAGAGAACCATGGTGGTGGAGGACGGTGAGGCCTAGTAAGGGGACGACGCGGAGCCGGGGAAGATGCGGCAGTGGATACCCACACGTAGAGGAGTACGAGGGTTCACTGGTTCGCTACGGTGTGAGGCTGTCGTCACCGCAGAATAACAGGGGGTGTGGGTGAGTAGAGGGATGGCCTGACCAACGATGGGAGTAGTAGGGGGCGGTGAGGCCTCCGCCGCATCGCAGCCGGCCACGAGAGGCAGGAGCACGAGGCACGACCGGCGCTAGTTTGGGCAGCTGGAGAAAGAAGACCAGAGGTTGAAGAAGCACTACGGCCGTTGGATGGACATCGTACGGTCACTAGAGCTAAAATCGTGCATATTGACTAAGTTGACAAAGCCCTCCATCCCCGTCAACTTAGTAGGCCCACAAGTCAGCCTGCCACTATACTGGGTCCCAGCTAACAGGGGGAGTATTCATTTTTTGTGCGTAATAAGGAGGCACTTCCTTGCGTGCAAAGATATAGCTGGTGGGTCCGAGATGTCAGCGATGGTTATGTTTTTTTCTCCAAATATAGAGGCCCTTTCGGTGGGTCCCTGATGTGAGGTGGAGGAATCATTATTTTGCGCATAATAAGGAGGCATTTCCTTGCGTGCGGCTGTGGACCCAACTGTCGCCTCTCCATGTATAGTCCACTTCAGATGCATGTCGGTCATTGACCTCGTTGACCAGGCCGCAACGAGAGCACCAGGGTGGTGGACGACAATGAGGACTAGGAAGGGAACGACTTGGAGGCAGGGAAGACTCGGCAGTTGTTTCCCACGCGGAGGGGAGTACGACTGTACGAGGGTTTACTGGTTCGTCTGCCGTCGCCGGAGAATAACAATAGGTGTGTGTGAGTAGAGGGATGGCTAGGCCAGCAATGGGAGTACGGTGGGGCCGTGAGGCCTGCGCGGCAGCACAGCCGGCCGCGGGGAGGAGGGAGCAGGCAGTCCCGCCGGCGCTTGTTTGAGCGGCTGGAGCAGGAAGAGCAGAGATTGAAGAAGCACGACGGCCGTTGGATGGACATTGTACGGTCACTGGAGCTAGAATCATTCATATTGACTAAGTTGACAAAGCCCTCCATCCCCGTCAACTTAGTAGGCCCACAAGTCAGGCTCCCACCATGGTGGGTCCCAGCTAGCAGGGAGAGTCTTCATTTTTTGTGCGTAATAAGGAGGCACTTCCAGTGGGTCCGAGCTGACAGCGGGGGGAACGTTTTTTTTCATGAAATACGATGGTTCGTCCGGTGGGTCCCAGCAGTCAGGGGGAAATGTTTTTTTCGTGAAATACGGTGGCCCGTCCGGTGGGTCCCAACAGTCAGGGGGAAACGTTTTTTTTGTGAAATACTGGTGGCCCATCCGGTGGGTCCCTGCTATCAGGTGGAGGAATAATTATTTTGCGCGTAATAAGGTGGCACTTCCTTGCGGCTGCCGTGGACCCAGCTGTCAGCCACTCCATGTATAGTACTCTTCTGATGGAAGTCGGTCGTTGACCACATTGACCACGCCGCACCGAGAGCACCACGGCGGTGGACGACGCGGAGCAGGGGAAGACGCGGCAGTGGATGCCCACGCGGAGAGGAGTACGAGGGTTCACTGGTCCGGCTGCGGTGTGAGGCTGCCGTCGCCGCAGAATAACAGGGGGAGTGGGTGAGGGGAGGGATGGCCTGGCCAGTGGTGGGAGTAGTATGGGGGCGGTGAGGCCTCCGCGGCAGCATAACCGGCCATGGGGGGCAGGAGCATGTGGCACTACCGGCGCTGCTTTGGGCGGCTGGGGCAAGAAGACCAGAGGTTGAAGAAGCACTACGGCCGTTGGATGGACATCATTGACCACGCCGCGCCGAGAGCACCAGGGCGGTGGACGACGGCAAGGCCTACGAAGGGAACGACATGGAGCCAGGGAAGACACGGCAGTCGCTGCCCACGCGATGGAGAGTATGAGGATTAACTGGTTCGGCTGCCGTTGCCTGAAAATAACAGGAGGTGTGGGTGAGTAGAGGGAGAGACAGGCCAGGGATGCGAGGATGATGGGGCCGTGAGGCCTGCCCGGAAGCACAGCCGGCCACAGGAGGCGGGAGCAAGTGATTCTAACGGCGCTGGTTTGGGCGGCTGGGGCAGGAAGATCAGAGACTAAAGAAGCACGATTGCCGTTAGATTGACATCTAACGGTCTGACGCTGGTAGAGTCGATTGTTGACTAAGTTTCTTTTTTGAGAAACCTTGTGTACGCATGAACTTAGTAGGCCCACAAGTCAGCCCCCAAATCTATGGCAGACAACATAAATCCCATTTGCTATTTTTTATAATTTGTAGCCCATTTGCTAATTCTTAAGTAATTTATTACAGCCCATTTTCTGCCCAGGACCACGGTCAAAAAGTTCAACCTTATTTTGCATATTTCGGTGGAGTCCGAACTGTTGTAATCCCGAAATGATAATCATTTTTTTAAGAACTTATTGATTTGCCAAAAAAATCGTTTTGTTTTTGTAAGAAAATAAGACGTGGGACAATTGAGTTGGTTTAAGGGAAAACCAGTGGTAAAAAATTCAGCGCTGGGTGGGAAAAAACAACAAAAATAAGGATGTAAATATGAAAAGGGAATTTTATGTGTTTTCAATATAATGATACGTGTATATGAACTAGTGAAACTATAGGTAGAGATTAGAAAACGGATGTAGGACATGCGTTTCAAGAGGAAAATAGAACTGGGCTGTGTGTTTGATTCAGTAAAAAAACTGCCCGCAGATGTTGTAAGACAAAATATAACTAACGCTAGCGGGCCAGAGGCTAGTAGATACCTATTGGATCTTTGTGCCCCGTTGTCGTCATGGGCTGGGCCTGTTAAAAACAAAACCAACCCTGGGCAGTCTACAGCCCAGTTGAAACTTGCTCGACCTGAGAAAACAATATACGTGCTCAATAAACGAGAGAATTCTGCATGTATAGACTGATAACTGGGATGCAACAGGGATATTGTTTTTTCATCATGATAATAAGTGCATGCACTTGTTTCGAAAAAATTGGAGAACTTGGAATTCGAACGGCAGGTGCTTATGCTACCCATCAAATAAAAATCAGGTGCCTGAAAATTTGTTTCGAAACAAATGATTCAGCTTTATATCCACGTCGACCCTCGGCATGATAGTTGGAAGCAAATGCAAGTTCATACCAAAAGATCGTTAACAGCAATACCAAGTTGCGGACGACAAGGTAGTACAACTACCAATACCAAACTAACTTATAATGTTTTTACTCCTGGCCCTACTGTTCGTCTGCTAGAAATCTTGCAGAGGACTAGCTCCCACTCCTTCTCTTGCTCCAGGTCCCCGAGGTGGTACTGGTGCATCACCCAGTTGGTCCTTTGCTGGTCGAAGTTCTTGTTGGTGTGCAACACCAGAACCTTTTTTGCTGCCCGTCTGCCAGCCGTTGACCATCACCGGCAAGGTATTGCCGGTCTTGTGCCACATCGCGTGCATGCCGCAGTCCAACTGTATCTTGCGACGTGTCCACGTGCCCCTTTTGAACGCCCTAGAATTGCGCTGGAAGAAATGCTTCCTTAGGCCACTCAGTGTGATACCTGCAGTATTGTGGAATACAAGTTTTAGTGTACATAGTTGGCATTTTCATAACATCTTTGGCATGTTGCAGTCACTTGTTTCACTTTTTATTAACTGTCAAATTGTAATTGCTTCACCAGGTCTGCGTCTAAAAAGAAAAATAGAGCTAGAAACAAAGGAATATGTTTCTGCAAGTATACGGCCGAGCAGTGTCTTACCTGGAAGTTTCTCAGGTTGGGTGTAGCATATGCCGTGCTCACTGTCGATGGTTGGTATGAACAAATCGACGAGAGACTGAAATTTCGCGCTGTCAGCACTCACTTTGGCCTTAAGGTGCTCGATCAGCTCCTGATCCGTGGGATCAAACTTGACGCCAGCCGGCAGCACCGGCCAATCCTTCTTCGACTTGCATCGGTAATTCCAGTTATATGGTACTCAATGTATGATCAATCGACTGTTTTAAGTGAATGATGAAAGATTTTGATAGATAAATGGTACTCCAAATCTGAAGTCCAGAATACCCAAACACGCCACCGGGATTCTTGTGTCACCTCACGCGCAGTGTGTTGTCACGTCAATTCAATGTGTGGACATGATGAATAATTTGACCGACGTATACTAGTACTGCTACTGTACTACTTACTAGTCGTATTTAGTGTCATAATTTATACATAGGTTTAACTAACAAGTCGTACAGCATCTCCATCATCATTATCAGTACATCCTACGCAGGTGAGTTAGGAAGGATGCACTTGATCCCAGGAAGGTATCTATCCTTCAAACCAGAGGAGTGCTTCAAACTAACAACAGTACATAATATCCAACAAAAGAGGGTCGTGCTACATCAGTAGAATACATGGCTCAGTCTAGATATCAACACGAATCAAGTTGTGCATATTTTCTGTTGGCATGAACCACATCGCTGCATGTCGGGTTTGCAAAAGCCATCCATCGCATGGAAGCTTGATGCCTTTCACACACTGAAGATTATCTGGCAACAAGCTGTGTCGACGAATCTCTGGATATGGTGATTCATGAAACCCATGGTATGATGTGTAAACACAGTCCCCCCTCACGAATGGAAGTTGCATAGCATGGTAATCATCACCGGTGATATGATCGATGATTGGTTGGATGACCGGATAATTGATCCCGAGGAACAAGGAGTGGTTGCCGAGGCTGTAAACCCGCCTCCAGTTGAATACGCCTGGCCCAACGGAGTTGGGATCTTTCTCGAACACGAATCAGCCATAGCCATCAATGTCACCAACGCCCCACACATTGTACTGCATGTGGTTTGATGTAATGGTTTGGTCAATTTGGTACGTGCGAATGAGAATCAAATGACCGCCATCAGCTGAACGAGCGATAAACCACCACCCATCGGTTGGTATGATTCCAGGTCCTGGAATCATGAAGGCCAGCGCATTTGCGTCTGCTGCAACAATTCAAATTAGAGATCAAAAGGACAAAAATAAACAATCATGTTCAGAGTATGTGTGGAATTAATATTATTATAACAGTGACACATATCATAGAAAGAGAATTGCAATGCCGTGGTCATAATCGTACCCTAAGTTAAAAAAATAAGCCAATCGCTTTCATATTCTAGCAATATGTCATGGTTCAAACATCATGTAACAATGAGAGGAAAACAGCTATGACAGCGCCTACTCATATTCTACCATAGCACTTACTACTATGTTCTCATATCAACTCTAAGAAATAACATGCGTTGTTATAAAAATCTTGTAAATGAGAGTAACATATAGCAATCATGATGTTATGCTCATAATATGTATTCTAACAATCATTAGATACCAATTGTTCTCATATCAACTCTAACAATAACATGTGTGGTCATAAAAATCTATGAAATGAGAGGAACATATAGCAATGATGTGGTTATAGACATGCTATGTATTCTAAATTTGTAACAATGAATAGGCAGTCATATTCATAAGGTAAAGATGAGATGAGATAGAACAATTACATGACCATAGATTCCACCCGTATAGGCAGCCAATCTGTGCGTCGACCGCGTAAACGATGCCATCATGCACTATAGCATCAGACAGAAATGTTGCCTCAACAGGATTGATGATGAGCCATAACCATGTATGGCGACCGGATTCCAGATAGACTAATCCCATGTAGAACAAGGCAATGAGCTTGTAATCCATGTAGTCTACTGATGGTGTGGGCACTTCGCAAATTACAACTTTCTGCAAAAAGAGGTCGAGCCAAAAGCTTGACGCATCTCGTGTGTAGTAGGAAGGAGTGTCCGGCGGGCTCCAAGGCTCGATGGCGGCGATATCCAACGATGGAAGGGTGATCTCTCGCTGGGTGTAGATATCCACGAGACGCCACAGACTACTGGATTAGTGGATGAGGACAATCCAGTTGGCCTTCATGCCCGCCCAGTAGTGGCCGCGCATGAAGGACAGGTGGATGGGTAGTGGTAGCAGGTCGAAGGGCAGCACGACAACCTCCGTAGGATCGTCAAGTTGGTGTCTGGGCCACCTGCGAGGATCGGGCATCAGCAAGCAGGGTGTCTTGAAAAGAGCCGGCTGGTTGCAGACGAGTAGACGGTACAAAGACACTGAGCATGCGGCCAGACGGACGGTGCTGAGTAGGTCCATACGACTACAGATCTGCTCCAAGAGAACATCGGGGACGGAATTCCAATCGCGGATCTGCGTGTCAGTCGGTTCTGCCATTGGGTTTTTCGGTTCCTGCGAGCCAACGGGGAAGTGGATTCGGGCGGGCGAGCGAAGAAGCTTCTCCTCGTGTGGCCGAGCAGTGAGCGGGGGGATATGGTACGCGCGAGCTACCAAGGAAGATGGCGCGAGCGGGCGAGCAGTGAGCGGGGGTAAATGGTGTGCGGCCGACGATGGGGAAGAGAGGAGGAAGAAGAAGAGAGGAGGAAGAAGAGTGGAAGACGGGGAAGAAAGTGCATTAAATCTCAATTCTACTAGTACTACTACCAGGATATACCGTCCTTCAGAGTTTAAATAGTTACACCGATGACATGTGGGTCTACCACAAGAGGGCCCATATGTCAGTTAATGGAGGACAGAGGTGCGTAGGCGTATTTGCGGAAGCGTGCTCTACTGGCAATCATGATGGCAATACTGGGTAAGGCTGATTTAGTAACACCAACACGCTGGTTCAGCTTATTAATTACGTGTCCCATCTGGTGCAGCGTGTATTGTCACTTCACTGTGAAGACTAGTTGAATAGTTCTCTCTGACCGAGATGGGGAATAATGGATCGCGAGGACTTCCTTTCTACAGTATCCCTATGCCTCTACGCTCACTTCACTCATTTTGCTCCGTACCTAGTCACTTGTTGAAATCTGTAGACAGACAAATACTCCATATTTGGGAACAGAGGGAGGCTTTTACTCCGTATTTTGGAACAGAGGGAGTATCACCATATGGAGGGAACAGAAGAAGCTTGAAATATGAACATGTCAATGGGAGGGAGTAAGCCCCATGCATGCATGCATGCATGCAACATGCATCACTCACACGTACACATGGACGCACGCAACACTCACGCACCCATGCGGCACACAACACACGACACAACACACACGCTCATGCTCAAGTGCTCAACCTACTCCCTACGTCCGTGAAAGACTATACATTTAGAGATTTACACATTGACCAGGGCATAATTAATGCCCAAAAGTAGCAGACTTATGTGTGCATGCGACCACTGAGAGAAGAAGATGAAATGAAGGCCGTTGCATGCTATAATTAAGGATAAACATGTAGCCTATACCTACAACACAAGTTGGTGCATTAGTCAATCAATATCGATTTAGATTAAAGGCTAAATGCATTGGAAGTGTAGATGTACATCATGTACTACACTCTTTGTTTTATAGCCGATGTACACTCTTTGTTGGAATACCAAGGGAGTACACATGCATGCACTCACATACACATCCAGGGCGGTTCGCGCGCAAGGGTTGGACTCGTGTCGCGCCTGCATAAAGTTTTGTTTAACTGATTTCTTTGCTCTGCCAACTGACTGTGGGACCCAGAAACCAGGTGACAATTTAACCAGTCAACAAAGTGCCACGTCGACTATGTGGCCGGTCAGTAGGGTGCAATACGGTGCTCTACGATGAGCTAGTGATCGTATAATCACCGCAAAACTATATATAGTGACCGTAAAGAGCGTATTGTTACATACGTTGACCGCCAGCATATTTTTCTCGTTTCAAATTAAGCCATATTAATCGGAAAGGACGTAGTATGGACTACTAGTACTAGTACTACTTTGATGTGTCCCGTCAACTCGCTGAACGAGGAGAAGCTTGCTTACTACGCCTCTCCCTCGCCCACACGTGCGGTGGTTCGAAGGATGAGGAGAGCGTTTTGACTACAGCGCCCTCTCCCTCTCCCTCTCCTTCGCCCTCGCCCTCGCCCTCACGGTGGACGTGCATCAGTTCAATCGGTGTCAGATTGCCAGAAGCATATTGTACTGTAGTATCATCATTGTTGGACCTTCCAAAGAGGCGAAGAGCCAAGTGCAAAGTTCACACGAGTACGAACTGTTGAACGCCCCGAAGAGGCAAAGAGCAAATCGCAAGGTTTTATAGGAGTTGTCGTCCTAGTAGGAGTGTACTACAACTATAGTGAACGATGGTACTGTATGATGCCGCCACGTCACGTATATCCAAAGCTGTGCCACCTTTTTTTTCTCAAAGAGCGTGTTGGAGCCTGTGCAACAACCACACAAGTTGCACGTACACATAACACATTTACTAGTAATAAATTCTAAAGGACAAATGCCAGTATGCCACACAATTTCATCTCCAATTCATGTGATAAATTTGCTAACGACTAGTCTACATATATTCACAGTGCTACCGTTCACAATTACCGTACTCCACTTACACGTTATAGATGGGCTACATGTCCTCCTCTAGGTTCCAGTCCCAGGTGTTCTTCATGGATGGCACGATCCATAGCGGTGGGCAACGGGAATCATTGTCACAGCTTTCTAGTCCGGTTCCACACGATGGAGACTCATCCAAGCTGAAGCGGCATAAATCAGGGATAGCGTGTCCCAACATGTTGTTCATCCGGCGGTGCGCACTGAAGACACAACCATGCTTCATGAATGGCATGCCTTCCGTGTTGTGCATGGAAGGTGGCATCCGCTTCACAATGGGGTAGCTGTCCCCGATGAAAAGCGAGTACTCTCCAAGAGTTATCCTCGGCACCCACGTAGCATCACGGGGGTCGAACTTCGCGCCGTTCATCTGGTACACGTGGCATCCCAGATCTGGACACATGGTGACGTACATAGTCAAGATCCATGCATAATAATGTTGTGCTCAAATATGGCGGTCAGTAATACTGTGCAGCAAATAGTACTACTCCGGTATAGAGGAAGTAAAATAATCGGCTTATTATATGTAGCCACTCTTGGCTACATGGATGAGATAGTAAGACATGGAAAAACAAAAATGGTGGCAGCTAGTGGGTTCAAGTCTTCAAGGGCCTAGCTAGCTATACGTGTCCTCCAAGGTAAAAAGTACTCCTACTAGTACTACTAAGTATACTACTAGTACAACAATGAAAGAGAAGGCGAGAGGGTTAAAAAATGGAATACGTGGGTAGATGGTGACGGTCCGATCATGGTAGATTGTGTGACCATGTTGCACATCAGTGGTACCATGGGTAACGACTGCTAAGATAGTTGATCCCAATATGCCAAAGTCGGCTACAAGGTTCCAGGTTAGACCGAATCGTGAATGCAAATGCACATCCAGGATCGGCGATCTTATTCTGATTGGGGGATGACCGGTCCCTGCAAAATAATGGAGTACCGTTAGGGATGCAAATGATGGTTTGTGCATTCCGTTTGTAATCTCCCATACCGTAGGATGGCAACCAGATGAAACAAGTCCCCTGGCTTGTCACCGTGAAGATGCGGCCTAGATGGCGCACGGCGTCTTTGAACGTGTAGGGGTACAAATCTGCCGCCGCCAACATGTGCTAGCCTCTGCCGTTGCTGCCTCTTGCATTGATGGCAATCCTTATGTGGAACACCGTGATGAGATAGTAATCGTCGTAGCCGTGTCGCTTTGTCGGCGGGTCCGCAATTGCTATCTTCTTCAATCTCATGTAGGCATCATCATACGTATTCAAGCTCAGCCAGTCCGGAAGGCCGATCCCAATGGTGGAGAAGGGGTCTACCGGAATGGCCGCACTGCTGTGGATGTTGTGCAAAATGATGGTGGTATCCGGCCGGAGGTATGCAAGCCAATCTTCATTGGCACCAACCCAGACCTATATACAAGACGGTGGGCAGCGGAGAAATTACGGGATGGAAATGGAATAATTAAGTACTACATGATCAAACTCCATTACTGACCTGCTCATCGGACAAAATCCGATTACCTCTGAACGTCGGCAACTCTAGTGGAGTCAATGTGCAACCATGTCCAGGGAGCGGTGGACTTTTCGAAGGATTGTCCCATAGAAGAACCTTCTCCTCGAGGACGCATGGAAGACCAACAAGCATGGCCTTTTCCCAAGCCTGTTTAAGCAGCGTCTTGAAAAAGTTGGTGCAGGAAGCACCGAGTCTTGCGGCGGTGAGGACGTCGGAGCGGCATGCGATTTCTCCTAGAGGATCATCGTCCAAGATCTCCCAGCCCCGACGAGGAGGAGAACCGCCTGGCGAATCCATGGGAGCATCGATGAACTACCTTCTCTTCGGGGGAGGGGAACTGGCGAGGAGGAGATAAGAGCGTAGTAACCGCAGGGCCTCGTCCCTTCCAACTGTAGATCGTTCCTCGGTGAAGGGGTGAGGCTATTATTTACTACTAGTACTAGCATTATGGAACGTTATGGGATTGCATTATACTGTAAATAATAGCACCATTAAGAAATTTTTGGCACTAGGTAGTAGTTTTTTGCATGGATTAAGAAATTTTGGGTATGTTTTTGCCATTTTTTGTACACGCCAACTAGTGTCAAAAAACGTCTTACATTATGTGATGGAGGAGTACGTACTCGTACTGTAGCAGTACTAGTACTACTTTTTCTCAACTAGTAGTGCGATGTACTGTACTTCTAGTCTAGTCTAGTATAGTGCACCAGTTTTGAACTGTTGAATCTCAGGGCCGGACCAAGGAGCCACAGTTGGAAGTGGAGGGTACTACTATTCTCTAGAACCATCGCTGTACTATCAATGCAGGGAAAGTACACCTGCGTAGTGGCCTAGTGGGTACTCTCGGTGCTCCATTTAGCCACTCCACTCATGTAGCTGGCCTACTCAGCCGCTCCTCTCACACACACACACACTGCAGCCTGTTTATCAGCGATGGTTACTGCAGGGGCAGAACATTTGAGTTATTTGATACAACGAGACTAGGTTTTTCGCTTCCATTTATGTAGGTGTAATGGATCTCGTCGAACTTTGTTAGTAGTTCCTTCTTTATGAATGAGATGAAGCAAAGCTTTTGCCTCCGTTTCAGAAAAAACACGTCAAGAGGAATTTCCTTTATAGTAGAGCCGACAATGGAGTGAAGTCCATGCGTGCAACGCCACAAGCTACAGAGTAGTAGTAGAGCACTTTACGTACAGAGCCATATTGCACAGTTCCCAATGCCCCGCCAGGCTTTTCTGGCTCCTCGGGCTTAATTGGGAGGCGCTAGTTTAAATATGCTACTAGCTGATGAGGAAGCTGCAAGCGAGGTGCGGCTAGGGCGAGCACGCGAGCCATGGGATGCTGGGAAGGAAAACCTGTTCACATGGCTAGGCTATCCAGTGCACCCAGATTGTGGGGCCGCACGTCCGTTTGACTTCAAAACTCAAACTACCCATGTAAAATATTGGCTCGCAGCGAAGTGTAGTAGTACTATTTTTTTAAAAAAAAGGCCACCGTGCGTTCGTCCGGGATCGAACCCACAAAACGAGGTATACACTCCCACGACAACTAGTAGTACTCGTTAGAGTACAATGCAACCTAGAATCGCCTTTTGTCGCTAGTAGTACGTACATTGTTCCATACAAGAAACCCCTAATAATGCAAGAAACCACTAAAATGCCAAGAAACTACTACCACTTGCATACGTGGCAGACTTAAGATAAGACTACCTTATCAACCATTGTACATGCTCTTACCAACCAGCCCTACCAAGAAACGACTACTCTACAAAGTGCCGTTATAGGCACGTTTCAACCCATGGCCCTGTTTGGATACATTTGTTGTCAATCTAACCCTACCATCCAAACACCACTTTGGTTAGAGTTAGTTCAGGGTTAGAATCTAACTCGAACCTCTGACAGGGCCCATGTCTCCCATTAAGTCAACGCCTTCTATTCGACCAGGCGTTATGACTTGTGGGGCCTACATGTCAGTCTGCACAAAAATCCCCGAGTGACCTCCTACCTCCGGCCCGTCCACCTAGTCATCCTCGGCCATGGGACGTAGCTACCGCCGCCGGCAGAAGGTGAGGTCAAAACCGTCGGCGGTGCGGAGCCCATGTTGCGGCAGCCCGGATGCCAGCTCCGTCCGGCACTCGCGGCTGCTAGCTAGCCAAGGTAGCTCCGTCCAGCTGCTTGTCTGCAAGGTTTGCTAGCTAGATTGGCACGGCAGCGCGGCGGCTTGCTCACGCGCGCTGCACTAAGGCCAGCCATCTGGCTCGAGCGAAGGCCAGCGCGGCGGCTTGCTCACTCCTGAGTCACGCTCGGGCCAGCCTGCTAACCCGTGCGGAGGCCAACACGGTGTCTAGCCCGTCCGGCGGAGCAGCGGCCAACTCGCTCATCACCGGTACCACCGACGAACACGCATCAGTACTGTTTGAAATAATGTTCAGGAAAAATAATGATTTGAGGGGGAATAACAGGATAGAAGGTCAAATGTGGGTCCCTCGTGTAAACGGTCAAACAAAATGTGTTTGTTTAAGCTGCCTCGTTAGCACGGACGTGTGGGGCAACCTTGTCATAAATGGGTTTAAGCGAACCTAATCGGTAGGAGTACTAGGTAGTAGTTTTTGGCATGGATTAAGAAATTTTGGGTGTGTTTTTGCAATTTTTTGTACAATAGATTCTTCCTAGGGCTGGTTGAAAGTGGTAGTTTTTTGTTAAATACTCTACATATTGTAAGTAGGAGTGAAAGTTAAGCTTTGGAAGCCAATAAGCAAGGCTAGTTACATAGTGCATATGTGTACATGATTGAAAGTAAATATCAACCATGAGTGACTAACATCTTGATGGAAAACTCGAAACTATGGAATACTAGGAAAAAATGCATGGTTGGAAATACTAGCAATGTTCATGTGCGTTGCAACGAATCATAATTAGAATAATACTTATTCACAAACTTGGTACAAAACACTCTAATTTTGATATACATATGTCACTAGAGATATATTATGTTTCAATTAGAATATATTCCTTGGGCTGTTTTGGTGAGGTCAGGCAGGGATGTGGTTGGTTTTAAGATACTAATTATGGGTTTTTCTGCAAAGTGGTACACAAGTAGGATGTTGGTGAGAAAAGGCAACAACTTACCTCACAGTCGTTAGATGTAGATCTAATGGTCAGAAACGACGGATGGCAGACACACCATCATCACCAACTTAGTCTTGTGTAGGAGTACTAGCAAGATCCGTGCATTGCACGGAACATCAAGATGCATTTTTTTATAAAACACTTGTTGTGATTGACCCTTGTGGGAGTAATCCCATGTGTAAATACTAATGATATCTCGAGAAATATGAGATAAGGTGCAGAGGAGTGGGGTGTGGTGGTGATTGGTGGTCAGACTGAGCGGAGGCATGGGGATTGACGACGCCGACAGCGGCCACCAGGCCAATTTTTTCCAGAGGCTTCCTTTCTTAATTACTCAACAATGAGGTTTGTTGGAGATAAGGATGAACGAGGGAAGGCCTTGTCTGCAAATGTGGAGAGGGGTGCGGGTATCTTTTAGTTTAATTTCCATCCGTCAGATATAGATTGGATGGTCTATATTGCAAGATGGCACACGTACCATCATCACCAACTTGGTTTTTTATAAGAGAAGAAATATGAGTATGGAGATACAAACGTATTATCGATACTCGCTTCTGTAAACTAGCATCTACATTCTATTCAATGCCTCGGCATGTGGGGCCTTAGCACAATGACTTCTCGACTCTGTAAAACAAAGACTTTCTCGTCACCGATAAGGAGGGGGTGACGGTGGCACGCTTTTTGGCTTGCTCTAGTCCTAGTAGTCATACTAGGTGGTCTAAGCACGTGTAGATTTATTCTTTTTCATGTCTCGTGTTCGCCATACTGCCACGAATATTGATGAATAGACGGTAAGTTATTCATGGGTAAACCCTTGTTGAGCGTGTTTGTGAGAGAGAGAGACAGTGTGCGTGTGTGATATGTTAGAGACTGAGGCAATGATAACAGATTCTTGTGTCTATGTGTGTGGAGGATAGAGAGAGACATGTCCATGGGGCTTTGTGTTGTGTAACATGGAGACACTTATACATAATTAGAGAGTGAGTGTTGTGAGATACACATGCGGACATGGGGAGAGATGAGGGTCCAGATAAATGGGTGTTTGTGCGTGTCTGTGTGTGTTTGTGCACGTGTTCGTGTGTGAGAGGGATTGTGTGTATGTGGAGTAGAGAGACCACTGATGATGTAAACCTAGTATAACGGAAGGGGGAATGGTGTGACATGTGTAGTACCGGGATAGCACGGGTGCGGGCGGGGGAGCAGACTATTTGGAAGAGACATCGAGTGTGTGTGTGGGAGAGGGGTGTGAGAGCGAGAGAGAGAGAGAGAGAGAGCTAGTGACAGAGAGAGAGAGAGAGGAAGAGAGGGGGCGAGAGGAGTCGTTTTTGTCCATAAATTGCGTATAGATAGGGAGACAATGTTGATGTTGTCCGAAATTGGCCTATGAACGGAGACGCAAGGGAAGCGAGTCATCGTGTGTGTGATAGGGACTTCATGAGAGATCTAGTATAGATGGTGTAGAGAACAATGTGTGAAGTCGAGAACGATGATACATTAGGGAGCTATGAAAAGAGTCATGACATATATGTATATAGGGAAGGAGCTGGGGCGGGTCCGCATGTGGGAGAGATAGAAAGAGGAGAGTGGTGCACAAGGAGATAAAGTGTGCTTGTTTGCAGTGGGGGTGGTGTGTGAGGTGAGTGCGCGAGAACCACATAACTAGGGAGATAGACGTTTGGGGGCGACGTTTTGTGTGTATGGGAAATATACACTCTACATAGTGCGTGTGCTTGGGTAAGAGAGATAGCAGGAGAGCTAGGGAGTGAGGGAAGAGATGTGTGCATGCCCGAGAGACAAAGTGATAGAGACCTATATTGGGGTACGGACTTTGCAAGAGAGAGGGGTGTTAATTTGCTTGTGTGTTGGTGTTTGGGGGAGAGAACGACTTCTCTATGTGTGTGCGTGTGGTGGGGGGGGGTTTCAGATAAAGAGTGAGGTGTCTATATTTGAGGGACTTTAGTGTAATTGAGGTATTGTGCACTCATGGTTGATCAATTTGTTTCGCAGTTTGTACTATGAGATAACGATACTTTTGAACATGCGTGATATACCTTGATGTACCAGAATTACAAACCTAAGATTGGAATTTTGGAATTCGACTCCATCATTAGCTTTTGTAATTCATTTAAATGGAGGTACATTTTTTAAGCCGGGATTTCGTGATTTCAAATTCATATATCAAACCTAGAGATATACACATACTGGCATGTTCAAACTTTATAATCATCCACTTTATTCATACAAATACACATTTTTTGCTTTTGTCATCATATTTATGATAAACACATTTGGAATTTCATTTGAATTGGACCGTATGATGGTATTTGCTTGTAGTAGCTCAATGATCCATATTTGAATTGAATGGACAATCTAAGTTTCGAGTTGGAGACATTGATTTTCAAAACTTGCACATTTTTTTGCGTGCAAAACAAACAAATTGTCGGCCATGATATCATAGTCGGCCATACGAGAGCAGAATACTTATAATTTTAGGCGCCAAAAGCTTTCAAACTTCCCGCTCACATCGAAATATCACGCGGCCGAAAGTTTAGCCCTGCGATATTCCTCTTTTACCCCTGCCACATGAACGAAAAAGGGCTGCTTTGGTAACTCCATTGTTCTCCCCTCTTTGCCCCCAACATTCTTCCCCAGAGCCCCTCCCCTTCCCCTCCTCGACCCCCCCAACCACGGAAAGCCGCCGAATCTAGTCCTCCGCCGCAGCGGTGGACCTCACACACCGCCAGATCTACCTTCCCCACCTTGGAACCCCCAACTGCCAACTCTCCACTTCACCGGAGCCACTTCAACGACTGGCTTGTCCACTACTCCAGATCTCCTTGACCGCCATCATGGTCCACTTCACCGGATCTGCTTAACCAGCGCCCTCGTCCACCACAGTGTAGGCCCTTCACTGACTCCCTCGTCCGCCCCTTCGCTGGCCCTTCATACAAGCACTCGTCCACCGCAATAGATCCGCCTCACCAAAAGCACTGTACAACTCGCCCGCCGAAGCCTTCGTCCACTGCACCGGACCCGCTCCACAGACACCATATTCAACTCCACCGGCCCTGCTTTACCGACGCCGCAGCCTCATCCGGTTATTTCGATTTGTACTCATTCGGTTTTTCTCTTTATCATGCAACTGTTCACTTACCACAGATGAGCATGCTTGTATGTCGACAGGCACCGCAACCATAGCACCGGAGCCACTTCAGCGACGGTGACAGCCGGCCCAAACTCAACCGCAACACGAGCACCATCGACGATCCTTAGCTATCAAGTAAGACAACGATACCCATACGCCACCGAGAATCATGTACTATTATCCAATGGCCGGCGCCTACGTTCACTTTCCTAGCATAAGCACCGCACCTTTGAATTTCTTCAGGGTATCATTCAGTTTTTCATGAGACGCGTTATTCTGCTTGCACCTGTAGGGCCATACTTCTGGTAGTGAACATGTTACATGTGCTAAATTACATACCAGTGCACATATAGTTAATATGCTTTAGTTTTGTCCTAAGTACTGTATTAATGTACTTCCTAGATATCACTGCCTACTATTTTACTTCTTGAATGCTATATTTATGATAATGGAGTTGTTCTGATGCCACCTATTGGTTCCATCAGACTGCCTAATGTTCTCTATGCTTAATTACACATCAGCAAACTAGCATGTGGTTCTGCTGCTTTTTGTTCATTTTACTCTACATTTTCTGATGCTAGCTATTACATCACTGCTCCGAGCCTCTGTTCATTACTTGTTTGTGTGTTCTTGATCTTCCCAAGTTGCATGACTAATTTGATGCTTCTATTAATTATGGAGCTGCCAACCCCATCAAGCAAAATATTTGTTCTTTTGGGGATGGCACCTCGAACAAGGATAAAAGTAGAGGGAAGCAGATATATTGTCGTGTATGCACACACCCTTCTTTCATTAGTTTAGATGAACCATTAATGATCAATTCGGACCAATGCATGCGATTAAAATTAATTTTACCTAAATAGAGGGTGCAGAATAAACTACAAAAACTAGATTTGCAACCATGGGATGCTGACGATATCTTCAAAGAACATTGCAACAGCAGCGAGGCTTCACAGCAACATATGGTAAGCCAATGTCTTTTAGTACATGTGAAATGTAATGCGAGTGGGCTGCTTTCTTGGTTTGTGCCCTCAACCTGTAATCCTACCGAATTACAAATAGTTCAGTTGTTTGCTTTGCTCTATTGCTTGATTCGAATGCTTGTTTGTTGTTACGCTATACCTGAGTTGGCCAATATGTCAGCAGTTCCTGCTGTACTATTGTAAAGAAATGCATGCCTATTTATTTGAGTCCTTAACTTTTCCTCTCAACTTCATCACAAGACTGTCTTCGTAGTTTATATGAGGCCACACTATTAAGTGTTTTCTCAGATTATTTCAACTGCTTAGATGCCTTGGCAACTTAAATATAGCGGTGGTAAACTGGGTCCCGTTTGATCCCGATTAAAGTCCACTAGTGGTATGATAGTTCAAAAGAGTTTTTGTTTTTTGAGGAAAATGAACTAAGGAGGTAGCAAAAACTAACTAGATGGGACTGGTGGATGTCGTTTATTTGCCACTTACATCCCTAGTTTCATCTTACCATTTTAATTTCTTTTCGGCTGATGCTGCTTCGGCAATAATTCGTCCTTTGTTTACCATGTAAGCTTACTGCCTGGATCATACGATAACTATCTCTTACTTATGTCCAGCGGAAACCTTTCAGGATGCCGTTCACACTAGGACACAATGTACAACCCCAGAATCTATTTGTGGAAGTAGTGCGTCATCCATGTTACCATATGGTAGCAGTTCAGAGGCAACACCGCCAGAGAGCAGTCTGAGCACATATATTATAGTGCTTGAGGCTCTACTAGAGGCAGAAAGAGATGGTGTGGCTGCCATGAATGAGGTAATCTTTATCTTGAGGCTGGAAATTACGGAATTGGCGGCACACATTATGCAAGCAACCCAAGAATTGGAGGAAGTAAGAATGTTGCATTTGAAGACGGAGGAGGTCCTGTTGTTTCTGCTATCTGAAGCCCAAGGTAATCCCGGTTCTTCTTTAGATACTAGTTGAAATTGTCATTAGATTATTGTACTTGCATGTTGTGTCATGTCTCTGAATGGATTATGTTGCAAGAACCCCTATGTTGTCCATGTGTTGTAATGATCCAAATTTTTTAGGCGAGGTAATCCTCAGTACTTGTATGATTGACATAAGGTGAATTGTTTTTTGTGTGAGCATATTGTATTGGATGAAATAACTATTTGACTCAGAGTGTATCCAACCTACTGAATTCGAAGATCATGACATTTCTAAATCATAATCATATATAAAGGTGGAATAAATCTTTGTTGTGGTTTAGAAGAAATAAATAACAAAATGTAGAATTATCTGTGGATATTCGTAATCGAATACAAATTGGATTTGAATTTAGTTTTCCAGGGCCCAGGGCAAACGTGAATGCTAATTCTCCCTAGTTTTGAACAAAGCGACTAAACACCCGCTATAATTTGTGGGCTGCCCGAAGCAATTTTTGCAAGATGGAAATTACTGTCTACCCCTGACACTTGACTTCTTTATCGACCGGATTTACACTGATGTCGATAGGGGTTGACTAGTAACTTCAATCAGACGTGACACGACGGCCTCTGAGCCCATTCAAACACGGTGGGCGCCAAACGTGGGCGGCAAAACACATTTTATTCAAGATCGTCCGAAAGACATGTGTCTCTTCGTCCATTTCCCCATTCATACACGGTGGGCGGCAAAAAAAACTCTCCTCGTCCGAAATCGATGTAGGCTAATATTTTAAATAGGGGCAGATGTGTAACTTCCCTAAGACGTGACACAACCGCCCTACCTATCAGCCCCGTTCATACACCGTGGGCGCCAACCGTGGGTGACAAAACACCCTCTCCTCGCCCGAAATAGTTACCGGCAAATATTTGGGAGATGCAAGATTACCGTCCTATCCCCAACCGACGTGATGTCTGAAATTTTAAACGGGGGATAAGTTCGTAACTTTCCCACATTTCAGAGAAGCGTGTCCCAAAGTTTGAGATCCACCCCTCCATTTCCCCATTCATACACCATTGGCGGCACGACAACCTCCGCACTGCGGCCAGCCTCCTCCGTCCGCCACCCCATCCTCCACCTTGCCGGAGCCGCTACCCCTACCCCGTCGTCCACTGCAAAAGATGGATGTCTCTCATCCACGGCGCTAGACAAGGATCCTTTCATCGCCTCCTCTCGCACCCTTGTCCACCTCGACCGCCTCATCCACGGCAACAGGATATATCCCCCGACCCGGCCGTTTGCCGTCTAAAGTCTTGTTCCCCGCTGCCGATAGCCATCGCACCCGTAGCACCCTCAACATATCAGCATAGGCCTACACGGCGTCGCAAGAGAGGTGGCACTCTTCCATATGTGCTTAAGTTATTGATCTCACCCGAAAAATAGATCGTAATTTGTTTACTGTACTTTTCTTGTCCGTACCAAATCGTAGTGGCTAGTTAAAAGCAAACATTGGTTGCGAAGTAGCTTTGTCCGGTTTGCACCTTCAGATCCGCCATGGCACGGGTACTATACTCGTAAAGCTTATGGTTTCCACCCTTTATATTCACTACCATCATCGTAGGTGCTTCGTGTCGTGCTAGCACTGCTCCTTGATACGTCTCCAACGTATCTATAATTTTTGATTGTTCCATGCTATTATATTACCCCTTTTGGATGTTTATGTTCTTTATTTTACACATTTATATCATTTTTGGGACTAACCTACTAACCGGAGGCCCAGCCCATATTGCTGTTTTTTTGCCTATTTCAGTATTTCGAAGAAAAGGAATATCAAACGGAGTCCAAACGGAATGAAACCTTCGGGAACGTGATTTTTGGAACGAACGTGATCCGGAGAGCTTGGAGTGCAAGTCAAGAAGCTCCCGAGGACCCCACGAGATAGGGGGGCGCCCCCCTGTAGGGCGCGCCCCCCTGTCTCGTGGGCCCCTCGGGTGGCCACCGACGTACTTCTTCCTCCTATATATACCTACGTACCCCGAAAACATCCAGGAGCACCACGAAACACAATTTCCACTGCCGTAACCTTCTGTATCCGCGAGATCCCATCTTGGAGCCTTCGCCGGCAGTCTGCCGGAGGGGGAATCGACCACGAAGGGCTTCTACATCAACATTCTTGCCCCTCCATTGAGTTGTGAGTAGTTTACCACAGACCTATGGGTCCATAGTTATTACCTAGATGGCTTCTTCTCTCTTTTTGGATCTCAATACAATGTTCTCCCCCTCTCTTGTGGAGATCTATTCGATGTAATCTCTTTTTGCGGTGTGTTTGTCAAGATCCAATGAATTGTGGGTTTATGATCAAGTTTATCTATGGATAATAATTGAATCATTTCTGAATTCTTTTATGAATGATTGAGTTATCTTTGCAAGTCTCTTCGAATTATCAGTTTGGTTTGGCCTACTAGATTGATCTTTCTTGCCATGGGAGAAGTGCTTAGCTTTGGGTTCAATCTTGCGGTGTTCTTACCCAGTGACAGAAAGGGTTGCAAGACACGTATTGTATTGTTGCCATCGAGGATAACAAGATGGGGCTTATATCATATTGCATGAGTTTATCCCTCTACATCATGTCATCTTGCTTAATGCGTTACTCTGTTCTTATGAACTTAATACTCTAGATGCAGGCATGAGTCGGTCGATGTGTGGAGTAATAGTAGTAGATGCAGGCAGAAGTCGGTCTACTTGTTATGGACGTGATGCCTATCTACATGATCATGCCTAGATAATCTCATAACTATGCGCTTTTCTATCAATTACACGACAGTAATTTGTTCACCCACCGTAATACTTATGCTATCTTGAGAGAAGCCTCTAGTGAAACCTATGGCCCCCGGGTCTATCTCTTATTATATTTGCTTTCAATCTACTTTATTTGCATCTTTACTTTTTGCATCTATATTATAAAATACCAAAAATATATTTATCTTATCTTACTATCTTTATTAGATCTCACTTTCGCAAGTGGCCGTGAAGGGATTGACAACCCCTTTATTGCGTTTGTTGCGAGTTCTCAGTTTGTTTGTGTAGGTGTGTGGGACTTTTGAGGAGCCTCCTACTGGATTGATACCTTGGTTCTCAAAATTGAGGGAAATACTTACGCTACACTTGCTGCATCACCCTCTCCTCTTCGGGGAAACCAACGCTAGCTCAAGACGTAGCAAGAAGGATTTCCGGCGCCGTTGCCGGGGAGGTCTTCGCTCAAGTCAAGACATACCAAGTACCCATCACAAACCTATCTCCCTCGCATTTACATTATTTGCCATTTGCCTCTCGTTTTCCTCTCCCCCACTTCACCCTTGTTGTTTATTCGCCCTCTCTTTCCCAATCTCCTCCTCTCTTTTTCGCTTGCCGTTTTTCTTCTTGCTTGTGTGTTGGATTACTTGTTGCCATGGCGCAAGATAATACCAAATTGTGTGATTTATCGAATACCAATAATAATGATTTCCTTAGTACTCTGATTGCTCCTCTTAATGATGTTGAGTCTTGTGAAATCAATGCTACTTTGCTGAATCTTGTTATGAAAGATCAATTCGTCGGCCTTCCTAGTGAAGATGCCGCTACTCATCTAAACAATTTTGTTCATTTGTGTGATATGCAAAAGAAGAAAGATACGGATAACAATATTGTCAAATTGAAGTTATTTCCATTTTCTCTTAGAGATCGTGCTAAAGTTTGGTTTTCATCTTTGCCTAAAAATAGTATTGATTCTTGGAACAAGTGCAAAGATGCTTTTATCTCTAAGTATTTTCCTCCCGCTAAGATTATCACTCTTAGGAACAATATTATGAATTTTAAATAACTTGATCATGAGCATGTTGCCAAATCTTGGGAAAGAATGAAATTGATGCTTCATAATTGCCCTACTCCTGGTTTGAATTTATGGATGATCATACAAATTTTTTATGCTGGTTTGAATTTTGCTTCTAGAAATCTCTTAGATTCGGCCGCGGGAGGCACGTTTATGGAAATAACGTTAGGAGATGCTACAAAACTTCTTGATAATATTATGGCTAATTATTCTCAATGGCACACCGAAAGATCTTCTAGTAAAAAAGTGCATGCTATAGAAGAAATCAATGTTTTGAGTGGAAAGATGGATGAACTTATGAAAATTTTTGCTACTAAAAATCTCCTCTTGATCCTAATGATATGCCTTTGTCTTCCTTGATTGAGAATAATAATGAATCTATGGATGTGAATTTTGTTGGTAGGAATAATTTTGGAAACAATGCCTATAGAGGAAATTTTAATGCTAGACCGTACCCTAGTAATTCCTCTAATAATTCTGGAAATTCGTACAATAATTCTTATGGTAATTTTAATAAGATGCCCTCTGATTTTGATAATAGTGTGAAAGAATTTATGATTTCTCAAAAGAATTTGGATGCTTTGCTTGAAGAAAAATTGCTCAAAGTTGATGATTTGGCTAGGAATGTTGATAGACTTTCGCTTGATGTCGATTCTCTTAAACTTAGACCTTCTCCTCCTAATCATGATATCAATGAGTCCCTCAAAGTAATGATAATTTCCATTGATGAGTGTAAGGAAAGAACCGCTAGATTGCGTGCTAAAAAAGAAAGCTTTATAAAAGCGTGTTCTTCTAGTTTTTGTGAAAATAATGATGAGGATCTTAAAGTTATTGATGCATCTCTATTAGATCTATGTTTTGCAATATGAATTTTGATGATTATGGGACTGATGATGAATCAACTTTGCCTAGAAGGTGTCCCAAGAATTTGGAGTCTTTAGATCTTAATGCTAAATTTGGTAAAAGTGAGATTGGAGAATCCTCAACTTCTAATAACATTGAACCTACTATCTCGGATTTCAAGGAATTTTATTATGATAATTGTTCTTTAAAAGGTTGTATTTCCTTGTTGCAATCCGTTGTTAATTCTCCTCATGCTTATAGTCAAAATAAAGGTTTTACCAAACATATTGTTGATGCCTTGATGCAACCTTATGATGAAAAACTTAATTTGGAAGTTTCTATACCTAGAAAACTTAATGATGAGTGGGAACCTACTATAAAGATTAGAATTAAAGATTATGAGTGTTTTGCTTTGTGTGATTTGGGTGCTAGTGTTTCCACGATTCCGAAAACTTTATGTGATATTCTAGGTTTCCATGATCTTTAAGATTGCTCTTTAAATTTGCACCTTGCGGATTCCACCATTAAAAAGCCTAAGGGAAGGATCAATGATGTTCTTATTGTTGCAAATAGAAATTTGGTGCCCGTAGATTTTATCTTTCTTGATATAGATTGCAATCTTTCTTGCCCTATTATTCTTGGTAGACCTTTCCTTAGAATGATTGGTGCGACTATTGATATGAAGGAAGGGAACATAAGATTCCAATTTCCCTTAAAGAAAGGCATGGAGCACTTTACAAGAAAGAAAGTTAAATTACCTTATGAATATATCATGCGGGCTACTTATGAATTTAGTGCCAAAGATGGCACCCGTTAGATCTATCTTTGCTTTTATGCCTAGATAGGGGTGTTAAACAATAGCGCTAGTTGGGAGGCAACCCAATTTTCTTTATGTTTTTTGCTTTTGCTCCTGTTTAGGAATAAATCTTGCATCTACCTTCTGTTTAGATGTGTTTTTATCTTTTAATTAGTGTTTGTGCCAAGTAGAACATATAGGATAAACTATGATGATAGTTGATTTGATTCTGCTGAAAAACAGAAACTTTGCACTCACGAGAAAAAATTCAATAAATCACACAAATGTGATTTTGCATTGATTATTTTTGCTTCTGAATAATAGACAAATTTTCCAGTACTTCCTATTTTGGTAGGATTTTTAGAGTTCCAGAAGTTTGCGTTAGTTACAGATTGCTACAGACTGTTCTGTTTTTGACAGATTCTGTTTTTCGTGTGTTGTTTGCCTATTTCAATGCATCTATGGCTAGTAAACTAGTTTATGAACCATAAGGAAGTTGGAATAAAGTAGGTTTAACACCAAAATAAATAAAGAATGAGATCATTGCAGTATCTTATGTGGTGATTTTGTTTTCTTTCACTAACGGAGCTTATAAGATTTCCTGTTGAGTTTTGTGTTGTGAAGTTTTCAAGTTTTGGGTAAAACTTTTATGGACTATGGAATAAAGGGTGGCAAGAGCCTAAGCTTGGGGATGCCCAAGGCGCCCCAAGATATTCGAGAATAGCCAAAAGCCTAAGCTTGGGGATTCCCCGGGAAGGCATCCCCTCTTTCGTCTTCGTTCATTGGTAACTTTACTTGGAGCTATATTTTTATTTGCCACATGATATGTGTTTTGCTTGGAGTGTCGTGTATTATATTAGTTTTGCTTTTTAGTTTGCCACAATCATCCTTGCTGTACACACCTTTTGGGAGAATCCTACTTGATAAGAATTTGCTAGAATATTCTATGTGCTTCACTTATATCTTTTGAGCTTGATAGTTTTTGCTCTAATGCTTCAGTTATATCTTTTAGAGGACAGTGGTGTCTTAATTTTAAGAAATTTCTAGTCTCTCATGCTTCACTTATATTATTTTGAGAGTCTCTTAGAACAGCATGGTATTTGCTATGGTTACAAAGTTGGTCTTAGAATGATGAGCATCCAAGTTGGGTATAATAAAAACTATCATAGAAAAAGAATTGGATGCTATGATCAACTTGATGCTTCATAATTGTTTTGAGATATAAAGGTAGTAATGTTAGGGTCATGCTAGTGGGTAATTATGAAATTGAGAAATACTTTTGTTGAAGTTGGCAAGTCCCGTAGCATGCATGTATGGTAAAAGTTGTGTGACAAATTTGTTTCATGAGGTGCTTTTGATTGTCTTCCTTATGAGTGGAAGTCGGGGATGAGCGATGGTATTTTCCTACCAATCTATCCCTCTTGGGGCATGCGTAGTAGTACTTTGCTTCGAGGGCGAAGTAGACTTTTGCAATAAGTATATGAGTTCTTTTTTGACTAATGTGAGTCCATGGACATATGCACACTCATCCTTTTACTTTGCTAGCCTTTATTATTACCGCGCAACTTTCGCCGGTAGCATGAAACCTTTATTTAACTTCCTCAAAAAAGCCACCATACCTACCTATTATGGCATTTCCATAGCCATTCCGAGATATATTGCCATGTAACTTTCCACCGTTCCGTTTATTATGATGCATTCCATCATTGTCATATTGCTCTTTTGCATGATCATGTAGTTGACCTCGTATTTTTGGCAAGGCCACCTTCATAATTTTCATACATGTCGCTCTTGATTCATTGCATATCCCGGTGCACCGCCAGAGGCATTCATATAGAGTCATATCTTGTTCTAGCTTTGAGTTGTAAATCCATAAAAGTGTGATGATCTTCATTATTAGAGCATTGTCCTAGTGAGGAAAGGATGATGAAGGCTATGATTCCCCTACAAGTCGGGATGAGACTTCAGACTTTACAAAAATAAAAAAAATGAGAAAAGAAAAAAAAGAAAGAAAGGCCAAAAAAAGAGAGGCCAAAGAAAAAAAAGAAAAAAAAGAAGAAAAAAGGAAAAAAATATATAAAAGAGAGGCCAAAGAGAAGGGACAATGCTACTATCTCTTTTTCCACACTTGTGCTTCAAAGTAGCACCATGATCTTCATGATAGAGAGTCTCATATGTTGTCACTTTCATATACTAAGTGGGAATTTTTCATTATAGAACTTGGCTTGTATATTCCAATGATGGGCTTCCTCAAAATGCCCTAGGTCTTCGTGAGCAAGCAAGCTAGATGCACACCCACTTAGTTTATTTTGTTGAGCTTTCATATATTTATAGCTCTAGTGCATCCATTGCATGGCAATCCCTACTCACTCACAATGATATCTATTAATGGGCATCTCCTCATAGCCCGTTAATACGCCTAGTTGATGTGAGACTATCTTCTCCCTTTTTGTCCTCACAACCACCATATACCACCATAGTGCTATGTCCATGGCTAGCGCTCATGTATTGCGTAAGAGTTGAAAAAGCTGAAGCGCGTTAAAAAGTATGAAACAATTGCTCGGCTCGTCATCGGGGTTGTGCATGATGGGAGTATTTTGTGTAATGAAAATGAAGCATGGCCTAACTATATGATTTTGTAGGGATAAGCTTTCTTTGGCTATGCTATTTTGATAGGACATGATTATTTATTAGTATGCTTTAAAGCATTATTATTTTTATGTTTTATAAGCATTGATTTTGAATCATTTGGATCTGAAAATTCATGCCACAATAAAGAAAATTACACTATGAATTATGCTAGGTAGCATTCCACATCAAAATTTCTTCTTTATCATTTACCTGCTCGAGGACGAGCAGGAATTAAGCTCGGGGATGCTTGATACGTTGGATAATTTCTAATTGTTCCATGCTATTATATTACCCTTTTGGATGTTTATGGGCTTTATTTTACACATTTATATCACTAGTCGTCAACCCGTGCACTTGCACGGGCTAGCTTCCATGTGAAAAATCATTATTAATATTGGATTAAATATATATGGGTTTGGATACTAAAACTTATAGCCACATAAGTTGAACCATTACTATTCGGAAAGCCTATTTGTAGTTATCCAATTATCGATTTCTTGTAGAAGTTCAGGTAAAGTTTCTACTTGTGTGCATATGTATATTTTTCAAGGATAGCGATGTCGAGTAGAAGAAACATGGTGAGTAATATACTTTGGAAAAATGAAAACATGTAAAAATAGTGTTGACACTATCTATTTATAAATGTAGATCACGTGTCATGGTGATAGCAATAACGCTATTATTTTCTTCTAAGGTAATTCAAGAGGTTTATAATTTAGAGCTACGTCTCTATGAACCAAACAATATGAATCTTTTTTACTTGTCATAGGAATACTACAATGAAAATGTAGCGGGAGATTCAGTTAAAAAATTTATAGTGGAAGATTTGTTTTCAGAAAATACCTTTGATCTATTGGAGTAAATCCACAAATTACATGGTGCATGCATGTGAATTCAAGTAGTCATTTTTTTAAACTCTGCAAAAAAAAACAAATTAGGAACCAATACTTGATTGCCCTAGCTGGGAATTTATCGAACATTTGTTTGGAAGGCTTTATTGACATTCAAAACTATTTGATGAAGCAAGTCATTTTGTTGCAAGAATGCTATGGAATAACTATATTCGACTACCCATATAGTAAATCAATCCAATACAACTTAAATTTCCAATGATGTTCAATTTCTCAGCAGTAGATGAATTACAAAAGAAGCATTAATTTAGCTGCAAATGTGCAGATAATTGCAATGTCTAACATTCACATCATTGAAAGGAAGTAGTGGAATTGGTATCGAGAGGCATCACCTGTGATGCAAGATCTCCTCAAATGAGACCGTTTAAAATAACAAAAATATTATGACACTTTAGAATATCTAGCATGTACTAAACATCAAGGATATGGCAAGGGATAAAGGGAAACATCCAAAGCATAAAGGCCAGAGTCCTAATTAAGGTGAAACAACATAATGAAAAAAATGGAATGTATGGAACTTGATCATTAGAACGTTTGTATGATAGGACCTTCTGTAAATTGGCAGCAAGAATTAAGCCCATTAGTTTTGTCTAAACTGATACTACTGTAACTATACATTATAAAAAATTAACTATGCATGACATCACACAGTATGGTGAACGAAAATATGTTGTTGGGGATCAGGTATTATTCTTGCTGGACAACAATACATAAACAAAATGTGTATGTTCCAGTTTTATTTGGAACGGATAAAATACTACGTACCAATAACGTCACTATGCTATAGGCTTTTACAGAATCAAAATTCTCCATGGGTACAAATATAACTCGGATGATTAGAAAATCTCTTAGGAGCTCAGACTAAGTGTAAATTGCCTTATGTGGTATCAATAGCCAGTGGTCACAGCGTACTTAAGACTCGTCTTCCAAGCAGCACATGGGTAAAAAAGTGCACCTATAATTTCAAATTGAAGGAGGTTGCTTACCAGCGTCATTGTCAAAACTGGCATTGGTATCCAAGGAGAGGCACCCCACTAAAGTCGATGCCGTGGAAGCGCACAATCTGCACGATGCGATGAGGGGTAAAGCACAGTATCGCGAGGCAGGGAGCAGCATGAGGCACTGGGAGAGGCCGTTTGCCTAGAAGAACCACAAGAAGCACTGGCATTGAAGGGTAGGTGGTAAAAATTTATTTATATGTAGTTTGAACGTAGAGAAATTTGTATGTAACTGAAGAACAAAAACCCACCCAACTGAATGTGTCGTTGATGCAATGCACATTAGATAGCAACTAATAGTCACAATCACAGCAGGAATTTTGATCTCCCCTCACAATGGACATAACTTTAGTTATGCTAAGCAGGAAAATGAAATGCACTCCAAGATAAAAGAAGTGAAAGCTCATGCACATGAAACAAAACTAAATCTAATTGAATGCATGTGTGATTTACCTATACTTATGTGTGCCTAATGAATAAGAATGGATATTTTGAAGGATATATGATCAGAATTTCATTGTTGGACATTTGCGAAAAAAATCTTCATTGGAAGAGTGTAGAGAACATTTATATATGGTTTGTGGTGCAAGATTATAGAACTACGAACTACATTCTACTACAATAACTATGGATGTGCATTTGGATATAATTATACTGAATGAGCTGGATTGCTATAAAATATTGCCACTGAGTGAACTCATGAGGGTAACTTTGTTTCCATCAAAAGGCCCTCAGGCCCAGTACCATGCGTATTTCATTGAAAATGAAAAACATAGAACATCCTTATATGAACCAACTTGCAGCAACACTGCAAGTACAGTTAAAGGAGTAAACAAAAACTGAGATGATCCTATGCAAGAGAACTCAGTAAAACATCTAGAGAAACTCCAGGATCACCACAGTTCGAGTCTTTGACCACTCCACTTCATTGGTAGTCCTCTTGTTCAGTAGCAGGTGAGCGCTTGGATCCGTCCC
This sequence comes from Triticum timopheevii, assembly GCA_963921465.1. Lineage (NCBI taxonomy): Eukaryota > Viridiplantae > Streptophyta > Magnoliopsida > Poales > Poaceae > Triticum > Triticum timopheevii. The sequence goes on from OY997274.1 coordinate 12,744,658, forward strand.
TTTAAGCTCGATTTCCAGGGTGCACTCATCAACATAAATATAGCATGTATGACTGAAATTCCCCTTTTACCAAACTTAGTCTGCAACTCTGCATGTAATTTATTGTATTAATATATACGTATCCTTTGATATCCAATCAATCCAGTGGGCTAGCGCTACAGGTTAGGCAAGAGTAACATAACTCAGGGCATTACATCTTGGTTGCCATTGCCAAGGCAGATGCAAGGCGGGAGACGAAGCCAGCATGAGTTGTTATGTATTGGTCACCTCGTGATAATTTCTGACGGTATTGGTGATCCATCTCTCGGCCTGGCCACTCAGAGTAATGCCTCTGCTAGAAACTACACCGAAACAACACCAGAAGCACACAAACCAAAGTAGATGCGGCCATGATTTATTTCAGTCAAAAAATCTTTGAAGCAATGTCGTAATAATTTTCTGATTACATATCAATGCAAGGCTACCTCTACGTAATCATGTGTAACTACAAACAGATAATCTGAGTTTTGTTGCCAGCACACCACATGTGAGGAAAAAAGAATCTAATTTCAGTGTGCTCTTTCATACCAGGCCGATTGCGAATACGACGGCTGCGATCTTGAGCCAGCGGGATAGTGTGGCGAAACCACCAGAAGGTGAGGCTTTGATCATTAGCCAAGGTAATGAGGCCAGGAAAATCACCATACGTAGGAGGTTACTCCAATGGATCTACAACAGCGACTGGCAAGGAGGAGAATATGCTTGAGACGTAGGCGATCTCAGATTGAAAGACCTCGTTATTGAGGACCGAGCAGAGGTGACGAATAAGGAGAGGTAGGTGGGTTGATTCCTGCAAGGACTCTGATAAGATAAAGAATGAAGGTAGGAGCAGCAGAATTGTCCATGTGGGGATGAAGAGAAACCTGACAAGAAGAGGGAGATGAGAGCTCGAGAGAGAGAGACGTGAGAAAGATAGACTATGATTGCGATCTGATAGATGGCTCGTATATTTGTTTTTTTAATTGATTTCAATGTGGCGATAAAGAGAAACATGAGGGAGGAGGAGGGACATGCGAGCTGGAGAGAGAACCATGATAAAGAAAGACTACGATTGCGTCCCATAGCAGGCTCATATATTTCTTTTTTCTCTAATTGATCTACAAAAAAATTCAAAAGATCTACACCGTAATAATTCGGACCCACCAGATTAACGGCTCCTAATTACTGATTAATATGGGAATTTACGGGAAGTCAAGAATTAGTATAGGTATAGGACATGCGAGCTGGAGAGAGAACCATGATAAAGAAAGACTACGATTGCGTCCCATGGCAGGCTCATATATTTCTTTTTTCTCTAATTGATCTACAAAAAAATTCAAAAGATCTACACCATAATAATTCGGACCCACCAGATTAACGGCTCCTAATTACTGATTAATATGGGAATTTACGGGAAGTCAAGAATTAGTATAGGTATAGATTTTTGGGACTAACCTACTAACCGGAGGCCCAGCCCATATTGCTGTTTTATTTGCCTATTTCAGTATTTTGAAGAAAAGGAATATCAAACGGAGTCCAAACGGAATGAAACCTTCGGGAGCGTGATTTTTGGAACGAACGTGATCCGGAGAGCTTGGAGTGCAAGTCAAGAAGCTCCTGAGGACCCCACGAGATAGGGGGCGCGCGCCCCCCTGTAGGGTGCGCCCCTGTCTCGTGGGCCCCTCGGGCGGCCACCGACGTACTTCTTCCTCCTATATATACCTATGTACCCAGAAAACATCCAGGAGCACCACGAAACACAATTTCCACCGCCGTAACCTTCTGTATCCACGATATCCCATCTTGGAGCCTTCGCCGGCACTCTGCCGGAGGGGGAATCGACCACGGAGGGCTTCTACATCAACATCCTTGCCCCTCCGATGAGTTGTGAGTAGTTTACCACAGACCTATGGGTCCATAGTTATTAGCTAGATGACTTCTTCTCTCTTTTTGGATCTCAATACAATGTTCTTTCCCTCTCTTGTGGAGATCTATTCGATGTAATCTCTTTTTGCGGTGTGTTTGTCGAGATCCGATGAATTGTGGGTTTATGATCAAGTTTATCTATGGATAATAATTGAATCTTCTCTGAATTCTTTTATGTATGATTGAGTTATCTTTTCAAGTCTCTTCGAATTATCAGTTTGGTTTGGCCTACTAGATTGATCTTCTTGCCATGGGAGAGGTGCTTAGCTTTTGGTTCAATCTTGCGGTGTTCTTACCCAGTGACAGAAAGGGTTGCAAGACATGTATTGTATTGTTGCCACCGAGGATAACAAGATGGCGTTTATATCATATTGCATGAGTTTATCCCTCTACATCATGTCATCTTGCTTAATGTGCTACTCTGTTCTTATGAACTTAATACTCTAGATGCAGGCAGGAATCGGTCGATATGTGGAGTAATAGTAGTAGATGCAGGCAGGAGTCGGTCTACTTGTTATGGACGTGATGCCTATATACATGATCATGCCTAGATAATCTCATAACTATGCGCTTTTCTCTCAATTGCTCGACAGTAATTTGTTCACACACCGTAATACTTATGCTATCTTGATAGAAGCCTCTAGTGAAACCTATGGGCCCCGGGTCTATCTCTTATCATATTTGCTTTCAATCTACTTTATTTGCATCTTTACTTTTTGCATCTATATTATAAAATACCAAAAATATATTTATCTTATCTTACTATCTTTATTAGATCTCACTTTCGCAAGTGGTCGTGAAAGGATTTACTACCCCTTTATTGCGTTGGTTGCGAGTTCTCAGTTTGTTTGTGTAGGTGCGTGGGACTTTTGAGGAGCCTCCTACTGGATTGATACCTTGGTTCTCAAAACTGAGGGAAATACTTACGTTACACTTGTTGCATCACCCTCTCCTCTTCGGGGAAAACCAACACTAGCTCAAGACGTAGCACTCCTCAAGACCTCAACCCAAAGCTTATGTGTTGAAATACGAATTTGATATGGTGCTCATATCACTAAAATAGAGAACGCTTAATTTGTCACCTAATGTTCCTATATTCGTTTCGAAAAGCATGTGCGCCACCCACTGGTCCAGCTAGTTCCACTTTCCTGAATTTTCTCTTGATGCTTAGGGTTTTCCCCTTTTATCTACTCTACTATGATCTGCGTAGGTGCTTTCTGTCATACTCGCATTACTCCACCCTTCAAGCTAAACAACACAACACTCAGAATTCGAAAGCTTGGTTCTTCAAATATGATTGTGATATGATATTGATATTAGTTAACCGACACATTTAATTGGTTAGCTAAAGGTCCTAATTGATTTTCCAAATGCATGTCACGACATATAGAGAGACAGCATAATTGCATTTCTTTGTCACTTGTTGACCGTACTTTCTTGTCCATACCAAATCTTAGTTGTTATTTCAAAGCAAACATCGGTTGCTAACTACCCTTTGCGCGCTTTGCAACTTCAGATCTGCCATCCCACTGCCACGGTCAACACTGTACTCATCATGCTTATGGTTTCCCCATTTTATGATGACCACAATCAGCCTACGTGGTTCGTGTCATAATAGCACTCTCCACCCATCGAGCTAAACAAGCTTACTTGTAAAAATTCATATCTGATATTATTGCTGATATTAGTAAAACTAAGAGATGTTTAATTGGTTAGCTAAATGTTCCTACTTTAGTTTCGAAATGCATGTGAGCCACATATGGAGAGACCGGAAAGAATAGTATTTCTCTGTGCGCTCTGATTCATCATGGGTGGCCAACCGACATTGTATTGAAAGCCTTGTAATATCTTCAATCTGCTTGCTCTTCTGCTCTTCTTTAAGATGATACTCTTCTCTTGCGGTCGACTGGTCAGGTCGAGTTGTGCTCCCTTAGTATATTTTGAATCTGTCAGGTCAGGTCGACTTGTTCTTCTTTACTATATGTTGAAGCTGTCATCTGCGAAGTGTCACCACTTCTAGAAATGTCGTGATCTTCGAATTCAGTAGGTTGGATACACTCTGAGTGAAACAGTTATTTCATCCAATACAATATGCTCACACGAAAAAAGTTCACCTTATGTCAATCATACAATTTCTGAGGATTACTTCGCCTAACAAATTCGGATCATTACAAAACATGGACAACATAGGGGGTCTTGCAACATAATCCATTCAGATACATGACACAACATGCAAGTACAATAATCTAATGACAATTTCAACTGGTATGTAAAGAAGAACTGGGATTACCCTGGGCTTCAGATAGCAGAAACGGCAGGACCTCATCCATCTTCAAATGCAACATTCTTACTTCCTCCAATTGTTCGGTTGCTTGCATAATGTGTGCCGCTAATTCCATAATTTCCAGCCTCAAGATAAAGATTACCTCATTCATGGCAGCCACACCATCTCTTTCTGCCTATAGTAGAGCCTCAAGCACTATAATATCTGTGCTCAGACTGCTCTCCGGCGGTGTTGCCTCTGAACTGCTACCATCTGGTAACATGGATGGCGCACTGCTTCCACAAATAGATTCTGGGGTTGTACATTGTGTCCTAGTGTGAACGGCATCCTGAAAGGTTTTCGCTGGACATAAGTAAGAGATAGTTATCGTATGATCCATGCAGTAAGCTTAAATGGTAAATGACAGACGAATTATTACCGAGCATGGAAAGCTGTATTTAAATGGTTCGAAGTAGCATCAACCGAAAAGAAATTAAAATGGTAAGATAAAACTAGGGGGTAAGTGGCAAATAAACAACATCCGCCAGTCCCATCTAGTTAGTTTTTGCTAGCTCCCTAGTTCATTTTCCTCAAAAAAACTCTTTTGAACTATCATACCACTAGTGGACTTTAATCGGGATTAAACGGGACCTAGTTGACATCCCTAGTTGAAAGGGAGTGTACCACCGCTATATTTAAGTTGCCAAGGCATCTAAGCAGTTGAAATAATCTGAGAAAGCACTTAATAGTGTGGCCTCATATAAACTACGAAGACAGTCTTGTGATGAAGTTGAGAGGAAAATTTAAGGACTCAAATGAAATAGACATGCATTTCTTTACGATAGTACAGCAGGCACTGCTGACATATTGGCCAACTCAGGTATAGCGTAACAACAAACAAGCATTCGAATCAAGCAATACAGCAAAGCAGACAACTGAACTATTTGTAATTCGGTAGGATTACAGGTTGAGGGCACAAAGCCAAGAAAGCAGCCCACTCGCATTACATTTCACATGTACTAAAACACATTGTCTTACCATATGTTGCTGTGAAGCCTCGCTGCTGTTGCAATGTTCTTTGAAGATATCGTCAGCATCCCGTGGTTGCAAATCTAGTTGTTGTAGTTTATTATTACACCCTCTATTTAGGTAAATTAATTTTAGTTGCATGCACTGGTCCGAATTGATCATCAATGATTCATCTAAACTAATGAAAGAAGGGTGTGTGCATACACGACAATATATCTGCTTCCCTCTATTTTTATGCTTGTTCGAGGTGCCAGCCCCAAAAGAACAAATATTTTGCTTGATGGGGTTGGCAGCTCCATAATTAATAGAAGCATCAAATTAGTCATGCAACTTGGGAAGATCAAGAACACACACACAAGTAGTGAACAGAGGCTCGGAGCAGTGATGTAATAGTTAGCATCGGAAAATGTAGGGTAAAACAAACAAAAAGCAACGGAACCACATGCTAGTTTGCTGATGTGTAATTAAGCATAGAGAACATTAAGCGGTCTGATGGAACCAACAGGTGGCATAAGAACAACACCGTTATCATAAATATAGCATTCAAGAAGTAAAATAGTAGGCATTGATATCTAGGAAGTACAGTAATACAGTACTTAGGACAAAACTAAAGCATATTAATTATATGTGCGCTCGTATGTAATTTAGCACATGTAACATGTTCACTGCCAGAAGTATGGCCCTACAGGTGTAACCAGAATAACGCGTCTCATGAAAAACTGAATGATGCCCTGAAGAAATTTAAAGGTGTGGTGCTTATGCTAGGAAAGTGAACGTAGGCGCTGGCCATTGGATAATAGTACCTGATTCTTAGGGGAGTATGGGTATCATTGTCATACTTGATAGCTAAGGATCGTCGACTCGTGTTGCGGTTGAGTTTGGGCCGGCTGCCGCCGTTGCTGAAGCGGCTCCGGTGCTACGGTTGCGGTGCCTGTCGACATACAAGAAAGATCATCTGTGGTAAGTGAACACTTGCACAATAAAGAGAAAAACCGAAGTACTACAAATCAAAATAACCTGATGAGGCTGCGACGTCGGTAAAGCAGGGCCGGTGGAGTTGAATATGTCGTCCGTGGAGCGGGTCTGGTGCAGTGGACGGAGGCTTCACCTGGCGCGTTGTACAGTGCTTTCGGTGAGGCGGATCTGTTACGGCGGACGAGGGCTTGTATGAAGGGCCAGCGAAGGGGCGGACGAGGGAGTCAGTGAAGGGCCTACACTGTAGTGGACATGGGCACCGGTTCAGCAGATCCGGTGCGGTGGACCATGATGGCGGTCAAGGAGATCTGGAGTGGTGGACAAGCCAGTCGCTGAAGCAGCTCCGGTGAAGTGGTGAGTTGGCAGTTGGGGGTTCCAAGGTGCGGAAGGTAGATCAGGCGGGGTGTCAGGTCCACCTCTGCGGTGAAGGACTAGATTCGGCGGCTTGCCATGGTTGGGGGGGGGGGGAGGTCGGGGAGGGGAAGGGGAGGGGCTCTAGGGAAGAATGTTGGGGGCAAAGAGGGGAAAATAATGGAGTTAGCAAAGCAGCCCTTTTCCGTTCATGTGGCAGGGGTAAAACAGGAATATCACAGGACTAAACTTTTGGGGGCGAGATATTTCGATGTGAGTGGGAAGGTTGAAAGCTTTTGGCACCTGAAATTATATTCTGCTCTTGTACGGCCGACTATGATATCATGGCCGACAATTTGTTTGTTTTGCACACAAAAAAAAGTGCAAGTTTTGAAAATCAATGTCTCCAACTCGAAACTTAGATTGTCCATTCAATTCAAATATGGATCATTGAGCTACTACAAGCAAATACCATCATACGGTCCAATTCAAATGAAATTCCAAATGTGTTAATCCTAAATATGATGACAAAAGCAAAAATGTGTATGTGTATGAATAAAGTGGATGATTATAAGTTTTGAACATGCTCATATGCGTATATCTCTAGGTTTGATATATGAATTTGAAATCACGAAATCCCGACTTAAAAAATGTACCTCCGTTTAAATGAATTACAAAAGCTAATGATGGAGTCGAATTCCAAAATTCCAATCTTAGGTTTGTAATTTTGGTACATCAAGGTATATCACGCATGTTCAAAAGTATCGTTATCTCACAGTCCAAACTGTGAAACAAATTGATCAACCATGAGTGCACAATATCTCAATTACACTAAAGTCCCTCAAATATAGACACCTCACTCTTTATCTGAAGCCAACCCCCCCCCCCCCTCGCCCCCCCCTCCACACACACATAGAGAAGTCGTTCTCTCCCCCAAACACCAACACACGAGCACATTAACACCCCTCTCTCTTCTAAAGTCCGGACCCCAATATAGGTCTCTATCACTTTGTCTCTCGGGCATGCACACATCTCTTCCCCCACTCTCTAGGTCTCCCGCTATCTCTCTTTCCCAAGCACACACACTATGTAGAGTGTATATTTCCCATACACACAAAACGTCGCCCCCAAACGTCTATCTTCCTAGTTATGTGGTTCTCGCGCACTCACCTCACACACCACCCCCACTGCAGACAAGCACACTTTGTCTCCTTGTGCACCACTCCCCTCTTTCTATCTCTCCCATATGCGGACCCGCCCCAGCTCCTTCCCTGTATACATATATGTCGCGACTCTTTCCATAGCTCCCTAATGTATCATCGTTCTCGATTTCGCACATTGTTCTCTACACCATCTATTCTAGATCTCACATGAAGTACCTATCACACACACGATGACTAGCTTCCCTTGCGTCTCCGTACATAGGCCAATTTCGAAAAACATCAACATTGTCTCCCTATCTATACGCCATTTATGGACACAAAAGACCCCTCTTGCCCCCTCTCTTCCTCTCTCTCTCTCTCTCTCTCTCTCTCTCTCTCTCTCTCTCTCTCTCTCTCTCTCTCTCCGTCGCTAGCTCTCTCTCTCTCTCTGTCGCTCTCACACCCCTCTCCAACACACACACACTCGATGTCTCTTCCAAATAGTCTGCTCCCCCCGCTCGCACCCATGCTATCCTGCTACTACACATGTCACACCATTCCCCCTTCCCTTATACTAGGTTTACATCATTAGTGGTCTCTCTACTCCACATACACACACTCCCTCTCACACACAAACGCGTGCACAAACACACACAGACACGCACAAACACCCATTTATCTGGATCCTCATATCAACCCATGTCTGCATGTGTATCTCACACACTCACTCTCTAATTATGTATATGTGTCTCCATGTTACACAACACAAAGCCCCATGTACATGTTTCTCTCTATCCTCCACACACATAGACACAAAGAATCAGTTATCATTGCCTCAGTCTCTAACATATCACACATGCACACTGTCTCTCTCTCTCTCGCAAACACGCGCAACAAGGGTTTCCCCGTGAATAACTTACCATCTATTCATCAATAGTCGTGGCAGTACGGCGAACACGAGACATGAAAAAGAATAAATCTACACGTGCTTAGACCACCTAGTATGACTACTAGTACTAGAGCAAGCCAAAAAGCGTGCCGCCGTCACCCCCTCCTTATCGGCGACGGGAAAATCTTTGTTTTACAGAGTCGAGAAGTCATTGTGCTAAGGCCCCACATGCCGAGGCGTTGAATAGAATGTAGATGCTAGTTTACGGAAGCAAGTATCGATAATATGTTTGTATCTCCATACTTATATTTCTTCTCTTATAAAAAACCAAGTTGGTGATGATGGTACGTGTGCCATCTTGCAATATAGACCGTCCGATCTATATCTAACGGATTGGAATTAAAGTAAAAGATACCCGCACCCCTCTCCACATTTGTAGACAAGGCATTCCCTCGTTCATCCTTATCTTCACCAACCTCATTGTTGAGCAACTAAGAAAGGAAGCCTCTGGAACAAACTGGCCCGATGGCCGCTGTCGGCTTCGTCAATCCCCATGCCTCCGCTCAGTCCGACCACCAATCACCACCACACCCCACTCCTCTTCACCTTATCTCATATTTCTCAAGATATCATTAGTTTTTACACATGGGATTACTCCCTCAAGGGTCAATCACAACAAGTGTTTTATAAAAAAATGCATCTTGATGTTCCGTGCAATGCACGGATCTTGCTAGTACTCCTACAGAAGACTAAGTTGGTGATGATGGTGTGTCTGTCATCCGTCATTTCTGACCATTAGATCTACATCTAACGACTGTGAGGTAAGTTGTTGCCTTTTCTCACCAACATCCCACTTTTCTACCAATTTGCAGAAAAACCCATAATTAGTATCTTAAAACCAACCACATCCCTCCCTGACCTCACCAAAACAGCCCAAGGAATATATTCTAATTGAAACATAATATATTCTAGTGATATATGTATATCAAAATTAGAGTGTTTTGTATCAAGTTTGTGAATAAGCATCTCTTATTTACTAATTGGAGGCACCTTTTAAGCCTTCTCATTGATCCACATCATCAAAATTAATTACACCGTTGGATTGTAAAATATACGTCTAGGATAAAACTTACGAAACAGATGGTCACATCAAAATAAAATTACACCTGATACGTCCAATATTGTGAAACAGAAACACGAAAAAAAGCATCCATCTGTTCCTAAAAAAATAGCCTCCTTCCATAACAACTGCGCCCACTAAAAAAGGAAAAAAGAAAAAAATCCGGTTGATGACCAGTGAAATTCCATGAATAAAATCTTCTGGCGATAAAAAAAGGTAAAACATCTCTCTCAAAAAAAAGGGAAAAACATCTCGGATCCTCTACATGATCGCACGTTTCAAACCTTCTCATTAATTTCCGTCATCAGAATTAATTACAACATTTAATTGTGAAATTTACTTCCAATAAAAAAATCTTAACAAAAATGATCCAGTCCAAACAAAGTAGCATTGACACGTGCAGCATTGTGAAACGAGTGAAGTCTGAAATAAACCCTGAAGTTGTAGAGGCCGGCGTAAATGGACCCTCACCTTCGAATCCCTGAATTTGGTACCCTGTATTTACGAATCCCTATGAATCCCACCCCTACTGACTAAAAATTTGTTTGGTGAAATAGGAAAGGCATGATCCCAGCCGGGATTAGTTTCTACGCTGACTTACTACGTAGGCGGTAGGCCCACCTGTCATATGCATCTCTTCACAAGTTCACTGCCCAACCATGTGCAACGGCGGCGCCGAAGAGCTGCTCAACAGTGTGCTGCACCTGGACAAGCCCGGATCGACGGAGATCTTGGTCAGCGACTTGACCGTCGATGCCTGGGGGATTCTTCTCACCAAGCTCTACATCGTGCTGCAGGCGGACTCGTACGTCCGACCAGATGAGCGCGCCGGACAGGGTCGGCTCGGCCGTCGACGCCATTCCAGACGAGCTGGAGGAAGAGGTCGCTGACGCCATCAAGCCTTGCCGCGCCCAGGCCGACATCCCGTAGGCTTCACTCACGTCCGTCTCTGCACATGCATGCACGTACGCATCCATGGGACCGTCGCACCGTTGGACGCTGCGTTGCCACTACGCGCGCCACCGTTTCAAGCCACGGAGCCATGCTTTGGTTTCATGCCCGACGCCCTTTTATGCAGTTACTCGCAGCTACGCGCCGCCGGCCGTTTTCATGCTTGCATGCGCGTCGCCGCTCACATCAGTCACCGATTGGACGCCAACACCATGACACATTGCTAGATGGCCAGCTCCACGTCGGAGCTGTGTGAGTCCTCGCCGCCACACCAGGTCTCCAACGCTATCGCCGCCCACAGCTCACCAGCGTGCTACCGCGCTTGCCGTCGCAGCCTCATCCACATCGCGCATCGTGCGAGGGGCGTGCTGGCCAGCGTCGCGCTCCGTCGAGACCCAGTTGCCCGCCGCCACCACTGTGTCTGGCCACGAGACCGAAGGACTCCAGCAGCCGCCACCTCCCATCGTCGGCCCGGACAGGGTCATCTCGGCTATAGGGTCCAACCAGTGCGCGGCTCGGCCAACCTAGAAGAAGGAATGAGGGACCAACAGTGAAGAGGGAGAGGGGATCACGAGAGGAGAGGATAGAGGAAGAAGATAAAAGGAGAGAGATTAAAGTGACTTGTGGACCCATACCGTCAGTGAGCGTAGCGGCTGAACCCGGCTGGCATTGTTTCTTTTCCCAGTGAGCCAAACATGCTTAGGGTTAGAATAGACCGGGATCTGACAGGTTAAGGTATGAACTTCCGGGATTTAGAGTTGAAGGTTCATTTACGCCAGCCTCTACAAAGTCAAGGTTCATTTCAGACTTTACTCTTGTGAAACAACTAAACTATCCATCTGTTTCTTAAAAAAGAGCCTCCTTCCATAACAACTCTACCAAAATTAATTGCACCATTGAATTGTGAAATTTACTTCCAATAAAAGAGAACTTGCTTAAAATTAATTATTCTGTCCAAAAAAATAGTATTGATACTTTTAACATTGAGAAACCAAAAAGAACTATCCATCCGGTTCTTAAAAAAGAGTCTATTTCCATAACAACTCTACCAATAATATGGAAAGAATAGATGGGATCTGTGAACTCCAACTAAACATGGTTAGAGATTTAGAGACCTAGCAATATACGATTTGTAGATAAAGAAAAAAATATAGACGTGATATCAAAAAGGAAAGGAAAAAATATACACGATCTGCACGTCATGACTAGATGCGTCCTCCTCTACTACGGGACCTTCTCTTCCTCCAGCCTAATCATCGCCCTCTTCTGTTTTGCAGGACTCCACGATTCTTCATGAGGCCATGAGTCTCGCCCCCTTGATGCCACAACCTCCTCCGGTACCATTATTCCAGCAACGTCTCCCTCCAATATGCAAAATCTTATGTCTCTGTCATAATGGCAATGGTCAGCGTCAAGCCACAGTGATCCTCTCACCTAGAAGGCTTCCAAATGACCCTCCAGTTTGCCTAGATCCAAACAACCACCAGGTTTGCCTAGATCAAAACAACCCTCAGGTTTGCATAGATCCAAACAACCATCAGGTTAGTTCTTACGACCAGACTTTATCTCATGAGTTATAAGCTGTGCATGAATGTAATTAGGGATGGGTGCGAATATGGATGGTAAGACGAGTGACGTGATGCCTATGATATCCATGAAAACTGAGTAGATTGAGTAGATGTTACCAAAATCATAATGTTGTGTAAACATGCCCTTTCGCTGTTTCATCATGGGACCAGTTTGTACAATTATTAGACATAATGGTTCAATAAAAACATGCAATAGGCATTATATAAGGACAACTATTGATAATCATGGTTAAAGAGAAAATACTTATTCAATTGGTGAACATCGTGTGTTATCATAATTCTCAGAAGAGGTGGCTCTGTTCCAAAATACCATAACACACGTTGGATTTGACTTTCCAATTTAAATCTTTGATTTTTTAAAATAATTTATAAATGGTTCTAACAAATTAGACTATATAATCATTAATTGGTGTTACTAGCCTGTGCAGGTGCACGGGTTGATGACTAGTATTTACTAATTGGAGGCACCATTCATGATCTCTCATTAATCCACATCATCAAAATTAACTAAACCGTTAGATTGAAAAATTTACGGTCAGGATAAAAAGAAAATTTACGTAACACCCATGATTCCATCTTATAGAAAAACGCATCTGACACGACTAATGTTATTGAAACAAATCAAGAAAAGCCTCACGTAAAAAAAGAAGGTTTCCGGCCGCAAGGATTTTTTTTTTTGAGCATCAGTACAGACACAAGCGCTCATATACACGCGCATACACTCATCCCTATGAATGCACACACGCACACCCTACCCCTATGAGCACCTCTGAGGGACTGAGCCGGCATATCATCTTGAGATTTACGAAGTCACCATAGGCGCCTCGTCGTTAACGGGAACGTCTCCTCCCACTGAAAGCGCATCGCCGGAAATCCTGAAATAAATCCAGGAATAATGCGAGCACCAGGATTTGAACCCTGGTGGGTTGGGGATACCACTGTCTACCTATCAAATTTGATAACGTGCACGTCTAACTAGACCAGATCAAGGTGCATGTTTAATAGAGCTAGCATGTGCGTGCCATCTCGCCGGACGAGCTTCCACAAGATCGCGTTGAGAAAAAATCAAGCCAACATGCTTAGTCGTTGTTCACCGCCGACGCTGCAGACAAATACGTGCACGGTTCTGCTGCCATCGATCGTATCTCTCACTTGCCCATGTTAGCGGCTGGAAGAAATCAGTCAATGTTAGCGGCCAAAAGAAATCAGTTAACACGGGCAAGTGAGAGTACGTAGTAGCACGTCTAGCCGGCCAAAATCAATCAACCTGCTTTGGAAATCAGATTGGTAAGTGTATGTGTATTCTTTCCTACTTTCTGAATCTGATGATCTTCTTCAATTTTTGACACACCAGTTCACAAATACATGTTGTAGGAGCTAGATCTTATTTATGAGACATATAACATGGCTGCAGATACGTCCGACCGCCGGAGAAAAGAAATAATTTTTTCAATTGGAGAGAAGCAATAGTTCGTACTGCCACTGCTGCTAGGATGATTGTGTTTGCTGAAGAAATAATTGAAACAACAACATATCTCTTTGTCGAGCAATGGCATCAACAATGTCCATCGACGTGGTTGACACTTAAAACGAGGTATACACACCCCCAGTAGATCTATTTTTCTTATCTGAATGAAACAAGTCACGTATATTTCTGTACGGATGACCTGTTGGACCGCTACTTCCTTAAAGACTGTAACATTTTCTAATAAAGATTTCTCAAGATAGTTGGTGTGGTAGTTTGCTTAACTAAAAGGTATGAACCGATTAAAAGTGTATCTCCAACAATAAAATGTAAACAGTACATAGTCCAACAATAAAAGGGGAAAGAATCAATGATCTGGCTCATTACCCGTGAAATAAAATTTTAAAAAATAATGCAACCATAAAATGGGGATAGAGTCCCTCAGTATTACGCTTGGATGGAAACGTGGGTTTAGAAGTCCATGCATTTTAAATGTGAGATCCAATCCACCCCAAGCGTCCATAGGTATTATGCTTGGAAGCAAACTTGTGGAAGGAAGGAACCGTGTAAATTAAAATCACCTTAACAAGTTGAAGAATTTTTTAATGGAAACATACTGATGAAGTTGCACATACATGTGTAACGCAGCTAGCAATATATGTACATCATTCCACTACAAAGAAGAATATACGTACATCACGGAGTTCTCTTCACTATAAATTCGCCGTACACTATAAGTGTATTGTGCATAAATCTAGGTACTTGAAGTAATTTTTTTCATTCAAAATCGCACATAAGTATAATTTTCAAAATTTGTACCTACCATGTACATAGTGTTTGCTGCAAAAAAAAACGTGTACATAGTGTTTTCTTAAAATACAAATATATTAGTATAGAAAAATCTAAATCTATGTCAGAAATATATAAACAAATGCTAGATTATATGAAAAAAATCCAAAATTGCTAGACCGTGCGAGTGCAATAGAAATCTTCAAAAAAAAATTCTAAAATTATCTAAACCGGCGAGTGCATCAGAAACCGACTGATTTCATAAGTTCAGACACACATGATATAAGTTACTTATATTATATTAATCACGCACATAAATCACACTTAAGAATATGTACCCAAATTTGTACATGATAGGCATACAAATAATTCAAAGGTATATGATTATCCACAATGTTTTATGTGTAGGGCGTATGGAAATATAATATTATATACGGTATGAAAATAAGTAGTAAAAATAATTTAAAATATATCATGCTTCTGATTTCTATGGGACTTAAAATAATTATAATTAAATAAACTTCTTACGTATAACATTATAATTTTTCAATAATTACTAGCCCGTGCAGTAGCACGGGTTGACGACTAGTATTTAATAATTAGCTAATGTAGCAAGACAAAAAAGCCCTCTTCACTGCATACACATAAAGACCAGCATGCTAGGAAAATATGTTTGACCTCAAAATGCACTTCTACACAAATTTAAATTTCGTGGTTCTATATAATTGATTATCAGTTCAAACCCTTATAAGTTTTAACTTATGTTACTATTAGATGTTTATCTTATAGTGCAAAAATATTTAACTAACGGAATATAGCATCTAACATAAGAAATTGTAAATTTTAAAATATCTAGCCGCGCAAATGCGCGGGTAACCCCGCTAGTTACAAATAAAAGAAAGATACCGGAAGCTGAAATTTCCACCATGCTTGCTAATTACACCTTTAAGGGTGGAATACCAAAGAAACTTGGAGATCCCGGGGTAACAACTATACCATGCTCCATTAAAAGAAATTATGTTAGAACTGCTTTATGTGATCTTGGAGCCGGTGTTAGTGTTATGCCTCTCTCTTTATATCGTAGACTTGAATTGAATAAGTTCACACATACTGAAATATTTTTGCAAATGGCTGATAAATCAACTGCTATACCTGTCGGTATTTGTGAGGATGTGCCTGTTGTGGTTGCAAATGTCACTATCTTAACGGACTTTGTTATTCTTGATATTCCCGAGGACGATAGTATGTCGATTATCCTTGGTTGACCTTTTTTTGAACACTGCAGGGGATGTTATTGATTGCAACAAGGCAATGTCACTTTTCATTTTAATGGTAATGAGCATACGGTACACTTTCTGAGGAAACAATCTCAAGTTCATAGCATCAATTCTATTGGAAAAGTTTCAACTATTATTATTGGAGGTTTTGAATTTCCTCTCCCTACTGTCAAGAAAAAAGTGTGATATTCTAATTGTTGGGGATTTTCATATCCCCGTTGAGGTAACTTAGTGTTATTCGAAATTTCTCCAGTTCCGTGTTATTCGGAATGAGTTTGTTAACAAGACTTGATCAACCTTGTTAGTGAATTCATTTTAATGATCATGAGATGGATGAAACTAGAAGGCACAACCTTCTGCACCCTCTTTTTTATTTTATGTTATTTAGAATAAATAAAGAAAAATAGTATTATCTGTTTGTTTTCTGAATTATCCGTGAAATAAAAAATATCCCAAAAATAAAAGTGCTCCAAATGCCCTGCAAATTTAGTATGATTTTTTATGGAATATTTGAGGATTTTAGGCACTGAAATCACTGCAGGAGGGGCAAGCACCAGGCCACGAGAGTGGAGGGCGTGCCCACCCCACCTGGGCGCGCCCCCCTGTCCCGTGGGCCCCTGGTGGGCCCCCTCCACTTATGCCAGCACCGACACACTTCATCTTCTACCCAAAAAAATCCCCATCCAGCTCAAGTACGAGTTCTAGCTCATTTTACTGCGATTTTCGATCTCCTTGCTCAAAGCTCCATTCACAAAACTGCTTTCGGAGATTGTTGCTTGGTATGTGACTCCTCCATTGGTCCAAATAGTTTTTGTTCTAGCACTTTATTCATTGCAAATTTCTGCTGCATAGATAACCATGCTCTTGAGCTTGCATGTTAAATTTATGAGGTCCCAAGCAATTCTAATGCATGATATAGGCTCTGGACACTTGTAGGAGTAGTTGCTACCAATCTTGTTTAGTTTTATTCACTTTTATTTTGAAGTTACTAAAATTTCAGAAACTTTCAGAAAATGTTAAGGAGACTTTTAAGGGGTTCTTCTTGCCAAGGCTCTCAAGAAAAACAAGCTAAAGAGAAGGAAAAAGCCAAGTATAATCTTCCTTGCTTAGCGGAAGTACGGTCGTGTGAATGGCCATGCAATGATCTCTTGAAAGAAGCTGGAATTCATGAAGATTTTTATTCTTTGATCCAGAACGCAAGCCTCACCAGTTTCATCAACGACCAGATCGATCAGTATCTCTTACCAATACTTTTGTGCAAAACTTTTATTATTATCCTAAGAAGTCACCGCCTACAGTATCATTTCACTTATATGATGAATTCAAAGAAATGTCTCTACGTGATTTTTAGGCGGTATGTAAGATACCTTATGAGGGAGAATTAGAGGAACCCCATCGTAAAGATGTGGATGGCTTTGTTAACACTATAGCTGTAGAGGAACCAAAGAAAGGTTCCGAGGCGAAAACCTCTAGCTTACACTTTCCTGTTTTACGCTATTTTGCCATATTTGCTAGTAGATGCTTGATTGGTCGTGGAAATAGTGGAAACTTTAGTGTTCCTGATATTATCATTCTTCCACATGCCTTGTTTGGAGACAACAGTTTTAGTATGGGTGACGTCGTTGCTAAATGGCTAGCCCTGAATCGTACAAAAGGCCCCATATTTGGAGGTATCTATGCTTCGCGTCTTGCTAGACATTTTCAGATACCTATTAGGCACCATGAGAAAGAGGAGACAACATTGCCTCCTCACATTTTATATTACAAGAGCATGGTAGCACACAAGTTTATTGTTGACAACGAAGAGAAGATGCTCTTGTATAAACTTAGATTTAATAAGAAACACATTGAGATTATTATTTTGCCTGCACCTCTGTTGTTTGATTTGCTTGCAGAAAATTTTCTTGTCATGCCGGAAGCGGTGTAAAATCATCGAGCCCAAGCTTTCACTCCAGAACCTGAACTTGAGCCGGAACCTGCACTGGACCCTTATCGTGCATCATCTGTCCAGTGGGATCCGGAGATGACCAGCCAATGGTATCCTGATTACACCTCCCAGTACACCGGGAAGAGTAGCAGCGGTCCTTGGTACAAGACCAACTTAGGCCAAAAGCCTAAGCTTGGGGGAGTACGTATTTCTCACCGACTTTACATTCATGTTCACATACTAGTCGTCAGTGCTCATACTCTTTCATTGTATTATCCATACTAGTTTAATTTTCTTTTTCGCTTTCTTCTTGTGTGTTTGATAAACCTTAAGAAAAACCAAAAAAATAGTTAGTTTAATTTCCATGCTTGTAGTAGAATTAAAATGAAAACCCAAAAAGATTTCTTGTTCTTCTTCTTACTTGTTCGGAGCTTTCCCGTGTAAATAGTTTTATTTTCTTTTCTTTCCTTTGGGGGTCGAGAGTAGAAGACCGTACTGAAAATGTTTAGTGGCTCTCATATGCATGATTGTTTATTTAACTTAGAGCCCATATTACTTGTCTTCTCTCTTGAGTTGAATGCTTGCAGATTCTAGCTTAGTCCAATGCACGTGCACTCTTATTATTATACACATCGTTCGGTCGTGCAAGTGAAAGGAAATAATGACGATATATGATGGACTTATTGGGATAAGAAAAGCTAGTATGAACTCGACCTCTCTTGTTTTTGTATATATGATGAGTTCATCATTCCTGAGCCAGCTTATTATGAAGTAAACATATTTGCAATGACATCTAGAGATTATAGTTGCTTGTGCCATGCTTGATTAGCTATGAGTTATAATGGTTTACCTTGCGTGCCAACATGCTATTAGAATGATTATGTTGTGGTATGATGGGATGGTATCTTCCTTTGAATAAATTGAGTAACTCGACTTGGCACATGTTCACGCATGTAGTTGAAACAAATCAACATAGCCTTCACGATATTTATGTTCATGGTAGATTATATCCTACTCATGCTTGTACTCGGTGTGAATTAATTTTAATGCATGTTTATGACTGTTGTCGCTCTCTCAGTTGGTCGCTTCCTAGTCTTTTTCTAGCCTTCACTTGTACTAAGCGGGAATACTGCTTGTGCATCCAAACTCCTTAAAACCCCAAAGTTGTTCCATATGAGTCCACTATACCTTCCTATATGCGGTATTTACCTGCCGTTCCAAGTAAATTTGTATGTGCCAAACTCTAAACCTTCAAATGAAATTCTGTTTTGTATGCTCGAGCAGCTCATGTTTCAACTAGGGCTGCCTATATCTTCCATGCTAGGTGGGTTATTCTCAAGAGGAGTGGACTCTGCTCCTCATTCACGAGAAAGGGCCGGTGACTGGGATGCCCAGTCCCATGATCCAAAAAGATCAAAGAAAATCAAAATAATTAAACAAAACTCCCCCAGGGCTGTTGTTAGTTGGAGGCACTCGTTATTTTGAGCAAGCCATGGATTGATGCTTGTTGGTGGTTGGGGGACTATAAACCTTTACCATTCTGTTTGGGAACTGCCTATAATGCATGTAGTATGGAAGATACAACCATCTTATAGTTGTTGCATTGACAGTGAAAGTATGCCCCTCAAAATGTTATTTAATCTCTATTTTAAAATCGAGCTCTGGCACCTCTACAAATTCCTGCTTCCCTCTGCGAAAGGCCTATCTATTTACTTTTATGTTGAGTCATCACCCTTCTTATTAAAAAGCACCCGCTGGAGAGCACACTGTCATTTGCATTCATTATTGTTGGTTTATATTGGGTATGACTTGGCTGGATCTCTTTTACCATGAATTACAATGTTTAGTCAGTCCTTGATCTTTAAAGGTGCTCTGCATTTATGTTTTGCGGTCTCAGAAAGGGCTAGCGAGATACTATTTTGTTATATCATGTTATGATTGTTTTGAGAAAGTGTTGTCATCCGAGTTTTATTGTTATGGCTCGCTAGCTGATTATGCTATTGATATGAGTAATTGTGAGACCTAAGTGTTATTGTGAGTATGGTTAGTTCATAATATTGGTTGAAACCTGAATGCTGGATTTTCATGTTTACAACAACAAGAGCAAACAGAGTCTGTAAAAGTTTTTCTTTATCACTTTCAGTTTATCAACTGAATTGCTTGAGGACAAGCAAAGGTTTAAGCTTGGGGGAGTTGATACGTCTCCAACGTATCTACTTTTCCAAACACTTTTGCCCTTGTTTTGGACTCTAACTTGCATGATTTGAATGAAGCTAACCCGGACTGACGATGTTTTTAGTAGAACTGCCATGATGTTGTTTTATGTGTAGATAAGAAAAGTTCTCGGAATGTCCTGAAAATCCACGGAGGCACTTTTTGGAATTTATAAGAATTATTGGGCGAAAGAAATACACCAGGGGACCCACACCCTGTCCACAAGACAGGGGGGCGCGCCCCCCTCCTCCTGGGCGCGCCCCCCTATCTCGTGGGCCCCCTGGACCTCCACCGACCTCAACTCCAACTCCATATATTCACGTTCGGGGAGAAAAAAATTAGAGAGAAAGTTTCATCGCATTTTACGTCCCGGAGCCGCCGCCAAGCCCTAATCTCTCTCAGGAGGGCTGGTCTGGAGTCCGTTCGGGGCTCCGGAGAGGGGGATTCATCGCCGTCGTCATCATCAACCATCCTCCATCACCAATTTCATGATGCTCACCGCCGTGCGTGAGTAATTCCATCGTAGGCTTGCTGGACGGTGATGGGTTGGATGAGATTTACCATGTAATCAAGTTAGTTTTGTTAGGGTTTGATCCCTAGTATCCACTATGTTCTGAGATTGATGTTGATGTGACTTTGCTATGCTTAATGCTTGTCACTAGGGCCCGAGTGCCATGATTTCAGATCTGAACCTATTATGTTTTCATGAATATATGTGTGTTCTTGATCCTATCTTGCAAGTCTATAGTCACCTATTATGTGTTATGATCCGACAACCCCGAAGTGACAATAACCGGGATACTTCTCGGTGATGACCGTAGTTTGAGGAGTTCATGTATTCACTATGTTCTAACACTTTGTTCCAGTTCTCTATTAAAAGGAGGCCTTAATATCCCTTAGTTTCCACTAGGACCCCGCTGCCACGGGAGGGTAGGACAAAGATGTCATGCAAGTTCTTTTCCATAAGCACGTATGACTATTTACGGAATACATGCCTACATTACATTGATGAACTGGAGCTAGTTCTGTGTCACCCTATGTTATAGCTATTACATGAGGAATCGCATCCGACATAATTATCCATCACTAATCCATTGCCTACGAGCTTTTCACATATTGTTCTTCGCTTATTTACTTTTCCGTTGCTACTCTTACAACTACTACAAAAACCCAAAAACCATTATGTTTACTTTTCCGTTGCTACTGTTACAACTCAACTGCTAATACTCAAGAATATTCTTTGGCTCCCCTTGTGTCGAATCAATAAATTTGGGTTGAATACTTTACCCTCGAAAGCTGTTGTGATCCCCTACACTTGTGGGTTATCAGCGACATGTATGGAAGCTGTGCCGGCGGGTCACGCCGTGGGATTATATCCCCAACAATGACCGTTCTTGATAAGATGGACATGTCTCCGCTCCTCTTGCTACCAATTAAGCCATCAAACAGGGAAGACGAGGGGGACTGAGGCCATGTTTGTTTGGGTTTCTACTTCTGCTTTTGTAGTTTTCCCATTTGACAAAAAACAAAAAAACTCTTGAGTAGGTGCTTTTGCTTTTTCTTTTGGCTTATACCATCATATAACAATATTATTTCATAAGCCCAAAGCCGAAGCAAAAAATCCCTATTTAGGAGTTCTTGTGATTTTTTTGTGAAAGTGGAAAAGATGCAAAAGCAGAAGCAAAAAAACCAAACAAACAGGACATGAGGCGGCGACATGTATGGAAGCTGTGCCGGCGGGTCACACCGTGGGGTTATATCCCCAGCAATGACCGTTCCTGATAAGATGGACATGTCTCCGCTACTCTTGCTACCAATTAAGTCATCAAATAGGGAAGCGAGGGGGACTGAGGCCATGTTTGTTTGGGTTTTTACTTCTGCTTTTGTAGTTTTTCCATTTGACAAAAAGCCAAAACACTCTTAAGTAGGTGCTTTTGCTTTGGCTTTTGGCTTATACCATCATATAAAAATATTGATTCATCAGGCCAAAGCCGAATCAAAAAGTCCCTATTTAGGAGTTCTTGTGATTTTTTGGGAAAGTGGAAAAGATGCAAAAGCAGAAGCAAAAAAACCAAACAAACAGGACATGAGGCGGTGACATGTATGGAAGCTGTGACGGCGGTTATATCCCCAACAATGACCATTCCTAATAAGATGGACATGTCTCCACTCCTCGTGCTACCAATGAAGCCATCAAACAGGGAAGATGAGGGGGACTAAGGCCATGTTTCTTTGGGTTTTTACTTCTGCTTTTGTAGTTTTTCCATTTGACAAAAAGCCAAAAAACTCTTATGTATGTTCTTTTGCTTTGGCTTTTGGCTTATACCATCATATAACAATATTGATTCATAAGCCCAAAGTCGAAGCAAAAACTCCCTATTTAGGAGTTCTTGTTATTTTTTTGTGAAAGTGGAAATGATGCAAAGCAGAAGCAAAAAAACCAACCAATCAGGACCTGAGGCAGCGACATGTATGGAAGCTGTGCCGCCGGGTCACACCATGGGGTTATATGCCCAACAATCACCATTCCTGATAAGAGTCTCCGCTCCTCTTCCTACCAATGAATCCATCAAACAGGGAAGACGAGGGGGACTGAGGCCATGTTTGTTTGGGTTTTTACTTCTGCTTTTGTAGCTTTTCCATTTGACAAAAAGCCAAAAAAACTCTTAAGTAGGTGCTTTTCTTTGGCTTTTGGCTTATACCATCATATAACAATATTGATTCATAAGCCCAAAGCCGAAGCAAAAAGTCCCTATTTAGGAGTTCTTGTGATTTTTTTTGTGAAAGTGGAAAAGATGCAAAAGCAGAAGCAAAAAAACCAAACAAACAGGACATGAGGCGGCGACATGTATGGAAGCTGTGCCGGCGGGTCACACCATGGGGTTATATCCCCAACAATGACCGTTCCTGATAAGATGGACATGTCTCCGCTCATCTTGCTACCGATGAAGCCATCAAACATGGAAGACGAGGGGAACTAAGGCCATGTTTGTTTGGATTTTTACTTTTGCTTTTGTAGTTTTTCCATTTGACAAAAAACCAAAAAACTCTTGAGTAGGTGCTTTTGCTTTTTCTTTTGGCTTATACCATCATATAACAATATTATTTCATAAGCCCAAAGCCGAAGCAAAAAATCCCTATTTAGGAGTTCTTGTGATTTTTTTGTGAAAGTGGAAAAGATGCAAAAGCAGAAGCAAAAAAACCAAACAAACAGGACATGAGGCGGCGACATGTATGGAAGCTGTGCCGGCGGGTCACACCGTGGGGTTATATCCCCAGCAATGACCGTTCCTGATAAGATGGACATGTCTCCGCTACTCTTGCTACCATTTAGCCATCAAATAGGGAAGTGAGGAGGACTGAGGCCATGTTTGTTTGGATTTTTACTTTTGCTTTTGTACTTTCTCCATTTGAATAAAAGCCAAAAACTCTTAAGTAGGTGCTTTTGCTTTGGCTTTTGGCTTATACCATCATATAACAATATTGATTCATAAGCCCAAAGCCGAAGCAAAAAGTCCCTATTTAGGAGTTCTTGTGATTTTTTTTGTGAAAGTGGAAAAGATGCAAAAGCAGAAGCAAAAAAACCAAACAAACAGGACATGAGGCGGCGACATGTATGGAAGCTGTGCCGGCGGGTCACACCATGGGGTTATATCCCCAACAATGATCGTTCCTGATAAGATGGACATGTCTCCGCTCATCTTGCTACCGATGAAGCCATCAAACATGGAAGACGAGGGGAACTAAGGCCATGTTTGTTTGGATTTTTACTTTTGCTTTTGTAGTTTTTCCATTTGACAAAAAACCAAAAAACTCTTGAGTAGGTGCTTTTGCTTTTTCTTTTGGCTTATACCATCATATAACAATATTATTTCATAAGCCCAAAGCCGAAGCAAAAAGTCCCTATTTAGGAGTTCATGTGATTTTTTGTGAAAGTGGAAAAGATGCAAAAGTTGAAGCAAAAAAACCAAACAAACAGGACATGAGGCGGCGACATGTATGGAAGCTGTGCCGGCGGGTCACACTGTGGGGTTATATCCCCAACAATGACCGTTCCTGATAAGATGGACATGTCTACGATCATCTTGCTACCAATGAAGCCATCAAACATGGAAGGCGTGGGGGACTGAGGCCATGTTTGTTTGGATTTTTACTTTTGCTTTTGTACTTTCTCCATTTGAATAAAAGCCAAAAACTCTTAAGTAGGTGCTTTTGCTTTGGCTTTTGGCTTATACCATCATATAACAATATTGATTCATAAGCCCAAAGCCGAAGCAAAAAGTCCCTATTTAGGAGTTCTTGTGATTTTTTGTGAAAGTGGAAAAGATGCAAAAGTGGAAGCAAAAAAACCAAATAAACAGGACATGAGGCAGCGACATGTATGGAAGCTGTGCTGGCGGGTCACACTGTGGGGTTATATCCCCAACAATGACCGTTCCTGATAAGATGGACATGTCTCCGCTCATCTTGCTACCAATGAAGCCATCAAACATGGAAGACAAGGGGGACTGAGGCCATGTTTGTTTGGATTTTTACTTTTGCTTTTGTACCTTTTCAATTCGAATAAAAGCCAAAAAACTCTTAAGTAGGTGCTTTTGCTTTGGCTTTTGGCTTATACCATCATATAACAATATTGATTAATCAGGCCAAAGCCGAGGCAAAAAGTCACTACTTAGGAGTTCTTGTGATTTTTTTGTGAAAGTGGAAAAGATGCAAAAGAAGAAGCAAAAAAATCAAACAAACAGGACATGAGGCGGCGACATGTATGGAAGCTGTGCCGGCGAGTCACGCCATGGGGTTATATCCCCAACAATGACCGTTCCTGATAAGATGGACATGTCTCCGCTCCTCTTGCTACCAATGAAGCCATCAAACAGGGAAGCGAGGGAGGCTGAGGACATGTTTGTTTGGGTTTTTACTTCTGCTTTTGTAGTTTTTCCATTTGGCACAAAGCCAAAAAACTCTTGAGTAGGTGCTTTTGCTTTGCTTTTGGCTTATACCATCATATAACAATATTGATTCATAAGCCCACAGCCGAAGCAAAAAATCCCTATTTAGGAGTTCTTGTGATTTTTTTGTGCAAGTGGAACAGATGCAAAAGCAGAAGCAAAAAACCAAACAAACGGGACATGAGGTGGCAACATGTATGGAATCTATGCTGGCGGGTCACACCGTGGGGTTATATCCCACCAATGACCGTTCCTGATAAGATGGACATGTCTCCGCTCCTCTTGCTACCAATGAAGCCATCAAACAGTGAAGACGAGGGGGACTGAAGCCATGTTTATTTTGGTTTTTACTTCTGCTTTTGTAGTTTTTCCATTGGACAAAAAGCCAAAAAACTCTTAAGTAGGTGCTTTTGCTTTGGCTTTTGGCTTATACCATCATATAACAATATTGATTCATAAGCCCAGAGCCGAAGCAAAAAGTCCCTATTTAGGAGTTCTTGTGATTTTTTTGTGAAAGTGGAAAAGATGCAAAAGCAGAAGCAAAAAAACAAACAAACAAGACATGAGGCGACGACATGTATGGAAGCTGTGCCGGCGGGTCACAACGTGGGGTTATATCCCCAACAATGATCGTTCCTGATAATATGGACATGTCTTCGCTCCTCTTGCTACCAATGAAGCCATCAAACAGGGAAGACAAGGGGGACTCGGGCCATGTTTGTTTGGGTTTTTACTTCTGCTTTCGTAGTTTTCCCGTTTAACAAAAAGCCAAAAAACTCTTAAATAGGTGGTTTTGCTTTGGCTTCTGGCTTATACCATCATATAACAATATTGATTAATAAGCCCAAAGTTGAAGCAAAAAGTCCCTATTTAGGAGTTCTTGTGATTTTTCTGTGAAAGTGGAAAAGATGCAAAAGCAGAAGCAAAAAAACCAATCAAACCGGGAATGAGGCGGCGACATATATGGAAGTTGTGCTGGCGTGTCACACCGTGGGGTTGAATCCCCAACAATGACCGTTCCTGATAAGATGGACATGTCTCCGCTCATCTTGCTACCAATGAAGCCATCAAACATGGAAGACGTGGGGGACCGAGGCCATGTTTGTTTGGATTTTTACTTTTGCTTTTGTACTTTCTCCATTTGAATAAAAGCCAAAAACTCTTAAGTAGGTGCTTTTGCTTTGGCTTTTGTCTTATACCATCATATAACAATATTGATTCATAAACCCAAAGCCGAAGCAAAAAGTCCCTATTTAGGAGTTCATGTGATTTTTTGTGAAAGTGGAAAAGATGCAAAAGTTGAAGCAAAAAAACCAAACAAACAGGACATGAGGCGGCGACATGTATGGAAGCTGTGCCGGCGAGTCACGCTGTGGAGTTATATCCCCAACAATGACCGTTCCTGATAAGATGGACATGTCTCCGCTCCTCTTGCTACCAATGAAGCCATCAAGCATGGAAGACAAGGGGGACTGAGCCCATGTTTGTTTGGGATTTTACTTCTGCTTTTGTAGTTTTTCCATTTGACACAAAGCCAAAAAACTCTTGAGTAGGTGCTTTTGCTTTGGCTTTTGGCTTATACCATCATATAACAATATTATTTCATAAGCCCAAAGCCGAAGCAAAAAGTCCCTATTTAGGAGTTCTTGTGATTTTTTTGTGAAAGTGGAAAAGATGCAAAAGCAGAAGCAAAAAAGCAAACAAACAGGACATGAGGCAGCGACATGTATGGAAGTTGTGCCGGCGGTCACACCGTGGGGTTATATCCCCAACAATGACCGTTCCTGATAAGATGGACATGTCTCCGCACATCTTTCTACCAATGAAGCCATCAAACATGGAAGACAAGGTGGACTGAGGCCATGTTTGTTTGGATTTTTACTTTTGCTTTTGTACTTTTTCAATTTGAATAAAAGCCAAAAAACTCTTAAGTAGGTGCTTTTGCTTTGGCTTTTGGCTTATACCATCATATAACAATATTGATTAATCAGGCCAAAGCCGAGGCAAAAAGTCACTATTTAGGAGTTCTTGTGATTTTTTTGTGAAAGTGGAAAAGATGCAAAAGAAGAAGCAAAAAAAAAACAAACAAACAGGACATGAGGCGGCGACATGTATGGAAGCTGTGCCGGCGAGTCACGTCGTGGGGTTATATCCCCAACAATGACCGTTTTTGATAAGATGGACATGTCTCCGCTCCTCTTGCTACTAATGAAGCCATCAAACAGGGAAGCGAGGGAGACTGAGGCCATGTTTGTTTGGGTTTTTACTTCTGCTTTTGTAGTTTTTCCATTTGACACAAAGCCAAAAAACTCTTGAGTAGGTGCTTTTGCTTTGTCTTTTGGCTTATACCATCATATAACAATATTGATTAATCAGGCCAAAGCCGAGGCAAAAATTCACTACTTAGGAGTTCTTGTGATTTTTTTGTGAAAGTGGAAAAGATGCAAAAGAAGAAGCAGAAAAATCAAACAAACAGGACATGAGGCGGCGACATGTATGGAAGCTGTGCCGGCGAGTCACGCCATGGGGTTATATCCCCAACAATGACCGTTCCTGATAAGATGGACATGTCTCCGCTCCTCTTGCTACCAATGAAGCCATCAAACAGGGAAGCGAGGGAGGCTGAGGACATGTTTGTTTGGGTTTTTACTTCTGCTTTTGTAGTTTTTCCATTTGACACAAAGCCAAAAAACTCTTGAGTAGGTGCTTTTGCTTTGCTTTTGGCTTATACCATCATATAACAATATTGATTCATAAGCCCACAGCCGAAGCAAAAAATCCCTATTTAGGAGTTCTTGTGATTTTTTTGTGCAAGTGGAACAGATGCAAAAGCAGAAGCAAAAAACCAAACAAACGGGACATGAGGCGGCAACATGTATGGAATCTATGCTGGCGGGTCACACCGTGGGGTTATATCCCACCAATGACCGTTCCTGATAAGATGGACATGTCTCCGCTCCTCTTGCTACCAATGAAGCCATCAAACAGTGAAGACGAGGGGGACTGAAGCCATGTTTATTTTGGTTTTTACTTCTGCTTTTGTAGTTTTTCCATTGGACAAAAAGCCAAAAAACTCTTAAGTAGGTGCTTTTGCTTTGGCTTTTGGCTTATACCATCATATAACAATATTGATTCATAAGCCCAAAGCCGAAGCAAAAAGTCCCTATTTAGGAGTTCTTGTGATTTTTTTGTGAAAGTGGAAAAGATGCAAAAGCAGAAGCAAAAAAACAAACAAACAAGACATGAGGCGACGACATGTATGGAAGCTGTGCCGGCGGGTCACAACGTGGGGTTATATCCCCAACAATGACCGTTCCTGATAATATGGACATGTCTTCGCTCCTCTTGCTACCAATGAAGCCATCAAACAGGGAAGACAAGGGGGACTCGGGCCATGTTTGTTTGGGTTTTTACTTCTGCTTTCGTAGTTTTCCCGTTTAACAAAAAGCCAAAAAACTCTTAAATAGGTGATTTTGCTTTGGCTTCTGGCTTATACCATCATATAACAATATTGATTAATAAGCCCAAAGTTGAAGCAAAAAGTCCCTATTTAGGAGTTCTTGTGATTTTTCTGTGAAAGTGGAAAAGATGCAAAAGCAGAAGCAAAAAAACCAATCAAACCGGGAATGAGGCGGCGACATATATGGAAGTTGTGCTGGCGTGTCACACCGTGGGGTTGAATCCCCAACAATGACCGTTCCTGATAAGATGGACATGTCTCCGCTCATCTTGCTACCAATGAAGCCATCAAACATGGAAGACGTGGGGGACCGAGGCCATGTTTGTTTGGATTTTTACTTTTGCTTTTGTACTTTCTCCATTTGAATAAAAGCCAAAAACTCTTAAGTAGGTGCTTTTGCTTTGGCTTTTGTCTTATACCATCATATAACAATATTGATTCATAAACCCAAAGCCGAAGCAAAAAGTCCCTATTTAGGAGTTCATGTGATTTTTTGTGAAAGTGGAAAAGATGCAAAAGTTGAAGCAAAAAAACCAAACAAACAGGACATGAGGCGGCGACATGTATGGAAGCTGTGCCGGCGAGTCACACTGTGGAGTTATATCCCCAACAATGACCGTTCCTGATAAGATGGACATGTCTCCGCTCCTCTTGCTACCAATGAAGCCATCAAACATGGAAGACAAGGGGGACTGAGCCCATGTTTGTTTGGGATTTTACTTCTGCTTTTGTAGTTTTTCCATTTGACACAAAGCCAAAAAACTCTTGAGTAGGTGCTTTTGCTTTGGCTTTTGGCTTATACCATCATATAACAATATTATTTCATAAGCCCAAAGCCGAAGCAAAAAGTCCCTATCTAGGAGTTCTTGTGATTTTTTTGTGAAAGTGGAAAAGATGCAAAAGCAGAAGCAAAAAAACAAACAAACAGGACATGAGGCAGCGACATGTATGGAAGCTGTGCCGGCGGTCACACCGTGGGGTTATATCCCCAACAATGACCGTTCCTGATAAGATGGACATGTCTCCGCACATCTTTCTACCAATGAAGCCATCAAACATGGAAGACAAGGTGGACTGAGGCCATGTTTGTTTGGATTTTTACTTTTGCTTTTGTACTTTTTCAATTTGAATAAAAGCCAAAAAACTCTTAAGTAGGTGCTTTTGCTTTGGCTTTTGGCTTATACCATCATATAACAATATTGATTAATCAGGCCAAAGCCGAGGCAAAAAGTCACTATTTAGGAGTTCTTGTGATTTTTTTGTGAAAGTGGAAAAGATGCAAAAGAAGAAGCAAAAAAAACAAACAAACAGGACATGAGGCGGCGACATGTATGGAAGCTGTGCCGGCGAGTCACGTCGTGGGGTTATATCCCCAACAATGACCGTTTTTGATAAGATGGACATGTCTCCGCTCCTCTTGCTACTAATGAAGCCATCAAACAGGGAAGCGAGGGAGACTGAGGCCATGTTTGTTTGGGTTTTTACTTCTGCTTTTGTAGTTTTTCCATTTGACACAAAGCCAAAAAACTCTTGAGTAGGTGCTTTTGCTTTGGCTTTTGGCTTATACCATCATATACAATATTGATTAATCAGGCCAAAGCCGAGGCAAAAATTCACTATTTAGGAGTTCTTGTGATTTTTTTGTGAAAGTGGAAAAGATGCAAAAGAAGAAGCAAAAAAAACAAACAAACAGGACATGAGGCGGCGACATGTATGGAAGCTGTGCCGGCGAGTCACGTCGTGGGGTTATATCCCCAACAATGACCGTTTTTGATAAGATGGACATGTCTCCGCTCCTCTTGCTACTAATGAAGCCATCAAACAGGGAAGCGAGGGAGACTGAGGCCATGTTTGTTTGGGTTTTTACTTCTGCTTTTGTAGTTTTTCCATTTGACACAAAGCCAAAAAACTCTTGAGTAGGTGCTTTTTCTTTGGCTTTTGGCTTATACCATCATATAACAATATTGATTCATAAGCCCAAAGCCGAAGCAAAAAGTACCTATTTAGGAGTTCTTGTGATTTTTTTGTGAAAGTGGAAAAGATGCAAAAGCAGAAGCAAAAAAAACAAACAAACAGGACATGAGGTGGCAACATGTATGGAATCTATGCCGGCGGGTCACACCGTGGGGTTATATCCCCACCAATGACCGTTCCCGATAAGATGGACATGTCTCCGCTCCTCTTGCTACCAATCAAGCCATCAAACAGTGAAGACGAGGGGGACTGAAGCCATGTTTATTTTGGTTTTTACTTCTGCTTTTGTAGTTTTTCCATTGGACAAAAAGCCAGAAAACTCTTAAGTAGGTGCTTTTGCTTTGGCCTTTGGCTTATACCATCATATAACAATATTGATTCATAAGCCCAAAGCCGAAGCAAAAACTCCCTATTTAGGAGTTCTTGTGATTTTTTTGTGAAAGTGGAAAAGATGCAAAAGCAGAAGCAAAAAAAAACAAACAAGACATGAGGCGACGACATGTATGGAAGCTGTGCCGGTGGGTCACAACGTGGGGTTATATCCCCAACAATGACTGTTCCTGATAAGATGGACATGTCTTCGCTCCTCTTGCTACCAATGAAGCCATCAAACAGGGAAGACGAGGGGGACTCGAGCCATGTTTGTTTGGGTTTTTACTTCTGCTTTCGTAGTTTTTCCATTTGACAAAAAGCCAAAAAACTCTTAAATAGGTGATTTTTCTTTGGCTTCTGGCTTATACCATCATATAACAATATTGATTCATAAGCCCAAAGCCGAAGCAAAAAGTCCCTATTTAGGAGTTCTTGTGATTTTTCAGTGAAAGTGGAAAAGATGCAAAAGCAGAAGCAAAAAAACCAATCAAATCGGACATGAGGCGGCGACATATATGGAACTTGTGCTGGCGTGTCACACCGTGGGGTTGAATCCCCAACAATGACCGTTCCTGATAAGATGGACATGTCTCCGCTCATCTTGCTACCAATGAAGCCATCAAACATGGAAGACGTGGGGGACTGAGGCCATGTTTGTTTGGATTTTTACTTTTGCTTTTGTACTTTCTCCATTTGAATAAAAGCCAAAAACTCTTAAGTAGGTGCTTTTGCTTTGGCTTTTGTCTTATACCATCATATAACAATATTGATTCATAAACCCAAAGCCGAAGCAAAAAGTCCCTATTTAGGAGTTCATGTGATTTTTTGTGAAAGTGGAAAAGATGCAAAAGTTGAAGCAAAAAAACCAAACAAACAGGACATGAGGCGGCGACATGTATGGAAGCTGTGCCGGCGGGTCACACTGTGGAGTTATATCCCCAACAATGACCGTTCCTGATAAGATGGACATGTCTCCGCTCCTCTTGCTACCAATGAAGCCATCAAATATGGAAGACAAGGGGGACTGAGCCCATGTTTGTTTGGGATTTTACTTCTGCTTTTGTAGTTTTTCCATTTGACACAAAGCCAAAAAACTCTTGAGTAGGTGCTTTTGCTTTGGCTTTTGGCTTATACCATCATATAACAATATTATTTCATAAGCCCAAAGCCGAAGCAAAAAGTCCCTATCTAGGAGTTCTTGTGATTTTTTTGTGAAAGTGGAAAAGATGCAAAAGCAGAAGCAAAAAAACAAACAAACAGGACATGAGGCAGCGACATGTATGGAAGCTGTGCCGGCGGTCACACCGTGGGGTTATATCCCCAACAATGACCGTTCCTGATAAGATGGACATGTCTCCGCACATCTTTCTACCAATGAAGCCATCAAACATGGAAGACAAGGTGGACTGAGGCCATGTTTGTTTGGATTTTTACTTTTGCTTTTGTACTTTTTCAATTTGAATAAAAGCCAAAAAACTCTTAAGTAGGTGCTTTTGCTTTGGCTTTTGGCTTATACCATCATATAACAATATTGATTAATCAGGCCAAAGCCGAGGCAAAAAGTCACTATTTAGGAGTTCTTGTGAATTTTTTGTGAAAGTGGAAAAGATGCAAAAGAAGAAGCAAAAAAAAAACAAACAAACAGGACATGAGGCGGCGACATGTATGGAAGCTGTGCCGGCGAGTCACGTCGTGGGGTTATATCCCCAACAATGACCGTTTTTGATAAGATGGACATGTCTCCGCTCCTCTTGCTACTAATGAAGCCATCAAACAGGGAAGCGAGGGAGACTGAGGCCATGTTTGTTTGGGTTTTTACTTCTGCTTTTGTAGTTTTTCCATTTGACACAAAGCCAAAAAACTCTTGAGTAGGTGCTTTTGCTTTGGCTTTTGGCTTATACCATCATATACAATATTGATTAATCAGGCCAAAGCCGAGGCAAAAATTCACTATTTAGGAGTTCTTGTGATTTTTTTGTGAAAGTGGAAAAGATGCAAAAGAAGAAGCAAAAAAAAACAAACAAACAGGACATGAGGCGGCGACATGTATGGAAGCTGTGCCGGCGAGTCACGTCGTGGGGTTATATCCCCAACAATGACCGTTTTTGATAAGATGGACATGTCTCCGCTCCTCTTGCTACTAATGAAGCCATCAAACAGGGAAGCGAGGGAGACTGAGGCCATGTTTGTTTGGGTTTTTACTTCTGCTTTTGTAGTTTTTGCATTTGACACAAAGCCAAAAAACTCTTGAGTAGGTGCTTTTTCTTTGGCTTTTGGCTTATACCATCATATAACAATATTGATTCATAAGCCCAAAGCCGAAGCAAAAAGTACCTATTTAGGAGTTCTTGTGATTTTTTTGTGAAAGTGGAAAAGATGCAAAAGCAGAAGCAAAAAAAACAAACAAACAGGACATGAGGTGGCAACATGTATGGAATCTATGCCTGCGGGTCACACCGTGGGGTTATATCCCCACCAATGACCGTTCCCGATAAGATGGACATGTCTCCGCTCCTCTTGCTACAAATCAAGCCATCAAACAGTGAAGACGAGGGGGACTGAAGCCATGTTTATTTTGGTTTTTACTTCTGCTTTTGTTGTTTTTCCATTGGACAAAAAGCCAGAAAACTCTTAAGTAGGTGCTTTTGCTTTGGCCTTTGGCTTATACCATCATATAACAATATTGATTCATAAGCCCAAAGCCGAAGCAAAAACTCCCTATTTAGGAGTTCTTGTGATTTTTTTGTGAAAGTGGAAAAGATGCAAAAGCAGAAGCAAAAAAAAAAACAAACAAGACATGAGGCGACGACATGTATGGAAGCTGTGCCGGCGGGTCACAACGTGGGGTTATATCCCCAACAATGACTGTTCCTGATAAGATGGACATGTCTTCGCTCCTCTTGCTACCAATGAAGCCATCAAACAGGGAAGACGAGGGGGACTCGAGCCATGTTTGTTTGGGTTTTTACTTCTGCTTTCGTAGTTTTTCCATTTGACAAAAAGCCAAAAAACTCTTAAATAGGTGATTTTTCTTTGGCTTCTGGCTTATACCATCATATAACAATATTGATTCATAAGCCCAAAGCCGAAGCAAAAAGTCCCTATTTAGGAGTTCTTGTGATTTTTCAGTGAAAGTGGAAAAGATGCAAAAGCAGAAGCAAAAAAACCAATCAAACCGGACATGAGGCGGCGACATATATGGAACTTGTGCTGGCGTGTCACACCGTGGGGTTGAATCCCCAACAATGACCGTTCCTGATAAGATGGACATGTCTCCGCTCATCTTGCTACCAATGAAGCCATCAAACATGGAAGACGTGGGGGACTGAGGCCATGTTTGTTTGGATTTTTACTTTTGCTTTCGTACTTTCTCCATTTGAATAAAAGCCAAAAACTCTTAAGTAGGTGCTTTTGCTTTGGCTTTTGTCTTATACCATCATATAACAATATTGATTCATAAACCCAAAGCCGAAGCAAAAAGTCCCTATTTAGGAGTTCATGTGATTTTTTGTGAAAGTGGAAAAGATGCAAAAGTTGAAGCAAAAAAACCAAACAAACAGGACATGAGGCGGCGACATGTATGGAAGCTGTGCCGGCGGGTCACACTGTGGAGTTATATCCCCAACAATGACCGTTCCTGATAAGATGGACATGTCTCCGCTCCTCTTGCTACCAATGAAGCCATCAAATATGGAAGACAAGGGGGACTGAGCCCATGTTTGTTTGGGATTTTACTTCTGCTTTTGTAGTTTTTCCATTTGACACAAAGCCAAAAAACTCTTGAGTAGGTGCTTTTGCTTTGGCTTTTGGCTTATACCATCATATAACAATATTATTTCATAAGCCCAAAGCCGAAGCAAAAAGTCCCTATTTAGGAGTTCTTGTGATTTTTTTGTGAAAGTGGAAAAGATGCAAAAGCAGAAGCAAAAAAACAAACAAACAGGACATGAGGCAGCGACATGTATGGAAGCTGTGCCGGCGAGTCACGTCATGGGGTTATATCCCCAACGATGACCGTTTTTGATAAGATGGACATGTCTCCGCTCCTCTTGCTACTAATGAAGCCATCAAACAGGGAAGCGAGGGAGACTGAGGCCATGTTTGTTTGGGTTTTTACTTCTGCTTTTGTAGTTTTTCCATTTGACACAAAGCCAAAAAACTCTTGAGTAGGTGCTTTTGCTTTTGCTTTTGGCTTATACAATCATATAACAATATTGATTAACCAGGCCAAAGCTGAGGCAAAAAGTCACTATTTAGGAGTTCTTGTGATTTTTTTGTGAAAGTGGAAAAGATGCAAAAGAAGAAGAAAAAAAACAAACAAACAGGACATGAGGCGGCGACATGTATGGAAGTTGTGCCGGCGAGTCACGTCGTGGGGTTATATCCCCAACAATGACCGTTTTTTATAAGATGGACATGTCTCCGCTCCTGTTGCTACTAATGAAGCCATCAAACAGAGAAGCGAGGGAGACTGAGGCCATGTTTGTTTGGGTTTTTACTTCTGCTTTTGTAGTTTTTCCATTTGACACAAAGCCAAAAAACTCTTGAGTAGGTGCTTTTTCTTTGGCTTTTGGCTTATACCATCATATAACAATATTGATTCATAAGCCCAAAGCCGAAGCAAAAAGTACCTATTTAGGAGTTCTTGTGATTTTTTTGTGAAAGTGGAAAAGATGCAAAAGCAGAATAAAAAAAACAAACAAACAGGACATGAGGTGGCAACATGTATGGAATCTATGCCGGCAGGTCACACCGTGGGGTTATATCCCCACCAATGACCGTTCCCGATAAGATGGACATGTCTCCACTCCTCTTGCTACCAATCAAGCCATCAAACAGTGAAGACGAGGGGGACTGAAGCCATGTTTATTTTGGTTTTTACTTCTGCTTTTGTAGTTTTTCCATTGGACAAAAAGCCAGAAAACTCTTAAGTAGGTGCTTTTGCTTTGGCCTTTGGCTTATACCATCATAGAACAATATTGATTCATAAGCCCAAAGCCGACGCAAAAACTCCCTATTTAGGAGTTCTTGTGATTTTTTTTGTGAAAGTGGAAAAGATGCAAAAGCAGAAGCAAAAAAACAAACAAACAAGACATGAGGCGACGACATGTATGGAAGCTGTGCCGGCGGGTCACAACGTGGGGTTATATCCCCAACAATGACCGTTCCTGATAAGATGGACATGTCTTCGCTCCTCTTGCTACCAATGAAGCCATCAAACAGGGAAGACGAGGGGGACTCAAGCCATGTTTGTTTGGGTTTTTACTTCTGCTTTCGTAGTTTTTCCATTTGACAAAAAGCCAAAAAACTCTTAAATAGGTGATTTTGCTTTGGCTTCTGGCTTATACCATCATATAACAATATTGATTCATAAGCCCAAAGCCGAAGCAAAAAGTCCCTATTTAGGAGTTCTTGTGATTTTTCAGTGAAAGTGGAAAAGATGCAAAAGCAGAAGCAAAAAAACCAATCAAACCGGACATGAGGCGGCGACATATATGGAACTTGTGCTGGCATGTCACACCGTGCGGTTATATCCCCAACAATGACCATTCCTGATAAGATGGACATGTCTCCGCTCATCTTGGTACCAATGAAGCCATCAAACATGGAAGACGTGGGGGACTGAGGCCATGTTTGTTTGGATTTTTACTTTTACTTTTGTACTTTCTCCATTTGAATAAAAGCCAAAAACTCTTAAGTAGGTGCTTTTGCTTTGGCTTTTGGCTTATACCATCATATAACAATATTGATTCATAAGCCCAAAGCCGAAGCAAAAAGTCCCTATTTAGGAGTTCTTGTGATTTTTTGTGAAAGTGGAAAAGATGCAAAAGTTGAAGCAAAAAAACCAAATAAACAGGACATGAGGCGGCGACATGTATGGAAGCTGTGCCGGCAGGTCAAACTGTTGGGTTATATCCCCAACAATGACCGTTCATGATAAGATGGACATGTCTCCGCTCCTCTTGCTACCAATGAAGCCATCAAACATGGAAGACAAGGGGGACTGAGCCCATGTTTGTTTGGGTTTTTACTTCTGCTTTTGTAGTTTTTCCATTTGACAAAAAGCCAAAAAGCTCTTGAGTAGGTGATTTTGCTTTGGCTTTTGGCTTATACCATCATATAACAATATTGATTCATAAGCCCAAAGCCGAAGCAAAAAGTCCCTATTTAGGAGTTCTTGTGATTTTTCAGTGAAAGTGGAAAAGATGCAAAAGCAGAAGCAAAAAAACCAATCAAACCGGACATGAGGCGGCGACATATATGGAACTTGTGCTGGCGTGTCACACCGTGGGGTTATATCCCCAACAATGACCATTCCTGATAAGATGGACATGTCTCCGCTCATCTTGGTACCAATGAAGCCATCAAACATGGAAGACGTGGGGGACTGAGGCCATGTTTGTTTGGATTTTTACTTTTACTTTTGTACTTTCTCCATTTGAATAAAAGCCAAAAACTCTTAAGTAGGTGCTTTTGCTTTGGCTTCTGGCTTATACCATCATATAACAATATTGATTCATAAGCCCAAAGCCGAAGCAAAAAGTCCCTATTTAGGAGTTCTTGTGATTTTTTGTGAAAGTGGAAAAGATGCAAAAGTTGAAGCAAAAAAACCAAATAAACAGGACATGAGGCGGCAACATGTATGGAAGCTGTGCCGGCGGGTCACACTGTGGGGTTATATCCCCAACAATGACCGTTCCTGATAAGATGGACATGTCTCCGCTCCTCTTGCTACCAATGAAGCCATCAAACATGGAAGACAAGGGGGACTGAGCCCATGTTTGTTTGGGTTTTTACTTCTGCTTTTGTAGTTTTTCCATTTGACAAAAATCCAAAAAGCTCTTGAGTAGGTGCTTTTGCTTTGGCTTTTGGCTTATACCATCATATAACAATATTATTTCGTAAGCCCAAAGCCGAAGCAAAAAGTCCCTATTTAGGAGTTCTTGTGATTTTTTTGTGAAAGTGGAAAAGATGCAAAAGCAGAAGCAAAAAAACAAACAAACAGGACATGAGGCAGCGACATGTATGGAAGTTGTGCTGGCGAGTCACACCGTGGGGTTATATCCCCAACAATGACCATTCCTGATAAGATGGACATGTCTCCGCTCATCTTGCTACCAATGAAGCCATCAAACATGGAAGACAAGGGGGACTAAGGCCATGTTTGTTTGGATTTTTACTTTTGCTTTTGTACTTTTTCAATTCGAATAAAAGCCAAAAAACTCTTAAGTAGGTGCTTTTGCTTTGGCTTTTGGCTTATACCATCATATAACAATATTGATTAATCATGCCAAAGCCGAGGCAAAAAGTCACTATTTAGGAGTTCTTGTGATTTTTTTGTGAAAGTGGAAAAGATGCAAAAGAAGAAGCGAAAAAATCAAACAAACAGGACATGAGGCGGCGACATGTATGGAAGCTGTGCCGGCGAGTCACGCCATGGGGTTATATCCCCAACAATGACCGTTCCTGATAAGATGGACATGTCTCCGCTCCTCTTGCTACCAATGAAGCCATCAAACTGGGAAGCGAGGGAGGCTGAGGACATGTTTGTTTGGGTTTTTACTTCTGCTTTTGTAGTTTTTCCATTTGACACAAAGCCAAAAAACTCTTGAGTAGGTGCTTTTGCTTTGCTTTTGGCTTATACCATCATATAACAATATTGATTCAGCCGAAGCAAAAAATCCCTATTTAGGAGTTCTTGTGATTTTTTTGTGAAAGTGGAACAGATGCAAAAGTAGAAGCAAAAAACCCAAACAAACGGGACATGAGGCGGCAACATGTATGGAATCTATGCTGGCGGGTCACACCGTGGGGCTATATCCCCACCAATGACCGTTCCTGATAAGATGGACATGTCTCCGCTCCTCTTGCTACCAATGAAGCCATCAAACAGTGAAGACGAGGGGGACTGAAGCCATGTTTATTTTGGTTTTTACTTCTGCTTTTGTAGTTTTTCCATTGGACAAAAAGCCAAAAAACTCTTAAGTAGGTGCTTTTGCTTTGGCTTTTGGCTTATACCATCATATAAAAATATTGATTCATAAGCCCAAAGCCGAAGCAAAAACTCCCTATTTAGGAGTTCTTGTGATTTTTTTGTGAAAGTGGAAAAGATGCAAAAGCAAAAGCAAAAAAACAAAAACAAACAGGACATGAGGCGACGACATGTATGGAAGCTGTGCCGGCGGGTCACAATGTGGGGTTATATCCCCAACAATGACCGTTCCTGATAAGATGGACATATCTTCGCTCCTCTTGCTACCAATGAAGCCATCAAACAGGGAAGACGAGGGGGACTCGGGCCATGTTTATTTGGGTTTTTACTTCTGCTTTCGTAGTTTTTCCATTTGACAAAAAGCCAAAAAGCTCTTAAATAGGTGATTTTGCTTTGGATTCTTGTTTATACCATCATATAACAATATTGATTCATAAGCCGAAAGCCGAAGCAAAAAGTCCCTATTTAGGAGTTCTTGTGGTTTCTCTGTGAAAGTGGAAAAGATGCAAAAGCAGAAGCAAAAAAACCAAACAAACCGGACATGAGGCGGCGACATATATGGAAGCTGTGCTGGCGGGTCACACCGTGGGGTTATATCCCCAACAATGACCGTTCCTGATAAAATGGACATGTCTTCGCTCCTTTACCAATGAAGCCATCAAACAGGGAAGACGAGGGGGACTCATGCCATGTTAGTTTGGGTTTTTTCTTCTAATTTCGTACTTTTTCCATTTGACAAAAAGCCAAAAAACTATTAAATAGGTCCTTTTGCTTTGGCTTCTGGCTTATACCATCATATAACAATAATGATTCATAAGCCGAAAGACGAAGCAAAAAAGTCCCTATTTAGGGGTTCTTGTTGTTTTTCTGTGAAAGTGGAAAAGATGCAAAAGCAAAAGCAAAAAACAAACAAAAAACAGGACATGAGGCGGCGACATGTATGGAAGCTGTGCCGGCGGGTCACACCGTGGGGTTATATCCCCAACAATGACTGTTCCTGATAAGATGGACATGTCTCCGCTCCTCTTGCTACCAATGAAGCCATCAAACAGGGAAGACAAGGGGGACTGAGCCCATGTTTGTTTGGGTTTTTACTACTGCTTTCGTAGTTTTTCCATTTGACAAAAAGCCAAAAACTCTTAAATAGGTGCTTTTGCATTGGCTTCTGGCTTATACCATCATATAATAATATTGATTCATAATCCCAAAGCCGAAGCAAAAAGTCCCATTCAGGAGTTCTTGTCATTTTTTTGTAAAAGTGGAAAAGATGCAAAAGCAGAAGCAAAACAAACAAACAAACAAACAGGACATGGGGCGGCGACATGTATGGAAGCTGTCCAGGCGGGTCACACCGTGGGGTTATATCCCCAACAATGACCGTTCCTAATAAGATGGACATGTCTCCGCTCCTCTTTCTACCAATGAAGCCATCAAACAGGGAAGACGTGGGGGACTGAGGCCATGTTTGTTTGGGTTTTTACTTCTGCTTTCGTAGTTTTTCTATTTGACGAAAATCCAAAAAAACTCTTAAGTAGGTGCTTTTGCTTTTGCTTTTGGCTTATACCATCATATAACAATATTGATTCATAAGCCCAAAGCCGAAGCAGAAAGTCCCTATTTTGGAGTTCTTGTGATTTTTCTATGAAAGTGGAAAAGATGCAAAAGCAGAAGCAAAAAAACCATACAAACCGGACATGAGGAGGCGACATATATGGAAGTTGTGCTGGCGGGTCACATCGTGGGGTTATATCCCCAATAATGACCGTTCCTGATAAGATGGACATGTCTTCACTCCTTTACCAATGAAGCCATCAAACAGGGAAGACGAGGGGGACTCATGCCATGTTGGTTTGGGTTTTTTCTTCTGCTTTCGTAGTTTTTCCATTTGACAAAAAGCCAAAAAACTATTAAATAGGTCCTTTTGCTTTGGCTTCTGGCTTATACCATCATATAACAATAATGATTCATAAGACCAAATACGAAGCAAAAAAGTACCTATTTAGGGGTTCTTGTTGTTTTTATGTGAAAGTGGAAAAGAGGCAAAAGCAGAAGCAAAAAACAAACAAAAAACAGGACATGAGGCGGCGACATGTATGGAAGCTGTGCCGGCGGGTCACACCATGGGGTTATAACCCCAGCAATGACCGTTCCTGATAACATGGACATGTCTCCGCTCCTCTTGCTACCAATGAAGCCATCAAACACTACTAGGGAAAAGGCTAGCAGCAGCGCGGGTTTTAGGTGTATCAGCAGCGCGGGGTGGGGCGCTACTAATAAGGCGCTACAGCTAACATATAGCAGTAGCGCGTGGTCACCGGAGCTACTGCTACACAAGTGTAGCAGCAGCGCGGTTACTGGGAGCACGCTGCTGCTAGTAGCTCTAGCGCCCTTTGCAGCAACGCGCTACTGCTATAGCGGCGCTGCTGCTAACTTCTATACACTCGCTACTGCTAATTTAACAGGTTTTTTGTTTTTTGGGCATATTTGTTTTGTATTTGAACAGGCTTTATAGAAGAATCTTTAGCACATACAAATATCATCATGATACACATACAAATGTTGCGAGACCAAGAATATAATCATAGCATATACATACAAATAGTCTCATCATAATCATCATCCAACACAAAGTGGTCTCTCGTCATCATCTCGAAAATAGCGATACAAGTCCTTGATTACTTGCAAATACATCGTCATCCATCTAAACAATGGTATACGCGAGAAGAGTTATCACTTTGAGTACATGAGTTCGTATCCCTCTCTCTCATTAGCGTGAAACTAAACTAACTACTGCCTGTCGCTCAGAAACCGGAAACCGGCAACACCTGGGCCTGACACTCCAGCCACTCATCGTATATATACTCCTGGCGTAGCACTTCTTCGCCATCGATGATCTATGCACCTGCATCGTCACATGAGTCGATGATATGCATCAAACAGGGAAGACGAGGGGGACTGAGGCCATGTTTGTTTGGGTTTTTACTTCTGCTTTTGTAGCTTTTCCATTTGACAAAAAGCCAAAAAAAAACTCTTAAGTAGGTGCTTTTCTTTGGCTTTTGGCTTATACCATCGTATAACAATATTGATTCATAAGCCCAAAGCCGAAGCAAAAAGTCCCTATTTAGGAGTTCTTGTGATTTTTTTTGTGAAAGTGGAAAAGATGCAAAAGCAAAAGCAAACAAACCAAACAAACAGGACATGAGGCGGCGACATGTATGGAAGCTGTGCCGGCGGGTCACATCGTGGGGTTATATCCCCAACAATGACCGTTCCTGATAAGATGGACATGTCTCCGCTCATCTTGCTACCGATGAAGCCATCAAACATGGAAGACGAGGGGGACTGAGGCCATGTTTGTTTGGATTTTTACTTCTTCTTTTCTACTTTATCCATTTGAATAAAAGCCAAAAACTCTTAAGTAGGTGCTTTTGCTTTGGCTTTTGCCTTATACCATCATATAACAATATTGATTCACAAGCCCAAAGCCGAAGCAAAAAGTACCTATTTAGGATTTCTTGTAATTTTTTGTGAAAGTGGAAAAGATGCAAAAGTTGAAGGCAAAAAACCAAACAAACAGGACATGAGGCGGCGACATGTATGGAAGCTGTGCCGACGGGTCACACTGTGGGGTTATATCCCCAACAATGAACGTTCCTGATAAGATGGACATGTCTCCGCTCCTCTTGCTACCAATGAAGCCATCAAACTTGGAAGACAAGGGGGACTGAGCCCATGTTTGTTTGGGTTTTTACTTCTACTTTTCTAGTTTT
This sequence comes from Triticum timopheevii, assembly GCA_963921465.1. Lineage (NCBI taxonomy): Eukaryota > Viridiplantae > Streptophyta > Magnoliopsida > Poales > Poaceae > Triticum > Triticum timopheevii. Next base: position 12,787,101 of record OY997274.1, read on the forward strand.
TCCATTTGACAAAAAGCCAAAAAACTCTTAAGTAGGTGCTTTTGCTTTGGCTTTTGGCTTATACCATCATATAACAATATTCTTTCATAAGCCCAAAGCCGAAGAAAAAAGTCCCTATTTAGGAGTTCTTGTGATTTTTTGTGAAAGTGGAAAAGATGCAAAAGTTGAAGCAAAAAAACCAAACAAACAAGACATGAGGCGGCGACATGTATGGAAGTTGTGCCGGCGGGTCACACTGTGGGGTTATATCCCCAACAATGACCGTCCTGATAAGATGGACATGTCTCCGCTACTCTTGCTACCAATGAAGCCATCAAACATGGAAGACAAGGGGGACTGAGCCCATGTTTGTTTGGGTTTTTACTTCTGCTTTTGTAGTTTTTCCATTTGACACAAAGCCAAAAATCTCTTGAGTAGGTGCTTTTGCTTTGGCTTTTGGCTTATACCATCATCTAACAATATTGATTCATAAGCCCAAAGCCGAAGCAAAAGTACCTATTTAGGAGTTCTTGTGATTTTTTGTGAAAGTGGAATAGATGCAAAAGAAGAAGCAAATAACCAAACAAACAAGACATGAGGCGGCAACATGTATGGAATCTATGCCGGCGGGTCACACCGTGGGGTTATATCCCCACCAATGACCGTTCCTAATAAGATGGACATGTCTCCGCTCCTCTTGCTACCAATGAAGCCTTCAAACAGTGAAGACGAGGGGGACTGAAGCCATGTTTATTTTGGTTTTTACTTCTGCTTTTGTAGTTTTTCCATTGGACAAAAAGCCAAAAAACTATTAAGTAGGTGCTTTTGCTTTGGCTTTTGGCTTATACCATCATATAACAATATTGATTCATAAGCCCAAAGCCGAAGCAAAAACTCCCTATTTAGGTGTTCTTGTGATTTTTTTGTGAAAGTGGAAAAGATGCAAAAGCAGAAGCAAAAAAAAACAAACAAGACATGAGGCGACGACATGTATGGAAGCTGTGCCGGCGGGTCACAACGTGGGGTTATATCCCCAACAATGACCGTTCCTGATAAGATGGACATGTCTTCGCTCCTGTTGCTACAAATGAAGCCATCAAACAGGGAAGACGAGGGGGACTCGGGCCATGTTTGTTTGGGTTTTTACTTCTGCTTTCGTAGTTTTTCCATTTGACAAAAAGCCAAAAAACTCTTAAATAGGTGATTTTGCTTTGGCTTCTGGCTTATACCATCATATAACAATATTGATTAATAAGCCCAAAGCTGAAGCAAAAAGTCCCTATTTAGGAGTTCTTGTGATTTTTCTGTGAAAGTGGAAAAGATGCAAAAGCAGAAGCAAAAAAACAAATCAAACCGGACATGAGGCGGCGATATATATGGAAGTTGTGCTGGCGTGTCACACCGTGGGGTTATATCCCCAACAATGACCGTTCCTGATAAGATGGACATGTCTCCGCTCATCTTGCTACCAATGAAGCCATCAAACATGGAAGACGTGGGGGACTGAGGCCATGTTTGTTTGGATTTTTACTTTTGCTTTTGTACTTTCTCCATTTGAATAAAACCCAAAAACTCTTAAGTAGGTGCTTTTGCTTTGGCTTTTGGCTTATACCATCATATAACAATATTGATTCATAAGCCCAAAGCTGAAGCAAAAAGTCCCTATTTAGGAGTTCTTGTGATTTTTTGTGAAAGTGGAAAAGATGCAAAAGTTGAAGCAAAAAAACCAAACAAACAGAACATGAGGTGGCGACATGTATGGAAGCTGTGCCGGCGGGTCACACTGCGGGGTTATATCCCCAACAATGACCGTTCATGATAAGATGGACATGTCTCCGCTCCTCTTGCTACCAATGAAGCCATCAAACATGGAAGACAAGGGGGACTGAGCCCATGTTTGTTTGGGTTTTTACTCCTGCTATTGTAGTTTTTCCATTTGACGAAAAGCCAAAAAGCTCTTGAGTAGGTACTTTTGCTTTGGCTTTTGGCTTATACCATCATATAACAATATTATTTCATAAGCCCAAAGCCGAAGCAAAAAGTTCCTATTTAGGAGTTGTTGTGATTTTTTTGTGAAAGTGGAAAAGATGCAAAAGCAGAAGCAAAAAAACAAACAAACAGGACATGAGGCAGCGACATGTATGGAAGTTATGCCGGCGGTCACACCGTGGGGTTATATCCCCAACAATGACCGTTCCTGATAAGATGGACATGTCTCCGCACATCTTTCTACCAATGAAGCCATCAAACATGGAAGACAAGGTTGACTGATGCCATGTTTGTTTGGATTTTTACTTTTGCTTTTGTACTTTTTCAATTTGAATAAAAGCCAAAAAACTCTTAAGTAGGTGCTTTTGCTTTGGCTTTTGGCTTATACCATCATATAACAATATTGATTAATCAGGCCAAAGCCGAGGGAAAAAGTCACTATTTAGGAGTTCTTGTGATTTTTTTGTGAAAGTGGAAAAGATGCAAAAGAAGAAGCAAAAAAACAAACAAACAGGACATGAGGCGGCGACATGTATGGAAGCTGTGCCGGCGAGTGACGTCGTGGGGTTATATCCCCAACAATGACCGTTTTTGATAAGATGGACATGTCTCCGCTCCTATTGCTACTAATGAAGCCATCAAACAGGGAAGCGAGGGAGACTGAGGCCATATTTGTTTGGGTTTTTACTTCTGCTTTTGTAGTTTTTCCATTTGACACAAAGCAAAAAAACTCTTGAGTAGGTGCTTTTGCTTTGGCTTTTGTCTTATACCATCATATAACAATATTGATTCATAAGCCCAAAGCCGAAGCAAAAAGTACCTATTTAGGAGTTCTTGTGATTTTTTTGTGAAAGTGGAAAAGATGCAAAAGCAGAAGCAAAAAAAACAAACAAACAGGACATGAGGCGGCAACATGTATGGAATCTATGCCGGCGGGTCACACCGTGGGTTATATCCCCACCAATGACCGTTCCCGATAAGATGGACATGTCTCCGCTCCTCTTGCTACCAATGAAGCCATCAAACAGTGAAGACGAGGGGGACTGAAGCCATGTTTATTTTGGTTTTTACTTCTGCTTTTGTAGTTTTTCCATTGAACAAAAAGCCAAAAAACTCTTAAGTTGGTGCTTTTGCTTTGGCTTTTGGCTTATACCATCATATAACAATATTGATTCATAAGCCCAAAGCCCAAGCAAAAATTCCCTATTTAGGAGTTCTTGTGATTTTTTTGTGAAAGTGGAAAAGAGGCAAAAGCAGAAGCAAAAAAACAATCAAACAAGACATGAGGCGACGACATGTATGGAAGCTGTGCCGGCGGGTCACAACGTGGGGTTATATCCATAACAATGACCATTCCTGATAAGATGGACATGTCTTCGCTCCTCTTGCTACCAACGAAGCTATCAAACAGGGAAGACGAGGGGGACTCGGGCCATGTTTGTTTGGCTTTTTACTTCTGCTTTCGTAGTTTTTCCATTTGACAAAAAGCCAAAAAACTCTTAAATAGGTGATTTTGCTTTGGCTTCTGGCTTATACCATCATATAACAATATTGATTCATAAGCCCAAAGCCGAAGCAAAAAGTCCCTATTTAGGAGTTCTTGTGATTTTTCAGTGAAAGTGGAAAAGATGCAAAAGCAGAAGCAAAAAAACCAATCAAACCGGACATGAGGCGGCGACATATATGGAAGTTGTGCTGGCTTGTCACACCGTGGGGTTATATCCCCAACAATGACCGTTCCTAATAAGATGGACATGTCTCCGCTCATCTTGCTACCAATGAAGCCATCAAACATGGAAGACGTGGGGGACTAAGGCCATGTTTGTTTGGATTTTTACTTTTACTTTTGTACTTTTTCAATTTGAATAAAAGCCAAAAAACTCTTAAGTAGGTGCTTTTGCTTTGGCTTTTGGCTTATACCATCATATAACAATATTGATTCATAAGCCCAAAGCTGAAGCAAAAAGTCCCTATTTAGGAGTTCTTGTGATTTTTTGTGAAAGTGGAAAAGATGCAAAAGTTGAAGCAAAAAAACCAAACAAACAGGACATGAGGTGGCGACATGTATGGAAGCTGTGCCGGCGGGTCACACTGCGGGGTTATATCCCCAACAATGACCGTTCATGATAAGATGGACATGTCTCCGCTCCTCTTGCTACCAATGAAGCCATCAAACATGGAAGACAAGGGGGACTGAGCCCATGTTTGTTTGGGTTTTTACTCCTGCTATTGTAGTTTTTCCATTTGACGAAAAGCCAAAAAGCTCTTGAGTAGGTACTTTTGCTTTGGCTTTTGGCTTATACCATCATATAACAATATTATTTCATAAGCCCAAAGCCGAAGCAAAAAGTTCCTATTTAGGAGTTGTTGTGATTTTTTTGTGAAAGTGGAAAAGATGCAAAAGCAGAAGCAAAAAAACAAACAAACAGGACATGAGGCAGCGACATGTATGGAAGTTATGCCGGCGGTCACACCGTGGGGTTATATCCCCAACAATGACCGTTCCTGATAAGATGGACATGTCTCCGCACATCTTTCTACCAATGAAGCCATCAAACATGGAAGACAAGGTTGACTGATGCCATGTTTGTTTGGATTTTTACTTTTGCTTTTGTACTTTTTCAATTTGAATAAAAGCCAAAAAACTCTTAAGTAGGTGCTTTTGCTTTGGCTTTTGGCTTATACCATCATATAACAATATTGATTAATCAGGCCAAAGCCGAGGGAAAAAGTCACTATTTAGGAGTTCTTGTGATTTTTTTGTGAAAGTGGAAAAGATGCAAAAGAAGAAGCAAAAAAACAAACAAACAGGACATGAGGCGGCGACATGTATGGAAGCTGTGCCGGCGAGTGACGTCGTGGGGTTATATCCCCAACAATGACCGTTTTTGATAAGATGGACATGTCTCCGCTCCTATTGCTACTAATGAAGCCATCAAACAGGGAAGCGAGGGAGACTGAGGCCATATTTGTTTGGGTTTTTACTTCTGCTTTTGTAGTTTTTCCATTTGACACAAAGCAAAAAAACTCTTGAGTAGGTGCTTTTGCTTTGGCTTTTGTCTTATACCATCATATAACAATATTGATTCATAAGCCCAAAGCCGAAGCAAAAAGTACCTATTTAGGAGTTCTTGTGATTTTTTTGTGAAAGTGGAAAAGATGCAAAAGCAGAAGCAAAAAAAACAAACAAACAGGACATGAGGCGGCAACATGTATGGAATCTATGCCGGCGGGTCACACCGTGGGTTATATCCCCACCAATGACCGTTCCCGATAAGATGGACATGTCTCCGCTCCTCTTGCTACCAATGAAGCCATCAAACAGTGAAGACGAGGGGGACTGAAGCCATGTTTATTTTGGTTTTTACTTCTGCTTTTGTAGTTTTTCCATTGAACAAAAAGCCAAAAAACTCTTAAGTTGGTGCTTTTGCTTTGGCTTTTGGCTTATACCATCATATAACAATATTGATTCATAAGCCCAAAGCCCAAGCAAAAATTCCCTATTTAGGAGTTCTTGTGATTTTTTTGTGAAAGTGGAAAAGAGGCAAAAGCAGAAGCAAAAAAACAAACAAACAAGACATGAGGCGACGACATGTATGGAAGCTGTGCCGGCGGGTCACAACGTGGGGTTATATCCATAACAATGACCATTCCTGATAAGATGGACATGTCTTCGCTCCTCTTGCTACCAACGAAGCTATCAAACAGGGAAGACGAGGGGGACTCGGGCCATGTTTGTTTGGCTTTTTACTTCTGCTTTCGTAGTTTTTCCATTTGACAAAAAGCCAAAAAACTCTTAAATAGGTGATTTTGCTTTGGCTTCTGGCTTATACCATCATATAACAATATTGATTCATAAGCCCAAAGCCGAAGCAAAAAGTCCCTATTTAGGAGTTCTTGTGATTTTTCAGTGAAAGTGGAAAAGATGCAAAAGCAGAAGCAAAAAAACCAATCAAACCGGACATGAGGCGGCGACATATATGGAAGTTGTGCTGGCTTGTCACACCGTGGGGTTATATCCCCAACAATGACCGTTCCTAATAAGATGGACATGTCTCCGCTCATCTTGCTACCAATGAAGCCATCAAACATGGAAGACGTGGGGGACTAAGGCCATGTTTGTTTGGATTTTTACTTTTACTTTTGTACATTCTCCATTTGACAAAAAGCCAAAAAACTATTAAATAGGTCCTTTTGCTTTGGCTTCTGGCTTATACCATCATATAACAATAATGATTCATAAGCCGAAAGACGAAGCAAAAAAGTCCCTATTTAGGGGTTCTTGTTGTTTTTCTGTGAAAGTGGAAAAGATGCAAAAGCAGAAGCAAAAAACAAACAAAAAACAGGACATGAGGGGGCGACATGTATGGAAGCTGTGCCGGCGGGTCACACCGTGGGGTTATATCCCCAACAATGACCGTTGCTGATAAGATGGACATGTGTCCACTCCTCTTGCTTCCAATGAAGCCATCAAACAGGGAAGACAAGGGGGACTGAGGCCATGTTTTTTGGGTTTTTACTTCTGCTTTCGTAGTTTTACCATTTGACAAAAAGCCAAAAACTCTTAAATAGTTGCTTTTGCATTGGCTTCTGGCTTATACCGTCATATAATAATATTGATTCATAATCCCAAAGCCGAAGCAAAAAGTCCCTATTCAGGAGTTCTTGTGATTTTTTGTGAAAGTGGAAAAGATGCAAAAGCAGAAGCAAAACAAACAAAGAAACAGGACATGAGGCGGCGACATGTATGGAAGCTGTCCAGGCGGGTCACACCGTGGGGTTATATCCCCAACAATGATCTTTCCTAATAAGATGGACATGTCTCCGCTCCTCTTGCTACCAATGAAGCCATCAAACAGGGAAGACGTGGGGGACTGAGGCCATGTTTGTTTGGGTTTTTACTTCTGCTTTCGTAGTTTTTCTATTTGACGAAAAGTCAAAAAACTCTTAAGTAGGTGCTTTTGCTTTTGCTTTTGGCTTATACCATCATATAACAATATTGATTCATAAGCCCAAAGCCAAAGCAAAAAGTCCCTATTTTGGAGTTCTTGTGATTTTTCTATGAAAGTCGAAAAGATGCAAAAGCAGAAGCAAAAAAACCAAACAAACCGGACATGAGGAGGCGACATATATGGAAGTTGTGCTGGCGGGTCACACCGTGGGGTTATATCCCCAATAATGACCGTTCCTGATAAGATGGACATGTCTTCACTCCTTTACCAATGAAGCCATCAAACAGGGAAGACGAGGGGGACTCATGCTATGTTGGTTTGGGTTATTTCTTCTGCTTTCGTAGTTTTTCCATTTGACAAAAAGCCAAATAACTATTAAATAGGTCCTTTTGCTTTGGCTTCTGGCTTATACCATCATATAACAATAATGATTCATAAGCCCAAATACGAAGCAAAAAAGTCCCTATTTAGGGGTTCTTGTTGTTTTTATGTGAAAGTGGAAAAGATGCAAAAGCAGAAGAAAAAAACAAACAAAAAACAGGACATGAGGCGGCGACATGTATGGAAGCTGTGCCGGCGGGTCACACCGTGGGGTTATATCCCCAACAATGACCGTTCCTGATAACATGGACATGTCTCCGCTCCTCTTGCTACCAATGAAGCCATCAAACACTACTAGGGAAAACGCTAGCAGCAGCGCGGGTTTTAGTTGTATCAGCAGCGCGGGGTGGGGCGCTACTAATAAGGCGCTACAGCTAACATATAGCAGTAGCGCGTGGTCACCGGCGCTACTGCTACACAAGTGTAGCAGCAGCGCGGTTACTGGGAGCACGCTGCTGCTAGTAGCTCTAGCGCCCTTTGCAGCAACGCGCTACTGCTATAGCGGCGCTGCCGCTAACTTCTATACACTCGCTACTGCTAATTTAACAGGTTTTTTTGGTTTTTTGGGCATATTTATTTTATATTTGAACAGGCTTTATAGAAGAATCTTTAGCACATAGAAATATCATCATGATACACATACAAATGCCTGCGAGACCACGAATATAATCATAGCATATACATACAAATAGTCTCATCATAATCATCATCCAACACAAAGTGGTCTCTCGTCATCATCTCGAAAATAGCGATACAAGTCCTTGATTACTTGCAAATACATCGTCATCCATCTAAACAATGGTATACGCGAGAAGAGTTATCACTTTGAGTACATGAGTTCGTATCCCTCTCTCGCATTAGCGTGAACCTAAACTAACTACTGCCTGTCGCTCGGAAACCGGAAACCGGCAACACCTGGGCCTAACACTCCGGCCACTCATCGTATATATACTCCTGGTGTAGCACTTCTTCGCCATCGATGATCTATGCACCTGCATCGTCACATGAGTCGATGATATGCAACATATATAGTTGAGCAACAGAAAGAGACAGACTTGACAAAAATAGAAACAACATATCATAAGCATAAATAACAAAGTTCATCGTACCCAAAATGCCCTAACTAGAGTGATCTTCGCTAGTCGAGGAGGAGGACGGTTTAATTACATCACAAATAAAGTTTCACTGCGCATAACTCAAAGTTTTGTCATACGGAAAGTATGGACTAAACAGACACATTGTCATATATCGACAATCACTCCAACATGCCGTGCCATCCATCGAGGTCAGGGAGATAGTCCCCGACCTTAGTGAAAGGCTTCATGTCGAGACGCTGAGAGGCTATCCATGTTCGGACGTCTTCCTGCGACATTTGTCCTTCTCCGTAGGACATCCCTGTTTTTCCGACGACCTCTTTCATGATGATTTGGGCAAGTTCGCGCTGGATGTTATAGAACTCAGCTCGAAGTCGATGATCCTCGATATCTCCTATGTCCTTTGCCCATTGCAGAATATGGGCATCGCCAGATGTAGGTGACATTTGAAGGTTCTGGTGATCCCGTCTGTACTCCAGCATGTGGTGTAGGACATAGAATCCATCATTAAGAGAATCATTCGGTTGCTGGACGCGGCAGAAGTCAGTCTTATGGCCGAAGGCGGCCCTGCCGCCCCTTCTCTTCTTGTCCCTAACCTCTCTACCCCTTGCTTGGTAGTAAAACATAGCACTGTCGAGAACATCTTTGATGTGGGTGTAATCCTTTTTGTGAATGTTCTTCGACGAGTCCAAGTAAAGAGCATGGGAGAATCGGGGGTGGAGGATGATGAGGACGGCGCGCCCGCCGCTGCGCAAAATAAGTACACCTCAAATTAATTAGCCTCCATCGTGCAAATGAATTATTGAAATCGAAGGAAGGATAGCAGCGCGGATGACTTACACGGGATGATAAGGCACGAGAATCGCCTCCTTGTCCTTATTGGTGAGCATGAAACTGACCACATAATCCCACGCGTATTCACGCCGCTCTGCACAGACTCCCAAGAAGCTCTCGTGCATCAGTAGCGCGGGTATAGGCGCTACTAATAAGGCGCTGCAGCTATTGCTTAGCAGCAGCGCGTGCCAGCCCGCGCTACTGATAGGACAAGTAGCTGCAGCGTTTGTTCGTTACCACGCTGCTGCTAAGGTAACTACTTGCGGCGTGTTTTCTGCCCCTCGCTACTAGTACTTTTTTATTAGTTTTTTATTTTTATTGTATTTATGCGCCATCATACAAATATTGGTACAATACTAGTTATGAGGTTTACATCATTATGTCCATAACAGTGTGTCAAATGAAGGTGGATTAGGTTAGGGTGGAGGCAATATGTGGTGCATGTCAAAAGTATACTACTAATCCAAACTTGATCTAGTTTGGACTAGTAGTACTTTCGATGTGCACCACATGTTGCCTCCACTTGAATCTAATCCGCCAGCACAAGATATTTAATCATCATCATGGTCATTACCACCAACAGTATTTATTTAATCACCACTAACACTAGCTAATAATAATCATCATAGTCATTACCACCAACACTAGCTATTTTATCATCATAGTAATAGTGTAGCACATCATCATCCTGAAACTCATTTCTAGCTAGCTAATCACTCCTGCTGCTCTCTCTTAGGTAAAACAACATAAAACATGTGTAGCTCTCCTCCTTAATCAAGTTGGAGCATGCAGATGAACCTGTCTCCTAATCGTGGAAAGCGCCTCTATTTGCTGGCCCCTAGTACTTCTCTGCGCTCCCCAACACATATTTGGTCCAGCCTTGCACTATTAAGCATCCATCGCTAATCTTGAATGCACTAGAGTAATCTGTAGGATATCTTGGCCGTAAGCTGATAATACTCATGGTACCTTTAGTCTCGATCCCATAAGGCACAACATTCATCGGGAGTCCCTGTTGAAGAACATCGTATGGTAACATACTTAGCAATGAAGTTTAGCTTCAAAAATAATGTATGGAAAAGATGCAATGAGGACAAATAGTAAAAATCTTACCATCCTTCCTAAATGGATGTGACCGTAGTTCATTACGAACACTATTGGTCGCACGTTTTCAGTACTAACATTTATAAATCCAGGAAGAAAATTTGCCTTGACAGTATCAAGATGCTCAAGCCATGAAACATAATGACTTAGCTCCTCGCAGTTTAGTTCAGCCTCGGGATAGTAGTAGGTCCTGTCTACCAAGTGATGGATATGTTTGCTTGCACCGAAATAAGCTGACAATACAAATTAGTTGTCAACTATTTTTGAATAAACAATATCAAAGACATAAATATGGTTGAGAAACTTACATAATGGTATAACTGGAGGCGTCTGCACATCGACCCAGATGTCGGTATTACCTTCAATATCATCTTCCGGACGAATATCAAAGGTGATAACCATATCAGGCTCAAATGCATAAGTCTTGCATAGTGCTCGCCATGTTTTGCATCCAAAATAGGTGTAGTCGTCTGAATTATATAATTTTGCATGGAAAATATAACCATGCTCGGTCTTCAAATAAAGTTTCTTTACCTCCGCAGTATGACTGAAACCTATCTTATCCAATACAAAAACTCTTGCATGGCAGGGGATACGCTAGTAGAATAGTAAAAAAAATAAGTTCAAGCAAATGAAGCAGATGTCATGCTTAGCTACGAAAAAAGACTTGTCATTATGACTTACTGTATCCACTTCGAAGTTCTCGTCCAGCTTGATGCTAAAGTGCCTATCATCATCTAGGAAGATTCTGTCGCACAGGCTGCGCTCGTCTTTGCAGTATTTGCAAATACCGAAATCCTTTTCATCGTCAGACATTTCCTATGTTCATAGTTAAAACATTAATTGAAAATCGATCGAAGACAACTACCAGGATACTCAACACACAAATCTGGGGCACTCGATATTTCCTACATATTCTGGCACAAGTCATGCCAAAATTCACGGAAAAATCCGGCATGACCTTTGCTAAAATAGGACATATCGAGCGCCTGAAATTTGCCGGAACGGAAATGAATCAACACTCCGTCAAAACATAGGCCACTCGGAGGTGTAACATGCAAACATGACTGGCCACTTGGATATTGAGCAACACAAGATATACATTTCAAAATATCTTATAGGACTCAAATTAGCATGCATTCAATAAGCAAAAGTAAATCATCTCATGCGTCCCTACATCGTCGAATATTATCACTAATACATCACGAATAGTGTCATACATATAACATCACTAATACAACTAAAACCCTAGCACTCGACGGGTATCGGCGCGGGCGGTGGACACCCACAGAGAAGGAACCATCACAGGATCATAGCTCCAGTGAGATCCCTGGAGAACCTAGCAGGTATTGGAGAACGACCTGTGCTCCAACGCAAATAAGTAGCGACGGACGTGCGCGTCCTCCTCACTGACACGGTGACGCACCACCTCCACGGAGTCCTCAAGCCTTTGGATCGTCACTGGCCCACGTGACCGCCACCAAAGAAGGTTTGGGTTAACGACAGGCTGGTTCCTCACCAACCTGCGCCCCCCGGTAGGTAGCGCCTCCCAGTACCACCCCGGCGGAGCCCAGTCCCGGACATGGCCGATCTGGTCAAGCAGGTGTCGTCCTCCACCGACTCGACGAGGAGGATGCGGGATAGGCATCGTGCACGTCGAGGCGGGAAAATTGCTTTAACTAAAAAATAGCAACAAGTTCTTACTAACTAGTTCTATTAATTCTACTAGTTCTTACTAAAAATTAACTTACTATAAATAAAAATATTCTAATACCTAATTAGTACCTAGTTCTTAATATGCAACTAAAATAAACTTACTATAAATAAAAATAAACTTAATATGCAACTAAAATATAAAGAAACCCTAGGCAGATCAGGTAGGGGAGAGGGAGGAGCGGGCGTCTCACCTCGGGTGCCTGCGACGAGGGAGGGGCAGGGCGGCGTCGAGGTCGGGGTCGGGGCGGCGTCCGGGGCGGCATTGAGGTCGGGGGCGGGGGCGGCGTTGAATCTGGGGTCGGGGCGGCGTTGAGGTCGGGGGTCGAGGCGGCGTAGAGGGTGCGGAGAGCGCGCGGCGGCTGACGGGCGACGGCGGCGGCGAGAGTGGAGAGAGTTGGATTTGGGGGAAAGTTTGGCGTGGGGAAGGACAAACCAGGCCCGTGGTTAAGTCAGAAGTAGCAGTAGCGAGTTCCGAGAAAAGCGCTGCTGCTACCATAGCTACAGCGCGTTCGCTGATACACGCTACTGCTACTCCTTTCTCTTTTTTCCCTTTTTCATTTAGTTTCCTTCACATTTTATTTGTTTCCTTTCACCTTATTCTATTTCTTTCATTTTCAATTACCTTTCCATTTTCTTTCCATTTAATTTTATAACCTTTAGCAGCAACAAGTTTACATTAAAACACGCTGCTACAAACAGCGTAGCGGTAGCGTGGTTCGTCATAGATCGCTACTACTATGTGTAGCTTATGGGCTAAGCCGTGGGAATTTTAGTAGTAACGTGTGTATAGCAAGACGCGCTACTGCTAGATCTTTATCTGCGGCGCGGTTACCTCAGGCGCGCTACTGCTAATTAACACCAGCGTGCTTTTTTGACCCACGTTGCTGCTAAAGTTCTATGTATAGGGTTTTCCCTAGTAGTGTGTGCAAGGCATAAAGGTGGACAAACGTAAAATCCAGCTTCTTCACGTGAAACATGTCGAATATGTAATCGAATCGGAGGAAGAACTTATCCGCAGGGAAGCTGTCGACGTACGACATTTGCCGCGGAACGTTAACCACGTAAAGTGGGTATCCTGGATCTTTCGAAGCGATGAGGCATTTCTCTACCCGCGGCACATCGTCATGAAGTCTCCTTAGATCGCCGAATCTGGCCCGTAGCGTTGTTGCAGGTAGGATTGGTTGACCGGGGATATGCCATTTATCCGCATCGGGGATATCGATACGGTCCTGAAGCCGAGGCTGCTGAGGCGGCTGGATCATAGAATCAGCTTTTTTGCCTTTCCTCGCTCTCTTCCTAGACTTCTTTACTACTGGAAGGTCGTCAATAATACGTTGAGACGGTAATTCAGGCACCGACTCATGACGCTCAAACCCTGAGGAGGCGCCAGTATAGACATACTGTTCAGCGCCATCGTCATCCTCATCCTCATCCATGGCGATGTCATCAGCGACTAATGGAGCCTCCTCCTTACCCCGTCCGCTATCACCCAACCCGACACCCAACGCTAATTGGGTAGGTGGGGTGTTGATGTTCATACCTTGCTGAGGCTGCGTGCTCGTGGGTGTGCTCCCGGCCGCCTCCAGACGAAGCAGACTCTTTGGCCACAACAGGACCCACCCATTGCAACAATCACCAAGCCGCCGCGGTGTCTCCTCATCATCCACCAGTAGTGTTGGAGGAGGCAAATTCTCGTGGCCCGGTTCGACACTGACCATGGAAACCTTGAAGACGTTCGTCTGCCGCTAGGTAGACGTCGTCGCAATCACCAGAACCCTGTCCTTCATTGTTGCTAGCCATGTTTCCTATGATTAAATCTAGTCAATTAATTCTAGACCTAATAAAATGAATAATGACATAAAAAAGGACTATTGTTTTGCAGGAATGTTGACTCCTTCCTGGTGCGGCAAATCCCGGGCACTCGATATGTCCTAGTTTGTAGCACAAGTCATGCCGAAATTCACGGAAAATTTCGGCATGACCTTTGCTAAAAAGTGGACAAATCGAGAACCTGAAATTTGCCAGAACAGAAATGAATCAACATTCCGGCAAAACATAGGCCACTCAGCATCATTCCCTGGAAACAACAAAGCCACTTGGGCACAATCGAACAACTTCAATGAAAAGATATAACATGAGCAAACACTATTGAGGAATTTGCATATAACATGGCCACTTCAATGAAAAGATATAATCAACAATAATGGAATATGCAAATGAACATCAATGACATATAGCCACTTTTCTGTTTGACCAAGTTTTTGAAAAGAAAAACAATTCTGTTTTTTGTTTATAGCTAAATGCCGTAGCTACTGTTTTTTATTTATAGCTAAATACTTTTGTTTTTTGTCTAAAGCTAAAAGTCTAGGAACTACATTTTCTCTAACCCTTTTGACCTCACCCGAATTTCCACAGCAAGACCTTAGTACCTACACCCAATTTCTTCAAAAATATTCAGGTCCCTAGTCCAAATAATTCAAATTTCATTTGAGTGAAATTTGGAACAAATTCAGGTCCATAGTCAAAATATTTTTTTCATAGCTAATTGTTTTTTGTTTATACCCTCTGTTAATTTAAATCTAAATGCTACTATTATTTATATACCCTCTATTAGTTTAAAGCTAAATGGAATTACTGCTTAGGAATTTTCATAAAAATTGCCCTAGCTAATTTCCTAAAAAAATTGCAAATCATTTTTCCTAAATGCTATAAAATGCATACTGCCCTAAAAAAATCCAGGGTTCATATGAACACCTAGGGTTCATATGAACATCAACACAGTATGAACACATATATATAATTGCCCTAGCAGAATGAAATAGGAGGGTAGGTACAGGAGAGGCATAGCCTTACGGTCGGCGGCGAGGGCAGGCTCTGGCTCGGGCAGCGGCAATGAGGTCGAGGGCGGCGGCGGCGAGCTCGAGGGAGGCGACAGTGAGGTCGACGACGGCCTCGGGCGGCGGCTGTGAGGTCGAGGGGGCGGCCTCGGGAGACGGCGGTGTGGTTGAAGGCGGCGGGCGGCGGCGGTGTGGTCGAAGGCGGCCTCGGGCGACGGGCGGCGGCGGTGTGGTCGAAGGCGCGCGGCAGGGCAGCGGCGGCGATGGAGCAGTTGGGGGGACAGGGGGGAGTAGAGAGGGGGGGAAGGACTTAGCGAAATTTTGAGCCAGGGCTGCCGGGATTTTAGTCAAACTAGCAGCAGCGCGTTTTGCTGAAACGCGCTATAGCTAAGATAGCTATAGTGTGTTCCAGAGAAACGCGCTGCAGCTAACCCTTTTTGTTTTCTTTTTCTTTTTCTTTTGTTTTCTTTACATTTTCTTTTTTTCATTTCTCCTTTTTCTATTTCTTTCATTTTCATTTACTTTTCTACTTATTTTTCTATTTATTTTCTTTTACATAGCAGTAGCGCTGTAAAGAAGAAACGCGCTGCTACAATGTTTTTAGCAGTAGCGTGCTTCTGGGAGAAGCGCTGCTACTATTCCTAGCCTACCGGCACTAGTGAGAGAATTTTAGTAGTAGCGCTTTTCTGTGAAGATGCGCTGCTGCTAAAATAATGATTGCAGCATGGTTTTGCAACAAGCGCTACTACTAAGTAGCGCTAGCGCCGAGTTTTGACCAACGCTACTGCTATACCTCTGTGTATAGTATTTTCCCTAGTAGTGAAACAGGGAAGACAAGGGGGACTGAGGCCATGTTTGTTTGGGTTTTTACTTCTGCTTTCGTAGTTTTTCCATTTGACAAAAAGCCAAAAACTCTTAAATAGGTGCTTTGCATTGGCTTCTGGCTTATATCATCATATAACAATATTGATTCATAATCCCAAAGCCGAAGCAAAAAGTCCCTATTTAGAAGTTCTTGTGATTTTTTTGTGAAAGTGGAAAATATGCAAAAGCAAAAGCAAAACAAACAAACAAACAGGACATGAGGCGGCGACATGTATGGAAGCTGTGCAGGCGGGTCACACCGTGGGGTTATATCCCCAATAGTGACCGTTCCTAATAAGATGGACATGTCTCCGCTACTCTTGCTACCAATGAATCCATCAAACAGGGAAGACGTGGGGGACTGAGGCCATGTTTGTTTGGGTTTTTACTTTTGCTTTCATAGTTTTTCCATTTGACAAAACACCAAAAAACTCTTAAGTAGGTGCTTTTGCTTTTGCTTTTGGCTTATACCATCATATAACAATATTGATTCATAAGCCCAAAGCCGAAGCAAAAAGTCCCTATTTAGGCTTTCTTGTGATTTTTTTGTGAAAGTGGAAAAGATGCAAAAGCAGAAGCAAAAAAAACTAAACAAACAGGACATGAGGCGGCGACATGTATGGAAGCTATGTCGGCGGGTCACACCATGGGTTTATATCCCCAACAATGATCGTTCATCATAAGATGGACATGTCTCCGCTCCTCTTGCTACCAATGAAGCCATCAAACAGGGAAGACAAGGGGGACTGAGGCCATGTTGTCGGGGAAACTGATCCACGAACACCTATGGGACCGGCGGACCGAGCCCCTTTCGGTTCAGCGGGGGGCGGAGACCGCACGAAGAGCAGATCGAGGCGAAGCACACGAGCTGTTTACCCAGCTTCGGAGCTCTCCGGAGAGATAATACTCCTACTGCTGCTTGTCTGATTGTATATTGTGTTCTTGCTCGGGAGCGCTGAGTGCTACAGTACACTTGAGCTGCTAACGAGACTGAGCGTGGGTGTGTTCTGGCTCCCCCCCCCCCCCCCCTCTACGTTGCGCATGGGCCTCCTTTTATATGCTCAAGGGGTCACCAATAGGCGGCAAGGCAGACAAGGGCAAAAATGGAAAAAGAGTTGCGGTAGGTACAACTACCTGTACTGTGTATACAGTGTATCATACCTAACCCTGACGGCAGGGGACAAAGGCATTAAATGCCCGTCTACGTCGCTCAAACAGTGCAGAAAGGGACCGTCAGGGGCGCCACCGCTTGCCACGATAACTATCTTGTCAGCGCCGCTTGCCACTGCGCACCGCTGGCTGCACAACCTCTCGCCACGCGCGCCTGGAAAGGCCTCAGGGTGACACATTGGTGGATGTGCTGGAGCGCGGGTACGGAGTGGTAGCCTGCCGCGGTAAGCGCCTTGCCGCGGTCGTTGTCTTGTCGCGTCCGGGAGCTTGTCGCTCACCGGGCCTTGCCGGGATGCGTGGCGCGTCGCGGCAAGTTCCTTGAGATGCCTTGGCTGGCCTTCCCGGCAAGCTCCTCTTGCCGGGGCCTTGTCTCCTTGGCTTGAATACTTTGTTCTTGAATGGCTCCAAAGGAACCACGGAGGACCTTGGCGGTCGCCCGGCAAGCCTTGCCGCGGGGTGCTGCGACTGCCCGTGCACAAGTTCGGGATACTAGGGTACCCCTACTCTAGTACACCGACAGGAGCCCCCGGGCCTGGGCCACACACGGTGCCGAGCGCTGTTGGGCCAGGCCCAAAACAGGGCACGGGCACGCGCGGCCTTGGTTACGCCGTATCTCACTCTGTATCCCCCACGCCCTCCCCGAACGGCACGCGTCGAATGCGGCATCGTGGGAGAGATCGTGGGTGGTTTCTTTATTCGGAAAGACGGAACGTCCGCCCCCTCCCTCTTTATAAGTAGAGGAAACAGGGGCAGTTCGCCCATCTCGCCGGTTGCTACTCTAAAATCTCCGCCGCTCCTCCCTTCATCTCAAAGCCGAAAGAGAGCAGCGCTCCGCCCCCCATCACCACCGGCACCACCGACGCCGTCGATCTCCCCCACCACCTCCGCCATGGCTCCGAAAACCGACAAGGGGAAGGGCGTGAAGTCGGCCGAGGCGCAGCGGCTCGTGGAGCTGCGAAAGGAGCGGGCAATCTCCCCCCCCCCCCCCAGCTCGCCGCGAAGGAGCTGAGGGAGTACTACTACCTCTTCTGGTCGACGGAGACGCGAGCGCATCCGCGCACGAAGGTACTCCCAGCTGCCGCTTCGGAGCTAGCTCCGACTGGATACCCTTTCTTCGCGCTGTTCTTCTACTGCGGGCTCTGCCCGGCTTTCTCTGAATTCTTTTGCGACATCATGAACACCTACGGGTTCCGCCTCCTTGACTTCACCCCCAATGCCGTTCTGACCATGGCAGTTTTCGCACATCTCTGCGAAAACTTTGTCGGAGTCTATCCCAACGTAGCCCTTTTCCGCCACTTCTTTATGCCACGAGTGGAGAGAGGAGAACCTTTATCTGGCGGAATCGCCTGGATCTCAAGAACCGGCAAGAAGGAGGCTTATCTGGAGGGAGAGCTCCGCAGCAAGTGGGATGAATGGAGAGCAGATTGGTGCTGGATCATCGAGGAGAACCCGCAGCCATTCACTGCCCAGCGCCAAGCCCCAGTAGTGCGCGGCAACGATTGGAGCAACGTGGCCCCGGAAGACGCTAGACTGAAGATTGCCGTCACCAGGATCCTGTGCCTCAGGCTTGCCGGGCTCACTGTAGGCGCCGTTGGCGCAGACTTTCTCCGTCGTTGCATCGCCCCCCTGCAGGAGAGAAGGAGACCCGCTTGGGAGTTCCAGAATGCGGCGGATATCATGAGGCTGCGCCCGGGCCTCAACTTCAATTTCACCGTGCTGGAACTGGACGCAATGCTCTTGGAGCTGTTCAAGCACGATCCTGAGCATCCCGGAGCGTTCAGGCTGCCGAGGAGTGTCGTTCCGCTGTGCAACAATTCCTCGCTCGACCACATCCGCGCAATGATGCCGCTGTGCGATTTGCATGGAATCATCCCAACCTGGCAAGAG
The DNA here is from genome assembly GCA_963921465.1 of Triticum timopheevii. Classification (NCBI taxonomy): domain Eukaryota; kingdom Viridiplantae; phylum Streptophyta; class Magnoliopsida; order Poales; family Poaceae; genus Triticum; species Triticum timopheevii. The sequence goes on from OY997274.1 coordinate 12,805,908, forward strand.
CCTGCCGACAACGTCGTGTAGGAGTTCTTTGACGGTTTGGTAGAAGTGCTGATCCGCCCCGACGAACAGAAGAGCCTCACCCGCGACACCACCGACGATGAGATGCAGCGCATCGCCACCAGGATGGAGGAGGCGGCGGCAGCCGCTGCCGCGGGCGAGTTCAGATTCACCGTGGAGGAGGCAGAGGCAGCAGAGGCGGCAAGCCTTGCCGAGCGAGGGGAGCTTGCTGGCGAAGAAGAGCTTGTCAAGCATGAAGGTGAGTCGAGCGAGCCCGCCGAGGGCGCGAGCGACTCGTTGAAGATTGGCCCCTCCTCTTCCCCACCTTTAGCCAGCTCGCCGCAGGTGGAGCCCCCGGCTCCAGCAAGAAGGCGTCTCCGCAGGGCCGGGGACGTAGCGGGGTGGCCGACGAGTCAACAGCCGCCGCGCCGCGTGACACGCTCTACCGCGACAAGCACTGTTGCCGCGGGAGCGCCTCACGCCGCTGCGGCAACTGGAGCGGGGTCTTCCCGGTCCACCGCTTCTGCCCCTACCAAGCGAACAAGGGAGCCTACTCCTCCGCTTCGTCGCACCGGAGGCGAGCCGGACTTCGATCTCTCCGCGCTCAGCTCCGACGAGGAAGAAGAAGAGTAAGACTCTCTGCTGTACTTGTAGTTCTTCAACTTTCGTTGTTTTATCTTGTATCTTATTTGCTTCACCCTGAACCCATTTCTTTTTAGGACTCTGGCCCAGAGAGAGGCGAAGAGAGCCAAGGCCCCGGTGATTGTCATCGAGGACGAACCCACCTTGATAGCAGGCGACGTGCCCGAGACCATCTTGCCGGACCCGGCAACTACTCCCCAAAGCAGCCCCCAGCGCAGCCCCCAGCGTAAGTGCATGGATTACTTCCTGCTGTTAGGCATGCATGAGTGCTCTTTCTTTTACTGATATCTGACTGTTGGTTTGTGTAGGAGCAGAGCAGCCTCACCAGGAGGGCCCGGAAGCCGCTCCTGATGCGCCATCTGCTTCGACTACACCGCCAAGGGAGGATTCCCCGGCAAGGGAGCGTTCTCCGGCAAGGGACAGTTCTCCGGCAAGGGACAGCACCAGCGACCCTCCGGTGGTTGAGACCACGGCTGCAGATCCTAGTACAGGTAATCCACTTGCTTGAAAAACTTCCCTTGGGTTCTTCTTCTGATTTTCTTTTTGAATATTTGCTTGACTTTTCCCCCTTTTCCGGTCGTCAGATCCACCCACCACGGAGCCGATGGAGACTGAGGTCGCCGGCGAGGAGAACGCGCGTGGCAACACCGAGGACGCCGTGGCCACCGAAGAAGGAGCCGGCGCTGATGATCCCGCCGGAGAAGAGGCCGCCAAAGGTGCCGCCGCAGAAGCTGGCGAGGGATCCGGTAATCGCACTGACGGCCCTGAGGCCGCAGGAGCGCCAGGCGCTACGCCGACCGCTGATCCCTCCACCGCTGCTGCAGCGCCAGGCTCTGAAGAGCCCCAGCCCGGCGCTTATTTGAAGGCCGGTGATGTCATCTTCATCAAGCTCCCCTGGGCGTCAAGCTCCAGGGCGCCGGTCGAAGGAGAGATCTTGGATGGAGAGGTGCTCGCCTCCGCTGGGCTGATGCTGGTCGACGCACCAAGCAGCAGCAGCGACGAGCCTGAGGAGGAGCGGCTGCTGCGGAAGCTGTTGCCGCTTTACCGCGCCCGACAGGCCAAGCTGGAATCCCGAGAAGCGATTGTTGCGAAGGCGGGAGTGGACATTGAGGAGCGCGTGGAGGAGCTCCAGGGTCTGAGGCAGGAAGCTCTCCGATCCCTAGCAGAGGAGCGGGAGCAACTCGCCGAGGAGCGGAAAGCCTTTCTCCTCGAGAAGGCTGAGGTTGAAGAGCAGCAGCGGCTTGCTGCCGAGATGCTATCTGCGTAGGAAGGCGAGTTGGCGCAGCGCAAGGTCAACCTTGACAGCCACGAGGAGGAGCTTGCCGCGCGTGAGCAAGAAATTGGCGGGGCTCTCAAGGAAGCAAAGGATGCTGCCGCAGCTGCCGAGGCCGCCAAGAAGGAGCTGGAGACGAAGGTGGCGCAGCTGGAGGCCGATCTCAGGGCGAGCGGGGAGGAGCTTGCTGCGCTCAAGCGTGAGCGCGAGAAGGACGCCACTACTCATGGCGAGCTGCAGGGTCTTCTCGCCGAGAGGAGCAAAGAGCTTAGCGCCGCCAAGGACTCCAACGCTGATCTTGAGCTGAAACTGGCCACCTTGACCCAGACGCTGGACGGCGCTAGGGAGCAGGAGGTGGCCCTGAAGGAGAAGATCAAGGCCGACGAGGTGCTGCTGGCGAGTGCTGCTGCCGCCCAGAACACTTTTAGGGAGAATGTGGAGCACTGGACGGAGGGTCTCGTGGATGCTGCTGCAGCCATCGATAAGGAGCTGGCGCAGCTAGGGATGGAGGATCTCGGGTATTCCTCTGATGAGCACCTCCAACCCAGCGCCAAGCTCAGCTTGTTCTGCAAAGGCGTGGTGACGGCTCTCCAGCGGCTCTAGGAGAGGATCCCAAAGCAGCTGGCCGACGAGTCGCGCAAGATCTGCGCGGGAGCTCTTCAAAAGTTGCTGGTGAAGGTGGCCTTCCGCAACCCAGGCCTCAACCTCACCAACGTCCTCAGGTCCTTGCCGCCGGATGCTGATCTGGAAGCGCTCAAGGCCCTTGTCGCACCCATTGTGGACAAGGTGAGCGGGATCAAGAGGGTTGAGAGCGATCGCGTAGATTAGGCCGCCCGTTTTCTCCTTTTTCTTGTCGCTGCTGGTCATGTCACGAGAACACTCTGTTAGAGCTGCGACAAGCTATCTTGTAATATAACTCTATTTTGGGTAGCGATTGCTATGTTATTTCCTTTACTTGATTCCTCCCTTTGTATGTTTCTGCCCTACGCTTTTAGGGAACTTGTCGGCGCAGGCACCTTAGCCGCGAGCGCTGAGTGCGGGACGTCAGCAGCCTGCTGGCGATGCCGCTACCGACAAGAAACCTTGTCGCAACTAGTTGCAGCTCACTTAAGTTGTTGAGCGGACTCGAAACAAAGTAAGGGCGCAACTAGCTACGAGTTGGTTCCTCCGCGTACAGGTTTTCCATACAAAGCACGGTCGTTCGAGGAAGATAACTTAAAAATTTTAAAAGATGATTGCTCAAAATTTGGCAACTTAGCTTTTCTGTCGTTTGCTTCCCGGTAAGGCGAAACTTTCTTGATCGATGCCTGGTACACACCATTATCTTCTCCTTTCCCCCCGGTAAACTTGTGGGCGAGGGAACCTTCCTTCCTTTGAGAGAGAGAAATAACAGAAAATAAAGATATGGAGCCTTACGGCTCGTTATTGATTATCGGAGGTAGGTGCTGCACAAAGTGTCAGATAACACATGCAAAAAAAGAAGAAATCATGAAATTGACAAGATGTGCGGAGCACATGAGCTTTATTTATGCATGGGGTCTGCGCCCGGCTTTGTACAAAGGATTACATGCAACATCGGCAAGACTTGTACAAAAGGTGGTTGCCGGAACGGGTTCCGGCAACCGCGCCTTACGGGTAAAACTTACGAAGATGTTCAATGTTCCAGGAGTTGCTCACCGGAATGCCATCTTCGGTCTCAAGGCGGGCAGCGCCAGGCCTAGTGACTCGTCTCACCCGGTAAGGGCCTTCCCACTTCGGCGTCAACTTGTTGGAATTCTTGGCGGACTGAACGCGCCGAAGAACAAGGTCGCCTTCCTCGAAACTTCTGGCACTAACTTTGCGGCTATGGTAGCGGCGCAAAGCTTGCTGGTATCGAGCAGCTCGTACAGCGGCCTGAAGATGGTCCTCCTCAAGGAGCAACGCGTCATCTTGTCGCAGCTGCTCTTGCTCTAGCTCATCATAAGCGAGCACTCGAGGTGATCCGTATACGAGTTCCGTGGGGAGAACTGCCTCTGCTCCATAGACTAGAGCGAAAGGTGTCTGGCTAGTGGCTCGATTTGGCGTCGTCCTGATCGACCAAAGAACCACCGGCAGCTCCTCAATCCAGTTCTTTCCGCACTTGCGCAGCCTGTCGAAAGTTCTGGTCTTGAGCCCGCGCAGCACTTCAGCATTTGCCCTTTCCGCTTGACCGTTGCTTCTCGGATGAGCAACAGAAGCGAAGCAGACCTTGGCGCCAAGATCTTGGACGTACTGCATGAAGGTGCGGCTCGTGAATTGCGTGCCGTTGTCGGTGATGATCCTGTTAGGGATCCCGAAACGGCAAACAATCGACCTGAAGAACTTGACTGCTGATTGTGCTGTCACCTTCCTCACTGGTTCCACTTCCGGCCACTTTGTGAACTTGTCGATTGCAACGTACAAGTACTCAAAGCCCCCGAAAGCTCGGGGGAAGGGGCCGAGGATGTCGAGCCCCCACCGAAAATGGCCAGGATAAAGGGATCGTCTGGAGAGCTTGAGCTGGCTGGTGTATCTGCTTGGAATGGAACTGGCACGCTTCACACTTGGTTACTTGTGCAGTTGCATCCTGGAGGGCTGTCGGCCAAAAGAAACCTTGCCGGAATGCTTTGCCGGCAAGTGCTCTTGCGCCAATGTGGTGACCACATATGCCTCCATGTATCTCTGCCAACAGCTTTTGTCCGTCTTCCCGGTGAATACACTTCAATTTCACACCGTTGAGTCTTCTTCTGTACAGTGTGTCGTCGACAAACTTGTACATACTTGACTGCCGGGCTACTCTTTCCACTTCTTCTTGCTCTTCGGGAAGTTCTCCTGTCCGAAGGAAACGGACAATCTGCTGTGCCCATGCTGGAGCTTGCGGCTCGACAACAAGGACTAAAGGCAGATCTGCTGCTGCGGGAACATCCGCTTCTACGGCGAGAACCTGCGGCTCAGCCGGAGTTTGATGTTCCCCGGCAAGCTTGCCGGAGCAAAACTTGTCGGGAGCGTCTGCTTCAACGGAACAAACCCTAAGGCTTGCCGGAGCAGACTGCTCCTCAGCATCCTTGGTGTTGATCTTGGGGACCTTCTTGGCGGCGGCTTCGGGGAGCACTACCGGAAAATAGTCACCAGAAATCAACTTTCTCTTCTTGCTCTGTCCAGTTGATGGCGTTACAGATGGTTGAGTCAGTTTCAGCACAAAGATCCCTGGTTCCACAGGTAACTTAAGCGCGGCGCAGTTCGACAGGCCATCGGCAATGTCGTTCTGAGCTCTTGGAACATGTTCCATCTGTAGGCCGTCAAAGTGCTCTTCTAGCTTTCTCACTTCATCAACTTAAGCTTCCATCAACGGACTCTGATAATTTTTGTTCACTTGGCGGACGACAAGCTGTGAGTCACCCCTGACAATGAGCTTCTTGATCCCAAGGTCTGCTGCGATCCTGAGACCGGCAAGCAAACCTTCATGCTCTGCGGTATTGTTCGTTGCTTGCTCCTTGGGAAAGTGCATCTGTACTACGTACTTGAGGTGCTCTCCGGTGGGTGCAACAAGTAGCACGCCCGCACTGGCGCCTTGCAGCGAGAAGGCACCATCAAAGTACATCAGCCACTCTTTGCTTGCTTCCTTGACAGGGATGCTTGTTTCTGGAATTTCTTCATCTGGTGTTGGCGTCCACTCTGCTATGAACTCTGCCAATGCTCTGCTTTGGATAGTTGAAGTGCTCTCAAACTTGAGGCCAAAGCTTGACAGTTCCAGTGCCCACTCGACAATCCTGCCTGTCGCCTCTGGATTTTGCAGTATCCTCTTCAGCGGAAAACGAGTGACGACTGTGATCTCATGTGCTTGAAAGTAATGAAGCAGCTTTCTCGAGGCCATGAGAAGGCTGAAAAGCAATTTCTGCACACCAGAGTACCTTGACCTAGCCCCCTGTAGAAGGGAACTGACAAAGTAAACTGGGCGCTGCACCATTCTCTTCTGCTTCTCCTCAGGCGCCTGCGCAGATCCATCTTTGTCGGGACCAGAGCTTGTCCGCGAAGTCCCTTGCTTGTCGCTGGATGCATCTGCCGTGGTTGCTGGCTCATCATCCGCCTCCCTCTCCGCCACTAACGCAGCACTAACCACTTGATTGGCTACCGCTAAATATAGCAGCAACTTCTCTTGTGGCCTAGGTGCGACAAGTGTTGGAGTGGAGGACAGGTATCTCTTCAAGTCCTGCAGCGCAGCCTCCGCTCCCGGAGTCCATTTCATTGGACCTGCCTTTTTCAATATTTTGAAAAACGGCAGGGCGCGCTCAGCAGATCTAGAGATGAACCTGCTGAGAGAAACCACGCAACCGGCAAGTCTTCGTACATCCTTGACGCGCTTTGGTGCTTCAATCTGCTCAATGGCCTTGATCTTGTCGGGATTGGCTTCAATTCCCCGCTGAGACACAAAGAACCCGAGAAGCTTGCCGGAGGGGACTCCAAACACACACTTCTCGGGGTTAAGCTTGAGGTTGATCTTGCGCAGATTTGCAAAGGTTTCGTCTAAATCTTGAATCAGGGTTGCCTTGTCCTTGCTCTTGACCACTATGTCATCCATGTAGTCTTCCACATTTCTGTGTATTTGTGGCTCAAAAGCGACATGGACTATCCTTGCAAATGTTGAACCAGCATTCTTTAAACTGAAAGGCATCCATACGAAACAGTATGTGCCACATGGGGTGATGAATGCGGTCTTCTCCTCATCCTCTTCCACCATGAAGATCTGATGGTATCCTGAGTATGCGTCAAGAAATGAAAGCAAGTCACATCCGGCTTTGGAGTCAACAATTTGGTCAATGCGCAGAAAGGGAAATGGGTCTTTGGGACAAGCTTTATTGACATCGGTAAAGTCGATACAAAGCCTCCATTTCCCGTTAGCCTTGCGCACGACTACAGGATTGGCCAACCACGTAGGATGGAGCACTCCTCTGACAAGGCCTGCCGCTTCCAATTTCTTGATTTCTTCTGCGATGAATTCTTGGCGCTCCACTGCTTGTTTCCTGACTTTCTGCTTGACGGGCCGCGCATGAGGACAGACGGCAAGATGGTGCTCGATTACTTTCCTGGGAACACCGGGGATGTCAGACGGTTGGCACGCAAACACGTCGACGTTCGCCCGCAGGAAAGCAACGAGCGCGCTTTCCTATTTAGGGTCGAGAGTGGCACTGATGGTGAAGGTACCACCAGTGCCGTCCTCCTTGGCGGACACCTTCTTGGTCTCTGGTGGAGCTGCCATTGTCTTCTTACACTTGCCGGTGGAGCTCGATGGTGCGTCCTCGACGGTAGCGCAGCACTCCGAAGAGGTGCGCTTGCTGGAGTGGGCATCAGAGCTCTTGCCGGACTTGTTCTTCTTCTTCTTGCACATCGCCATCTCCTCCCGCATCCTGCGGTTTCGCACATTTTGATGGAACGCGCTGATGACCGCGGCAGGGTGGACATCTGGGATGTTGTGCTGTACACGGCTGAATCTCTGAATATACTTGTGCAGGGGCTCTCCTTCCTTCTGGGCGAGCAAATGAAGGTCGCTCTCTTGGCCATGAGGCTTGTGGCCGCCTGTAAAGGCGCCAACAAACTGATGGCATAGATCTGCCCAGGAGGATATGGAGTTGACCGGCAAGTGCATGAGCCAGGATCTGACATTGGGCTTGAGCACCAGCGGGAAGTAGTTGGCAAGGATCTTGTGGTCTCGCCCCCCGGCAGCCTGCACCGCGATGGTGTAGATGTTGAGGAACTCCGACGGATGCGACTTGCCGTCATACTTCTCTGGTACATCTGGCTTGAAATTTTTCTTGCTGGGCCACTGGACTTGCCGCAGCTCATGAGTGAACGCAGGGCAACCTACCGCGTACGGCAAGTCGCCTGGTTCCCCTGGCGCATGCATGTCGACAGAGGGCCCAGCGCGCTGGTCAGATTGACGCCGCGCTTCTCTTTGGCGCTCGATGCGAGTACGAGCGTCTTCTTGTTGTCGTTCGTGAAGAACTTGGCGCTGATCGCAACGAGCTCGTGGATCTGATGATGCGGTGGAGTCGCTGTCGAGGTGGATCCGGCGAGTCGGATGCATGGTGGTTGCACCCCCACTAGTTTTGTCGCCATCGGCTCGCGCCTGGCAGTCTTGCCGCGGCAGCGATGTACTCAGTTGCCGCGGAGTGTCGCCGTTGGCGAAGCCGATGAGACTCTGAATGGTGGCCCTCCATCCGTCGACCTTGTCGGCCGTTGGAGGGTAATCCAGGAGCAGTTGAGCTCACGCCAAAGCTTCTGCTGGAGTGGTGGGCGGGAGAGGCGAACAGTGCGAGGAGCGGGATATGCTCGGACTTCTAACTATGTTAGAAGGAGCGGTATCCCGTCCAGGCAACCGTGCCTCGATCGTGTAACCATGTTGGTGTGCATGCTGGTCTTGAGCACCCCGAGATCCACTAGCTCGATCTTGGTTCAACGGACGCATGGCACTGCGAGTACCATGACGCTGTCGGTCCTGCGCCTCCTGAGATGGGCGCGGTGCACGTACGGACGCCGAGGTTTGCGCAGCCTTGTCCTTGGACCCGGCAGCACCTTGATCTCCCTCGTCGACGCCCATTCTTCCGCCGATGTCTACCCCACCACCCGTTTGCTCCGGTGGTGGTGGGATTGACGCGGACGGAACAGCTGCCTCCGAAGCCTTCTTCTTCGGTGGCATGCCGATGAAGATGATGAAGATCTAGCTCGTGTGAACGCCGGATCAGGTTCACACAACCTCGACGCCCCCTACCTGGCACGCCAAAGATGTCGGGGAAACTGATCCACGAACACCTATGGGACCGGCAGACCGAGCCCCTTTCCGTTCGGCGGGGGGCGGAGATCGCACGAAGAGCAGATCGAGGCGAAGCACACGAGTGGTTTACCCAGCTTCGGAGCTCTCCGGAGAGATAATACTCCTATTGCTGCTTGTCTGATTGTATATTGTGTTCTTGCTCAGGAGCTCTGAGTGCTATAATACACTTGAGCTGCTAACGAGACCGAGCGTGGGTGTGTTTTGGCTTCCCCCCCCCCCCCCCCCTCTACATTGCGCATGGGCCTCCTTTTATATGCTCAAGGGGTCACCGACAGGTGGCAACGCAGACAAGGGCAAAAATGGAAAAAGAGCTGCGGTAGGTACAACTACCTGTACTGTGTATACAGTGTATCATACCTAACCCTGACGGCAGGGGACAAAGGCATTAAATGCCCGTGTGCATCGCCCAAACAGTGCAGAAAGGGACCGTCAGGGGCGCCACCGCTTGCCACGATGACTATCTTGTCAGCGCCGCTTGCCACTGCGCACCGCTGGCTGCACAGCCTCTCGCCACGCGCACCTGGAAAGGCCTCAGGGCGACACGTTGGTGGATGTGCTGGAGCGCGGGTACGGAGTGGTAGCCTGCCGCGGCAAGCGCCTTGCCGCGGTCGTTGTCTTGTCGCGTCCGGGAGCTTGTCGCTCACCGGGCCTTGCCGGGACACGTGGCGCGCCGCGGCAAGTTCCTTGAGATGCCTTGGCTGGCCTTCCCGGCAAGCTCCTCTTGCCGGGGCCTTGTCTCCTTGGCTTGAATACTTTGTTCTTGAATGGCTCCAAAGGAACCACGGAGGACCTTGGCGGTCGCCCGGCAAGCCTTGCCACGGAGTGCTGCGACTGCCCGTGCACAAGTTCGGGATACTAGGGTACCCCTACTCTAGTACACCGACACATGTTTGTTTGGGTTTTTACTTCTGCTTTTGTAGTTTTTCCATTTGACAAAAAGCCAAAAAACTCTTGAGTGGGTGCTTTTGCTTTGGCTTTTGGATTATACCATCATATCACAATATTATTTCATAAGCCCAAAGCCGAAGCAAAAAGTCCCTATTTAGGAGTTCTTGTGACTTTTTTGTGAAAGTGGAAAAGATGCAAAAGCAGAAGCAAAAAAACAAACAAACAGGACATGAGGCGGCGACATGTATGGAAGTTGTGACGGCGGGTCACACCGTGGGGTTATATCCCCAACAATGACCGTTCCTGATAAGATGGACATGTCTCCGCTCATCTTGCTACCAATGAAGCCATCAAACATGGAAGACAAGGGGGACCGAGGCCATGTTTGTTTGGGTTTTTACTTTTACTTTTGTACTTTTTCAATTTGAATAAAAGCCAAAAAACTCTTACGTAGGTGCTTTTGCTTTGGCTTTTGGCTTATACCATCATATAACAGTATTGATTCATCAGGCCAAAGCCGAAGCAAAAAGTCCCTATTTAGGAGTTCTTGTGATTTTTTTGTGAAAGTGGAAAAGATGCAAAAGCAGAAGCAAAAAAATCAAACCAACAGGACATGAGGCAGCGACATGTATGGAAGTTGTGCCGGCGTGTCACGCCGTGGGGTTATATCCCCAACAATGACCGTTCCTGATATGATGGACATGTCTCCGCTCCTCTTGCTACCAATGAAGACATCAAATAGGGAAGACGAGGGGGACTGAGGCCATGTTTGTTTGGGTTTTTACTTCTGCTTTTGTAGTTTTTCCATTTGACAAAAAGCCAAAAAACTCTTAAATAGGTGCTTTTGCTTTGGCTTTTGGCTTGTACCATCATATAACAATATTGATTCATAAGCCCAAAGCCGAAGCAAAAAGTCCCTATTTAGGAGTTCTTGTGATTTTTTTGTGAATGTGGAGAAGATGCAAAAGCAGAAGCAAAAAAACAAACAAACAGGGCATGAGGCGATGACATGTATGGAAGTTGTGCCGACGGGTCACACCGTGGGGTTATATCCCCAACAATGACCGTTCCTGATAAGATGGACATGTCTTTGCTCCTCTTGCTACCAATGAAGCCATCAAGCAGGGAAGACGAGGGGGACTCGGGCCATGTTTGTTTGGGTTTTTACTTCTGCTTTCGTAGTTAAAAGCCAAAAACTCTTAAATAGGTGATTTTGCTTTGGCTTCTGGCTTATACCATCATATAACAATATTGATTCATATGCCCAAAGCGGAAGCAAAAAGTCGCTATTTAGGAGTTCTTGTGATTTTTCTATGAAAGTGGAAAAGATGCAGAAGCAGAAGCAAAAAAGCCAAACAAACAAGACATGAGGCGGCGACATGTATGGAAGCTGTGCCGGCGGGTCACACCATCGTGATATCCCCAACAATGACCATTCCTGATAAGATGGACATGTCTTCGCTCCTTTTCCAATGAAGCCATCAAACAGGGAAGACGAGGGGAACTCATGCCATGTTGGTTTGGGTTTTTTCTTCTGCTTTCGTAGTTTTTTCTTCTGCTTTCGTAGTTTATCCATTTGACAAGAATTCATAAGCCAAAAATGATTCATAAGCCATCATATAACAATAATGATTCATAAGCCCAAAGACGAAGCAAAAAAGTCCCTATTTAGGAGTTCTTGTGATTTTCTGTGAAAGTGGAAAAGATGCAAAAGCAGAAGCAAAAAACAAACAAACAAACAGGACATCAGGCGGCGACATCTATGGAAGATGTGCTGGTGGGTCACACCGTGGGGTTATATCCCCAACAATGACCGTTCCTGATAAGATGGACATGTCTCCGCTCCTCTTGCTACCAATGAAGCAATAAAACATGGAAGACGAGGGGGACTGAGGCCATGTTTATTTTGGTTTTTACTTCTGCTTTCGTAGTTTTTCCATTTGACTACAAGCCAAAAAACTCTTAAATAGGTGCTTTTGCTTTAGCTTTTGGATTATACCATCAGATAAAAATATTGATACATAAGCCCAAAGCCGAAGCAAAAGTCCCTCTTTAGGAGTTCTTGTGATTTTTTGTGAAAGTGGAAAATATGCAAAAAAACAGAAGCAAAAAAACCAAACAAACAAAACATGAGGCGGCGACATGTATGGAAGTTGTGGCGGCGGGTCACACCGTGGGGTTATATCCCCAACAATGACCGTTCCTGATAAGATGGACATGTCTCCGCTCATCTTGCTACCAATGAAACCATCAAACAGGGAAGACGAGGGGGATATAGGCCATGTTTGTTTCGGTTTTTTACTTCTGCTTTTGTAGTTTTTTTAGGATCGGAAGTATGTCTAGAGGGGTGGTGATTAGACTACTTGACCAAATAAAAACTTAACCTTTTCCCAATTTTAGTCTTTGGCAGATTTTAACAAACTTAGCACAAGTCAAGCAATCTTAAGACAATTCAAGCAAGCATGCAAAGAGTATATGAGTAGCGGAAAATAAAGCATGCAACTTGCAAGAATATAAAGGGAAGGGTTTGGAGAATTCAAACGCAATTGGAGACACGGATGTTTTTGTCGTGGTTCCGATAGGTGGTGCTATCGTACATCCACGTTGATGGAGACTTCAACCCACGAAGGGTAACGGCTATGCGAGTCCACGGAGGGCTCCACCCAAGAAGGGTCGATGAAGAATCAACCTTGTGTATCCCACCATGGTCGTCGCCCACGAAGGACTTGCCTCACTAGCGGTAGATCTTCATGAAGTAGGTGATCTCCTTGCCCTTACAAACTCCTTGGTTCAACTCCACAATCTTGTCGGAGGCTCCCAAGTGACACCTAGCCAATCTAGGAGACACCACTCTCCAAGAAGTAACAAATGGTGTGTTGATGATGAACTCCTTGCTCTTGTGCTTCAAATGATAGTCTCCCCAACACTCAACTCTCTCTCACAGGATTTGGATTTGGTGGAAAGAAGATTTGAGTGGAAAGCAACTTGGGGAAGGCTAGAGATCAAGATTCATATGGTAGGAATGGAATATCTTGGCCTCAACACATGAGTAGGTGGTTCTCTCTCAGAAAATGTAAGTTGGAAGTGTTGGTTCGTTCTGATGGCTCTCTCCATGAGTGAAGAGGAGGTGGAGGGGTATATATAGCCTCCACACAAAAACTAACCGTTACACACAATTTACCAATCTCGGTGGGACCGAATTGAGAAACTCGGTCTGACCGATTCAGCAAGTCTAGTGACCGTTAGGATTTTCGGTGGGACCGACATGCAACTCGGTAGGACCGATATGGTTAGGGTTAGGGCATAATGTAATCTCGGTGAGACCGATTACACAAACTCGGTAAGACCGATTTTGGTAATAAGCTAACCAGAGAGTTGGTCAGGTAAACTCGGTGGGACCAGTTCGCTCATTTCGGCGGGACCGAAATGTTACGAAAGGGAAACAGAGAGTTTACATTGCAATCTCCGTGGTACCGATCTCTCATCTCGATGGTACCGAAACGTTATGAAGGGAAACAGAGAGATTACAATCCCATCTCGGTGAGACCGACATCCCTATCGGTGAGACCGATTTGCCTAGGGTTTGTGGCAGTGGCTATGACATCTGAATTCGGTGGCGCCGGATAGAAAGAATCGGTGGGACCGAGTTTGACTTTTGGTTTAGGTCATATGTGGATGTGGGAAAGTACTTGAGGGTTTTGGAGCATATCACTAAGCACTATGAAGCAAGAACCTCATTAAACAACACCTCATCCCTCCTTGATAGTATTGGCTTTTCCTATAGACTCAATGTGATCTTGGATCACTAAAATATAAAATGTAGAGTCTTGAGCTTTGAGCTTGAGCCAATCCTTTTATCCTTAGTATTTTGAGGGGTCCACTTTTCACATCCATGCCATGCCATTCAATGAGCTTTTCCTGAAATATTTATCTTGGAATAATGTTAGCTCAATGAGCTATATGTTGTTAGGAATTACCAAAACCACCTAGGGATAGTTGCACTTTCAATCTCCCCCTTTTTGGTAATTGACGAAAACATATAGATCAAAGCTTCGACAAATGATAATCAGATTGAAAAACATTGTCGCTTTGAGAAGTATGTGAAATGTGAGAGCTCCCCCTAAATTTGTGCATGGTTTAAGATTTGCTTTGGACTGCAAATGCACATAGAGTTAGGATCATGAGTTACTCTCCCATGTCACATACATCTTGGTGGAGCGCTCAAAATGATAATAATTGAATACATGCACTCATCACCAAGCAAAGTGAATGATCGTATAGAGATAAAAGGATAATGTCATCCAACAAGCATTATTGTAGCAAATGATCAAACACATGATCATCCAAGTATCACACAGACATAAAGTATCTCGAACAAGCGAAAGCAAACAAAGTTCAACCACCAAAACAAGAGAGAATGAAAGCAAACACTCTCTCTCGAAGCCTATGATCTATACATTTTTCTCCCCCTTTGGCAACAAGTTACCAAAAAGTTCCTAGAAAATGCATCGTACTAAATCGAATCTCAGGCTTGGTCTTGATGTGGTGGTGTAGAAATGACTCCAAGAACGAAGGCATCAGTCGATGAAGTTGGAGCTGGTGGAGTAGATGCTGGAGCTGGTGGCACTGAAGCTGTAGCTGGTGCAGATGAAGTTGCTCTTGTGTCTGTCACTGGCACTGCAGCTGATCACTGAGCTCTAGGCACTCTGGCAAATGCCTCAGTGGTTTTCTTGCCCTTCCTCTCCTGCATGTCATCTTGGAGTTGCTCAACAATAGACTGGATCTCAGTTACCTTCACATCCAAGTCATAGAACTTCTGCTCCATGATCCTCTCCAGGCTCTCCTGGTTACGAGTTAGGGTGTCCAACCCCTTCTCAATCCTTAGAGTGGATGCAATCAAGTAGCCAAGCTGATCTTGCTAGCTCTTCAGGAAGTACTCAGATGCCTCATCAATTGTTGGCATCTTGGCAGCCTTCTCAGTCCTTGCCTTCTCCTTCTTTGCTTGTGCTTGCACAGAAGATGGTTCATCTTCATCCATGACCACTTGGTGGTCCTCAAAATCTGGATAGGTAGGCATGTGTTCCTTGTCCAACAAGTATGTGCCAGTGCCCATCTTGGAGTTAATCAGCTCCTGGATCCATGGGGCATACCCACAACTTCTCTTTTGGTCAGCAGCTGTCCTCTTGATAGTTTCAACTATGAGTCTCATGACCTTGAACTTTTGTGGCACATCAAATAAGTGTAGCAGATTGATTGCATGGCCTCTGATCATATTGTGATCACCTGACTTGGGCAAAAGAGTGTGCCTAAGGATCCAGTTGATGGTTGGCAGTCCTGACAGAAGATAATGTACTGATCCGAACTTGTGTGTTTCAACAGCAGCATCTGGGATCTCCTTGTACATATGTGCCATAGTGTTGTGATCCATCTTCTTCTTGGCATAGACATCCAAGTCATCCTCTTTCTCCTTAGGTGCATTGATCAGATTGGCCCATTCTTCAATTGATGATTGGTACCTGGTACCTTCAAACATCCATACTATCCTGCCATCTGGATAAAAATGTGATGTGGAGTAGAATTGCATTATTAGCTCATCATTCCACTTTGTGAGCTTCTGCCCAACAAAGTCATCCACTCCACAACCCTTGAAACTGTTACGCACACCAGGATAGTGTTCTTCATTCTCCTTGATGTATTTCTAGTCCACTCATCTCATGTCACAGACTATTGGCTTCTTGTCTAGCAGCACTGTCTCATAGAAATCCTGCTATTCCTTTGTATGGAACCTGTAGTCCACAGCAGTTCTCCTCCTGACTGCATAAGGATGACTCAACCTCCACTGTCTGAGTCCTGCATCCTGTCTCAGCTTCATGTTCTCAGCAACAGGATGAGCATCATTATGATCTGGAATTTTAGGCTTCAATTTTCTCAAGACATGCTCTTCATCATCTTCCTTTTCAGCAACAACTTCAGGCACTGGGGCCTTGTTCTTCTTAGCAGCTGATATGTTCCTGGTATTCCTCTTAGGTGCAGTCTTGGGCTAGGAAGTAGCCCCTGACCTGATGGCATCACCCATAGGCTTCTGTGCTTTAGGTGCTGGTGCAGCAACCTCTTCTTCTTCCTCTTCCATCATGGAAGGCTTTCCAACAACCCTGGCCATGGTCTTCTTGACCCTTTCCTTCCTCTTCTTCTCAGTCACTTCTGGCTCTTTGGGATCAGATTTCTCAGTTTCTTTAGTGGATCCTCTGACCTTCAGCATAGGAGTCCTTTTGGCTGGAATTTTTCTCTTCAGTCTAGGGTTAGTGGTTGCAGTTGTGCCATATTCCTTCTTGACCACCTT
Source organism: Triticum timopheevii (assembly GCA_963921465.1). Lineage (NCBI taxonomy): Eukaryota > Viridiplantae > Streptophyta > Magnoliopsida > Poales > Poaceae > Triticum > Triticum timopheevii. The sequence continues at coordinate 12,821,874 of OY997274.1, forward strand.
TCTGGAAGTGGCTTCATCCTCTTCTGCCACATAATCTTCATCCTCAGAGTCTGAGGTTCTCCTCTTTCTGGCCCTGGTGACAGCTTTGGGTAAGTTGCTTGGGGGTGCTCCTGCTGCCATCATCTGAGGAACTGGAGGGACTAGTGCCGTCACTCATGTGAACCTACTCCTCTTCCCTGTTCTGGCTGTCACTTTGATCAGACATATTGCAAACACTGACAGCTGACCCTGTGAATAGATATAGATGAGATAGAGGGGATGAGCATCACAAAATACTGAGGTTTTTGCAAAAGAATGGGTTAAAAACTTAGTTTTAGTTTTCCACAGAAAGCATTTCGGATCTACCAATTTGTAAACTCGGTGATACCGAAGAAGCTTTAGGAGCCTAAACAAGTGAACTCGGTCTGACCGAGTCACAGATCGGTGGCACCAAGACTGCTAGGGTTTCACAAAGTTCTGAACTCGATCACACCGATTTGCAATTCTCGATCAGACCGAGAATCACATGTGCAATGGCCTTGGCCAAATCGGTGGTACCGATTTCTACAACTCGGTGGGTCCGAGATGCTTTCGGCGGAAACATAACCCAAAATTTTCAATCCAAACCTAATCTATGAAGTTTTTTTACTAGATAAGATAGTTTCAATCATGGCAAGATTCATGGCGAACACAATGTGCTAAGAATCAGATAGGGATAGCATAGTGATCCAGTCCATACCCTAGTTCGGTGAAGGACTCGCTACGGCGGCAACAGTGGAGATGATTCCCGTTGACGGCGGCAGAGACTAGCGGCAGGAGGCAGCTGACGACGAGGAGGACGATCCGGAGACCCTGGAGGCAGAGCGGGCTGAGCGCGGGCGAAAGAGTTCGGAGAAAATTTCCAAAGTTTTGCCTGTGGGTATATATAGCCCGGCCATGTCGGTGTGACTGTGTGGAACAACTCGGTGGCACCGCGATGCAATACTGCAAGCAGTTACTGCAACTCGATGTGACCGAAAAGTTCAAATTGGTTGCACCGAGATTGAAAACCTAGATCGACTTAGTGATCTCGGTATGACCGAAATGGAGGAATCGGTCAGACCAAAACACACAAAGAAGTTTTGGAAGTTTAAGTCCATGACGAATCGGGGACTCCGAGTGCTCCTCACACAGAGTGGTTCGAATCTGACTTGATCAAATTTTGTGATGTAGCATGAATAGAGTTTGAGACAAGAAAAGCATAGATAGCTAGAGAAGGTTCTTAGGCATTCTTGTCCATCCACTTGGCAAAAGAAGAAGAAACCAAATAATCAAAGCAACAAGTGGATGTCCTTGAATGAGTAATTATGCAACCAACATGCTCACACAATAAAATGACAAATGAAATATGTGGCAAAGCATGCACAACCATTCTAGCATCTATCAAGCAATTGGCGATGACTAGGTCATCTATATATGAGTATATTGACTTAAGAGTCAAATGAGAATATTTGATCATAGGTCATACTCATCGTTTAAGCTCAAGTAGGGTTACCACTTTTACATAATGCATTGATGTGTTCACACCATTAGAGTTGCTTTAACTCGATTCTTAGAGTAAAGCTCCCCCTAGATGTGAGATCCCCTTTTAGAGGGATGAACTAACCTTGGGTTTTGTCGACGATGACTTCATGTAGGTGTTGAAGATGTGGATGCTTAAAGTTGATGTAGATCATTTGGAGCAATCATTTGGAGTGAGTTGCACTTTCAATACCTACACGGGTTAGTCCCACAAGGAACAAACAAGGATATCCATAGACATAGAGTGATGCACACACAAAATGATGTGTATGAAAGCATTAGGTTACCTTGTCCCTTGTCTTACCAACAAGAGGGTTTGTGACTCCATGAACTAGTGCAAGATGTGGAAGTTGATTGCCCTTGTCCTTGCCAAAATGATATGAGTGAAGTATGTTGGCGGAGTCACCCTCAACAACTCTCTAGTTCTTCTTCTTTGGGATCCACACCATCTTGATGGGAATCCTTGGGGTTGTAGTCATACTTGATGAAGTAGAACTTGATGTAGTCTTGGTAACACACTTGACCAAGGCCTTGGGAGCTTCTTCAAATGCATCAATCTCCTCTTGAAGCTCATCCTTGCCTTTTTGCTTGTGGTCTTGTGGTGGAGGATCATCTTGAGCTTGTGTCCCTTTGAAGGAAGTAGGATCATACTTCTCTTGTTGAGGAACAAACTTCGTCTTGGGGTATTGATCTTCTTCCCACTCAACTCCATTGGCATTGAACTTTCGTTCAAAACCAACACCTTGGTTCTTCCGGTGCCTTCCTTGCTTGCGTACAATTTCCTCGAATTGCTTACTTCCGGCAAGGCTCTTGTAAACACCTTTCTCTATAATTCCCTTCAATAAGCTATTTTCTTGCTCAAGTGTAACTTGGCTAAGAGAATCATTAGTGGAATCAAGAGAACTACTAGAAGCAACAACATTAGATTTAACATGATTATTGTTACTACTAGAGGAAGAATTCTTCTTGTTCTTGTTACTAGACTTGACTTGAAACATGTAAGTAGATAAGAGTAAATGCTTGGCAATGTAAGAAGAACTTTTCTTGCGAAGATCATCATTGATTGCCTTTAAGAACTCATGTTCTTGCTCAAGGTTGAGCTTTTCAAAGTGTAACTTCTCATGAGTCCTCAAAAGTTCTCGATGATCCCCTAAGATAGTTTCATGAGCTAACTTAAGAGTGTTTAGTTCTTTAGTTAGGAGCTCAATCTTCTCCTTATAATCTTCATTCATTTTATCTTGATTAGCATGATTAATTGACATTTCATCATAGTATTCATCACTAGAGTTGTCAACACGTAAATCATCATCACCTAGCAAGTCATCTTCATCACTATTGAAATCAACATACTCGGGGTGTGTTACCTCTGGGCCCTTAGCCATGAAGCATCTTCCAATTCCCTCATTTGGTGAATCAAATATGTCGTAGGAGTTGGTTGACACAAGTGCTACACCGGCAACACCTTCATCTTGAGTATGTTCGGAGTCAGAGTGATAGCTTCTCTCGGAGTGATTGCCGGAGTCGGAACCGGATACCCATTCACCAACATGAGCTTGATGTCTTCGTCTTGTGTAGCTCCTTGATGACTTGTCCTTCCTTTCCGAATCCTTGCTTCTCTGGGATGTTCTTCGTTCATAACGATCATCTCTACTCCTTCTCTCTCTTGGCGGTGATTCTTCTCTTTTACTTCTCCTTTTAGGTGATTCTTGTCTTATTTCGTAGGGAGCCGTACACTCATTGGAGTAGTGTCTGGGTCTTCCACAATTGTAGCAATTGTGCTCTCGACTAGAAGATCTTTTGTCATTGTAGGACCTTGACTTAGAACTTCTTTCCTTGCTTCTACTCTTGTAGAACTTGTTGAAGTTCTTCACCATTAGGCTCAATTCTTCATTGAAGGTTTGTTTCTCACTTGATGATGTGGGAGCTTCACAAGATGCTTTGTAAGCACCACTTGACTTGTTGTGCAGCTCCTCCTTATCCTTGAGTGACATCTCATGAGCAACAATTCTTCCAATGACCTTCGTTGGCTTGAGATTCTTGTAATTGGGCATCATTTGGATCAATGTGCACACGGTTTCATATTTTCCATCCAATGCTCTTAGGATCTTCTTGATGATGAATTTGTCGGTCATCTCTTCACTTCCTAAGCCGGCAATTTCATTTGTAATGAGAGCAAGCCTAGAGTACATTTCAGCGACGCCTTCACCATCCTTCATCTTGAACTTGTCAAGTAGACTTTGAAGCACATCTAACTTGGATTCCTTGATGGAGTCGGTACCTTCGTGCATATCAATAAAAGTATCCCAAATTTCCTTTGCATTCTCAATGTTGGGGAACGTTGCAGAAAATTAAAATTTTTCCTACGGTTTCACCAAGATCCATCTATAAGTTCATCTAAGCAACGAGCAAAGGGAGTGAGTTTGCATCAACATACCACTTGTAGATCGGGTGCGGAAGCGTTCAAGGGGATGGTGATGATGGAGTCGTACTCGCCGTGATTCGGATCACCGATGACCAAGTGCTGAACAGACAGCACCTCCGCGTTCAACACATGTACGGGACGGACGACGTCTCCTCCGACTTGATCCAGCAAGGAGGAAGGAGAGGTTGAGGAAGGCAGCTCCAACGGCAGCACGACGGCGTGGTGTAGTTGGTGCAGCAGTACTCCGACAGGGCTTCGCCAAGCACGTACGGAGGAGGAGAGGTGTTGGGGAGGGGAGGGGCTGTGCCTTGGATTAGGGTACAGCAGCCCTCCCCTCACCCCTCTATTTATAGGGGAAGGGGCAAGGGGGGCCGACCCCTCTAGATGGGATCTAGAGGGGGGGCGGCGGCCAGGGAGGGGAGGCTTGCCCCCCAAGCAAGGGGGGCACCCCCCTTAGGGTTTCCCCCCCCCCCAACCCTAGGCGCATGGGCCCAAGGTGGGGGGCGCGCCCAGCCCTCCAGGGGCTGGCTCCCTGCCCCTTGTGGCCCATGTGGCCCTCCGGGAGGGGTGGCCCCTCCCGGTGGCCCCGGTACAATACCGATAGGACCCCGAATTCTTCCGGTGTCCGTATGACAACTTCCCATATATAAAACTTCACCTCCGGACCATTCCGGAACTCCTCGTGACGTCCGGGATCTCATCCGGGACTCCGAACAACATTCGGTAATCACATACAAGTCTTCCTAATAACCCTAGCGTCACCGAACCTTAAGTGTGTAGACCCTACGGGTTCGGGAGACATGCAGACATGACCAAGACGACTCTCCGGTCAATAACCAACAGCGGGATCTGGATACCCATGTTGGCTCCCACATGCTCCTCGATGATGTCATCGGATGAACCACGATGTCGAGGATTCGATCAAACCCCGTATACAATTCCCTTTGTCAATCGGTATGTTACTTGCCCGAGACTCGATCGTCGGTATCCCAATACCTTGTTCAGTCTCGTTACTGGCAAGTCACTTTACTCATACCGTAATGCATGATCCCGTGATCAACCACTTGGTCACTTTGAGCTCATTATGATGATGCATTACCGAGTGGGCCCAGAGATACCTCTCCGTCATACGGAGTGACAAACCCAACAGACACTTTCGGAGATACCTGTAGTGCACCTTTATAATCACCCAGTTACGTTGTGACGTTTGGTACACCCAAAGCACTCTTACGGTATCCGGGAGTTACACGATCTCATGGTCTAAGGAAGAGATACTTGACATTGAAAAAGCTCTAGCAAACGAACTACACGATCTTGTGCTATGCTTAGGATTGGGTCTTGTCCATCACATCATTCACCTAATGACGTGATCCCGTTATCAACGACATAATATGTCCATAGCCAGGAAACCATGACTATCAGTTGATCACAACGAGCTAGTCAACTAGAGGCTCACTAGGGACATATTGTGGTCTATGTATTCACACGTGCATTACGATTTCCGGATAATACAGTTATAGCATGAATAAAAGACTATTATCACGAACAAATAAATATAATAATAACACTTCTATTATTGCCTCTAGGGCATATTTCCAACAGTCTCCCACTTGCACTAGAGTCAATAATCTAGTTACATTGTGATGAATCGAACACCCATAGAGTTCTGGTGTTGATCATGTTTTGCTCGCGAGAGAGGTTTAGTCAACGGATCTGCGACATTCAGATCTGTATGTACTTTGCAAATTTCTATGTCTCCATCTTGAACATTTTCACGGATGGAGTTCAAACGACGCTTGATGTGCCTGGTCTTCTTGTGAAACCTGGGCTCCTTGGCAAGGGCAATAGCTCCAGTGTTGTCACAGAAGAGTTTGATCGGCCCCGACGCATTAGGTATGACTCCTAGGTCGGTGATGAACTCCTTCACCCAAATTGCTTCATGCGCTGCCTCCGAGGCTGCCATGTACTCCGCTTCACATGTAGATCCCGCCACGACGCTCTGCTTGCAGCTGCACCAGCTTACTGCTCCACCATTCAACATATACACGTATCCGGTTTGTGACTTAGAGTCATCCAGATCTGTGTCGAAGCTAGCGTCGACGTAATCCTTTACGATGAGCTCTTCGTCACCTCCATAAACGAGAAACATGTCCTTTGTCCTTTTCAGGTACTTGAGGATATTCTTGACCGTTGTCCAGTGTTCCTTGCCGGGATTACTTTGGTACCTTCCCACCAAACTTACGGCAAGGTTTACATCAGGTCTGGTACACAGCATGGCATACATAATAGATCCTATGGCTGAAGCATTGGGGATGACACTCATCTCTTCTTTATCTTTTGCCGTGGTCGGGCATTGAGCCAAGCTCAATCTCACACCTTGAAATACAGGCAAGAACCCCTTCTTGGACTGATCCATTTTGAACTTCTTCAAAATCTTATCAAGGTATGTGCTTTGTGAAAGACCTATGAGGCGTCTCGATCTATCTCTATAGATCTTAATGCCTAATATATAAGAAGCTTCTCCAAGGTCCTTCATTGAAAAACACTTATTCAAGTAGGCCTTAATGCTGTCCAAAAGTTCTATATCATTTCCCATCAAGAGTATGTTATCTACATATAATATGAGAAATGCTACAGAGCTCCCACTCACTTTCTTGTAAACGCAGGCTTCTCCATAAGTCTGCATAAACCCAAACGCTTTGATCATTTCATCAAAGCGAATATTCCAACTCCGAGATGCTTGCACCAGCCCATAAATGGATCGCTGGAGCTTGCATACTTTGTTAGCGTTCTTAGGATCGACAAAACCTTCCGGCTTAATCATATACAGTTCTTCCTTAAGATGTCCATTAAGGAATGCCGTTTTGACGTCCATCTGCCATATCTCATAATCATAGTATGCGGCAATTGCTAACATGATTCGGACGGACTTCAGCTTCGCTACGGGAGAGAATGTCTCGTCGTAGTCAATCCCTTGAACTTGTCGATAACCCTTAGCGACAAGTCGAGCTTTATAGATGGTAACATTTCCATCCGCGTCCGTCTTCTTCTTAAAGATCCATTTGTTTTCTATCGCTCGCCGATCATCGGGCAAGCCTGTCAAAGTCCATACTTTGTTTTCATACATGGATTCTATCTCGGATTTCATGGCTTCAAGCCATTTGTTGGAATCTGGGCCCGCCATCGCTTCTTCATAGTTCGAAGGTTCACCATTGTCTAACAACATGATTTCCAGGACGGGGTTGTCGTACCACTCTGGTGTGGAACGTGTCCTTGTGGACCTACGAAGTTCAGTAGCAACTTGATCTGAAGTACCTTGATCATCATCATTATTTTCCTCTTCAGTTGGTGTAGGCATCACAGGAACATTTTCCTGAGCTGCACTACTATCCCGTTCAAGAGGTAGTACTTCATCGAGTTCTACTTTCCTCCCACTTACTTCTTTCGAGAGAAACTCTTTTTCCAGAAAGGATCCGTTCTTGGCAACAAAGATCTTGCCCTCGGATCTTAAGTAGAAGGTATACCCAACGGTTTCCTTAGGGTATCCTATGAAGACGCATTTTTCCGACTTGGGTTCGAGCTTTTCAGGTTGAAGTTTCTTGACATAAGCATCGCATCCCCAAACTTTTAGAAACGACAGCTTAGGTTTCTTCCCAAACCATAATTCATACGGTGTCGTCTCAACGGATTTAGACGGTGCCCTATTTAAAGTGAATCTAGCTGTCTCTAGAGCGTATCCCCAAAATGTTAGCGGTAAATCGGTAAGAGACATCATAGACCGCACCATATCCAATAGAGTGCGATTACGACGTTCGGACACACCGTTACGCTGAGGTGTTCCAGGCGGCATGAGTTACGAAACGATTCCACATTTCCTTAAGTGTGTACCAAATTCGTGACTTAAGTATTCTCCTCCACAATCTGATCGTAGGAATTTTATCTTTCGGTCACGTTGATTCTCTACCTCATTCTGAAATTCTTTGAACCTTTCAAAGGTCTCAGACTTGTGTTTCATTAAGTAGACATACCCATATCTACTCAAGTCATCAGTGAGAGTGAGAACATAACGATATCCTCCGCGAGCCTCAACGCTCATTGGACCCCACACATCGGTATGTATGATTTCCAACAAGTTGGTTGCTCGTTCCATTGTTCCGGAGAACGGAGTCTTGGTCATCTTGCCCATGAGGCATGGTTCGCATGTGTCAAATGATTTATAATCTAGAGACTCCAAAAGTCCATCAGCATGGAGCTTCTTCATGCGCTTGACACCAATGTGACCAAGGCGGTAGTGCCACAAGTATGTGGGACTATCGTTATCAACTTTACATCTTTTGGTATTCACGCTATGAATATGTGTAACATTACGCTCGAGATTCATTAAGAATAAACCATTGACCATCGAAGCATGACCATAAAACATATCTCTCATATAAATAGAACAACCATTATTCTCGGATTTAAATGAGTAGCCATCTCGTATTAACCGAGATCCAGATACAATGTTCATGCTCAAACTTGGCACCAAATAACAATTATTAAGGTTCAAAACTAATCCCGTAGGTAAATGTAGAGGTAGCGTGCCGACGGCGATCACATCGACTCTGGAACCATTCCCGACGCGCATCGTCACCTCGTCCTTCGCCAGTCTCCGCTTATTCCGCAGCTCCTGCTGTGAGTTACAAATATGAGCAACGGCACCGGTATCAAATACCCAAGAGTTACTACGAGTACTGGTAAGGTACACATCAATTACATGTATATCAAATATACCTTTAGTGTTGCCGGCCTTCTTATCCGCTAAGTATTTGGGGCAGTTCCGCTTCCAGTGACCCTTTCCCTTGCAATAAAAGCACTCAGTCTCAGGCTTGGGTCCATTCTTTGACTTCTTCCCGGTAACTGGCTTACCAGGCGCGGCAACCTCCTTGCCGTCCTTCTTGAAGTTCTTCTTGCCCTTGCCCTTCTTGAACTTAGTGGTCTTATTGACCATCAACACTTGATGTTCTTTCTTGATTTCAGCCTCTGCTGACTTCAGCATAGAAAATACTTCAGGAATGGTCTTTTCCATCCCCTGCATATTGTAGTTCATCACAAAGCTCTTGTAGCTTGGTGGGAGCGACTGAAGGATTCTGTCAATGACCGCCTCATCAGGGAGGTTAATATTCAGCTGGGTCATACGGTTGTGCAACCCAGACATCTTGAGTATGTGCTCACTGAGAGAATTGTTTTCCTCCACTTACAGCTATAGAACTTGTCGGAGACATCATATCTCTCGAACCGGGCATGAGCTTGGAAAACAAGTTTCAGCTCTTCGAACATCTCATATGCTCCGTGATGCTCAAAACGCTTTTGGAGCCCCAGTTCTAAGCTGTAAAGCATGCCGCACTGAATGAGGGAGTAATCATCAGCACGAGTCTGCCAAGCATTCATAATGTCTTGGTTCTCTGGGACGGGAGCGTCACCTAGCGGTCCATCTAGGACATATTGTTTCCTGGCAGCTATGAGGATGATCCTCAGGTTCCGTACCCAGTCCGTATAGTTGCTGCCATCATCTTTCAGCTTGGTTTTCTCTAGGAACGCGTTGAAGTTCATGTTGACATGAGCGTTGGCCATTTGATCTACAAGACATATTTGCAAAGGTTTTTAGACTAAGTTCATGATAATTAAGTTCATCTAATCAAAGTATTATAATGAACTCCCACTCAGATTAGACATCCCTCTAGTCATCTAAGTGTTACACGATCCGAGTCGACTAGGCCGTGTCCGATCATCACGTGAGACGGACTAGTCATCGTCGGTGAACATTCTCATGTTGATCGTATCTTCCATACGACTCGTGTTCGACCTTTCGGTCTCCGTGTTCCGAGGCCATGTCTGTACATGCTAGGCTCGTCAAGTTAACCCTAAGTGTTTTGCGTGTGTAAATCTATCTTACACCCGTTGTATGTGAACGTAAGAATCCATCACACCCGATCATCACGTGGTGCTTAGAAGCGACGAACTTTAGCAATGGTGCACAGTTAGGGGAGAACACTTCTTGAAATTGTGTAAGGGATCATCTTATTCACTACCGTCGTTCTAAGTAAACAAGATGCATAAACATAATAAACATCACTTGCAATTATATAGTAGTGACATGATATGGCCAATATCATATAGCTCCATTGATCTCCATCTTCGGGGCTCCATGATCATCTTGTCACCGGCATGACACCATGATCTCCATCATCGTGTCTTCATGAAGTTGTCACGCCAATGACTACTTCTACTTCTATGGTTAACGCGTTTAGCAATAAAGTAAAGTAAGTTACATGGCGTTCTTCAATGACACGCAGGTCATGCAAAAAATAAAGACAACTCCTATGGCTCATGCCGGTTGTCATACTCATCGATATGCAAGTCGTGATTCCTATTACAAGAACATGATCTCATACATCACAATATATCATTCATCATTCATCACAACTTCTGGCCATATCACATCACATGACAATTGCTGCAAAAACAAGTTAGACGTCCTCTAATTGTTGTTACATCTTTTACGTGGCTGCAATTGGGTTCTAGCAAGAACGTTTTCTTACCTACGAATAACCACAACGTGATTTTGTCAACTTCTATTTACCCTTCATAAGGACCCTTTTCATCGAATCCGCTCCAACTAAAGTGGGAGAGACAGACACCCGCCAGCCACCTTATGCAACTAGTGCATGTCAGTCGGTGGAACCGGTCTCACGTAAGCGTACGTGTAAGGTTGGTCCGGGCCGCTTCATCCCACAATACCGCTGAAGCAAGATAAGACTAGTAGCGGCAAGCAAGTTGACAAGATCTACGCCCACAACAAAATTGTGTTCTACTCGTGCAATAGAGAACTACGCATAAACCTGGCTCTGATACCACTGTTTGGGGAATGTTGCAGAAAATTAAAAAATTTCCTACGGTTTCACCAAGATCCATCTATGAGTTCATCTAAGCAATGAGCCAAGGGAGTGAGTTTGCATCTACATACCACTTGTAGATCGGGTGCGGAAGCGTTTAAGGGGATGGTGATGATGGAGTCGTACTCGCCGTGATTCGGATCACCGATGACCAAGTGCTGAACGGACAGCACCTCCGCGTTCAACACACGTATGGGACGGACGACGTCTCCTCCGACTTGATCCAGCAAGGAGGAAGGAGAGGTTGAGGAAGGCAGCTCCAACGGCAGAACGACGGCATGGTGTAGTTGGTGTAGCAGTACTCCGACAGGGCTTCGCCAAGCACGTACGGAGGAGGAGAGGTGTTGGGTAGGGGAGGGGCTGCGCCTTGGATTAGGGTACAGCAGCCCTCCCCTCACCCCTCTATTTATAGGGGAAGGGGCAAGGGGGCCGACCCCTCTAGATGGGATCTAGAGGGGCGGCGGCGGCCAGGGAGGGGAGGCTTGCCCCCCAAGCAAGGGGGGCGCCCCCCTTAGGGTTTCCCCCCCAACCCTAGGCGCATGGGACCAAGGTGGGGGGCGCGCCCAGCTCTCCAGGGGCTGGCTCCCTGCCCCTTGCGGCCCATGTGGCCCTCCGGGAGGGGTGGCCCCTCCCGGTGGACCCCAGAACCCCTCCGGTGGCCCCAGTACAATACCGATAGGACCCCGAATTCTTCCGGTGTCCGTATGACAACTTCCCATATATAAAACTTCACCTCCGGACCATTCCGGAACTCCTCGTGACGTCCGGGATCTCATCCGGGACTCCGAACAACATTCGGTAATCACATACAAGTCTTCCTAATAACCCTAGCGTCACCGAACCTTAAGTGTGTAGACCCTACGGGTTCGGGAGACATGCAGACATGACCGAGACGACTCTCCGGTCAATAACCAACAGCGGGATCTGGATACCCATGTTGGCTCCCACATGCTCCTCGATGATGTCATCGGATGAACCACGATGTCGAGGATTCGATCAAACCCTGTATACAATTCCCTTTGTCAATCGGTACGTTACTTGCCCGAGACTCGATCGTCGGTATCCCAATACCTTGTTCAGTCTCGTTACCGGCAAGTCACTTTACTCGTACCGTAATGCATGATCCCGTGATCAACCACTTGGTCACTTTGAGCTCATTATGATGATGCATTACCGAGTGGGTCCAGAGATACCTCTCCGTCATACAGAGTGACAAATCCTAGTCTCGATCCGTGTCAACCCAACAAACACTTTCGGAGATACCTGTAGTGCACCTTTATAATCACCCAGTTACGTTGTGACGTTTGGTACACCCAAAGCACTCTTACGGTATCCGGGAGTTACACGATCTCATGGTCTAAGGAAGAGATACTTGACATTGAAAAAGCTCTAGCAAACGAACTACACGATCTTGTGCTATGCTTAGGATTGGGTCTTGTCCATCACATCATTCTCCTAATGACGTGATCCCGTTATCAACGACATCCAATGTCCATAGCCAGGAAACCATGACTATCAGTTGATCACAACGAGCTAGTCAACTAGAGGCTCACTAGGGACATATTGTAGTCTATGTATTCACACGTGCATTACGATTTCCGGATAATACAGTTATAGCATGAATAAAATACTATTATCATGAACAAAGAAATATAATAATAACACTTTTATTATTGCCTCTAGGGCATATTTCCAACACTCAATACGGCTGATTTTGTTGAATTCTTCAGGTCACAATCCGTTGAAGAGGATATCACAAGCTTGAGCGTTGTATTGCAGCATCGTCAACTCAATCCGCGCTAGCTTCATGGTTCGGTTCTCTCCCATCAAAGAATTCACCTTGCAAGCCAATACACACAATAGCCCAAACGGCGGGGTTATGTCCGAGAATATGCATTTTCATCTTATGTTTCCAACTAGCAAAATTCGTACCATCAAAGTAAGGACCTCTACGGTGGTAGTTTCCCTCGCTAGACGCCATACTCTCCTAGGTTGTGAAACCAAGGCTATGACCACCAAAAGCTATGGAAATCAAAGCAAATGGAGACCAAAGCTCTGATACCACTTGTAGGATCGGAAGTATGTCTAGAGAGGGGGGTGATTAGACTATTTGACCAAATAAAAACTTAACCTTTTCCCAATTTTAGTCTTTGGCGGATTTTAGCAAACTTAGCACAAGTCAAGCAATCTTAACACAATTCAAGCAAGCATGCAAAGAGTATATGAGCAATGGAAAATAAAGCATGCAACTTGCAAGAATGTAAAGGGAAGGGTTTGGAGAATTCAAACGCAATTGGAGACACGGATGTTTTTTCGTGGTTCCGATAGGTGGTGCTATCGTACATCCACGTTGATGGAGACTTCAACCCATGAAGGGTAATGGCCGCGCTAGTCCATGGAGGGCTCCACCCAAGAAGGGTCCACGAAGAAGCAACCTTGTCTATCCCACCATGGTCGTCGCCCACGAAGGACTTGCCTCACTAGTGGTAGATCTTCACTAAGCAGGCGATCTCCTTGCCCTTAAAAACTCCTTGGTTCAACTCCACAATCTTGTCGGAGGCTCCCAAGTGACACCTAGCCAATCTAGGAGGCACCACTCTCCAAGAAGTAACAAATGGTGTGTTGATGATGAACTCCTTGCTCTTGTGCTTCAAATGATAGTCTCCCCAACACTCAACTCTCTCTCACAGGATTGGGATTTGGTGGAAAGAAGATTTGAGTGGAAATCAACTTGGGGAAGGCTAGAGATCAATATTCATATGGTAGGAATGGAATATCTTGGCCTCAACACATGAGTAGGTGGTTCTCTCTCAAAAAATGTAAGTTGGAAGTGTTGGTTCGTTCTGATGGCTCTCTCCACGAATGAAGAGGAGGTGGAGGGGTATATATAGCCTCCACACAAAAACTAACCGTTACACACAATTTACCAATCTCGGTGGGACCGAATTGAGAAACTCGGTCTGACCGATTCAGCAAATCTAGTGACCGTTAGGATTTTCGGTGGGACCGACATGCAAATCGGTAGGACCGATATGGTTAGGATTAGGGCATAACGTAATCTTGGTGAGACCGATTACACAAACTCGGTAAGACCTATTTTGGTAATAAGCTAACCAGAGAGTTGGTCAGGTAAACTCGGTGGGACCGGTTCGCTCATTTCGGTGGGACCGAAATGTTACGAAAGGGAAACAGAGAGTTTACATTGCAACCTCGGTGGAACCGATCGCTCATCTCGGTGGTACCGAAACATTATGAAGGGAAACAGAGAGATTACAATCCCATCTCGGTGAGACCGAGATCCCTATCGGTGAGACCGATTTGCCTAGGGTTTGTGGTAGTGGCTATGACATTTGAACTCGGTGGCGCCGGATAGAAAGAATCGGTGGGGCCGAGTTTGACTTTTGGTTTAGGTCATATGTGGATGTGGGAAAGTACTTGAGGGTTTTGGAGCATATCACTAAGAACTATGAAGCAAGAACCTCATTAAGCAAAACCTCATCCCTCCTTGATAGTATTGGCTTTTCCTATAGACTCAACGTGATATTGGATCACTAAAATATAAAATGTAGAGTCTTGAGCTTTGAGCTTGAGCCAATCCTTTTATCCTTAGTATTTTGAGGGGTCCACTTTTCACATCCATGCCATCCCATTCATTGAGCTTTTCCTGAAATATTTATCTTGGAATAATGTTAGCTCAATGAGCTATATGTTGTTAGGAAAACCACCTAGGGATAGTTGCACTTTCATTTTTCCATTAGACTAAAAGCCAAAAAAACTCTTAAATAGGTGCTTTTGCTTTGGCTTTTGGCTTATACCATCATATAACAATATTGATTCATAAGCCCAAAGCCGAAGCAAAAAGTCCCTATTTAGGAGTTCTTGTGATTTTTTTTTGTGGAAGTGGAAAAGCTGCAAAAGCATACGCAAAAAAACCAAACAAATAGGACATGAGGCGGCGACATGTATGGAAGCTGTGCCGGCAGGTCACACCGTGGGAAGATATCCCCAACAATGATCCTTCCTGATAAGATGGACATGTCTCCGCTCCTCTTGCTACCAATGAAGCCATCAAACAGGGAAGGCGAGGGGGACTGAGGCCATGTTTGTTTGGGTTTTTACTTCTGCTTTCATTGTTTTTCCATTTGACAAAAAACCAAAAAACTGTTAAATAGGTGCTTTTGCTTTGGCTTTTGGATTATACGATCATATAAAAGTATTGATTCATAAGCCCACAGCTAAAGCAAAAAGTCCCTATTTAGGAGTTCTTGTGATTTTTTTGTGGAAGTGGAAAAGATGCAAAAGCAGAAGCAAAAAAATTAAACAAACAGGACATGATGCAGCGACATGTATGGAAGCTGTGCCGGCGGGTCACACCGTGAGGTTATATCCCCAACAATGACCGTTCCTGATAAGATGGACATGTCTCTGCTCCTCTAGCTACCAATGAAGCCATCAAACAGGGAAGACGAGGGGGGCTGAGGCCATGTTTGTTTGAGTTTTTACTTTTTCTTTTGTAGTTTTTCCATTTGTAAAAAACCCAAAAAAACTCTTAAATAGGTGCTTTTGCTTTGGCTTTTGGCGTATACCATCATATAACAATATTGATTCATAAGCCCAAAGCCGAAGCAAAAATTCACTATTTAGGTGTTCTTGTGATTTTTTTGTGAAAGTGGAAAAGATGTAAAAGCAGAAGGAAAAAAACCAAACAAGCAGGACATGAGGCGACGACATGTATGGAAGTTGTGCCGACGGGTCACACCGTGGGGTTATATCCCCAACAATGACCGTTCCTGATAAGATGGACATGTCTCCACTCCTCTTGCTACCAATGAAGCCATCAAACAGGGAAGACGAGGGGGACTGAGGCCATGTTTGTTTGTGTTTTTACTTCTGCTTTTGTAGTTTTTCCATTTGACAAAAGCCAAAAAACTCTTAAATAGGTGCTTTTGCTTTGGCTTTTGGCTTATACCGTCATATAAAAATATTGATTCATAAGCCCAAAGCCGAAGCAAAAAGTCCCTATTTAGGAGTTCTTGTGATTTTTTTGTGGAAGTGGAAAAGATGCAAAAGCAGAAGCAAAAAAACCAAAAAAACAGGACATGAGGCGGCGACATGTATGGAAGTTGTGCCGGCGGGTCACACCGTGGGGTCATATCCCCAACAATGATCGTTCATGATAAGATGGACATGTCTCCGCTCCTCTTTCTACCAATGAAGCCATCAAACTGGGAAGACGAGGGGGACTGAGGCCATGTTTGTTTGGGTTTTTTACTTCTGCTTTCGTAGTTTTCCATTTGATAAAAAGCCAAAAAAAAACTCTTAAATAGGTGCTTCTGCTTTGGCTTCTGGCTTATACCATCATATAACAATATTAATTCATAAGCCCAAAGCCGAAGCAAAAAGTCCCTATTTAGGAGTTCTTGTGATTTTTCTCTGAAAGTGGAAAAGATGCAAAAGGAGAAGCAAAAATACCAAACAAACAGGACATGAGCCGGCGCAATGTATAGAAGCTATGCCGGTGGGTCACACTGTGAAGTTATATCCCAAACAATGACTATTCCTGATAAGATGGACATGTCTTCGCTCCTCTTGCTACCAATGAAGCCATCAAACAGGGAAGACAAGGGGGACTGAGGCCATGTTTGTTTGGGTTTTTACTTCTGCTTTCGTAGTTTTTCCATTTGACAAAAAGCCACAAAAACTCTTAAGTAGGTGCTTTTGCTTTGGCTTTTGGATTGTACCATCATATAACAATATTGATTCATAAGCCCAAGGACTAAGCAAAAATTCCCTATTTAGGAGTTCTTGTGATTTTTTTGTGAAAGTGGAAAAGATGCAAAAGCAGAAGCAAAAAAACCAAACAAGCAGGACATGAGGCGGCGACATGTATGGAAGTTGTGCCGGCGGGTCACACCGTGGGGTTATATCCCCAACAATGACCATTTCTTAGTTTTCGATTTGACAAAAAGCCAAAAAACTCTTAAATAGGTGCTTCTGCTTTGGCTTCTCACTTATACCATCATATAACAATATTGATTCATAAGCCCAAAGTCGAAGCAAAAAGTCCCTATTTAGGAGTTCTTGTGATTTTTCTGTGAAAGTGGAAAAGATGCAAAAGCAGAAGCAAAAAACCAAACAAACAAGACATGAGGCGGCGCAATGTATAGAAGCTGTGCCGGTGGGTCACACCGTGGGTTTATATCCCAAACAATGACTATTCCTGATAAGATGGACATGTCTTCGCTCCTCTTGCTTCCAATGAAGCCATCAAATAGGGAAGACGAGGGGGACTGAGGCCATGTTTGTTTGGGTTTTTACTTCTGCTTTTGTAGTTTTTCCATTTGACAAAAAGCCAAAAAACTCTTAAGTAGGTGCTTTTGCTTTGGCTTTTGGATTATACCATCATATAACAATATTGATTCATAAGCACAAAACCTAAGCAAAAATTCCCTATTTAGGAGTTCTTGATTTTTTTGTGAAAGTGGAAAAGATGCAAAAGCAGAAGCAAAAAAACCAAACAAGCAGGACATGAGGCGGCGACATCTATGGAAGTTGTGTCGGCGGGTCACACCGTGGGGTTATATCCCCAACAATGGATGTTCCTGATTAGATGGACATGTCTCCGCTCCTCTAGCTACCAATGAAGCCATCAAACAGGGAAGACGAGGCGGACTGAGGCCATGTTTGTTTGGGTTTTTACTTCTGCTTTTGTAGTTTTTCCATTTGACAAAAGCCAAAAAACTCTTAAATAGGTGCTTTTGCTTTGGCTTCCGGCTTATACCATCATATAACAATATTGATTCATAAGCCCAAAGCCGAAGCAAGAAGTCCCTATTTAGGAGTTCTTGTGATTTTTTTGTGAAAGTGGAAAAGATGCAAAAGTAGAAGCAAAAAAAAAAATAGGACATGACGCGGCGACATGTATGGAAGCTAGCGGGTCACACCGTGGGGTTATATCCCCAACAATGATCGTTCCTGATAAGATGGACATGTATTCACTCCTCTTGCTACCAATGAAACCATCAAGCAGGGAAGACGAGGGGGACTCGGGCCATGTTTGTTTGGGTTTTTACTTCTGCTTTCATAGTTTTCCATTTGAAAAAAAGCCAAAAACTCTTAAATAGGTGATTTTGCTTTGGTTTCTGGCTTATACCATCATATAACAATATTGATTCATGAGCCCAAAGTCGAAGCAAAAATCCCTATTTAGGAGTTCTTGTGATTTTTCTGTGAAAGTGGAAAAGATGCAAAAGAAGAAGCCAAAAAACCAAACAAACATTACATGAGGCGGCGGCATGTATGGAAGCTATGTCGGCGGGTCACGCCGTGGGGTTATATCCCCAACAATGATCGTTCCTGATAAGATGGACATGTCTCCGCTCCTCTTGCTACCAATGACGCCATCAAACAGGGAAGACGAGGGGGACTCAGGCCATGTTTGTTTGGGTTTTTACTTCTGCTTTCGTAGTTTTTCCATTTGACAAAAAGCCAAAAAACTCTTAAATAGGTTCTTTTGCTTTGGCTTCCGGCTTATACCATCGTATAACAATATTAATTCATAACCCCAAAGCCGAAGAAAAAGTCTCTATTTAGGAGTTCTTGTGATTTTTCTGTGAAAGTGGAAAAGATGCAAAAGCAGAAGTAAAAAAACCAAACAAACAGGACACGAGGCGGCTCAATGTCTAGAAGCTGTGCCGGTGGGTCACACCGTGGGGTTACATCCCAAACAATGACTATTCCTTATAAGATGGACATGTCTTCGCTCCTCTTGCTACCAATGAAGCCATCAAACAGGGAAGACGAGGGGGACTGAGGCCATGTTTGTTTGGGTTTTTACTTCTGCTTTCGTAGTTTTTCCATTTGACAAAAAGCCAAAAAAACTCTTAAGTAGGTGCTTTTGCTTTGGCTTTTGGATTGTACCATCATATAACAATATTGATTCATAAGCCCAAGGACTAAGCAAAAATTCCCTATTTAGGAGTTCTTGTGATTTTTTTGTGAAAGTGGAAAAGATGCAAAAGCAGAAGCAAAAAAACCAAACAAGCAGGACATGAGGCGGCGACATGTATGGAAGTTGTGCCGGCGGGTCACACCGTGGGGTTATATCCCCAACAATGACCATTCCTGATAAGATGGACATGTCTCCGCTCCTCTTGCTACCAATGAAGCCATCAAACAGGGAAGAAGAGGGGGACTGAGGCAATGTTTGTTTGGGCTATTACTTCTGCTTTCTTAGTTTTCCATTTGACAAAAAGCCAAAAAACTCTTTAAATAGGTGCTTCTGCTTTGGCTTCTCACTTATACCATCATATAACAATATTGATTCATAAGCCCAAAGCTGAAGCAAAAAGTCCCTATTTAGGAGTTCTTGTGATTTTTCTCTGAAAGTGGAAATGATGCAAAAGCAGAAGCAAAAAAACCAAACAAACAAGACATGAGGCGGCGCAATGTATAGAAGCTGTGCCGGTGGGTCACACCATGGGGTTATATCCCAAACAATGACTATTCCTGATAAGATGGACATGTCTTCGCTCCTCTTGCTACCAATGAAGCCATCAAACAGGGAAGACGAGGGGGACTGAGGCCATGTTTGTTTGGGTTTTTACTTATGCTTTCGTAGTTTTTCCATTTGACAAAAAGCCAAAAAACTCTCAAGTAGGTGCTTTTGCTTTGGCTTTTGGATTGTACCATCATATAACAATATTGATTCATAAGCCCAAGGACTAAGCAAAAATTCCCTATTTAGGAGTTCTTGTGAATTTTTTGTGAAAGTGGAAAAGATGCAAAAGCAGAAGCAAAAAAACCAAACAAGCAGGACATGAGGCGGCGACATGTATGGAAGTTGTGCCGGCGGGTCACACCGTGGGGATATATCCCCAACAATGACCATTCCTGATAAGATGGACATGTCTCTGCTCCTCTTGCTACCAATGAAGCCATCAAACAGGGAAGAAGAGGGGGACTGAGGCCATGTTTGTTTGGGTTTTTACTTCTGCTTTCTTAGTTTTCGATTTGACAAAAAGCCAAAAAACTCTTAAATAGGTGCTTCTGCTTTGGCTTCTCACTTATACCATCATATAACAATATTGATTCATAAGCCCAAAGTCTAAGCAAAAAGTCCCTATTTAGGAGTTCTTGTGATTTTTCTGTGAAAGTGGAAAAGATGCAAAAGCAGAAGCAAAAAACCAAACAAACAAGACATGAGGCGGCGCAATGTATAGAAGCTGTGCCGGTGGGTCACACCGTGGGTTTATATCCCAAACAATGACTATTCCTGATAAGATGGACATGTCTTCGCTCCTCTTGCTTCCAATGAAGCCATCAAATAGGGAAGACGAGGGGGACTGAGGCCATGTTTGTTTGGGTTTTTACTTCTGCTTTTGTAGTTTTTCCATTTGACAAAAAGCCAAAAAACTCTTAAGTAGGTGCTTTTGCTTTGGCTTTTGGATTATACCATCATATAACAATATTGATTCATAAGCACAAAACCTAAGCAAAAATTCCCTATTTAGGAGTTCTTGATTTTTTTGTGAAAGTGGAAAAGATGCAAAAGCAGAAGCAAAAAAACCAAACAAGCAGGACATGAGGCGGCGACATCTATGGAAGTTGTGTCGGCGGGTCACACCGTGGGGTTATATCCCCAACAATGGATGTTCTTGATTAGATGGACATGTCTCCGCTCCTCTAGCTACCAATGAAGCCATCAAACAGGGAAGACGAGGCGGACTGAGGCCATGTTTGTTTGGGTTTTTACTTCTGCTTTTGTAGTTTTTCCATTTGACAAAAGCCAAAAAACTCTTAAATAGGTGCTTTTGCTTTGGCTTCCGGCTTATACCATCATATAACAATATTGATTCATAAGCCCAAAGCCGAAGCAAGAAGTCCCTATTTAGGAGTTCTTGTGATTTTTTTGTGAAAGTGGAAAAGATGCAAAAGTAGAAGCAAAAAAAAAAACAGGACATGACGCGGCGACATGTATGGAAGCTAGCGGGTCACACCGTGGGGTTATATCCCCAACAATGATCGTTCCTGATAAGATGGACATGTATTCACTCCTCTTGCTACCAATGAAACCATCAAGCAGGGAAGACGAGGGGGACTCGGGCCATGTTTGTTTGGGTTTTTACTTCTGCTTTCATAGTTTTCCATTTGAAAAAAAGCCAAAAACTCTTAAATAGGTGATTTTGCTTTGGTTTCTGGCTTATACCATCATATAACAATATTGATTCATGAGCCCAAAGTCGAAGCAAAAAGTCCCTATTTAGGAGTTCTTGTGATTTTTCTGTGAAAGTGGAAAAGATGCAAAAGAAGAAGCCAAAAAACCAAACAAACATTACATGAGGCGGCGGCATGTATGGAAGCTATGTCGGCGGGTCACGCCGTGGGGTTATATCCCCAACAATGATCGTTCCTGATAAGATGGACATGTCTCCGCTCCTCTTGCTACCAATGACGCCATCAAACAGGGAAGACGAGGGGGACTCAGGCCATGTTTGTTTGGGTTTTTACTTCTGCTTTCTTAGTTTTTCCATTTGACAAAAAGCCAAAAAACTCTTAAATAGGTTCTTTTGCTTTGGCTTCCGGCTTATACCATCGTATAACAATATTAATTCATAACCCCAAAGCCGAAGAAAAAGTCTCTATTTAGGAGTTCTTGTGATTTTTCTGTGAAAGTGGAAAAGATGCAAAAGCAGAAGTAAAAAAACCAAACAAACAGGACACGAGGCGGCTCAATGTCTAGAAGCTGTGCCGGTGGGTCACACCGTGGGGTTACATCCCAAACAATGACTATTCCTTATAAGATGGACATGTCTTCGCTCCTCTTGCTACCAATGAAGCCATCAAACAGGGAAGACGAGGGGGACTGAGGCCATGTTTGTTTGGGTTTTTACTTCTGCTTTCGTAGTTTTTCCATTTGACAAAAAGCCAAAAAAACTCTTAAGTAGGTGCTTTTGCTTTGGCTTTTGGATTGTACCATCATATAACAATATTGATTCATAAGCCCAAGGACTAAGCAAAAATTCCCTATTTAGGAGTTCTTGTGATTTTTTTGTGAAAGTGGAAAAGATGCAAAAGCAGAAGCAAAAAAACCAAACAAGCAGGACATGAGGCGGCGACATGTATGGAAGTTGTGCCGGCGGGTCACACCGTGGGGTTATATCCCCAACAATGACCATTCCTGATAAGATGGACATGTCTCCGCTCCTCTTGCTACCAATGAAGCCATCAAACAGGGAAGAAGAGGGGGACTGAGGCAATGTTTGTTTGGGCTATTACTTCTGCTTTCTTAGTTTTCCATTTGACAAAAAGCCAAAAAACTCTTTAAATAGGTGCTTCTGCTTTGGCTTCTCACTTATACCATCATATAACAATATTGATTCATAAGCCCAAAGCTGAAGCAAAAAGTCCCTATTTAGGAGTTCTTGTGATTTTTCTCTGAAAGTGGAAATGATGCAAAAGCAGAAGCAAAAAAACCGAACAAACAAGACATGAGGCGGCGCAATGTATAGAAGCTGTGCCGGTGGGTCACACCATGGGGTTATATCCCAAACAATGACTATTCCTGATAAGATGGACATGTCTTCGCTCCTCTTGCTACCAATGAAGCCATCAAACAGGGAAGACGAGGGGGACTGAGGCCATGTTTGTTTGGGTTTTTACTTATGCTTTCGTAGTTTTTCCATTTGACAAAAAGCCAAAAAACTCTTAAGTAGGTGCTTTTGCTTTGGCTTTTGGATTGTACCATCATATAACAATATTGATTCATAAGCCCAAGGACTAAGCAAAAATTCCCTATTTAGGAGTTCTTGTGAATTTTTTGTGAAAGTGGAAAAGATGCAAAAGCAGAAGCAAAAAAACCAAACAAGCAGGACATGAGGCGGCGACATGTATGGAAGTTGTGCCGGCAGGTCACACCGTGGGGATATATCCCCAACAATGACCATTCCTGATAAGATGGACATGTCTCTGCTCCTCTTGCTACCAATGAAGCCATCAAACAGGGAAGAAGAGGGGGACTGAGGCCATGTTTGTTTGGGTTTTTACTTCTGCTTTCTTAGTTTTCGATTTGACAAAAAGCCAAAAAACTCTTAAATAGGTGCTTCTGCTTTGGCTTCTCACTTATACCATCATATAACAATATTGATTCATAAGCCCAAAGTCTAAGCAAAAAGTCCCTATTTAGGAGTTCTTGTGATTTTTCTGTGAAAGTGGAAAAGATGCAAAAGCAGAAGCAAAAAACCAAACAAACAAGACATGAGGCGGCGCAATGTATAGAAGCTGTGCCGGTGGGTCACACCGTGGGTTTATATCCCAAACAATGACTATTCCTGATAAGATGGACATGTCTTCGCTCCTCTTGCTTCCAATGAAGCCATCAAATAGGGAAGACGAGGGGGACTGAGGCCATGTTTGTTTGGGTTTTTACTTCTGCTTTTGTAGTTTTTCCATTTGACAAAAAGCCAAAAAACTCTTAAGTAGGTGCTTTTGCTTTGGCTTTTGGATTATACCATCATATAACAATATTGATTCATAAGCACAAAACCTAAGCAAAAATTCCCTATTTAGGAGTTCTTGATTTTTTTGTGAAAGTGGAAAAGATGCAAAAGCAGAAGCAAAAAAACCAAACAAGCAGGACATGAGGCGGCGACATCTATGGAAGTTGTGTCGGCGGGTCACACCGTGGGGTTATATCCCCAACAATGGATGTTCTTGATTAGATGGACATGTCTCCGCTCCTCTAGCTACCAATGAAGCCATCAAACAGGGAAGACGAGGCGGACTGAGGCCATGTTTGTTTGGGTTTTTACTTCTGCTTTTGTAGTTTTTCCATTTGACAAAAGCCAAAAAACTCTTAAATAGGTGCTTTTGCTTTGGCTTCCGGCTTATACCATCATATAACAATATTGATTCATAAGCCCAAAGCCGAAGCAAGAAGTCCCTATTTAGGAGTTCTTGTGATTTTTTTGTGAAAGTGGAAAAGATGCAAAAGTAGAAGCAAAAAAAAAAACAGGACATGACGCGGCGACATGTATGGAAGCTAGCGGGTCACACCGTGGGGTTATATCCCCAACAATGATCGTTCCTGATAAGATGGACATGTATTCACTCCTCTTGCTACCAATGAAACCATCAAGCAGGGAAGACGAGGGGGACTCGGGCCATGTTTGTTTGGGTTTTTACTTCTGCTTTCATAGTTTTCCATTTGAAAAAAAGCCAAAAACTCTTAAATAGGTGATTTTGCTTTGGTTTCTGGCTTATACCATCATATAACAATATTGATTCATGAGCCCAAAGTCGAAGCAAAAAGTCCCTATTTAGGAGTTCTTGTGATTTTTCTGTGAAAGTGGAAAAGATGCAAAAGAAGAAGCCAAAAAACCAAACAAACATTACATGAGGCGGCGGCATGTATGGAAGCTATGTCGGCGGGTCACGCCGTGGGGTTATATCCCCAACAATGATCGTTCCTGATAAGATGGACATGTCTCCGCTCCTCTTGCTACCAATGACGCCATCAAACAGGGAAGACGAGGGGGACTCAGGCCATGTTTGTTTGGGTTTTTACTTCTGCTTTTGTAGTTTTTCCATTTGACAAAAGCCAAAAAACTCTTAAATAGGTGCTTTTGCTTTGGCTTCCGGCTTATACCATCATATAACAATATTGATTCATAAGCCCAAAGCCGAAGCAAGAAGTCCCTATTTAGGAGTTCTTGTGATTTTTTTGTGAAAGTGGAAAAGATGCAAAAGTAGAAGCAAAAAAAAAAACAGGACATGACGCGGCGACATGTATGGAAGCTAGCGGGTCACACCGTGGGGTTATATCCCCAACAATGATCGTTCCTGATAAGATGGACATGTATTCACTCCTCTTGCTACCAATGAAACCATCAAGCAGGGAAGACGAGGGGGACTCGGGCCATGTTTGTTTGGGTTTTTACTTCTGCTTTATAGTTTTCCATTTGAAAAAAAGCCAAAAACTCTTAAATAGGTGATTTTGCTTTGGTTTCTGGATTATACCATCATATAACAATATTGATTCATGAGCCCAAAGTCGAAGCAAAAAGTCCCTATTTAGGAGTTCTTGTGATTTTTCTGTGAAAGTGGAAAAGATGCAAAAGAAGAAGCCAAAAAACCAAACAAACATTACATGAGGCGGCGGCATGTATGGAAGCTATGTCGGCGGGTCACGCCGTGGGGTTATATCCCCAACAATGATCGTTCCTGATAAGATGGACATGTCTCCGCTCCTCTTGCTACCAATGACGCCATCAAACAGGGAAGACGAGGGGGACTCAGGCCATGTTTGTTTGGGTTTTTACTTCTGCTTTCGTAGTTTTTCCATTTGACAAAAAGCCAAAAAACTCTTAAATAGGTTCTTTTGCTTTGGCTTCCGGCTTATACCATCGTATAACAATATTAATTCATAACCCCAAAGCCGAAGAAAAAGTCTCTATTTAGGAGTTCTTGTGATTTTTCTGTGAAAGTGGAAAAGATGCAAAAGCAGAAGTAAAAAAACCAAACAAACAGGACACGAGGCGGCTCAATGTCTAGAAGCTGTGCCGGTGGGTCACACCGTGGGGTTACATCCCAAACAATGACTATTCCTTATAAGATGGACATGTCTTCGCTCCTCTTGCTACCAATGAAGCCATCAAATAGGGAAGACGAGGGGGACTGAGGCCATGTTTGTTTGGGTTTTTACTTCTGCTTTCGTAGTTTTTCCATTTGACAAAAAGCCAAAAAAACTCTTAAGTAGGTGCTTTTGCTTTGGCTTTTGGATTGTACCATCATATAACAATATTGATTCATAAGCCCAAGGACTAAGCAAAAAGTCCCTATTTAGGAGTTCTTGTGATTTTTTTGTGAAAGTGGAAAAGATGCAAAAGCAGAAGCAAAAAAACCAAACAAGCAGGACATGAGGCGGCGACATGTATGGAAGTTGTGCCGGCGGGTCACACCGTGGGGTTATATCCCCAACAATGACCATTCCTGATAAGATGGACATGTCTCCGCTCCTCTTTCTACCAATGAAGCCATCAAACAGGGAAGAAGAGGGGGACTGAGGCAATGTTTGTTTGGGCTATTACTTCTGCTTTCTTAGTTTTCCATTTGACAAAAAGCCAAAAAACTCTTTAAATAGGTGCTTCTGCTTTGGCTTCTCACTTATACCATCATATAAATATATTGATTCATAAGCCCAAAGCTGAAGCAAAAAGTCCCTATTTAGGAGTTCTTGTGATTTTTCTCTGAAAGTGGAAATGATGCAAAAGCAGAAGCAAAAAAACCAAACAAACAAGACATGAGGCGGCGCAATGTATAGAAGCTGTGCCGGTGGGTCACACCATGGGGTTATATCCCAAACAATGACTATTCCTGATAAGATGGACATGTCTTCGCTCCTCTTGCTACCAATGAAGCCATCAAACAGGGAAGACGAGGGGGACTGAGGCCATGTTTGTTTGGGTTTTTACTTATGCTTTCATAGTTTTTCCATTTGACAAAAAGCTAAAAAACTCTTAAGTAGGTGCTTTTGCTTTGGCTTTTGGATTGTACCATCATATAACAATATTGATTCATAAGCCCAAGGACTAAGCAAAAATTCCCTATTTAGGAGTTCTTGTGAATTTTTTGTGAAAGTGGAAAAGATGCAAAAGCAGAAGCAAAAAAACCAAACAAGCAGGACATGAGGCGGCGACATGTATGGAAGTTGTGCCGGCGGGTCACACCGTGGGGATATATCCCCAACAATGACCATTCCTGATATGATGGACATGTCTCTGCTCCTCTTGCTACCAATGAAGCCATCAAACAGGGAAGAAGAGGGGGACTGAGGCCATGTTTGTTTGGGTTTTTACTTCTGCTTTCTTAGTTTTCGATTTGACAAAAAGCCAAAAAACTCTTAAATAGGTGCTTCTGCTTTGGCTTCTCACTTATACCATCATATAACAATATTGATTCATAAGCCCAAAGTCGAAGCAAAAAGTCCCTATTTAGGAGTTCTTGTGATTTTTCTGTGAAAGTGGAAAAGATGCAAAAGCAGAAGCAAAAAACCAAACAAACCAGACATGAGGCGGCGCAATGTATAGAAGCTGTGCCGGTGGGTGACACCGTGGGTTTATATCCCAAACAATGATTATTCCTGATAAGATGGACATGTCTTTGCTCCTCTTGCTTCCAATGAAGCCATCAAACAGGGAAGACGAGGGGGACTGAGGCCATGTTTGTTTGGTTTTTTACTTCTGCTTTTGTAGTTTTTCCATTTGACAAAAAGCCAAAAAACTCTTAAGTAGGTGCTTTTGCTTTGGCTTTTGGATTATACCATCATATAACAATATTGATTCATAAGCACAAAGCCTAAGCAAAAATTCCCTATTTAGAAGTTCTTGATTTTTTTGTGAAAGTGGAAAAGATGCAAAAGCAGAAGCAAAAAAACCAAACAAGCAGGACATGAGGCGGCGACATCTATGGAAGTTGTGTCGGCGGGTCACACCGTGGGGTTATATCCCCAACAATGGATGTTCCTGATTAGATGGACATGTCTCCGCTCCTCTAGCTACCAATGAAGCCATCAAACAGGGAAGACGAGGCGGACTGAGGCCATGTTTGTTTGGGTTTTTACTTCTGCTTTTGTAGTTTTTCCATTTGACAAAAGCCAAAAAACTCTTAAATAGGTGCTTTTGCTTTGGCTTCCGGCTTATACCATCATATAACAATATTGATTCATAAGCCCAAAGCCGAAGCAAGAAGTCCCTATTTAGGAGTTCTTGTGATTTTTTTGTGAAAGTGGAAAAGATGCAAAAGTAGAAGCAAAAAAAAACAGGACATGACGCGGCGACATGTATGGAAGCTAGCGGGTCACACCGTGGGGTTATATCCCCAACAATGATCGTTCCTGATAAGATGGACATGTATTCACTCCTCTTGCTACCAATGAAACCATCAAGCAGGGAAGACGAGGGGGACTCGGGCCATGTTTGTTTGGGTTTTTACTTCTGCTTTCATAGTTTTCCATTTGAAAAAAAGCCAAAAACTCTTAAATAGGTGATTTTGCTTTGGTTTCTGGCTTATACCATCATATAACAATATGGATTCATGAGCCCAAAGTCGAAGCAAAAAGTCCCTATTTAGGAGTTCTTGTGATTTTTCTGTGAAAGTGGAAAAGATGCAAAAGAAGAAGCCAAAAAACCAAACAAACATTACAAGAGGCGGCGGCATGTATGGAAGCTGTGTCGGTGGGTCACGCCGTGGGGTTATATCCCCAACAATGATCGTTCCTGATAAGATGGACATGTCTCCGCTCCTCTTGCTACCAATGACGCCATCAAACAGGGAAGACGAGGGGGACTCAGGCCATGTTTGTTTGGGTTTTTACTTCTGCTTCCGTAGTTTTTCCATTTGACAAAAAGCCAAAAAACTCTTAAATAGGTTCTTTTGCTTTGGCTTCCGGCTTATACCATCGTATAACAATATTAATTCATAACCCCAAAGCCGAAGAAAAAGTCTCTATTTAGGAGTTCTTGTGATTTTTCTGTGAAAGTGGAAAAGATGCAAAAGCAGAAGTAAAAAAACCAAACAAACAGGACACGAGGCGGCTCAATGTCTAGAAGCTGTGCCGGTGGGTCACACCGTGGGGTTACATCCCAAACAATGACTATTCCTTATAAGATGGACATGTCTTCGCTCCTCTTGCTACCAATGAAGCCATCAAACAGGGAAGACGAGGGGGACCGAGGCCATGTTTGTTTGGGTTTTTACTTCTGCTTTCCTAGTTTTTCCATTTGACAAAAAGCCAAAAAACTCTTAAGTAGGTGCTTTCGCTTTGGCTTTTGGATTATACCATCATATAACAATATTGATTCATAAGCCCAAAGTCTAAGCAAAAATTCCTTATTTAGGAGTTCTTGTGATTTTTTTGTGAAAGTGGAAAAGATGCAAAAGCAGAAGCAAAAAAACCAAACAAGCAGGACATGAGGCGGCGACATGTATGGAAGTTGTGCCGGCGGGTCACACCGTGGGGTTATATCCCCAACAATGACCGTTCCTGATAAGATGGACATGTCTCCGCTCCTCTAGCTACTAGTGAAGCCATCAAACAGGGAAGACGAGGGGGACTGAGGTCATGTTCGTTTGGGTTTTTACTTCTGCTTTTGTAGTTTTTCCATTTGACAAAAGCCAAAAAACTCTTAAATAGGTGCTTTTGCTTTGGCTTTCGGCTTATACCATCATATAAACAATATTGATTCATAAGCCCAAAGCCGAAGCAAAAAGTACCTATTTAGGAGTTCCTGCGATTTTTTTGTGAAAGTGGAACCGATACAAAAGCAAAAGCAAAAAAAAACAAGACATGAGGCGGCGACATGTATGGAAGCTGTGCCGGCGGGTCACACCGTGGGGTTATATCCCCAACAATGATCTTTCCTGATAAGATGGACATGTCTCCGCTCCTCTTTCTACCAATGAAGCCATCAAACAGGGAAGACGAGGGGTACTGAGGCCATATTTGTTGGGTTTTTACTTCTGCTTTCGTAGTTTTTCCATTTGACAAAAAGCCAAAAATCTCTTAAATAGGTGCTTTTGCTTTGGATTCTGGCTTATACCATCATATAACAATATTGATTCATGAACCCAAAGCCGAAGCAAAAAGTCCCTGTTTAGGAGTTCTTGTGATTTTTCTGTGAAAGTGGAAAAGATGCAAAAGAAGATGCCAAAAAACCAAACAAACAGGACATGAGGCGACGACATGTATCGAACCTATGCCGGTGGGTCACGCCGTGGGGTTATATCCCCAACAATGATTGTTCCTGATAAGATGGACATGTCTTCGCTCCTCTTGCTACCAATGACGCCATCAAACAGGGAAGACGAGGGGGACTCAGGCCATGTTTGTGTGGGTTTTTACTTCTACTTTCGTAGTTTTTTCCATTTAACAAAAAGCCCAAAAACTCTTAAATAGGTTGTTTTGCTTTGGATTCCGGCGTATACCATCGTATAACAATATTGATTCATAAGCCCAAAGCCGAAGCAAAAAGTCCCTATTTAGGAGTTCTTGTGATTTTTTGTGGAAGTTGAAAAGATGCAAAAGCAGAAGCAAAAAACCAAACAAATAGGACATGAGGCGACGACATGTATGGAAGCTGTGCCGGCAGGTCACACCGTGGGGCTATATCCCCAACAATGATCGTTCCTGATAAGATGGACATGTCTCCGCTCCTCTTGCTACCAATGAAGCCATCAAACGGGGAAGACGAGGGGGACTGAGGCGATGTTTGTTTGGGATTTTACTTTTGCTTTTGTAGTTTTTCCATTTGACAAAAAGCCAAAAAACTCTTAAATAGGTGCTTTTGCTTTGGCTTTTGGCTTATACCATCATATAACAATATGGATTCATAAGCCCAAAGCCGAAGCAAAAAGTCCCTATTTAGGAGTTCTTGTGATTTTTTTGTGAAAGTGGAAAAGATGCAAAAGCAGAAGCAAAAAAACCAAACAAGCAAGACATGAGGCGGCGACATGTATGGAAGTTTTGCCGGCGGGTCACACCGTGGGGTTATATCCCCAACAATGACCGTTCCAGATAAGATGGACATGTCTCCGCTCCTCTAGCTACCAATGAAGCCATCAAACAGGGAAGACGAGGGGGACTGAGGCCATGTTTGTTTGGTTTTTACTTCTGCTTTTGTAGTTTTTCCATTTGACAAAAGCCAAAAAACTATTAATTAGGTGCTTTTGCTTTGGCATCCGGCTTATACCATCATATAACAATATTGACTCATAAGCCCAAAGTCGAAGCAAAAAGTCCCTATTTAGGAGTTCTTGTGATTTTTTTGTGAAAGTGGAAAAGATGCAAAAGCAAAAGGAAAAAAAGGACATGAGGCGGCGACATGTATGGAAGCTGTGCCGGCGGGTCACACCGTGGGGTTATATCCCCAACAATGACCATTCCTGATAAGATGGACATGTCTTCGCTCCTCTTTCTACCAATGAAGGCATCAAACAGGGAAGACGAGGGGGACTGAGGCCATATTTGTTTGGGTTTTTACTTCTGCTTTCGTAGTTTTTCCATTTGACAAAAAGCCAAAAAACTCTTAAATAGGTGCTTTTGCTTTGGCTTCTGGCTTATACCATCATATAACAATATTGATTCATAAGCCCAAAGCCGAAGCAAAGAAGTCCCTATTTAGGAGTTCTTGTGATTTTTTTGTGAAAGTTGAAAAGATGCAAAAGCAGAAGCAAAATACAAAACAAATAGGACATGAGGCGACGACATGTATGGAAGTTGTGCCGGCACGTCACACCGTGGGGCTATATCCCCAACAATGATCGTTCCTGATAAGATGGACATGTCTCCGCTCCTCTTGCTACCAATGAAGCCATCAAACAGGGAAGACGAGGCGGACTGAGGCCATGTTTGTTTGGGTTTTTACTTCCGCTTTTGTAGATTTTCCATTTGACAAAAAGCCAAAAAACTCTTAAATAGGTGCTTTTGCTTTGGCTTTTGGCTTATACCATCATATAACAATATTGATTCATAAGCCCAAAGTCGAAGCAAAAAGTCCCTATTTAGGAGTTCTTGTGATTTTTTTGTGAAAGTGGAAAAGATGCAAAAGCAGAAGCAAAAAAACCAAACAAGCAGGACATGAGGCGGCGACATGTATGGAAGTTGTGCCGGCGGGTCACACCGTGGGGTTATATCCCCAACAATGACCATTCCAGATAAGATGGACATGTCTCCGCTCCTCTAACTACCATTGAAGCCATCAAACAGGGAAGACGAGGGGGACTGAGGCCATGTTTGTTTGGTTTTTACTTCTGCTTTTGTAGTTTTTCCATTTGACAAAAGCCAAAAAACTCTTAAATAGGTGCTTTTGCTTAGGCTTCCGGCTTATACCATCATATAACAATATTGATTCATAAGCCCAAAGCCGAAGCAAAAATTCCTTATTTAGGAGTTCTTGTGATTTTTTTGTGAAGGTGGAAAAGATGCAAAAGCAGAAGCAAAAAAAATAGGACATGAGGCGGTGACATGTATGGAAGCTGTGCCGGCGGGTCACACCGTGGGGTTATATCCCCAACAATGACCATTCCTGATAAGATGGACATGTCTCCGCTCCTCTTGCTACCAATGAAGCCATCAAACAGGGAAGACGAGGGGGACTGAGGCCATGTTTGTTTGGGTTGTTACTTTTGCTTTTGTAGTTTTTCCATTTGACAAAAAGCAAAAAAACTCTTAAATAGGTGCTTTTGCTTTGGCTTTTGGCTTATACCATCATATAACAATATGGATTCATAAGCCCAAAGCCGAAGCAAAAAGTCCCTATTTAGGAGTTCTTGTGATTTTTTTGTGAAAGTGGAAAAGATGCAAAAGCAGAAGCAAAAAAACAAAACAAGCAAGATATGAGGCAGCGACATGTATGGAAGTTGAGCCGGCGGGTCACACCGTGGGGTTATATCCCCAACAATGACCGTTCCAGATAAGATGGACATGTCTCTGCTCCTCTAGCTACCAATGTAGCCATCAAACAGGGAAGACGAGGGGGACTGAGGCCATGTTTGTTTGGGTTTTACTTCTGCTTTTGTAGTTTTTCCATTTGACAAAAGCCAAAAAACTCTTAATTAGGTGCTTTTGCTTTGGCTTCCGGCTTATACCATCATATAACAATATTAACTCATAAGCCCAAAGCCGAAGCAAAAAGTCCCTATTTAGGAGTTCTTGTGATTTTTTTGTGTAAGTGGAAAAGATGCAAAAGCAAAAGCAAAAAAAAAGGACATGAGGCGGCGACATGTATGGAAGTTGTGCCGGCGGGTCACACCGTGGGGTTATATCCCCAACAATGACCGTTCCAGATAAGATGGACATGTCTCCGCTCCTCTAGCTACCAATGAAGCCATCAAACAGGGAAGACGAGGGGGACTGAGGCCATGTTTGTTTGGTTTTTACTTCTGCTTTTGTAGTTTTTCCATTTGACAAAAG
The DNA here is from genome assembly GCA_963921465.1 of Triticum timopheevii. Classification (NCBI taxonomy): domain Eukaryota; kingdom Viridiplantae; phylum Streptophyta; class Magnoliopsida; order Poales; family Poaceae; genus Triticum; species Triticum timopheevii. The sequence continues at coordinate 12,854,737 of OY997274.1, forward strand.
CCAAAAAACTCTTAAATAGGTGCTTTTGCTTTGGCTTCCGGCTTATACCATCATATAACAATATTGATTCATAAGCCCAAAGCCGAAGCAAAAATTCCTTATTTAGGAGTTCTTGTGATTTTTTTGTGAAGGTGGAAAAGATGCAAAAGCAGAAGCAAAAAAAAATAGGACATGAGGCGGTGACATGTATGGAAGCTGTGCCGGCGGGTCACACCGTGGGGTTATATCCCCAACAATGACCATTCCTGATAAGATGGACATGTCTCCGCTCCTCTTGCTACCAATGAAGCCATCAAACAGGGAAGACGAGGGGGACTGAGGCCATGTTTGTTTGGGTTGTTACTTTTGCTTTTGTAGTTTTTCCATTTGACAAAAAGCAAAAAAACTCTTAAATAGGTGCTTTTGCTTTGGCTTTTGGCTTATACCATCATATAACAATATGGATTCATAAGCCCAAAGCCGAAGCAAAAAGTCCCTATTTAGGAGTTCTTGTGATTTTTTTGTGAAAGTGGAAAAGATGCAAAAGCAGAAGCAAAAAAACAAAACAAGCAAGATATGAGGCAGCGACATGTATGGAAGTTGAGCCGGCGGGTCACACCGTGGGGTTATATCCCCAACAATGACCGTTCCAGATAAGATGGACATGTCTCTGCTCCTCTAGCTACCAATGTAGCCATCAAACAGGGAAGACGAGGGGGACTGAGGCCATGTTTGTTTGGTTTTTACTTCTGCTTTTGTAGTTTTTCCATTTGACAAAAGCCAAAAAACTCTTAATTAGGTGCTTTTGCTTTGGCTTCCGGCTTATACCATCATATAACAATATTAACTCATAAGCCCAAAGCCGAAGCAAAAAGTCCCTATTTAGGAGTTCTTGTGATTTTTTTGTGTAAGTGGAAAAGATGCAAAAGCAAAAGCAAAAAAAAAGGACATGAGGCGGCGACATGTATGGAAGTTGTGCCGGCGGGTCACACCGTGGGGTTATATCCCCAACAATGACCATTCCTGATAAGATGGACATGTCTTCGCTCCTCTTTCGACCAATGAAGGCATCAAATAGGGAAGACGAGGGGGACTAAGGTCTTGTTCGTTTGGGTTTTTACTTCTGCTTTTTTAGTTTTTCCATTTGACAAAAGCCAAAAAACTCTTAAATAGGTGCTTTTGCTTTGGCTTTTGGCTTATACCATCATATAACAATATTGATTCATAAGCCCAAAGCCGAAGCAAAAAGTGCCTATTTAGGAGTTCCTGTGATTTTTTTGTGAAAGTGGAAAAGATACAAAAGCAAAAGTAAAAAAAAACAGGACATGAGGCGGCGACATGTATGGAAGCTGTGCCGGCGGGTCACACCATGGGGTTATATCCCCAACAATGATCTTTCCTGATAAGATGGACATGTCTCCGCTCCTCTTTCTACCAATGACGCCATCAAACAGGGAAGACGAGGGGTACTGAGGCCATATTTGTTGGATTTTTACTTCTGCTTTCGTAGTTTTTCCATTTGACAAAAAGCCAAAAATCTCTTAAATAGGTGCTTTTGCTTTGGATTTTGGCTTATACCATCATATAACAATATTGATTCATGAACCCAAAGCCGAAGCAAAAAGTCCCTATTTATGAGTTCTTGTGATTTTTCTGTGAAAGTGGAAAAGATGCAAAAGAAGATGCCAAAAAACCAAACAAACAGGACATGAGGCGGCGACATGTATCGAAGCTGTGCCGGTGGGTCACGCCGTGGGGTTATATCCCCAACAATGATCGTTCCTGATAAGATGGACATGTCTCCGCTCCTCTTGCTACCAATGACGCCATCAAACAGGGAAGACGAGGGGGACTCAGGCCATGTTTGTGTGGGTTTTTACTTCTGCTTTCGTAGTTTTTCCATTTGACAAAAAGCCAAAAAACTCTTAAATAGGTTGTTTTGCTTTGGATTCCGGCTTATACCATCGTATAACAATATTGATTCATAAGCCCAAAGCCGAAGCAAAAAGTCCCTATTTAGGAGTTCTTGTGATTTTTTGTGGAATTTGAAAAGATGCAAAAGCAGAAGCAAAAAACCAAACAAATAGGACATGAGGCGACGACATGTATGGAAGCTGTGCCGGCAAGTCACACCGTGGGGCTATATCCCCAACAATGATCGTTCCTGATAAGATGGACATGTCTCCGCTCCTCTTGCTACCAATAAAGCCATCAAACAGGGAAGACGAGGGGGACTGAGGCCATGTTTGTTTGGGTTTTTACTTTTGCTTTTGTAGTTTTTCCATTTGACAAAAAGCCAAAAAACTCTTAAATAGGTGCTTTTGCTTTGGCTTTTGGCTTATACCATCATATAACAATATGGATTCATAAGCCCAAAGCCGAAGCAAAAAGTCCCTATTTAGGAGTTCTTGTGATTTTTTTGTGAAAGTGGAAAAGATGCAAAAGTAGAAGCAAAAAAACCAAACAAGCAAGACATGAGGCGGCGACATGTATGGAAGCTGTGCCGGCGGGTCACACCGTGGGGTTATATCCCCAACAATGACCGTTCCAGATAAGATGGACATGTCTCTGCTCCTCTAGCTACCAATGAAGCCATCAAACAGGGAAGACAAGGGGGACTGAGGCCATGTTTGTTTGGTTTTTACTTCTGCTTTTGTAGTTTTTCTATTTGACAAAAGCCAAAAAACTCTTAATTAGGTGCTTTTGCTTTGGCTTCCGGCTTATACCATCATATAACAATATTGACTCATAAGCCCAAAGCCGAAGCAAAAATTCCTTATTTAGGAGTTCTTGTGATTTTTTTTGAAAGTGGAAAAGATGCAAAAGCAAAAGCAAAAAAAAAATAGGACATGAGGCGGTGACATGTATGGAAGCTGTGCCGACGGGTCACACCGTGGGGTTATATCCCCAACAATGACCATTCCTGATAAGATGGACATGTCTCCGCTCCTCTTTCTACCAATGAAGCCATCAAACAGGGAAGACGAGGGGGACTGAGGCCATATTTGTTTGGGTTTTTACTTCTGCTTTCGTAGTTTTTCCATTTGACAAAAAGCCAAAAAAACTCTTAAATAGGTGCTTTTGCTTTGGCTTCTGGCTTATACCATCATATAACAATATTGATTCATAAGCCCAAAGCCGAAGCAAAAAAGTCCCTATTTAGGAGTTCTTGTGATTTTTTTGTGAAAGTTGAAAAGATGCAAAAGCAGAAGCAAAAAACCAAACAAATAGGACATGAGGCGACGACATGTATGGAAGCTGTGCCGGCACGTCACACCGTGGGGCTATATCCCCAACAATGATCGTTCCTGATAAGATGGACATGTCTCCGCTCCTCTTGCTACCAATGAAGCCATCAAACAGGGAAGACGAGGGGGACTGAGGCCATATTTGTTTGGGTTTTTACTTCTGCTTTCGTAGTTTTTCCATTTGACAAAAAGCCAAAAAAACTCTTAAATAGGTGCTTTTGCTTTGGCTTCTGGCTTATACCATCATATAACAATATTGATTCATAAGCCCAAAGCCGAAGCAAAAAAGTCCCTATTTAGGAGTTCTTTTGATTTTTTTGTGAAAGTGGAAATGATGCAAAAGCAGAAGCAAAAAACCAAACAAGTAGGACATGAGGCGACGACATGTATGGAAGCTGTGCCGGCAGGTCACACAGTGGGGCTATATCCCCAACAATGACCGTTCCTGATAAGATGGACATGTCTCCGCTCCTCTTGCTACCAATGAAGCCATCAAACAGGGAAGACGAGGGGGACTGAGGCCATGTTTGTTCGGGTTTTTACTTCTGCTTTCGTAGTTTTTCCATTTGACAAAAAGCCAAAAAACTCTTAAATAGGTGCTTTTGCTTTGGCTTCTGGCTTATACCATCATATAACAATATTGATTCATAAGCCCAAAGCCGAAGCAAAAAAGCCCCTATTTAGGAGTTCTTTTGATTTTTTTTGTGAAAGTGGAAATGATGAAAAAGCAGAAGCAAAAAACCAAACAAATAGGACATGAGGCGACGACATGTATGGAAGCTGTGTCGGCAGGTCACACCGTGGGGCTATATCCCCAACAATGATCGTTCGCGATAAGATGGACATGTCTCCGCTCCTCTTGCTACCAATGAAGCCATCAAACAGGGAAGACGAGGGGGACTGAGGCCATGTTTGTTTGGGTTTTTACTTCTACTTTTGCAGTTTTTCCATTTGACAAAAAACCAAAAAACTCTTAAATAGGTGCTTTTGCTTTGGCTTTTGGCTTATACCATCATATAACAATATTGATTCATAAGACCAAAGCCGAAGCAAAAAGTCCCTATTTAGGAGTTCTTGTGATTTTTTTTGTGAAAGTGGAAATGATGCAAAAAAACCAAACAAACAGGACATGACGCAGCGACATGTATGAAAGTTGTGCCGGCGGGTAGAGTTGGGAGTATACCTGGCCATAAGTCGCGCTAGGACTAATAAAGCACGTAGCAAAAAACTAGGCTCGAGCCTAGATTTCAGCCCGAGGAGCTGCCCATTAGTGGAAAAGCCCGTCGGGCCTCGGGCTGGCCTCTTCCCTAAAACGCAAATATGCCAAGCCAAAGCCCGACCCATGGGCAAGACCAGGCTGACCGGGCCGGGCCTAATAAAGCTCGTAGCATAAAACTTAGGCTTGGGCCTATATTTTAGGCTTAGACCTGGCCTATCAAAGGAAAAGCCCGTCAGGCCTTAGTCCGGGCCTAAAATGCAAATATCCCAAAAGCCCAAGCCCGGCCCGACCCAGCCTTCGGGTTCAGATTTCAGGCCCAGGCCCGGCCCATGGGAGTCACTGCTCTGAATTTTATATGGTGGAGATGCTCTTATGGGTCCTAATCTGACCCGTGAGACAGGTTAGGGGTGACATTGACTTCTCTCTTGGGTTCGTCCATGAGTCCCGTTCACCAATCACCACACCTGTGCTGCCATGGCATAGCTCCACCTCGTGCTCCTCAATCGAAATCTCTTGGTGTAGGTAATTCCGCCCTCCTTTTATTCCGCTGCTTCGCTTCTCACCCGTGACTACCACAACTGTCTTGTGCTTGCTTCAGCTACAGGCGGGGATCGATGTTCCGATTTATCAGCGCTTGGCTACAGGCGGTGCTCCGGTATATTGCTGCGTGGCTTCCGGCGGCGGCGGCGGCGGCGGCGGCGGCGGGTGATTCTTATGCCGCTGTTGCGTCGCCTCAGGCGGCGATGGATTTTCCGGTCACGGCTTCGCTCGGCCCCCTCCACCGGCCGCTCCATTCGTTCAGTTCTACCAAGAACAACCTACCGGATGGGGTCAGCGAGGGCGAGGTCCGGCGCCTCGAAGCAGATCTTGAGGTATTGTTCACCGAGCTCAAGATCGTGTCGGAGGCGGATGACCCCAGCTTCACGGCCAGGTGCTGGATGAAGGAGGTGCGAGAACTTCGCTACGACGCGGAGGACTTCTTCAACGAGGTCCCGCGCTCCTGTGCCGGCGCCGGCAGGGGCGCTCTCCTTGCCATCATCCTCTGGATCCCCAGTAAGCTGAAGCGGCGGGGACAGGTTGCAGAAGCTTTCTCAGATCTGCGGGCTCGTGTGCAAGATGCGAGTCAAAGACGCCAAAGTTTCCAGCTTGGTCCAGCGAAAATCAAGCCTGAATTTGGACAAGCCAATATCAGCCGTTCCAAGCGCCAACTTGTTGGCCTTGAGGAGTCCATGGACAAGCTTGTCAAACTGCTGGCTTTGGACGACCAAGAGATTGCAGAGCTGCTGGCTTTTGACAGTGAAGGTACAGAGGAACAAGTTCAGGTGGTACCTATCTTTGGATCTGCAGGCGTTGGCAAAACGACACTTGCTCGAACCTTCTTCCGTAACTTTGGAGCGAAATTCCAGTGCCGGGCCTTCGTGCGGGTGTCGTGAAATCCAGATATGAGGAGGATGCTTTCCAGCATGCTCTCGCAAATTAAGGCACCACCGCTCCATGGCTTTCCTGATGTGCAGGACCTTATTGACCATGTCAGAGAATATCTGCAATTCAAAAGGTACATATTCTATCTTTTATAACTGGATAAATGATGCATTACTGAAAAAAACAAAGCAGTATTGTAAGTAGTATATCTTAAGAGGCTATTTGGGTTGGATTTAGGAGAAATAAACCTTTTCAATTTTGTGTTGTTCATGAATTTTGGTTGCAGGAAGTTGATGAAGTGGGAAAAGTAAACCATTTTTTTTTGATTCCTTATGTATACACATGTACATGTACCAATCTAGAGTCCACGGGAATTGACAAAGTTGCCTCCTATGTAATCTTAAGAGCCTAAGTTTTTTTTCAATACATTTTTCCGGTATAGCAAATTACTCGTTTCGATTGTTTACTTCACTGCCCGAATGATCTTCCTTGACTTCTCTTGACGATCTACCATTGTCCACTGCGCGCCGGCAGCTTGCGAACCTACCATGCCCGCGACTTCTCTTGCCCGTGATATTTTAGGATATACTCCCTCTGTACCGAAATACATGTCGCTGGAGTAGCTGAAGTTTAGCTACTCCAGCGACATGTATTTCGGTACAGAGGGAGTAGTATTTCTTACTTTAAGATTACTAACAATAATACCAATTTCCTTTTAATTTGTTTATTTATTTTGGTTATACTTCTTTTTTTTTTCAGCTTGACATACATGTTTATTGTGAATAAAATATTCTGCAGATACTTGATTGTAATTGATGACTTGTGGACCTCCTCGGCATGGGATATTATTAGCCATGCTTTTCCTGGTGGTGATTGCTGCAGCAGAATAATAGTAACCACGGAAATCAAGGATGTAGCATTGGCATGCAGTAGGTATCTGTTTAAGTACATGTATGAGATGAGTCCTCTTAACAGTGATCAGTCAAGACAGTTATTCCTCCGTAGAGTTTTTGGGTCTGAAAATGGTTGTCCTCCAGATTTTGAAGAAGTTACATATGAGATTATCCGGAAATGTGGAGGTTTACCATTAGCAATTGAAAATATAGCCAGCATGTTATCATGTGAACTAAACGTTGATCAATGGAAGCACATACAAGATTCTTTACCCTCTATTTTGAGTTTGAGGACAGACCCCAGTTCAGAAGGGTTGAAACAAGTTCTGAACATTATTTATGATAATCTTTCACCATATTTGAAGACATGCTTGCTATATCTTATTATGTATCCAGAGGGAAACACTGTCAGCAAGGGCGAATTAGTGAAGCAATGGATAGCTGAAGATGTTATCGGCGAAGGACAAGATAGAGAGAAAACTGCATGGGATTATTTCAATGAGCTTGTGAGTAGAGGAATGATCCAACCTGTTGACAGAAATTATAACAATGAGGTGTTGACATGTACAGTTCACCACTTGGTACTTGATCTTATTAGGTACAAATCTATGGAGGAGAATTTCATCATCAATGTGAGCTGTTTTAAAACAACTCCAGGTCTTCCTGACAAGGTTCGTCGACTGTCTGTCCAGTTTGGCGGTGCAAAATGTGCTAATATACCGGCAGACTTTATGATGACTCAAGTTAGATCGCTTATATATTTTGGCTTCTTGAACTGTGTACCTTCTTTTGTGGAATATAAGCTCCTTCGAGTCCTGAATCTTCATATCTGGGCTGATGAAAACAAAATATTTGACCTCACTAGAATTGGTGAACTGTTTCAGCTGAGATATCTGAAAATTGATGGCAACATCACCGTCCATCTGCCAGATGAGATTCGACAGCTAAACTTATTGGAAACACTGGAATTGCATGCACCAGTAAATGATATGCCAGATATCAGTTGCTTGCCATTACTTCACACTCTGAGCTATTTTGATCTCAGCAAGAACTCGGTTGAGAATGTACAGAGCCTTGGCGAGCTGAACAATCTCCAACACCTTCATCTCACCTGGTCTAACACTGCAGAGCCTGATAGTCTGAAGAACAATATGCAATGCTTGGGCTCAATTCTTTGGAAACTCAGCAACCTCAAGTCTTTAACTTTAAATCTAGTACCTACAGCCTCCTCCCATGCAGATGTTCTAGACCATGCTGGTGGTGCAAGCGTGGGTATTTCTGGCGATGTTTTGAGCAGCGTGTCCTCTCCCCCGGCCCTTCTTCAGAGGCTTGAGCTGTCAGGGGGGTGTTGCATCTTTTCCAGCCTACCCGATTGGATCAAAGAACTTGGCAGTCTCTGCATTTTGAAGATCGCAGTTAGGAAGCTGTTGAGGAAAGATATTGATATCCTCAAAGGATTGCCAACCCTCATGGCTCTCTCTCTCCACGTCTGGACTGCCCCTGTAGGAACGGTCGTCTTTGATAATGAGGGATTCTCGGTTCTCAAATACTTCAAGTTCACATGTATTGCCCCGTGCGTGGCATTTCTGAAAGGAGCAATGCCTGGTGTCCGGGAGCTCAAGCTAGGATTCAATGCTAATAGAATGGAGCAGTACAGCCAGATAGTTGCTGGCTTAGAGTACCTGATAGAACTTAGAGAGATCACTGCAGAAGTTGGGGGCACTGGTGGTGATGAATCTGATAAAAGGTACACGGAGTTGGCTTTGAGTGGCGCCATGGCCAATCATCCATGCACTCCTAGAATCACAGTACAATGTGTAGATTGGATTTTGTATGGTGAGGAGGATACGAGTGCCGTCACACAAGAGCAAGAACACTGCACTCTCGAAGAGCAACATGAGATACAAGAGGAATCGCTTGATCCTCTTCCTGAACTTATTTCCGTTCCAAGCACACAAACACAAACGGGAGATGGAGGGCAGAAAGAAGGAACAGATAGAGCAGTTGAGGTCTTGACACAAGAACAAGAACACTGGACTCTGGTGAAACAACACAAGATTCAAGAGGAATTACTTGATCCTGGCCCTGAACTTCCTTCCACCCCAAGCACACATACACAAACAAGAGATGGAGTTCAGGATGAACTAATAGAAAGACCGATGAAGGTCCTAACACATGAACAGGAACACTTAACTCTGGAAAAGCAACACGAGATTCAAGAGGAATTGCTTGATCCTCTTCCTGAAGTTCTTTCCACTCCAAGCACACAGACACAAGTGAGAGAGGAAGTGCAGGATGAAGAAATAGAGAGATCGATGGACGTGTCGACACAAGAGGAAGAACAGCAAGATGAGACAATAGATGAAGTGCTGGATGTACAGGTAGGGACATCGTTGGAGGCGGTGGCACAAAAAGAACATGGTACTCTGCAAAAACAACACGGGATTGAGAAAGAATCGCTTCCAAACACTTCAAGCATACAGACACAAACAATACGTAAAATGCAGAGTAGTGGAATAGGGAGAACGATGGCGGTTGTGAGCGCTTCCCATGGCACTTTGGACCCCCTACTGGACAAGCTCAATGCTTTTCTCACCGGGGAGTATGGCAACTTGAAAGGTGTCCGCCATGAAGTTCGTGCCCTCAAATCTGAGCTAACATTCATGCATACGACGGTGAGAAAGTACACAATGCTGGAAGATCTTGATGCCCAAGTGAAGTTATGGATATCGTTGTTGAGGGAGTTGTCCTATGATGGAGAGGATTACATTGATAAGTTCATTCACGAGCTCAACAATGGAACCTGTCATGGCGGGTCTCGGCATGAAATTGCAGAAAAAATCGACGAGCTGAAAGATCGTGCCAGAAAATTGAAAGCGAGTAGTTACAAGATGGATGATATTGCTAGCATCACATCTTACAATTCCACCGTGGATCCCCGGCTGGCTGCTCCTTTTGTTGATTCTACACACCTTGTGGGCATTGACGGTCCAAGAGATGATCTTTCCAAATGGATAGTTGAAGTAGGAAACAGCTCGGCCAAGCATCATTGTAGGATGTTATCTATTGTTGGGTTTGGTGGATTGGGAAAGACAACACTAGCGAATGAGGTGTATCGCAAGACTAAAGGGCATTTTGATTGTCAGGCTTTTGTATCAGTCTCGCAAAAGCCAGATATAAAGAAAATTCTCATGAACTTGATCTCCCAACTGTCTTCCCATGGATTCATGGAAGATGTTTACAATTGGGATGAAGTGAGATTCATTAGAGAGCTAAGAGAACTGCTAAAAGATAAGAGGTAATTTCAGCCCACATTCATTCCTGCAAAACATTTATCATCTCTCATGCGTGTGCTCATCAATTTTGACTGCAGTTACTGCTTGTACTATTATTTTTCTCAACGAACACCACTACAACTCTAGCATTACTTGTTAGTTTTTACATCATGGCCTATCGAGTACTATAACATCCAAATGATGAGTATAATATTGTATACACCTTGATACTGAACTATCACCAATAGCCCTTCTGAAATATGGCTATAAAATGCTCAATGAAGGAATGTTTTTCATATGAAAGTATGCATAGCCAAATAGCGAATAACTATTCCTTATATTCTCGTCTTATCGATAATATTGCTTTGATTATTGTGCATTTATAATCAGAGGTAAAAAAAATATATCAAGAGATCAGTATTAGTCATAAGCAGTAAACAGATATGCACAATGATTAACTTAACTAAATTCCAAGATTGAGGTATGGGGAAGATTAGAGGTGAGCTGTAGTAAGAATGGTGACCACCATTTCGCATCATCTTTGGCTCTTGAGTGCATGCAACTTAGTAGTAACAATATGATAACTACCCATTCTTATCAAACAAATACTCCCTCCGTCCGGAATTCTTATCAACTTAATAGTAGCAATATAATAACTATCCATTTCTGCGACAAGTAATTTGGGATGGAGGGAGTATTAATTAGTTGTGAAATGATGTTGCGAACTTCAATTAAGTCGATGCAGTACTGATGTACGCATAAAATTGGATATGGAAATATAAGGAACATTGGAGAATAGCATGATGCATTTAATTAACTATTTGTGTACACATTGGGTTTTATGGATTTTTTACCTTATCTGAATTACTCCCTCCGTAAAATAATATAAGAGCGTTTAGATCACTACTTTCTAATACTATTTTCTAATACTAGGTATCTCGTCGTCATTGATGATATATGGTCCATATTGGCATGGAACATTATCAAGCGCGCTTTTCCAGAGAATAACTATTCTAGCAGAGTTATAACTACTACACGCATTATTGCCGTTGCAAGGTCATGTTGTATGGATCGAGATGACCGCATGTATGAAATGCAACCCTTAAGTGATTTTCATTCTAGAAGATTGTTCTTGAGAAGAATTTTTGGGTCCAAGGATAGTCCTGATATGCCGGAAGTAGTTTCAAATGAAATTTTGAAAAAATGTGGGGGCCTACCGTTGGCAATTATCGGTATATCTAGTTTATTGGCAAATAGGTCTGCTAACAATGAGGAGTGGGAAAAAGATTGTGCACTGGTCAAAGACATAAGTCTAGAGGGAATGAAGAGAATACTATGCCTTAGCTACAATGATCTTCCAGATAATCTCAAGACTTGTTTGTTGTATTTAAGTAATTTCCCAGAGGGCTCTGTGATTGAGAGAGAGAGGTTAGTGAGGCGGTGGATTGCAGAAGGCTTTATCACTGAAGAGCTTGGGCAGAGTCAGCAAGAGGTCGCAGAGTACTATTTCTATGAGCTCATCAACAAAAACTTGATCCAAGCAGTGGACATCTCCCATGATGGTAAAGCTCGTGCATGCCGAGTCCATGGCATGATGCTTGACCTCATTACTTCAAAGTCAGCTGAGGATAATTTCGTCATGGTGATTGGTAGCGGGCAGACTGGTTTGGTAAATCACCATGGTTGTATTCGACGACTATCAGTCCAGCACATTGACCAGAATCTTGCATCTGTATTGGCAAATGAAGATCTAAGCCATGTTCGCTCTCTAACAGTAACATCATCAAGCTGCATCGAACACTTGCCTAGTCTTGCTTGCTTTGAAAATTTGCGTGTACTAGATTTTGAAGGGTGTGATGGATTGAAAAGGTATCACATGAAGGGTCTTGACAAGTTTTTTCAACTAAAGTACCTGAGCTTTAGGGGCACTTGGATATCACATCTACCGTCAGAAGTTGTGATATTACATAATCTAGAGACCCTAGATATTAGGGAGACATATGTAGAAGAGTTGCCTGCTGGAATTGTCCGCCTTACTAAGCTACAGCATCTTATCGCGCCAACAGATTATGGAAGGGCTGCAATAAAGATACCAGATGGAATTGGGAATATGAGGAACTTACGGGTATTGTTGGGCTGTGGTATCAGCTCGGGTTCTGTTGGTGGACTAGAGGAACTTGGTAACTTGACCAATTTAAATGAGCTCGATGTAGAGTATCGGGAAATAGGATCCAAGTATAAGAGGCATGAAGACATGTTCCTCTCCTCTTTAATCAAGCTTGGTAGCTGCAAGCTACAGTCTTTTAGGATATGGAGGAAGTGCCCTGGTGACGTCAAGTTCTTAGAATCATGGTCTCCTCCGCCATTTTCCCTCCAAAGATTTGAGATGAGTGGCTGCTGCAGTTTCAGGTGTATTCCATGGTGGATTTCACCAGTACTGACCAGTCTTACATACTTGGAAATTAATATAGTGGAAGTAACGCAGATGGATCTGTGCATACTTGGGGAGATGCATGCCTTGCTTTATCTGGGGTTAACATGCCAGACAATCAGAAAAGAAAGGCTTACTTTTTATGGCACAGGATTCCCACGTTTGAAGGAGTTTGTTTATGATGCTGCTGTATTACCATCAGGTAACCTTCTGTTTGAGGAAGGCGCACTGCCGTTGGTCAAGGATCTTGGCCTAGTCTACTGTGTATCAGTGGTTGATGCCTATGGATTCCACTTGGGTATTGAGCACCTCTCAAGACTGAAAAATGCACAGGTTCGTCTCTACAAAGAGGGCGCGACATCTTCTGATATCACCTCTGCAGAAGTTGCTATAAGGAATGAAGCAGATGCCCATCCCAACCGTCCGAGAGTAGCTCTGATAGAGCATGTCAAGAGAGTGGATTATTGCTCTGGCGAATGTTCTAAGGCAACTGTGACCGAGATACTCTTGACAAATCAAGAATTAGTTGCCAATACAACTAAGCAAAAGGTATTGATCATCTATTGCTGTTTCTGTTATGCATTTTATCCATATCATTTAGAAGCCGATTTCTCAGCCGCGTGTCTTAACCCTTTTTAGGGAACTTGAATTAATGAAACACTCCAAGTGAGAGGTGCTACACTGCTACTCGTGTGGCTGGAACTCTGCTGTGGTGAAGCCTGGAACTATCACTGAAGCTCGAACACAGGGGTCGGGTTGGAACCAGATGGAGCGGTCATAATTGCTATTTGCTATGTGATATTCAAGTTTCTTTGGGTACTTGGTACTTGGCTCGAGCTTTGACCTTGTTTACGGAGTATTTTATTTGTGTTGTAAGGCTACATAGTGACTTTTATCATTGTCTGTTAATTTAAGCTGAAACAGATGGATTGATTGTTGTTTGACTCTATACGCTACTACCTGCTTGCTGATATGCAAAAGCCTCCATGGAAATGCTAATTTAACCAACAGTGATATCGAAAAGGTAGAAGCGTCAAGTTGAGCTCAATCTCCTGCTGGAAAATTTACTTTCACAGGTTACTGCGGGCTGGCTGGAGCACCTAGTTTGTTTGTTCAGAAGTATCCTCCTCCTTCAGGTAAGTACTTGGGACAGTCACTGTATTAGGATCCACATGCATTACCATGTGCACTGGCAGCAAGCCTGCTTGTTTTGACTTCAAATTTTTGAAATCTCCTATTGACATTATTTTCCATACCCCTTTTTTACATTATTATCAGCTACTGAACAAGCGAAGCCAAAGCGTGGCGTCCATAACATAGTCAAGCGATTGAGGGGTAGTTCCCTGTCCGGGGGATTCAACCATTCTGAAGTTGCTATCAACTCTGCAGATGTTGCTAAAGAGAGGATTATTGCTCTGGCGAATGTTCTATCGCAAATGCGACAGAGTTACTCTGATAAATCCAGAATTAGTTGCCAATAAAGCACCTAAAAAAAGTTATTGATCATTTTTTTTACCAAGTTTTAGTGGCTCATGGTTCCAACAATCACTCCATTGATGTGTCTGTTATGCATTTTATCCATGTTTTATTTTTTGCTTTTTGACCCCTATATTGTAGAGTGGATCTCGAAAGATAGGAAGATCTCCCCCCAAGCGCATATGCTCCCAACTCCATGGCCAACAAATCAAACTTCAAATAATTGAGAAGCATGTTTCTCAGCCGTGTGTCTCGCCCTTTTAGGGAACTTACAATTCATGAAATAGCACAAGTGAGCTCTCGCCCTGCTGCCCGCTCGACTGGAACCCTGTGGTGAAGCCTGGAATGCTCGAGCAAGCAAAGGGGCTGGGCCCTGGATGGAGGGGTCATAATTTTTTCGAGATAACGCAAAAGAGCTTGCGTTTCATTGTATTGAAAAGAAGGGGGTTTAATAGTTACAATCCTCCCGGGAGGTGGTTACAGTTCGGGGTGAAGGCTATGAGGATTTTTTTTTGTGAACTCTGTATCTGATTGTTTTCACTGATTATTCTTATTAACAATTAAGCTTGTCTCTTGGGCTGGAGTTTTGGTCTTATTTACTGGAGTAATTTTTTTTTTTGCATGTATATTGTAAGCTTACCTGGTGGCTTTTATCAACCTAAAGAGATGGATTGGTCTTATTTACTACTGTATTTTCTTCTTGCAGTTCCGGTCTAAGCCTAGCTAAACTTGCTTGTCATCCTTTGCCAAGTTAGCTTGTGCTCATCATATTATTCTTTGGAACTTTAGTAGTACGTAATTCCATGATATACAAATCCATAGATCTATCCTATTGGTGTATGTCGGCCTTTTGTATTGAAAATTTGTAGAGGCCAGCTATTGCACGGCTGGTTTATAAGGTGTAATACGTATTTTGTGATTTACTTCATGAGTTAGACCACAGATATTGTTTTATTCTTCTTCTACAAACTTGGTCAAACTTTACAGAAACAGACTTAGAACAAAGCTAACACGTCTTGATTTCAGACAGGAGGGACTAGATGATCAGATTCACACAAATGAACCTGATAGAAAACACAATCATTTAGGGCAAACATCACTTGCACAGAAATGAACATGATAATTTTTTGGAATGGTGCCAAGGCTCAGCTCTTGCTCAGGCTGCAGGATGATGCTACAGTTGATTTGATGTATTATATAGATATGAACATCTAAAATACCTAAATAAATACACATATGCTATGGACAAATGGTTGAAGATTTATCAGCTGAGATTAATTTCGTATGGTAGATCTTTTTTTTTCTCTAAACTTTAATCAGATTTCAAAAGGTTTGGCTCAGAAGTCGGAACAAAACTGACATGTTACGGAAAGGAGGGAGTAGATGATTACATTCACAGAAATGAAGCTAGAAAACGGTGAACGACACTTCATTTTACAAACTAAGCAAAAATGGCATCAGTTTGAGCACGGCTACAAACTTGCTGAAGCAGCGAAATCCAGCAGCCAGCTCTCAACTCAGTTTGCACTATAAATCAAATTTATCCACGACAAATAAAAAATCAAAATGGAGACCAACATGCCACATGACAGCACGCGACCAAAATAATGATGAAAAAGATAGATGCATACTCATCTAGGGTTGCTGCAGGTATATCAAAACTAGCCATATCATATTTGTCGCAGATTTAATGAAATGCATTATTATTTAGTTCTCTTCACATGAAGAGGATGACCACAGCCTACCAGGATACAACCAGGAGGAATCACCATCTAGAATTTTTTGCCGTGGTAGAAACCAATGAATCTTTGCATTATCAAAGAAAAACAAGCTTCTTCTGAAGATAAACAGAACAGGGGAACTCAGTTTCATTCCCGGACAAGATTGCTCTAGAAAGAAAAGCTGGTCATCGACTCTAGCTAGCGAAGATCGGATCACAAAACTATAGAAGCTTCCACCAGATCTCACTCGTGATCTCACTCCAGCATCTTACTTAGCTGATCTCACCTTCATCCTTGAGCAAGAAGCCGCTCCACAGCAGCGAGGTCTCCTCCTTCGAGCAGGCCGTGGTGACGATGGTCACGTTGAACCCTCCGATGGTCTCAAAGATCTCGAAGTGGTCCTCTATCTCGGGGGAGAACTCGCAGAACTCCGTGGCCATGAAGAACTTGACGCAGTTCCCCTGCTCGATCGCCACCTTGGAATCCAGCATGGACATCACCGTCAGGACCCTGACCAGGAAGTTGTACATCCCGTGCCCTCGGATGATGCTCTGCCTCAGGGACACAGCGTCTTTCTGGGACCCCAGGTATGCGTTGGTCGCCTTCCCTTTCAGATGGGCAGGCAGTTCTGCCTGTATGCACCTCTGGCCGCACAGAATCTCCATGGCCAGTTTCCCAAACTGGATTTTGGCACCGGTGGTAGACTTGGGCACCAGTCTGATCTCAAACAACCCAGGGACCTCCATGGTGTTGGTGTGGTTCAGTTTGAGCAACAGATCCTCACGCAACACATCTTCGTAGTGGAAATGGAGTGGGAACATCATGGCTTTTCCGCTTTTTGCGCCCTTGGCCTTTTTGCCCACCCGCCGTTTCTGTACAAACAGATTATTTATTAGCAATTTTTACCAGAAGCATCACTACTGATCCACTACCAATTGAAGTTGTCATCATCATCACCATCAAATCACAACATTAGATCAATTGAACATCACATGATTAACTGCACTTCATCACTGAATAACCCTCTTACTTTTTTTTTCTGATGCTTCCCCATTTAAACACATATATACAAAAAGCTAAGTTGAATCTGCATGCAGGTTACAGAGGAATAATATATGTTGATATACCTGTGGCTTATCGTGACAAATGTAACCACATATTACTTTTTCTGATCTCTTTTCAATTCTTCAGGCATCCTCATCCCTACATGACATTTTCTACAGAATATCTGCTGTTTCCTAAACTAGCAGACCGTCCATATGAGATTCAATGGATACAATATGGACAACCAGTAGAAGTATGTTTCTATAAAGTGGCATTTAGTTATTTTCTATTTACAATGTTGTAAAAAAATTGGCGAAGAAAATATTAAAAACCCCACCGTTAACCTATATAGCACATGTGGTTTTTAATTATGCTTGACCTGAATTAGTTCAGTACTTAGATGTTAGTTTCGTTCTCTGCTAACTTATTGGAAAAGTTACCTCTTATTGCTAAACATACAGAACCCAACTCAACGATTGTGATCACTGAATCAACTGAACTATTTCTACTCTCTTTTCTGTACAATCACTTTTAAACTCTTCTTTTATCCAGGCCAGCCATCTGACACTTATGTAAGATTTCAGAGTTTCAGTTAACACGACATAGCAGGTTATTCTCTTTTGACACTGTTTTGTAAACAAAATCTATTAGATGCAGGATGCCCTGAAATGAACCTTGCATGTTGGTCCAGCAATAATGAATAGCTGCAAAATTTAGCTGTTGTAAGGCATATGCAAATCCAACTGTGATGGTGGTAATGTTGTCTGGAAAGACAGTCCATTACGCGTATGGATACTCCGTCCTGGTTTATTGTGCTCTGTTTTTGGTGAAATACAAGGCCGAAAATGTCTACAAAAATCAGGATGCATGTATTCATGGATTGCTCATTATATATACACAGGTAGTAGAGCAGCACCATCAACCTATAAAGCTCATATAACATCCACAAAGTACTACTCCCTCCGTCCAGAAATACTCGTCGGAGAAATGCATAAAAATGGATGTATCTAAAACTAAAATACGTCTAGATACATCCATTCCTCCGACAAGTATTTCCGGGCGGAGGGAGTATAATTTAAGACATTATGGTGTGTGGCTCAATTTTAACTAATGCAGTGTATCACAGAAACAAAATAGACCCACTGGTAATAGCATTCTGGTTTTTTGGTGCTATTCTAATACGTCGGCTTTGATTATCTAATGTACTTGCATTTATCCAGACCAAGAAAAAGAAGTGTTGTTTTTTCTCTCTGCTAAACTATCTGCATATGAATATCAGCTAATTATACACAACATTTTGAAGTGGTTCTAAACAAACATCAATCAGGGCCTCACTCGCCGATGCGGCAAAGTGTGCATAGCTGCTACTCATACACAAATGGATCCTACACTCACACACAATTAGCAGAACACGATAGATTTAGGGAGGGGGTGTAACACACCTGCACTTCCATGACAGGGACACCTGAATCGGCATCTGCTGTTTCAGCGCTTGAGCTGCACGCAGATAGCACAAACAATTCACTCGACAGTCCACAAGCAGGAGACAGGCCGGCATCACGAACTTGAGTTAGTAGCAATATATGTACCTGAAGGCGCGGGCGAGTGGTCCAAGCCTGGGGAGCAGAGGAGGCACGCCGGCGGCGTGCTGGTGGGCCCTGGAGGCTGCCTGATAAATCAGACATCGTGCAGTAGAACACATCAGACCAGTTCAAAGAAGTTGTGAATCAGTGTCCTCCTTCAGTTGTAAAGAGAAAGGTCCAAGAAATGCGGGGAGGGCGCGCCTGACCTGGGAGATTGTGGCAGCGGCGAGGGCATGGCTGGACCTGGCAGCGGCGATGAGAGATCTGATGGACATGGCTGCTGGCGCTTAAGCTTTCCCGGCAGTGGCTGCAACCTGTGGAAACAGAGAGGAGGAGAAAGTGATGAGGAGTCCCGTGAACCTTGTGGGTTGGAATGGGTATTGCAACAACTTCCTATCACGGATCAAGGTACACAAGTTAAAAAAAATGGGGCCTTGCTCATCCTAAGCTGGCTGCAGCAATTTGTGTCATTCGAGCGTTAGATAAAACGTAAACTTGACAGCCTAGCTATGTCTCTCTCAAATACAGACTGCCGCTCACTAGAGTTCCTAATTCTAGCGCTCACGGCCATGTAGGACCATGGAACAGCAACCAACTCTGCAGCCCGCATTATTAGCATTTCCCGTTTTCTTGCCGACGGCACCTACCTATAACTATAAGCGAGCCAAGCTAAACAAGAAGCATCATCGCCTAAGATAAAACATATTTGCATCTCTAACAAACTAGTCAGCAAAGACATGGCATCATCATTCATATATAAACATGAATTGCATACAGTCAATTTTATTATGGAACCATATGTAAGAACATTTCTAAGAAGAAACCATGGGCCGAATAGGGGCATCAGAACGGCATTGCATCATCATTTCTAACTACAAGTAGTTAGCAGCAGCTTCCGGATCAAAACAAGTCCCTAATCAGCTCAGAAATGCACGGACAGACCTTGGAGCACAAGAGGGGAGAAACGTGGGGTGAGGAGAGTTGGGGGCGATGTTGGGCAAAGGGGGGAGGAGTGTGGAGAGGAGGGGAGGAAGGGGGAGGGGCGACGGGACAGGGATGCGCAGGAGGGGACGGGAGAACCGCGACCGGCGATGCACGCCGGCGGCCGTCAGAGGGAGAGGAAGAGGCGGTGAGCGAGAGGGGAGGGGGGGGGGGGGGGGAGGAATGGGGGGACGGGGGCAGTAAGATGGACGGGGAGGAGGCGCGGGGAGGGGCGCGCCGGCGTAAGGATGAGGGGGACGGGAAGGGAGGGCAGTGGAGATGGGGAAGAAGGTTGAGGAGGGGGAGTTGCTCACCTCCGCAGCGACGATGGCGGCGTGACCCGTCCGCCGGCGGCGGCGGCGTGATCTGGGAGCGGGAGTGGGGAGCGGCGGCGAATGGGGGTCGCAGGGAGCGCCGGCCTATTCCCAGACACGCGCACGCGGTGGGGCAGCGAGGCAACGCGATTCTGGCCCGGCCCATTTCGGGGCGGGGTACCCCTGTTTTATTTTTCTGCTTCATTAGAAACTGTTCAGGTGATCCTCAACAAAAAAAAAAAATTGTTCTCGGAATCAGAAATACTCGTCAGTTCGAAAACATGTTCTCGAATTCAGAAGATACTCTTGAGTTTGAAAAAACATGTTCTCGAATTCAGAAGATACTATTGAGTTTGAAAAAACGTTCTCGAATTCAGAAGATACTCTTGATTTCAGAAGGTACCCCTGTTTTATTTTGAGTTACTAAAGAATTCAGAAATTTTCATAAAATGGTTAAGATATTTTTGAGGGGCTCTTCTAGCCAAGGCTCCAAGGATAAGCAAGCTAAGGAGAATGAAAAGCCCAGGTATAATCTCCCTCGTGTGGCGGAAGTACGGTCGTGTGAATGGCCATGTGATAATTTCTTAAGAGCAGCTGGGATTTATGATGAATTTTATTCATTGGCTGATAATGCGGACCTCACCGACTTCCTTCACGACCGGATTGAACAGTATCTCTTACTCACCAATACTTTCATGCAAAACTTTTACTATTATCCTAAGAAATCACCTCCTTCAGTAGCTTTTCATTTATATGATGAGGGTAGGGAGATGTCGTTACGTAATTTTTGCACGGTTTGCAAAATACCCTTTGAGGGCAGCTTAGAGGAACCACATCATAAAGATGTGGATGGTTTTACTGATACTATTACTGTAGGGGAATCGAGGAAGGTTTTCGATGCGAGAATTACTAGCATACATTTCCCTATTTTACGCTACTTTGCCATATTTGCTAGTCGATGCCTAATTGGTTGCGGAAACTGTGGAAACCTCAGTGTCCTTGATATCATTATTTTGTTCCATGCCTTATTTTGTGACAACTCTTTTAGTATGGTGCCGTTATTGCTAAACGATTAAGTCTGAACCATACAAAAGGCCCTATCTTTGGAGGTGTCTATAATACACGCCTTGCTAAACATTTTAACATACCTATTAGGCATAATGAGAAAGAAGAAAAGTTGCTACCTTCTGTTTTTCTAGATTATAAGAGCATGGTAGCACATGAGTTTATAGTTAGCAATGATGATAAGATGCTTCTGTATAATTTGAGATTTAATAAGAAACACAATGAGATTATTATCTTGCCTACGCCCTCTTTGTTTGATTTAATTGCATGCCCTTATCTCGTCTTACCGGAGGCTGTCTACACGCTCCGTGGCCAGACTTCAGCTCCGGAGCCTGAGCCGGAACCATAACTTGATCCTTATCATCCATCATCTTATCAGTGGGATCCGGAGGAGATCGCCAGCAGTGGCAATATGATGACACTCCTCAGTACACCAGAGATAGTAGCTATGATCTATTCACATAGACCAATTTAGGCCAAAAGCCTAAGCTTGGGGGAGTACGTATCTCTCACCGACATTACATTCATGTTCACACACTCACTCTAGTTGTCGGTGTTCATACTTTTTCACTGTACTATCCATGCTAGTTTCATTTTCTTTTCTGGCTTTCTTCTTGTGTGTTTGATAAACCTTAAAAAAATAAAAAAATAGTTAATTTAATTTCCATGCTTGTAGTAATTAAAATGAAAACACAAAAAGATTTCTCGTTCTTCTTTTTCTTGTTGGGAGCTTTCCCGTGTAAATAGTTTTATTTCATTTCTTTCCTTTGAGGGTCGGGAGGAGAAGACCATAATGAAAATGTTTAGTGGCTCTTATATGCATGATTGTTGATTTAACCAAGAACCCATATTACCTTGTCTTCTCCCTTGAATCAAATGCTTGCAGATTCCAGCTTAGTATAATGCACGTGCACTATTATTATTACACACATGTTTGGTCGTGTAATTGAAAGGCAATAATAACGATATATGATGGACTGATTGAGATGAGAGAAGCTGGTATGAACTCGACCTCTCTTGTTTTTGTAAATATGATGAGTTCATTGTTCCTGATTTAGCTTATTATGAATAAACATGTTTGCAATAACAATTAGAGATTATAGTTGCTTATGTCATGCTTAAATAGCAAGGAGCTTATAATGGTTTACCTTGCGTGCCAACATGCTATTAAAATGGTTATGATGTGGTATGATAGGGTGGTATCCTCCTTTGAATGATTCGAGTGACTTGACTTGGCACATGTTCACGCATGCAGTTGAAACAAAATCAACATTAGCCTTCACGATATTTATGTTCATGGTGGATTATATCCTACTCATGCTTGCACTCAGTGTTGATTAATTTTAATGCATGTTCATGACTGTTGTCGCTCTCTCAGTTGGTCGCTTCCCAGTCTTTTGCTAGCCTTCACTTGTACTGAGCGGGAATACTGCTTGTGCATCCAAACTCCATAAACCCCAAAGTTATTCCATATGAGTCCACCATACCTTCCTATATGCAGTATTTACCTGTTGTTCCAAGTAAATTTGTATGTGCCAAACTCCAAACCTTCAAATGAAATTCTATTTTGTATGCTCGAGCAGCTCTTGTATCAACTAGGGTTGTCTTTATCTTCCATGCTAGGTGGGTTATGTTGGGGAACGTTGCAGAAAATAAAAATTTTCCTACGGTTTCACCAAGATCCATCTATGAGTTCATCTAAGCAACGAGTGAAAGGAGTGCATCTACATACCCTTGTAGATCGCGAGCGGAAGCGTTCAAGAGAACGGGGATGATGGAGTCGTACTCGCCGTGATCCAAATCACCGATGACCAAGTGCCAAACGGATAGCACCTCCGCGTTCAACACACGTACGGAGCGGATGACGTCTCCTCCTTCTTGATCCAGCAAGGGGAAAGGAGAGGTTGATGAAGAACCAGCAGCACGACGGCGTGGTGGTGGATGCAGCAGGATTCCGGCAGGGCTTCGCCAAGCGACTACGGGAGGAGGAGGTGTAGCAAGGGGAGAGGGAGGTGCCAAAGCTTCAGGGTGTGGCTGCCCTCCCTCCCTCCTCCTTTATATAGGCCCCCAGGGGGGGCGCCGGCCCTAGAGATGGGATCTCTGGGGGGGCGCCAGCCAAGGGGGGATGGAGTGCCCCCCAAGGCAAGTGGAGGCGCCCCCTCCCCTAGGGTTCCCAACCCTAGGCGCAGAGGGGGGGCCCAGGGGGGGCGCACCAGCCCACTAGGGGCTGGTTCCCCTCCCACTTCATCCCATGGGGCCCTCCGGGATAGGTGGCCCCACCCGGTGGACCCTCGGGACCCTTCCGGTGGTCCCGGTACAATACCGGTGACCCCCAAAATTCTCCCGATGACCGAAACTGCACTTTCTACATATAATTCTTTACCTCCGGACCACTCCGGAACTCCTTGTGACGTCCGGATCTCATCCGGGACTCCGAATAACTTTCGCTTTGCTGCATACTCATATTCATACAACCCTAGCGTCACCGAACCTTAAGTGTGTAGACCCTACGGGTTCGAGAGACATGTAGACATGACCGAGACGGCTCTCCGGTCAATAACCAACAGCGGGATCTGGATACCCATGTTGGCTCCCACATGCTCCTCGATGATCTCATCAGATGAATCACGATGTCGAGGATTCAATCAACCCCGTATACAATTCCCTTTGTCAATCGGTACGTTACTTGCCCGAGACTCGATCGTCGGTATCCCAATACCTCGTTCAGTCTCGTTACCGGCAAGTCACTTTACTCGTACCGTAATGCATGATCCTGTGACCAAACACTTGGTCACTTTGAGCTCATTATGATGATGCATTGCCGAGTGGGCCCAGAGATACCTCTCCGTCATACGGAGTGACAAATCCCAGTCTCGATCCGTGTCAACCCAACAGACACTTTCGGAGATACCTGTAGTGCACCTTTATAGTCATCCAGTTACGTTGTGACGTTTAGTACACCCAAAGCACTCCTACGGTATCCGGGAGTTACACGATCTCATGGTCTAAGGAAAGGATACTTGACATTGGAAAAGCTCTAGCAAAACGAACTACACGATCTTGTGCTATGCTTAGGATTGGGTCTCGTCCATCACATCATTCTCCTAATGATGTGATCCCGTTATCAAGGACATCTAATGTCCATAGTCAGGAAACCATGACTATCTGTTGATCAATGAGCTAGTCAACTAGAGGCTTACTAGGGACATATTATGGTCTATGTATTCACACGTGTATTACGATTTCCGGATAATACAATTATAGCATGAATAAAGACAATTATCATGAACAAGGAAATATAATAATAATCCTTTTATTATTGCCTCTAGGGCATATTTCCAACAGTCTCCCACTTGCACTAGAGTCAATAATCTAGTTACATTGTGATGAATCGAACACCCATAGAGTTCTGGTGCTGATCATGTTTTGCTCGCGAAAGAGGTTTAGTCAACGGATCTACGACATTCAGATCCGTATGTACTTTGCAAATATCTATGTCTCCATCTTGAACATTTTCACGGATGGAGTTGAAATGACGCTTGATGTGCCTGATCTTCTTGTGAAACCTGGGCTCCTTGGCAAGGGCAATAGCTCCAGTGTTGTCATAGAAGAGTTTGATCGGCCCCCGACGCATTGGGTATGACTCCTAGGTCGGTGATGAACTCCTTCACCCAAATTGCTTCATGTGCTGCCTCCGAGGCTGCCATGTACTCCGCTTCACATGTAGATCCCGCCACGACGCTCTGCTTGCAGCTGCACCAGCTTACTGCTCCACCATTCAACATATACACGTATCCGGTTTGTGACTTAGAGTCATCCAGATCTGTGTCGAAGCTGGCGTCGACGTAACCCTTTACGACGAGCTCTTCTTCACTTCCATAAACGAGAAACATGTCCTTTGTCATTTTCAGGTACTTCAGGATATTCTTGACCGCTGTCCAGTATTCCTTGCCGGGATTACTTTGGTACCTTCCTACCAAACTTACGGCAAGGTTTACATCAGGTCTGGTACACAACATGGCATACATAATAGATCATATGGCTGAAGCATAGGGGATGGCACTCATCTCTTCTTTATCTTTTGCCGTGGTCGGGCATTGAGCCGAGCTCAATCTCACACCTTGCAATACAGGCAAGAACCCTTTCTTGGACTGATCCATTTTGAACTTCTTCAAAATCTTATCAAGGTATGTGCTTTGTGAAAGACCTATGAGGCGTCTCGATCTATTCCTATAGATCTTGATGCCTAATATGTAAGCAGCTTCTCCAAGGTCCTTCATTGAAAAACACTTGTTCAAGTAGGCCTTAATGCTGTCCAAAAGTTCTATATCATTTCCCATCAAAAGTATGTCATCTACATATAATATGAGAAATGCTACAGAGCTCCAACTCACTTTCTTGTAAACGCAGGCTTCTCCATAAGTCTGCATAAACCCAAACGCTTTGATCATCTCATCAAAGCAAATGTTCCAACTCCGAGATGCTTGCACCAGCCCATAAATGGATCGCTGGAGCTTGCATACTTTGTTAGCATTCTTAGGATCGACAAAACCCTCCGGCTGCATCATATACAGTTCTTCCTTAAGATGCCCGTTGAGGAATGCCGTTTTGACGTCCATTTGCCATATCTCATAATCATAGTATGCGGAAATTGCTAACATGATTCGGACGGACTTCAGCTTCGCTACGGGAGAGAATGTCTCATCGTAGTCAACCCCTTGAACTTGTCGGTAACCCTTAGCGACAAGTCGAGCTTTATAGATGGTAACATTACCATCCGCGTCCGTCTTCTTCTTAAAGATCCATTTGTTTTCCATCGCTCGCCGATCATCGGGAACGTCTGTCAAAGTCCATACTTTGTTTTCATACATACTTTGTTGGAATCCGGGCCCGCCATCGCTTCTTCATAGTTCGAAGGTTCACCGTTGTCTAACAACATGATTTCCAGGATAGGGTTGCCATACCACTTTGGTGTGGAACGTGTCCTTGTGGACCTACGAAGTTCAGTAGCAACTTGATCCGAAGTACCCTGATCATCATCATTAATTTCCTCTCCAGTTGGTGTAGGCACCACGGGAACATTTTCCCGAGCTGCACTACTTTCCGGTTCAAGAGGTAGTATTTCATCGAGTTCTACTTTCCTCCCACTTACTTCTTTCGAGAGAAACTCCTTTTCCAGAAAGGATCCGTTCTTTGCAACAAAGATCTTGCCCTCGGATCTTAAGTAGAAGGTATACCCAATGGTTTCTTTAGGGTATCCTATGAAGACGCATTTTTCCGACTTGGGTTCGAGCTTTTCAGGTTGAAGTTTCTTGACATAAGCATCGCATCCCCAAACTTTTAGAAACAACAGCTTAGGTTTCTTCCCAAACCATAATTCATACGGTGTCGTCTCAACGGATTTAGACGGAGCCCTATTTAAAGTGAATGTAGCTGTCTCTAGAGCGTATCCCCAAAATGATAGCGGTAAATTGGTAAGAGACATCATAGACCGCACCATATCCAATAGAGTGCGATTACGATGTTCGGACACACCGTTGCGCTGAGGTGTTCCAGGCGGCGTGAGTTGTGAAACGATTCCACATTTCCTTAAGTGTGCACCAAATTCATGACTTAAGTATTCTCCTCCACGATCTGATCATAGGAACTTTATCTTTCGGTCACGTTGATTCTCTACCTCATTCTGAAATTCCTTGAACTTTTCAAAGGTCTCAGACTTGTGTTTCATCAAGTAGACATACCCATATCTACTCAAGTCATCAGTGAGAGTGAGAACATAATGATATCCTCCGCGAGCCTCAACGCTCATTGGACCGCACACATCGGTATGTATGATTTCCAATAAGTTGGTTGCTCGCTCCATTGTTCCGGAGAACGGAGTCTTGGTCATTTTTCCCATGAGGCATGGTTCGCATGTGTCAAATGATTCATAATCGAGAGACTCTAAAAGTCCATCAGCATGGAGCTTCTTCATGCGCTTGACACCAATGTGACCAAGGCGGCAGTGCCACAAGTATGTGGGACTATCGTTATCAACTTTACATCTTTTGGTATTCACACTATGAATATGTGTAACATTACGTTCAAGATTCATTAAGAATAAACCATTGACCATCGGGGCATGACCATAAAACATATCTCTCATATAAATAGAACAACCATTATTCCCGGATTTAAATGAGTAGCCATCTCGTATCAAACGAGATCCAGATACAATATTCATGCTCAAACTTGGCATTAAATAACAATTATTGAGGTTTAAAACTAATCCCGTGGGTAAATGTAGAGGAAGCGTGCCGACGGCGATCACATCGACCTTGGAACCATTCCCGATGCGCATCGTCACCTCGTCCTTTGCCAGTCTCCGCTTATTCCGCAGCTCCTGCTGTGAGTTACAAATATGAGCAACGGCACCGGTATCAAATACCCAGGAGTTACTACGAGTACTGATAAGGTACACATCAATTACATGTATATCAAATATACCTTTAGTGTTTCCTGCCTTCTTGTCCGCTAAGTATTTGGGGCAGTTCCACTTCCAGTGACCCTTCTCTTTGCAATAAAAGCACTCAGTCTCAGGCTTGGGTCCATTCTTTGACTTCTTCCCGGCAACTGATTTACCGGGCGCGGCAACATCCTTGCCGTCCTTCTTGAAGTTCTTCTTACCCTTGCCCTTCTTGAATTTGGTGGTTTTATTGACCATCAACACTTGATGTTCTTTCTTGATTTCTACCTCTGCCGACTTCAGCATTGAAAATACTTCAGGAATAGTTTTCACCATCCCTTGCATATTGTAGTTCATCACAAAGCTCTTGTAGCTCGGTGGGAGTGACTGAAGGATTCTGTCAATGACCGCCTCATCCGGGAGGTTAATGTCCAGCTGGGACAGGCGGTTGTGCAACCCAGACATTTTGAGTATGTGCTCACTGACAGAACTATTTTCCTCCATCTTACAACTATAGAACTTTTCGGAGACTTCATGTCTCTCAACCCGGGCATGAGCTTGGAAAACCATTTTCAGCTCCTCAAACATCTCATATGCTCCGTGTTGCTCAAAACGCTTTTGGAGCCCCGGTTCTAAGCTTTAAAGCATGTCGCACTAAACGAGGGAGTAATCATCAGCACGTGACTGCCAAGCGTTCATAACGTCTTGGTTCTCTGGGATGGGTGCTTCACCTAGCGGTCCTTCTAGGACATATGCTTTCTTGGCAGCTATGAGGATGATCCTCAGGTTCTGGACCCAGTCCGTATAGTTGCTGCCATCATCTTTCAGCTTGGTTTTCTCTAGGAACGCGTTGAAGTTCATGTTGACATGAGCGTTGGCCATTTGATCTACAAGACATATTTGCAAAGGTTTTTAGACTAAGTTCATGATAATTAAGTTCATCTAATCAAATTATTTAATGAACTCCCACTCAGATTAGACATCCCTCTAGTCATCTAAGTGTTACACGATCCGAGTCGACTAGGCCGTGTCCGATCATCACGTGAGACGGACTACTCATCATCGGTGAACATCTCCATGTTGATCGTATCTTCCATACGATTCATGTTCGACCTTTCGGTCCATGTGTTCCGAGGCCATGTCTGTACATGCTAGGCTCGTCAAGTTAACCCTAAGTGTTTTTTGCATGTGTAAAACTGTCTTACACCCGTTGTATGTGAACGTAAGAATCTATCACACCCGATCATCACGTGGTGCTTCGAAACGACGAACTTTAGCAACGGCGCACAGTTAGGGGAAACACTTTCTTGAAATTATTATAGGGGATCATCTTATTTACTATCGTCGTTCTAAGTAAACAAGATGCATAAACATAATAAACATCACATGCAATTATATAATAGTGACATGGTATGGCCAATGTCATATAGCTCCTTTGATCTCCATCTTCGGGGCTCCATGATCATCTTCGTCACCGGCATGACACCATGATCTTCATCATCATGATCTCCATCATCGTGTCTTTATGAAGTTGTCACACCAACGACTACTTCTACTTCTATGGCTAACGCGTTTAGCAATAAAGTAAAGTAATTTACATGGCGTTCTTCAATGACACGCAGGTCATACAAAAAATAAAGACAACTCCTATGGCTCCTGCCGGTTGTCATACTCATCGACATGCAAGTCGTGATTCCTATTACAAGAACATGATCTCATACATCACAATATATCATTCATCATTCATCACAACTTTTGGCCATATCACATCACAAGGCAATTGCTGCAAAAACAAGTTAGACGTCCTCTAATTGTTGTGCATCTTTTACATAGCTGCAATTGGGTTCTAGCAAGAACGTTTTCTTACCTACGAATAACCACAACGTGATTTTGTCAACTTCTATTTACCCTTCATAAGGACCCTTTTCATCGAATCCGCTCCAACTAAAGTGGGAGAGACAGACACCCGCTAGCCACCTTATGCAACTAGTGCATGTCAGTCGGTGGAACCTGTCTCACGTAAGCATACGTGTAAGGTCGGTCCGGGCCGCTTCATCCTACAATATCGCTGAAGCAAAATAAGACTAGTAGCGGCAAGCAAGTTGACAAGATCTACGCCCACAACAGTTTTGTGTTCTACTCGTGCAATAGAGAACTACGCATATACCTGGCTCAGATACCACTGTTGGGGAACGTTGCAGAAAATAAAAATTTTCCTACGATTTCACCAAGATCCATCTATGAGTTCATCTAAGCAACAAGTGAAAGGAGTGCATCTACATACCCTTGTAGATCGCGAGCGGAAGCGTTCAAGAGAACGGGGATGATGGAGTCGTACTCGCCGTGATCCAAATCACCGATGACCAAGTGCTGAACGGACAGCACCTCCGCGTTCAACACACGTACGGAGCGAATGACGTCTCCTCCTTCTTGATCCAGCAAGGGGAAAGGAGAGGTTGATGAAGAACCAGCAGCACGACGGCGTGGTGGTGGATGCAGCAGGATTCCAGCAGGGCTTCGCCAAGCGACTATGGGAGGAGGAGGTGTAGCAAGGGGCTCCGGAGAGGGGGATTCGTCGCCGTCGTCATTATCAACCATCCTCCATCACCAATTTCATAATGCTCACCACCGTGCATGAGTAATTCCATCGTAGGCTTGCTGGACGGTGATGGGTTGGATGAGATTTACCATGTAATCAAGTTAGTGTTGTTAGGGTTTGATCCCTAGTATCCACTATATTCTGAGATTGATGTTGCTATGACTTTGCTATGCTTAATGCTTGTCACTAGGGCCCGAGTGCCATGATTTCAGATCTGAACCTATTATATTTTCATGAATATATGTGAGTTCTTGATCCTATCTTGCAAGTCTATAGTCACCTATTATGTGTTATGATCTGACAACTCCGAAGTGACAATAATCGGGATACTTCTCGGTGATGACCGTAGTTTGAGGAGTTCATGTATTCACTAAGTGCTAATGCTTTGGTCCGGTTCTCTATTAAAAGGAGGCCTTAACATCCCTTAGTTTCCATTAGGACCCCGCTGCCACGGGAGGGTAGGAAAAAAGATGTCATGCAAGTTCTTTTCCATAGGCACGTATGACTATATTCGAAATACATGCCTACATTACATTGATGAGCTGGAGCTAGTTCTGTGTCACCCTATGTTATAATTATTACATGATGAACCGCATCCGACATAATTATCCATCACTGATCCAATGCCTGCGAGCTTTTCACATATTGTGCTTTGCTTATTTACTTTACCGTTGCTACTGTTACAATTACTACAATACTGCTATCGTTTCTTTTGTCACTGTTACCGTTACTATCATACTACTTCGCTACTAAATACTTTGCTGCAGATACTAAGTTATCCAGGTGTGGTTGAATTGACAACTCAACTGCTAATACTTGAGAATATTCTTTGGCTCCCCTTGTGTCGAATCAATAAATTTGGGTTGAATAATCTACCCTCGAAAACTGTTGCGATCCCCTATACTTGTGGGTTATCACGGAACGATGGGCGCACCGTCCTCATCATCCTTTACCCCCGATTCTCCAACACTCTTTACTTGGACTTGTCGAAGAACATGAAGAAAAAAAAGAAGAACATGAAGAAAAAGGATTACACCTACATCAAGTCTGTTCTCGACAGTGCTATTTTAAGCTACGTCCAACGAGGTGGAGAGATCACGCTCAAGAAGGCAAGGAACCGCGCGCCCTGCTTCGGCCATAAGACCTACTTCTGTTGCATCCAACAACTGAGAGGT
The DNA here is from genome assembly GCA_963921465.1 of Triticum timopheevii. NCBI lineage: Eukaryota > Viridiplantae > Streptophyta > Magnoliopsida > Poales > Poaceae > Triticum > Triticum timopheevii. The sequence continues at coordinate 12,885,607 of OY997274.1, forward strand.
ACTCTCAGTGATGGATTCTATGTCCTCCACCACATGCTGGAGTATAGACGGGATTGCCAGAACCTTCACATGTCACCTAGATCCGGCGATGCCAATATTCTGCAATGGGCAAAGAAACTAGGTAATGTCCCGGATCATCAGTTTCGAGCTGAGTTCTATCACATCCAGCGTGAACTTGCCCAAATCATCATGAAGGAGATCCTAAAAAACAGGGATGTTCTACGAAGAAGGGCCAATATCGCGGGAAGACGTCCGAACACGCGTAGCCGCTCAGCGTCTCGACCTGAAGCCTTTCACTATGCCCGGGGACTTCCTCCCTGATTTAGATGGATGGCACGACATGATGGAGTGATTGACAATGACAATGTGTCCTTTTAGTCACTACTTTCTCTATGACGAAACTTTGATTTTATGCACGACGGAATTTTGTGATGTAATTAAACTGTCCTCCTCCACTAGCGTAGATCACTCTAGTTAGGGCAGTTTGGGTATGATGAACTTTGTTATTTGTGTTTACGATATGTTACTTCTATTTTTGCTAACTTTGTCTCTTTCTGTTGCTCAACTATATATTACATATTATCGACTCATGTGACGATACAGGTACATAGATCATCGATGGCGAAGAAGTGCTACGCCGTGTATGTAGGGATGGATCCAGGAGTGTACGATGAGTGGCCTGAGTGTCAGGGCCAGGTGTACCGGCTTCCGAGCGACAACCAGAGAGGGTTCGATAGCAGAGCTGAAGTGAAAAATAGTTAGTTGTGGTTCACGCTAGCGCGGGAGTGGGATTGGAACTGGCGCCTCAAGAACTACTACATTATCGCGCCCTTGCTCATAGTGATCGCTCTTCTCTTCTTGATCATTATTTAGATATAGATGATGAAACATGTGTATGTGATGACCATGCAGTTGATTGTATTCGAGACATGTTAATTAACTTGTATCGCTATATCGTGATTATGATGAGACGACATGATTTGTGTTGGATGATATGATGAGACTATTATGTGTACGATATGATGAGCATATTGCATGTTTATGATATGATTATAATACTGTATAAAACCTGTACAAAAACATCGCAAATACGTAGCAGAAAAAAATTATGTGAAAATATAGCATTAGCGTTGTTTAGTAGGAAGCAGTAGCGTCGTACTCAAGCGCTATAGCTATTTAGCAGTAACGCTGGACGGTCCAACGTTACTGCTAAGCTAATTAGCAGTAGCGCTGGTTGGGACAACACTACTGCTAAGTATGTATAGCAGTAGCGTGGGACAAACAATGCTGCTGGTACAAGTTAGATGTAGCGCCTTACTAGTAGCGTTGGAACCTGCGCTTCTAGTAAGCATTTGACCCACGCTAATGCTAGGCTTTTCGCTAATAGTAAGTAACCAAGAACAAAATGTGCATACTTCTTCTCAGTGGACATGGTCATTCGGATATCCGCAGCCATGGGCCAAGCTATATTGCATTAGTTAATACTCCATGCGGTATATAAATTTTTCTGTGTGGTAGACATCATAGTGGGGACATGAAAGGATTACTTGATCCACCCCTTTGAGGTGGGCCTGGCCATTTTCTCTTAAATATTGGAAAACCTATCTCACACGGCTCAAAGAATGACTCCGTGTGCGATGACTTAGCAATAACATAAATTGTTCAAACCATGTGGGATGTTGCCCACATATACATGACAAATAAATCTTTCTCTTTTGCCGGGTGTTTCCTAAAATCCCAGTTATGTCACCTCTTGCAAACAAATAATTTCTCAATTCTTGTTAATTGAGATAATGGTCAAACACGTAACAATTCACAACCAATGCTTTTTCTGAGATTCAAAATAAAAGTGGGCAAGTGTGTGTGTGTGTGTGTGTGTTGGGGGGGGGGGGGGGGGGGGGGTTAAGCACAATTCTCATTTCATGTCATCGTAGAATCATCACGAAAGCAATAACCCGTATTTAGTTATTTGCACCCATATAGGATATGCATAATATCCTGACACATTTAGTAACCAGGAACAAAATGTGCATACTTTTTCTCGGTGGACATGGTCATTTGGATATCCACTGCCATGGGCCAACCTATATTGCATTAGTTAACTACTCCATGCACTTTATATAAGTTTCAATGTGGCAGACATCTTGGCGGTGGCATGAAACAACTTATATATTGATCCAGCGACCCCTTCGAGGTGAGCCTTGCAATTCTTTTCTTAATTCTTGGAAAACCAATCCCACACGGTTCAACGGGATTAAACAGTGTGCGATGACTTAGCAACCACGCAGAGTTTCCAAACCTTGTGGGATGTTATCGACATATATGTATGACCCACAGAACTCCTTTTTACCACAACCGTATGCGACCTGGTGTAAGATTCCACAACGACTTGAAAAACAAAAGAATGATGTGTCCTGTACTAGTGTTGGCTGCATCCTATAACTTCTGTATTATGGGTGTATGCATTCCTACTCGTGTCTTGATTTCTAGAGAAAATAAGCTTTGATTAATCTAGACGAATGAGACTATCTTCTAAAACAGATATCCCATTATAATGGACACAGGCTGTGACTGTCAAACAAGCTCCAGCACCACAAAATGCATACATCATCTACAATCAGTAAACACTATACATGCCCTTTGATTCCGTCCGCAACTCCAAAGGACGTGTAGTTGTGTTAGACTGAGCACTCTACCCTAATAGGGCTGACTGATTCTTCAGCATAGGTTCGCAGCTGTGTATCTATATAATTTTTGGTTGCTTGGGTTGGGAGTTGGTACGCACTATGCTGACACCACATAAACAATGGTCAACGAAATTATTTCAAATGTTTTCATCCAGCTGCATTCCTGCTTAATTAACCTTTTCAACGAATATTAATGTTTCATCCAGTTGTATGCCTGAATAATTAAATTTGTCAACGAAACTATTTCAAATGTTTCATTCAACTGTATTCTCTGCATAAGTAAATCTATCATTAAGCGTGCACTGACGAAACTATTTATATCTGGATACCCAGGAGCTACATCAACTTCACAGAAAGTTCCCGTCCTGAACTCTCATCTCCTCTTCACCTTTTTGACATCTGAAACTCGCCTCAACTACACAGCAGGGATTCTGTAGGTAATTACAACTTATTATTCAGTGAAAATATCTTCTATAGGTAATTTGTTTGGGTGTTGATGCAAACGACCTTTTCAATAGAAATTTTGCTTTAGCTTAGCAAGCTGTTTCGGTGTTTCTTATTTGTGTTGGGGGCGCTTTAGGACAATTTTCTATACATATGCCTTTTCACCATCGTTACTTCGTTAGTGCCCCGCGCCCATATCTCTGTCTCTTTTTCCGAGATTGCAGACGGGATCTCTGTTTATGCATATTTGATCTGACATTTTTTCCTATGCTCTCAAGTTGTTGGCAAGTCTGGCCAACGTTCCAACAAACAAATCCAAGTTGGGTTTAGGAAAGAGATATACCTGTTTAAGTTTGAGATTTTTTCGCTCATGCTTTCACTTTATTGCTTAATTTGGCCTTCCACACGGGTGGATTGACGGAAGGGTGGAGGGGGGGGTGGGGGGGGGGAGTGAAATGGCAACCGAGAGCGCTCCCAGGATAAACAGTAAATCACAAAAAATAATTAGAAAAATATAGATTTGTTTCCGCATTCTTATGTTAGCATTTTCTGTGCTTGTGTCAATTTTGATGCAAAAAAGGAACATTCTCTTGTCTTCCATAATAAACAAACTTCAATGATTCAAAATACTAAACTTGATTTTTGTAGCACATACCATATGTTTGTTATGAAATTTTGCAGGCATAAAAGAACACAAACATGCATGTGTAATTTTTTATACTTGGAAAATTATTTATCACGCATGGCAAAGTGCTCCCGAGTGCAACTTCAATTTGAAATACCCCCCTTTCATATTTCTTGAGAAAAGGATAAATACTAACACATTTGCTCCTGTTTCAACTTTCAAGGGTACTGTGGTTTGCAACTGTAAATGTCGGACCAACTGAATGACCTGGAGCGTATGCTATCTGATAAAAATTCAGAGCCAAAGGCCCTGCCGCTATCACTTCTAAAGGAAATCACTAATTCTTTCTCAGACGAGCAGGAAATTGGCAGGGGCGGGTTTGCGGTCGTTTATAAGGTGCAACAACTCTCTTGTATCGTGGTTTTAATCACAATGCTTATGAGAATTCAGGTTGATCCAAACCATTTTCCGACTGCAGGGTGTGCTTAAAGATGGGGTGGTGGCTGTAAAGAGGCTGCACAATTCGCATTTGCACGAGGACAAATTCGAACGAGAGCTTGAGTGTCTGATAAAAGTGAAACACATAAATGTAGTGCGGTTTCTTGGACATTGTGCTGACACACAGAAGATAGCAGCAAACTATAGTGGGAAATTCGTTTTGGCAGAAGAACTACAAAGATTGCTGTGTTTTGAGTATCTGCCAAAAGGGAGCCTATGTGATTATATCACTGGTAGGATCATCTGTCTATCCAATGATTATATTTCCATTAAGCATTTCACTCGTACAATAAGAGCTTAATGTGTTGCATATAATCTTTGGCATCCAGGGGTAAAGGACCATAATTAAATATCTCAAATACTAATTTTTTTCTCCTCTCATGTTTGTGGATGCAGCTCTTGAATGGACAAAGTGCTATCTAATAATAGAAGGAATTTGTCAGGGTCTAAATTATCTCCACGAAAATAATATTGTTCATTCAGATATGAAACCTGCCAATATACTACTCGACAGTAACATGATACCCAAAATTGCTGATTTTGGTTTGTCAGAGTGCTTTGATGAAAATCAAGCTTTAGAGGTCATTGGCTCACGGTAAGATGCCCAAGCCTTTTTGAAAGCTGATGTTTTAGTTTGGGATAATAATTTATTACCTTTTACGACTTTCTAAGCGTCCTATTTAAATATTTATGTAGGGGATATATGGCACCTGAGTACGGCCGTAAAGAAATCCCATTCAAGTATGACATCTATAGTCTTGGTGTTATTATCATAGAGATAATAACAGGAGAGAGGGGTCATCCTGATATAGAAAATGTGAGCAAATTTATGTCATCAATATTAAGTAATTTGATACTTTATACTGCATATACCATTCCCTCGTAATGCATTGCTTTGAAGTATACTTAGTAGTTCGAAGCATGGTTTGCACTTCCAATGAAAGTTTGCCGAAATTTCAGTCATTTTGGTAGATACTCAAATAATAACCTGAAGTATGAGGTTGCATATACTACTACGTACTTCAATTTTCATGTAAAATATTGCTCCTCATTTTCATAACTTGTAAGCCATAATTGTATTGTTTTAGGTACTTCAAAGTTGGAACCACAAGTTGGAGATATCACAGAGAGACATACATCTCGAACAAATACGAGTATGCACTCAGATAGGGATATCATGCACTAGATTCAATCCAACGAAAAGGCCTGATATGAAGCATATAATCGATATGCTTGATAAAATGGTAAGTACGAATTGGTGTAGGAATACTGGGATGAGTAGTTCGACACTAAACACTAGCCCAGGTAAGTTCACTCATATATATATCAATCCTAGTAACCTCAACTTTGAAGTTTTAAAAAATTCCCAGTAACCTCGTTTCGATGGTTTGTGCACGTCGACCCGAATTCACTTTTCTCATCTTGAGCTGGTGATTTGAAAAAAAAATTGTGTTGTTTGGCTTTCAGCAGGCGGAAAATGCATCCGATGAGTTGCAACAAGATAAATCTGGACTACATAAGATGCCACTAGAAACATGCTTGGAGGTGAGTTCCCGTCTAACTCAAGTACTTGTAGTCAAGACAATTAATTTCCAAAAAACAATTACTAGCTCACAACCCACACCAATCCATGGACATTCCTATTATGTCCGCCTTCCTCGTGTAGCTCTTCTCCCTCCAGATCACTATTATAACGAAGTTGAATACCCTGCAGAAAAAAGTTAGCTATTCAACTTCAGTTTTTCTCGGACGAGAAGAGTCCCCATGTCGGGTTTGCTGCCACCTGCAAGGCGGCAGGCCCACGCGTTGGTGCCCACTAAAAGGAGGGAGGAGTGAGCGTGTGAGCTAGGTGGTGTGTGGCACCGTCACAGACCACCTAACTCCATATTTTAACAGTAAAGATTGCACAACATGTGTTGGGATGGAGTATGGGTTGGTGTTGTAATGTCAAACTTAATTTATATGTTGTCACGAACTGCTTTAATTTGGCCTCCCTTCAATTAAAATTGCATGCAGACAACCCAAGAAACTGGGCCATGTGCCGTGTTGCTTGACATCCACCCCCTGGAGCTCAGGTTCCTTTTTAGGCCAAATGAGTTGATGACATGCCCGGCGTACCTAAAGAACATCACAGATCACCATGTCGCCTTCAGGCTCCAGCTGGGGATCCAGGCCAAGAGGTACTACCACGACTGGCTTTGTGGCAACATTCTGCCGGGGTCGACCTACACCCTCAATGTGACAATGAAAGAGCAGAAGAAGCCCCCGCCATCACATGAGGATAAGGTTCTGATTATTCAGAGCACCATTATAAGACATGAAGAGCTTCATACGATCACCGAAGGGAAAGGTGACATCGATTATGTTAATTTTTTTACTAAAGTTCAAGAGAACGGAATCGGAAAGGTGCACGAGCAGAAGTTGACAGCTGTTTGTGATAAACATGGAGCAACCAAAACAAAGGTTAGTTCGCTCAAGTAGGTAAATAAATAGAGCTTTTCTTTGAAGATGCTCCAACTTACATGAGGTTAAGACGTATATTCGATCATGAACGTCGTTTGTTCATTAAGGGTAAGTTTTTTGGGTATGGTTACATTTCTTTTCCTTTATATTGATCATTGTTTGTTTGGTTGCATCAGATTATACCCATGTCAGATTACAATAAAATACTTTGCATGGATGTGCATCCAACAAAGCCATGGTGAGTTGATATTTTGAATAGTCTTCACAATCATCAAAGTATTTATTCCAGTGTGTGAGGCGTGCACTATGTTCTCATATGTATTAATTGCAGGATTATAACAAGTCATTTCAAAGGCCCCTTTCGCATTTGGGACCATGAGATAAAGGTACATTAGTGACGAAGGTTTTGGTCCCGTTTTAAGTTTTGTAAAAAAGGTTTAGATATTTGCCAGTTAGGGGATTCTGGTAGCCAGGAGCCTAGGAGCAGTAATTACCCAAGGCACCGACCCCCCCCCCCCCCCCCCCCCCCCACACACACACACACACCCGAAATTCAATTGCTAAAATTCAAAAGGAAAATTCTAAGATGCTCTAAAAATTTGCATGAAATTTCTCCAAATAAGTATTTCTCATGTGGTATATCTATTTTCTGTGCATGCAAATGGCCTGATGATCCCACGTGCCATTATGCATGTGCATGGGTATAGTGACTTATGGTATGTTTCACGGCAAATTTTAGCATGGTCCCTCTTATCTCCCCTTTTCATATGAGAGGTAAGAGTACATAACAGATCTGGGCCATTGATTGATTAACCAGTGGTCTGATTAAGTCTTACCTTCTTACCTCTCATGTGAAAAGAGGGGTAAGTGGGAGCATGTTAAAATTACTCATGTTTCACATGAGAGAGAAAAAAACCGAGTTAGGTTTCCCAGATTCCTCTTTGGTAGTACTTTTGAACCACATGTGCAGGTTTTTTTTTTCGTTTTCTGTTCTTTTCTTGTTTTTTCGGTTATAGTTGGACCTTGTTTGTCTTCAATGAATGAGTTGCATATGGACTTCTTAAGAAATATATTAGCAAATACATATGGGTAATAAGGTTGTCACGTTTATCCACAGAACATGGTACACGAAGGCCCAGGAGAACGGGAGGGCATGTCTTGTGAGTTCGCCCAAACACAGTTGTATTGCTCCTTACCAGATTTATCGACACACACATGCACACGTGTATATGTACATGCGCGCGCACGCACACACCAGCATGGAAAATGCACAGATACACACACCTGACAATTTCTAATTGCTCCAACTGCAGTTTGGACGGCTAAATTCATTGAAAGGAAGCAATGGCTTGTGGCAGGATGTGGTGATGGTTGCATCTATATGTACGATTACAATACAATGGAGAAAGTCAAGAGTTTGAAGGCTCACAGGCACCAGATCACTTCTTTGGCTGTTCATCCGACCAAGCCCTACGTTATATCGGTATCGAAGTCTCACAACATTAAGCTGTGGGACTGGGAGGAAGACCAGAAGTCTCCTCAGACTGTTCAGACATTCGAAGGGCACTCTGATTCTGTGTATCAACTAGCATTCAATCCTAAGGACGCCGATACTTTTGCTACTGTTTCCAAGGACAAGACAATTAAGGTTCACATACAATCCTTCCATTTTCATAAGAGAAGTTCGATACAATCAGTAAGATGAGTTTGTTACTGGATTTGGATTGCATGACCATAAAATTCTCTAATCGATTTCAGATTTGGAGTCTTGATTCTCCCCAATATATCGTCTCAATACCTGTGTTGTCTTCTAATGTGACATGTTTGGATTACTTTACACGTGATGATGAGCAATATCTAATTACTGGATCCAAAGATGGGACTGCGAAGGTGCGACAACTTCTCTAAATTGTACTAGAAGTACTCTTGAACACATGTACAGTCGTTGTGTATTTTTCATGTTTCTAACATTTTCCTCGGGAAACAGATCTGGGACTTGCAGAAAAAGTGTTGTATTGAAAAACTAGATGGTCACACAAAGAAAGTCACTACGGTCTGTTACCATCCAATGCTTCAACTACTGGTCACTGGTTCATGGGACGGGACTGTTCGTCTTTGGAATGCAAATTCCTTCAGGTAAACATTGATTATTGACATTACGGAATACACATCAACGATAACATTCTAGAAACAATTTGTATAGTTGAGATCCTATTTCACAATCGATGATCTTGAGTAAATACTGATATGAACACTTAATACTGTTTCAGGCTTGAGGGCATACATAACTTTGGCCTACAAAAGGTTCATGCACTGGGACGAATTCTGAAAGGCTCGGGAAGGTGAGTGTACAGAAATATTTGTTTTTCTTCGGTTCAGTTGCGAACTACTCCCTCTTTACGGAGAGGGAGTACATCACTAACAATTCATTGGAGACTAAAGAATATGAATCCTATCTGAGCAGAAGAAGGAACAATCAGATTGGTCATTAGGCATTTTAGTAATAAATGAAATTTGTGTTGCGTATTTAAATGTACACTTCTTAACATTGCCCTCGGTAACGTATTTTTGATATGGTTGTGATGCCTTTTCTTTTCTTCTTGTCTTCTGGACTGTAGGGTTTTGATCGGATACAGGTGTGGACTAGCAATTATGGCCCATGAAGAATATGTTGCTAGCAACAGCGAAAATACCATGTGATATGATCATACATCATTGTCCTCGCAAGAGGTGAATTTTGAATAGGGGCCATTCATAATTTAATTTATGCTCATCAGATATACTGGATACTGTATTGTATTGTGTAAAGATACAATTTAATTTGTGTTCATCAGGTATAGTGGATATTGTATTGCTCTGTGTGAAGATATAATTTAATTTGTGTTCATCATATATACTGGATATTGTATTGCTCTGTGTGAAGGTACAATTTGATTTGTGTTCATCAGATATATTGGGTATTTCTCAGAAAAAATGCTTTACTAGATATTGTATTGTTTTATGTGAAGACACGATATGCCCTGTAGACAAACATGGAGGTGGCTTTATCACATGTTTGTATACATCTAATTATATGTGTTATTCTGACTTTTTAATATATAACGTCTGATTTACATTGATAAAGAAATATGCAACTTGTAATGGAAACTGCTTGTACCGATTTCCTATCATGAGTTTCGCTAGTCTCTCATGTATCTTTGCATTCGTACGTGATCTACACTGTACGCACTTGTTTTGTACGTGGTCTACACAACACGGAACGAAGTGCCAACCGTTGTTAAGGCAGTGTGTACGCGGTTGGAGCAGGTGGCTGGGAGTTTTTTACCCAACATGGGTGTGGCAGCATAATCTCCGAATCGGTCCACCATCTCTTTCGACATAGGCATAGTGTTGGTCCTATATGGCTCTACTTTGCCAATATGTCGGTTTATTCTTATATTTCATCAACTATTGGTGTTCGGCTATGTGCATCGTAGTTATGCAGAGTAGGTGTTGCTTAGCCTGAAGAGCTCCCTAGAAGTTCATGGTGAAGGCATCACCATGCCTTTTGCACTTGGTGACCATCTCAACACCATCGTTATTGAAGACTACACCTTCAGGGTGTCAGGAGTCAGCAGCTTGAAGGTGACCATGTAGCAGATCCTGATCTGGTGAACAACAATGGAGGGGGCCCAACCCTAATCAGGGGTGACCCTGTGGTTCATCACCCGGACCATCACTCTCCATGCGTAGCCGGTCTTCATCTTCAGCTTGAACTCCTGAGGAACATCGGGGAAGTGCTTCACGGAGTCTAGAGGCATATGCAGGCACTCCAGCTTCAGGGCAAGGATCACCTTGCAGAAGTGGGTTGATCCTTTCTCCTCATGGTAGTACCTGTACTTCCTCTACTTGCCGCTTGGGGGCTCCTCCACCACCACATCGTCATCTGAGGGCGGCACCACCTCCTTGCCCTTCTCTAATGGTGGCACAACCTCTTTGCCCTTGTATTTGGGTGCCACCACCTCCTTGGCATTCGTGTTGTCCATCTTGATCTACATTATGAACAACATGAAGTTCAAAGGATGATCAAGATTCGTTCCTACCGTCCAAACTCCCTATATTTACTCACCCAAAGGTTGTACTACTTACCCACCAACACACAAACCCTCCCTGTCTCTCACTGTCACTCCTCTCCCACATCTCTATTTCACCACCTTTTCATCGCCATGAACCCCATCCCCAACCCCTTTCCCTGGGGCATTGGATGGCGGGCTTTCTTCCTCGGCTGCTCACTTGGTGACCGCACCAAGTTCAAGAACACCATGGAAGTGTGCCCTAACTTCACAAGCATCGAGGACATGCATAAGGAGGCTCGTTCTATGGTAAAGAAGCCGACTACGGAGGAGTTGAAGACGTTGATTCTTGACAAAGTCAAAACAGTATGTTAGTGGACATACCGCGCTGGACCATGGATCAAGCCGAGTCCTGTGATGCTGGTCAGATAGCCATATGGTCCATGTATAGGGGGTATAGGGCTCGTCAAGACTAGCTGGCCGCCACGATGGCGCGGTAGGATGACCATGACGTGGTGCAGATGGTGGTCATGGCGCCAGCGCAAGGCAATTGTGCAAGACCCATTGTTCTGGGCGAAGACGATGAAGAGGAGATTGTGGATGGTGCGGTGGAGGCGGCGGTGGAAGACAACAAGAAAGCTACGGCTCCCTACCACTCGAAGCGCCTCCAAGGTCACTACGTCTAGGATAGATGCTTATAAAGTAGATTTACCCCCATTCCCCCACTCCCTTGTACCCAAAACAACATATGAACCCTAGAATCCATCAGTTCTATGATGAATCGAGTGCGCAAATCCATTCCCCCAACCCCCTTTGTGTTCAACCCCCTCCATAACGCTTGTATCGAGTTTGGAAATCCAATCTAAACCGCGACTCAAATGCAATAAATCGAGAGAGAGGGTAAGGGCTTACCACCATTGTCGATGTCCTGCCGGTGCACTATCGAATCCAGTGATCGACGCATAGGATCGGCTTGCAGTCCGTCGCTCGCTACTCGCCGCTGCCGGTGTGAGAGTGGGAAGAGAGAAGAGAGAGCTGTGAGGGAATGTGAAGGTAATTATGCCGCCTCTTAGGGAATGAACGCGACTTCTCGAGACCGCCCACGTGCCACGAGTTGCATCGCTCAGTCCTAGCTATGGAAAAATGGCCGATTCGGCCGTTCCCTTGGAGCCAAGCCTAGAGGTGCTTTAAGGTCCGTGCGGGCCAACTTTTTGATGCAACACAACCAACCAAATGGGTCAAATTATTCTCGTGCAGACCTGGTTCGGCTTGATGCGAGCAACCAAACATGTCCATGATGAATATTTAAGACAGGGCCAGTTGGTTAACAATACCAACATAAAGGTGGCACTAACTCAAACAAAAACATAAGTGTGGTACATATGGCACATATATTTTTTAAACCCAGTTTAGAAACAATAAGAGCTAGGAATTTACATGATTAAAATTAGCAAATCATTTTCTTTGCAACTCAATTTTATTTTATTGTATTTGCTTAGGGTCCTTATGCCTAACGAATCAACTGCCCCAGATTAATCTGAAAAATATTATCTTCATATTACCAATGTTAATATGTTATATTCTACTAGTATATCCTAATTTTATATTTTTTGGTAAATTTTCCTGAATTAACAATTTCAGAGGGAAGGGGGTGGGGGTCCATTTTTTCCGCGGGAAAGGTGGGTATTTATTCATCAGAAATAGCATTACAGTCAGCTAATACAAGCTCTAAGACACTGTTTGGAACATGATGCAACCAACAAGCGGTGCGGTCTCCAGTTCTTCCTACAATAGCTAGACTATGAGCAACACTATTCTGATGAAGATTTATTTTCAGCACAACAAACCAACGAAGCTGCAGAAGCTTCTTGATTCCTGTCATCAAATGACCGTAGGCAGATCTATCAAGCGAATCATCTGTTAATGTAGCTAGGGCCACTGAGTTAAAGATACAAATGGATAAAGCCAAGCCATTTCAGTCAGTAATGCACACATTATATCTGGTAGAACTTGAGATGGCATACGTTCCCGAACAAGCAAACTCGGAGCATAACATCTCCGACATCATGCCAGAAAATTGCAGTTGTGACAATTTTTTTTTTTTGGTTTTTAGGGTGGACAAAAGGCTCCAAGCCTCCAATAAAAAGAAAAACCTATATGGGATCATTTTTTTGACACAACCAAAAAAATGCTATAGGAGTGGTATATCTGGGTCTCTACTAGTAGGCGACAACAAAAACAAAAATGGTGGCGCCAAGCATAACCGCCGCCCTGTGAAACATCACAACCACCATGCCGTCCACTTTATCTTTTTTTTTGCGGGAATAAAACTAATATTACTCATTGAAGATTGATATAATCAGAGACACATAACTGTGCAACACCTGGGGGTCCTGCACCTAGCCATACGGCAGTACAACTATGTAATCTACCAGAACTTGCCAAAAAATGGCTCACTGTATTCTGACTACGTCGTACATGAGTAATATGATTCTTCCTCTCTAGAAGCTTCTGTTTAATCTCTTGGAACAAGAAAGCAAATCTTGATCTATCTGGCTTCTCACTTTTCACCATACAAATAGCCTCCAAACAATCAGTTTCAACCTGAAGAGGTAGATTGTTCCATTGCATAGATAGTGTGATTCCTTCCGACAGGGCACAAAGTTCAGTTTCTAATGCATTCGTGCATGCTATTAGGTGATGGCATGCAACGAACACAGTATTGCTTGTAGTATCTTGAAGAATCATACCCGTGGACGAAGAACCATCAGATGCAAGAAAGATCTGTCAGTGTTGAATTTAACAAAACCTTGCGTCGGCGGTACCCACTTTGTCTCGGTGACGTACAACCCTAGCCGCCTCCAGCCACCCAAGGCCCACCGCACCTTCTCGTCTCTCGACGCCATCCACCGCGATGTAAATATCAGGACCTGTAATTGACGTAGTCGTAATAATTCGGCACATTTAGTTTCCATGACATGCAATTGACGTAGCATTATTAATTTCAAGCGAAAGGTTAGATTGTAAATTAGAATGGCTTTAATCTCCATTGCATGGAATTAATTATATTTTTAAAGGAGGCGGACAAGCACGTTTGCTTTTGGGTGTATATAAATCCCATATGAGAAAATAGTGATGACAAAAAAATTCAAAAAAATGTCAAAACTTTTTTTGAAATAAACTTGACCTTCTATTGTACTCGTATCAAAAAACTGCCAAGGAATAATATTTTTGACATAAACATTTTATGAAATAAACTTGACCTTCTGTTGTAATCGTATAAATTTTTTGGCCAAGGAATATATTTTTTAAATAAACTTGTTTTCTGTTGTACCCTATAATGTTTTCCCAAGAAATAACTTTCATGGTATTGTTTATGAAAAATAAAAATAAATCAACACTATATGCAAGTTACTATTAACACTTTTTGCCCTGAAGTCGGCAGTAGTAATTACAAAAAAAGTCAAAAATATTTGAAAACTTCTTTTGAAATAAACTTGACCATTTGTTGTACTTGTATAAAATTGTCAAGAAATAACTTTCATGTTATTCTAGGTGGGAAATCAACAATATATACAAGTTACTATTCACACTTTTTTGGCTTTAAAATTTTATTTTATGTTGTCCTGAAGTCAGCGGAAGTTTTTTCATTTTGCAACAATTTTTATACAAGCACAAAAGAAGATCAAGTTTTTTCTTATTTTACTTTTTCATAATAACTACTTCCCTCCGTCCGGAAATACTTGTCATTGAAATGGATGTATCTAGATGTATTTTAGTTCTAGATACATCCATTTTCATCCATTTTGATGATAAGTAATTCCGGACGGAGGGAGTATTTTTTTGATTATTACTATTACATAAATGACAGTGGAATCTACTACAGGACAGAAGTGTATTGTGGTAAATTTTGGTGGCAAGCTGCGACACAGGTTAGGAGACAGGCTCTATGATACATGGACAAACGTCTAACGAGCCTGTTTATACATTTTGAAAGAACATGCGTCGAGTTATTATTATTAAATAGCAAGGGCAAGTAATTGCCTGGACGCACCAATTGGTACAGCAGGACAGGGAGCAAAATACTTTTTAAAATCTTTAGAAGTATGACAGATACCAAGGGGAGGTAGATTATACATATAGAAGGGACTGATCACCAGTAACTTGATCGGTGCAGGGACATATCCCTTCCTCAAGGTGTTGATGTTGAAATCACATTGTCCTTGTGTTGCCATGAGATGATTGGTGTGAATATGGCCATTGTTTAATTTGTCGATGGAGGATTTGATCACTTCGAGGTTTTTTCTTTTTACTCTACTAGGCATAGCTTTGGTCTTTGATGACTTTGCTATCTGCCAGCGTGTTTTCTACGTGTGTGTGGGTATTGGCTTAGATGACTTTGCTATCTGCCAGCGTGTTTTCTATGTGTGTGTGTGTGTGTGTGGGTGTTGGCTTAGATGACTTTGCTATCTGCCAGCGTGTTTTCTATGTGTGTGTGGGTATTAGTTGTGTGCATCCTAGCTATGCAGAGGCCGGGTATGCGCTCATTAGAGCAACTCTAGCAGACCCTGCAAAAGACCCCAACCCGCAAAATAACCGCCAAAATGCGGGTCGGCGGGGAAATTCCCGCCCGAACATACCCCGCAAATGCGTCCGGCCCGCAAAAGTTTTTGAGGGGCGCGGCAAAAACTCGGCCCCAACCTGTGTATTCGCGGGTTTCCACTTCGCCCCTACGGTGCCCCGTATCGTAGTGAAGCAGTTGGCGGGAGGGACATTTCAGCCCGCTCCCCTTTCCCCACCTCCTTCCGCCACCGCCTGCCACAGGTTCCGCCCGTCCGCCGCCGCTGATTCCGGCCAAATCTACGGGCGGAATCGCGTCGCCGGGGCGTCCCTCACCCTCCACCACCGCTAGGCTGCACCGCCCTCCCGGATCCGGCAAGAAGAGCCGCCCCTCGTCGCTGTCGCCGCCGGGGATCGACCGCCCTTGAGCCGCCCCTCGTCGCCGCCGGTTAGTGTTTTTTTGTGTTTTGTGTCGAGTGGTCCACAAAGTTGGTTGACGCGGCGTGTGCTTTTCGTTCATGTAGATGGAATTGACCCCGTGCAAGAAGTTTTTGCTCTCCGATTCGTCCGATTGGACGACTCGGAGGTTGAGATGATGCTCTCAAACTTTATGCAGCAGACATTGGTGATGGCTCTTTCCTTCAAGGAGCACGAAGACGAGAACCGAAAGAGGCGGCGAGGATCGACCGTCGGGTGTCTTTGCATTCCTCGGAATCGCCATATCGGGAATGAGATGTTGATGCAAGACTATTTCGCGGAGAATCCAACGTATCCACCACACCTCTTCCGGAGAAGGTACCGAATGCGCCGATCCCTCTTTGTGAAAATTGTTCAAGCTTGCGAGGCAAATTGTCGGTATTTTACTCAACGAAGAAATGCCGCGGGCTTGAAGGGTTTAGTGCATATCAAAAAATCTTGGCATCTATGCGGGTGATTGCATATGGCTTTCTAGCTGACTATGCCGATGAGTATCTTCGCATTGGTGAAGATACAACAATTGAGTCAGTGCCTAGATTTGCCAACGTGATCATCCGTGTCTTTGGTCCCAAATATCTTCGGGCACCGAACGAGGATGACACAAAGAAATTGATGGCATCTAGTGAGAGGAGAAGTTGTCCTAGCATGCTAGGTAGCATTGATTGTATGCATTGGAAATGGAAAAATTGCTCGAAGGCATGGCAGGGAATGTATTGTGGCAAGTCTCATGATGCAACAATTGTGCTATAAGCCGCAGCATCCGAGGATTTATGGATTTGGCATCGCTTCTTTGTTATGCTGGGCACTCTCAATGATATCAGTGTGTTGCAATGGTCTCATTTGTTTGCTAGGCTTGCTAGTGGTGATGCTCCTGCTTGCAACTACATTATCAATGGGCATGAATACACAAAAGGGTACTATCTTGCAGATGGTATATACCCTCCTTGGTGCACATTTGTCAAGAGCATCAAAGAACCCAAAACTAAAAAAACAATGTGAATTCACAAAGATGCAAGAGGCAGCCCGAAAAGACATTGAAAGAGCATTGGGGGTTTTGCAATCTAGGTTTGCCATTGTTCGTGGTCCTGCTCGTGTGTGGGACAAACCGACCTTGAAGAACATCATGACATGCTGTGTTATCCTTCACAATATGATTCTCGAAGATGAGAGAGGCATGAACTTGGAATTCTTCTACGACAATGTGGATAGGCGTGTCAAACCAGTTAGAGACCCTAACCGCATTAGAGCTTTTCTTCAAACATACAAGGAGATTGAAAATACAAACACCCACTTTCAGCTTTAGGAGGATCTCATTGAGCACCATTGGCAAAGGGCTGGACAATAACAAACTCATTTTTCCATTCATTTGTATTTGTATTCAGGACAAGTTTTGTATTGCATTATTTGTATTTGTATTCAGTGATTTGAATAATTATTTGTAATGTGAATGATTGTTTTATTGTGTTGGTATTGATAATTATGGTGTATTATTGATATTTTGCAGACCAGCGGGATGCGGGATGCAGCGGCGCAAGAGCAGACCCCGCAAAGCTGACCAGTAAAAAGGTATATTCCATGAATATCCTTTTTATACGGGTCCGTTTGGGGGTCTGCCTCTGCGGCCGACCACGCCGGCACGTAAAGATGTTTTTCCGCGAACTGCAAACGTGTTTTGCGGGCCGGCGGGATGCAGGGTCTGCTAGAGTTGCTCTTATGTTTGTATCCTCTTGATGCTTCATTTTGAGTGAATAAAATTCACCCTTTATCAGGAAAAGAAAAATGTCACCGAGAACCATTGGGCATTTCCCAAAACCTTCTCTCTCCACACTTAAAACCAGTTTTTGGTCTTCAACTTTTTTGTCTACTGCTAAAGATGCTGTAAGCAGAGCACACCCATACCCATTCCATTGTGGCTTGAACGTCGCAGAAACAAAACCGGTTAGAGATTTAACAGTTTTGTACACAGTCATCAGTACTTACGACTTCAGAAGCTAGAGCACACTTCCAATACAGCAACTGGAAAAAGAAATTGTACGCAAGGATAGCACGCAGGCAGAAATCACAGCTTACAACATGGCATCACCATTGAACAAGGGAATACATCCGATCCACACACGACACTTTCGACACGACGGGAGCAGTACCAAGCATTGAAAAAGCAAATGCATCTGATCCACGCGTCACCTTCTCACACCGTGATCTGGGGAACCAACTCCTGTTCGACACGGCTTCTGCATTTGTGGACAGATGGAACAACACAAACTTTTCTATATGAGCAAGACACCAGTAGGAATGTAAGGCTGTCAAGTACATATAACAGGCAGCAAATATATCAGCTGCAGCATGTCACGGATGAAGTCACCATTGGATATTATCAAGGAGGTACCTATCACGGGGGGAGTACTTTGCAAGCGTCCTCATGAGCAAATGGTATGAAGCCACAAACTGAAATTCTATGTATGCATTTGATTATGCAGCCTAGAGTTTACACAATTTCAATGCAACTACACTGAGGTTTCCGTTCAACAAAAATATTCAAAAAGGAAACAAGGTTATGTCAGATGCAAGAGGCAGATGCAGAAGAGAGAATAATGAAGCTAAAAAGGGTGTAGATGAAGAAAGGATATGATACTGATCAAATACATTCTGATCAGGAAAACAAAAGCAAAAGCTCAATGGTAAAACTTTTGTGTGTTATGCATTGGTAATATTATTCCTATGAGAATAAAGTAACTTATCCAGATCAGATGAAAGTAATAATAACAATAATATCCTTATGCCTGTGACTATGGAAACAGGTTATGGCAGATGCAAGAGCGGAGGAGCTTCAAGCAGCAGATGCAGAGGAGACAATAATGAAGCTAAAAAGGCGTACATGAAGAAATGATACATCCAACATGAGAAACCTGATTAAATAAATTTTGAAAACGGAGGCAAAAGCAAAATCTCTGTGGCGCATACATGTATACAACTTTTGTGTTGTTTTATGTCTTGGTAATATTTTTCTCTGTAAGAATAAAGTTACTTGTCCAGATCAGCAGAACATAACAACAGCTTTCAACAGCAGAAAAATAGACACACAACCCAAAATTAATCGTTCCACTAATAAATTGACTAAGGCAATCTACAGTCATATGTGGACCTACTAGAGGAACTATCTGTGTTTTATACTAGTGGTTTATGGAGTAACCTGCAGTGGATTGCAATAACAAAGAAAAAAAGCTGCCCAAACTACCTCATTTCTTTGAAAACTGTTGCTCGGAGCAGAAACACAGGGCTGTTGTAATATGATGATTTCTACTTATACGCAGGTCATATATAAAAATAAAGCAATTGGAAAACTGTTGTTCGGAGCAGATATATTGAAGAAGACAAGCAATTGGAAATGATGCAAACAACTAGACCAACTCTAGTAAATGCCTGAATAGCAGTATTTCTTTATTGTATAACACTGTGATCAATTGGAAATTGGAAAAGATGCAAGCAACCCGACCAACTCATATAGTAAATGATGCAATCAACATGGGGCTGTTGTAATTTCATGATTTCTACTCATACACAGGTTATATACAAAAATAAAGAAATCGGAACTATATATTGCATACAGCAACAATCAGTGGGAAATGATGTGAACAACTCGATTATATTACTTTGAGTTGCTGTATAACAATGAGACCAAGTTCAATAAAAAGCAAGCAAAGAGTAGATAACACGCTCACCGTCACCGCTTCATATAGTTGGCGCACACAATGATGGTGGGAAACTAGCATATGGTCGAGCAAGAAAGATGGAATTGCTATGCTCAGCAAACAACTCGACCTGGAAAGTCTTCAGGTCTACCGAAAAGTATCCAAACTGCTTCTCTTGTGAAGATGTGGTGTACCATGCTTCAATGAGCAGGTATCCGCCAGCTACACCAACTAGGTTGGCACGCTTTACTGGCAATTGAATAACCTTCTCCAACTGCCATTGGTTATTCCTTAGAATGGAATACGAGAGGCAATATTGCCATCTTTGTAGTGATCATAGCCTTTAGTTAGTAGGGAAACAGCCTCTTGCAGAAATGTAGGAAAAGGCTGCGTACAATAGACCCAAAGATGGTCGGACCCTTCCCCGGACCCTGCGCAAGCGGGAGCTACATGCACCGGGCTGCACCCCCCTCCCCCCCCCCCCCCCCCCCCCCCCCTCTGTAGTGATCATAGCATTTAGTTAGCATCCCGAGCATTTCTTCTGCTGCCTCGTAAAGGGCAAAACAATCAAACCCTTGTTCAGGCGGGAGGCCGACGGCAGAGAACTCCAATGCGCGCACATCCAGCACAAGCAACTCTGTCCGAAAAAGCAAATGCCAATAGAAGCATCCATGGACAAATTGACGATTGGACAACCCAATATCAGGTCTGACATTATATGATCCAACAGAAACTAATGTGAATGTAAGAGCACGCCACTGTCCTTGTCCATCCAATGATTTGGAGAAGACGAGAAGCAGCAGTTTGGTGGTGCATTCCACCAAGCACATGACCCTGAATGATAGAGGGTCCTACTCATCCTCGCCGGGAGCAAGGAAAGTCTGCACACTGAGGAGGTCCCGTTGAGGGACCAGCGCTTTTAGGTCGCCGGGGACGGCGGGCAGCACGATGCAACAACGGTGCACGGGGTCGCACACAGCAAGGTCCCCGAATTGACGGTAAGGGGAGGCGCCGTCGAGGAGCACACATCCGTGTTAGAATAAATCTGAGGCATACCGTTAATCATCCGAGGAACAAGCAATCACACAAGCACGATACCGAGATTTGTTAACGAGGTTCACCGATATGGCTACATCCCCGGGGCCTGACTATGGGCGCTCCTCCCCATGACACCACTACAATACCGCACCCGGTCGCCCTGGACACTGGCACATGCCACCGGCTTCCCCTGCGTTCCGGTGCTATTATGTTGGCATAGGTTACATCGTGTGTCTACCCTCACTATATATCAGAGGCCTAGGGTACAAGTGTCCTACTAGGACACGACTCAATATCCTATGTAAACACAATACTACTCAGAGTCCAACTGTAACCTACCGTGTACACAATATTCGACACAACTCTAACAAACTCCACCTTGGCGAATATTCTCCACCATCCTGAATTTGTCCATGCATCAAACTTCCATGTACATTGGACTTGAGCTTATCCCATGAGCACCACTGCTACTCCAAAGACTCCATATGACTCCACCTGCAACTTGTAGTTCCTTCTTTTCTTGACCACGGTCAACACTCGAGCGAAATTAAGTTCCACATTACTCTAGTTTGTGCTCCCAACTGAACTCAACATCACCGCTCCTTTTCTTGAACGCTTGTCTGAAACATGAAGGAATTTCACCGTTGTTTGTAGTCATCCCGAGTCAAATTCGCAGTTGTCTCACCACATGTATGACCACCAGAGCCCTGGCACATCTCCATGTCCCGTGCATACCGCACGTCTCGCCGCTATTACTGCATCGAGCCTCTGCTGTCCCGGTCGAGTCTCAAGGGTCGCAAAACCACACCACTCAACCCCCACTGCAGAGTACCACCGATCATCACCGACCGATCGATGACCGACTGCAGAGTACCCCCTATGCCAACATAATAGCACCGGAACGCAGGGGAAGCCGGCGGCATGTGTCGGTGTCCAGGGCGACTGGGTGCGGTATTGTAGTGGTGTCATGGGGAGGAGCGCCCATAGTCAGGCCCCGGGATGTAGCCATATCGGTAAACCTTGTTAACAAATCTCGGTATCGTGCTTGTGTGATTGCTTGGTCCTCGGATGATCAACGGTATGCCTCGGATTTATTCTAACAATCCGTCAAAGAAGTCAACTAGAATCCAGGTACGCCCGGCGGTGGAGGGGAGGAAGGAGGAGCAGGAGAAATCAAAGCCGGCGAAGGCGCGGGCAGCGGCGGCGGAGGGGTGCGGCGGCTAGGCCGGGACAAAGGGTGTGCGGTCGTGGAGAATGCCGATGAGAGGAGAAGGGTGGAGGGCGCGATAGCGGCGCAGGAAGGCGTGCCCGGCGATGACGCGGCGGAAGGAGGGGCAGGCCGCGGAGGCGCGCGCGAGGTCGGCGGCAACGGGGAGGCGGAGGAAGATTTCCTCGAGCAGCACGTCCGGGGCATCGGCGACGCACGGTCCAGGCGGCGGCCGGCATCACGACGGTCGGGTGGGGATTCGGCCTGGCCTTGGGGAGGAACGGTGTGGAGCTTCTCTTCTCGCGGGAACGGCGGCGACCTGCAGATCAGCTGCGCCCCACTTTCTTGTCGCCAGCTCCCTGCCGTTTCTTGGCCGCTCCAATAGTGGATTCCTTTTGGCAGAAGGATCAACACAATTTCTTAGAAGCGTTTTTGGGAAAAGATCAACACAATTTCTTAGAAGTGCAGTTGCGCTTTTTAGGCTCGAGCACATAGCCATGCAATGGAGAGAAAGCAATGGAGAGAAAGGCCTAATCGTTTTTTTGGGTCGGGGGAAAAGAAAAGGAAAATGGATGAGATCCACGCGGAGACATAACAAAGGCTTTGTTTGGTAAAAATGGATTTGCGTGGTTTGGGGAGGAGGGGATTTCAGGAGATTTGGTGAATCCCCTTCTTGCATCCAATCCCCTCAGACCCCCTCCCAAGCACAATCTACTCCATATAAAACACTATTTGGGTGGCAGGGATTGCCATATTGAGTTAAGATGATCCAAAATAGTTAAAAATTCAATCTTGACATGTTAAATAACATCATAGGTAGACAAACTTGCTACAAAATTGTAAATGTCACCTAATAAAAATGTGACAACAGTTCTTCACATCAACAACATAATTTTGATTGACTTGAAATCAATATCTTATCATAGCAATATCAGTCACATCACAACAACATAATCTCTAATCGCAGCACACTTGGAACCAATAATATCTCATAGCAACATGATCTTTCACAATTGTAGCCTCCAGCAAAATGGTCTTATTTCTAGCCTTTTTGTTTTGCCAACATGTCATTTTCAAATTGAGTAAACGCAAGGACGATGTTTGAAGTTGTCCATAGGCTCTCATACGTCTAAGATTATGGCTGCAGTTTAGCCCACTTTCGTCCAATTTTAATACATAGATCAAACCATACATGCCATGGACCATTATATGCTAACCCGGATTGAGCGCATGGGCAGAACACACATGGTGATGTTTTGTACTTCACAAATCAAGTGTCTTAATTTCATGATGTTACCCCGAATTAAACTCCTCAAGCTAACAAATGGGGGGAACGTGACTCAACGAGGAAACATTCTAGTTTAATCGGGAATCCTGATGCTTCCAAGTCCTAGGATGTCTCTTGGCTACATTGCAAAGGCAATTTTCAACTAAGTGCAAAACTTGTGTCCATCACGTACACGTGTGTGGTATGTCGATATTAACCTAGCATATCAAATCTATTCCACCTAGGATGAAAAACTTGGGTATATTGCTTATGTGGTCAATGCTAGTATGAACCTAGCAACAACTGAGCTTTTACACCGTGCTCGGCTTATGCATGATAGTTTGGTTGCGAGTTATGATCATGTTCCATCTCTCTTCTCTTGCTTAAATAGGAACACTACATACATGACCGTACCACTTGATACCATATGTGCAACAACCAGGCGATGAATGCTTTCATGCCCACCATAAAAGGAGCATGCGGGCATGTCTGAAATACTATGATCATCCCCTCCCTCAATACATTAGCTCACTGATAGAAGTTCTGGTCATATCAATTCGAGCTCAAAAGTGTAGTAGATGACCACAACTTGATAACGCCTTGCATTGCTGTCTCAAGTCGCATGCATTGTCACTATGAATGTGGTAAAGATAACAAATCATCACTATATATGAGGGCAGAAACAGACCTAAGCAATCAAAATATCCATAATATACGACCACATATAAATAAACATCAAATCATCAATTGGGAGTATATGTCAGGAAAGTAACAATTGAAGGGTGGACTAGAGGAGGAGGCCAATCTTGTATAAGTGTATGCCCGTAAACACAAACATACTAGTAGAGAGATGTTCACAAAAATTAGAATGATTTAGATGACATACAAACAAAATGACCAAATGAAGTTTGTGTAGCTCCGGTGGGGTTTCTTGGGAAGGTATTTCTACAGTGCGTACACATATGTATCCTTTTAGAGGTTAAATATATATATATATATATATATATATATATATATATATATATATATATATATATATATATATATATATATATATCATGATCTTGTTGAAAACAGAGAGTAACAAGAGAGATGGAACTCCACAAAGTACTCTGCTTGCTTTTCCAAAAGCAAAGTACACAGTCATTGAGATGTAGTCACAACCTCTGTCCAATATACTCGATGAAATACAAAAGAAAAAGAAGGAAGTGTCCAATATACTCGATGAAATACAAAAGAAAAAGAAGGCAGACAATGATGCGGATCTAAAGCATGTAATCAGGTGGATGACGTACATACATACAAACACACCTCAAACCCTTTTAAAACAAAACGTACAAACTTCAAAAAAGAATGCCAAAACAAGTCTGCTCTACTGTCGACTAGGGCATTCGTTATTGGACGACATATG
Organism: Triticum timopheevii; assembly: GCA_963921465.1. Taxonomy (NCBI): domain Eukaryota; kingdom Viridiplantae; phylum Streptophyta; class Magnoliopsida; order Poales; family Poaceae; genus Triticum; species Triticum timopheevii. The sequence goes on from OY997274.1 coordinate 12,910,025, forward strand.
TTACACTTGAGCAGAGAACTTCATCCAGGCACCTCATCTTCATGCTTCAGACGTGACTCAAGCTTTATATAAGTTCAGAAAGTGCTACTCCGGTATAACTGAGTACTTAGCGATTCAAATAGGATACACCATCACTGGAGCACATGACCAAGTGCTGAACTAGTAAATACGTCTCATTCCGGTATCACTTTGTCTTCCTGCGACATGACTCAAGCTTTATATAAAGCTCAGTGGAATCAACCTTCTTTCCAAGTGGTGCTGGTGTCTGTGCATAAACAAGATGAATTTACCACACCTCGGACTATAATAGGATGCACATGAATAAAAGCCTACCACTTACATTTATTTACTTATATAACAGCACCAGATAGATCAATTGTTACTTTGCTTCATTCTAAAGTGCATATGGCATGAAGCAACAAACTGAATTTTGCAAATGTGTACCAAAATATGCATGTGGCTTCACATCCTGAAGTTTACACGATAACACATCAATAAGAGGAAATTTTCATTCAAGAAACCAATTTAGTTTGTTTCTTCGGGTTAAATCCAAAGAAAAATGAATGACTAAAGAGTATTTATCAATTGAAAAAGGAAACAAATAAACTATGCAACCAGAAATTTAGATAGCAAAAGGGTCTGATAGAGGAAGATGTGTTAAAACTAATGGATGAAGACGAAGATGCATCTAGAGGAGAGAAGAATGAGAGCTAAGGAATTATGGAAAGACTAGAAACAGTAAGAACTATAGATGTAGAAAGGCCATCGTAAGAAAAGACAATTGATTGAATATATTAGGTGAGGAAACAAAAAGTACACCAGTATTTCTTAGAACAATACTATTATTCTCCTTGTAGTCCTGTGATAACTTCCACTATATGCAGCAACTTCCTAGTTTTTTATCAGTTTAGAAAAAAAAATCAATTGCAACATCGCTCTGAAAGCTCAATTGCACCGTAGATCTGCTCAAAAATGCATTTTTTTTCTAAGCACCCTTTTGCTGAGTGAAACGATCTGGTATGTAAATTCAGTTGCACATGTACGATGTTCCCTGCCCCAAATCCTTTTCACATCGACAACACATGGTGGCTTGAAACCAATCTGCTATCTAGTTCCCAAGCCAAATCATTTCATTCATTAATACATACACTGTTTCGTTTAGATATTGTCATTGCAGGATCACACTGAATCAAGAAAACTCATATTTGAAGAATGGGCAAACCTATTCTTTTAGACATTCAAGGGTTTATAAAACAGCCAGTGGACTGTAACCATGTAAAAGCAAACTGACAGAACTATTTCATCGGTTTTAAAATTGCTACTCAAAGAGCAAACAAGGGGTTGTTGTAATTTGATTATTACTAATACAAATGTTATATATAAAGATACAAATGTATTGATTAAGGCAATACATTGAAAAGGATGTGGACATGCTGGTCAAAACAAGGGCCAGTCAAATATACAAGCCCGAGGCCAACTTTGGATTACTAGAAGATGACAGTAAAGTTGTTTCCTTTTATGAGTAATGCAGTCATAAGATGATCATATGCGCGTTCACTTGATGAGAATTGATTTCCCGGGTTTAATAAAGCTTCTAGTTAAATGTAAATTGGACAGTACATTATCACAAAATGCACCAACAATACATAACACCAATTAACTACGTATATTGCAGACGAGTCATAATACTAGGAAGGATATGAATTGGATGCATCCATAACAAGCACTGGTTGCAAGCAAATAAGCAGCAAAGCATGCTACTATCAAACAAATCCCTGCAACATATTGCATTGTTGTATAACACAGAGACCAAATTAAGTAAGACTAAGCAAAGAGTAGATAACACGCCCACCATTCAAATAGTTGGTGCACACAATGATGGCGGCAAACCAGCATATAGTCGACCATACATGTTGGGTTTGCTAAGCTCAGTGAACAACTCAACCTGCATTGTCTTGACGTCCACGGAAAAGAATCCAAATTAAACATGTGTTGTGTAGATGGGGTGTACAACGCTTCTATGAGCAGGTATCCCCCAGCTACACCAACCAGAGTGGCACGCTTTATCGGCAACAAGATGACCTTCTCCAAGTACCATTGGTTATTTCTCAGAATGGAATACGTCAGCCAACATCGATCATCTTCTCTTTACTCATCATAGCGTTTAGTGAGCATCCCGAGCATTCCGTCCGCTGCCTCGACAATGACATAATTGCGGTTCCGTGGTTGTTCAGGTGGGAGGTTGACAACAGAGAACTCCATGGTGTGCGTGTCAAGGAGAAGCAACTTGTTCATGAATTGCAAACGCCAACAGAAGCATATGTGGACGTACCGACGATAGGACAACCAAGGCTCAGAGTTCTGAAATGAGCCAATAGCAGCTTGAGCACTCCATTGATCATAAGTAAGAATGTGCCATTGTCCATCCAAACAGGAGAAGACCAGCATCAGCAGATTTATTCTGCATTGTGCCAAGCACACCACTTTGAATGATAAATGGTTCTCCTTATCCTCACCGGGAGCAAGGAAAGTCTCCAAATCGAGGAGTTCCGGTCTTCGGACCAGCGCTTTCAGGTGGCTGGGGACGACAGGCAGCAGGATTTAGCGGCGGTGCACGGGGTCGCACACGGCGAGGTCCCTGACCAAAAATTGGCTGTACTGTAAGTCACACAGCTCAGCGCCCACGAGGAAGCGGCTGTCGCCTTCTTCTTTGACCGGGCACCAGCAAGGGGGGCCGTCCATCAAGGATGTCAATTTCACTCCAGGGACGGCCGGCAGCGGAGGGGAGGAAGGAGGAGCAGGAGAAGTCGAAGCCGGCGAAGGCGCGGGGCGGCGGCTGAGCTGGGATGAAGGATCGTGGAGCATGCTGACGAGAGGTGGCGGGTGAACCATGCGGTACTGCCGGAGGAAGGCGTAGCCGGTGATGACGCTGCGGAAGGAGGCGCAAGCGATGGAGGCGTGGGCGAGGTCGGCGGCGGAGGGGAGGGGAGAAATATTTCCTCGAGCAGCACATCCGGGAGATCGGCGACGGACGGTGCCGACTGTGGGATCTTCTGAGGGCCTGGAGCTAGCGGCGAGGCCATCACGGTGGACGGGAGGAAGATTTCCTGGAGCAGCCCGTCTTGGACTGGAAGGAACGGCGGCCCCGGCGGTGGTGCTGGGTTGGAGGTTGGCGGTGGCACCACCAGACGGGGGAATTGGGGATTTTGGTAGGTTTGGTGAGGAACGAGTGCCAATGGACACTTCACCACACAAGATGGTCAACATAATCCATTCTAATTCTAAACAAAACAAAAAAAACTCACCTCTGTCTAAACATTCCATAATTAACAAATCTCTTTGATTTTGTCGACCAAGATGCTCCAACTAATCCATTTCTTTTAACGATCAGGAATAACTCTGAATTGAAAGATTTAATTAGCCAATATTCAATGAGAATTGATTCACAATGATTCCGTAAAAGATTTTGATTTTTTTATCGCATTAAAAATTCTAATTTCATTAAAAAAATAACCTACATGATGAGATGGTTCCACGATTAATCGTTTGGTATGCCAACATTTACATTACATTAGACTAGTTGAATGCTCGTGCATTTCCACAAAATAAAATATGTGTTGGTACTTTCTCAAATGATGATGTGATTAAGACTAAATTATAAATGGTAATTTCCTCATCCTTGATGATGATTTGGTGTCCTCACAACTCCTTTTTATTATAGTCACGGTCGGATTTTTTTTTGAAAGACAAGATAGAAAAACAAATTCAAATCAGGACCAATTGACATTATAAGATGGTCCCGTTATATTTTTAATCGTTGAAACCTTCACATTTTATTTCAATACACTTTTGGTTAAGGCAAGACAACTCCCTAGCCTATGCCTCTAAGATTGCTTGCATGATTTCGTGGATGTTTAGTAGCTATGTCTTGGTTTTGAGGGTAGCTATGTCTTGGTATGATCCTATGTTATAGAGTCGTGGATAAGAGGGTGCTAACCGTGTCAGCCTCTTCTGACGTGGGCTGGGCCGAGGACCCACAAATTACTAACCAGTGTGCCATATTCGTTAGGCCACATCACAGGGTCAAGATGAAATCTTCCAAAGACTTGGCGCATACTACAAGGCATGAATGCAATCATAGGCATGTTTATCTTCATACGTAATGGACCAATGTGTAACCCTAGGCACCACCGGTGTCTATGTAAGCCGAAGGAGTGTAGACCATAGAGGCCAACTCATTCATACTCGATCTCGAGCTAGATCAACCTGTACTCTGTACCCGTCCACAATCAATACAAACAAACCAAGACATAGGTTTTACCTCTTGAAGGGGTCCTGAACCTAGGTAAACATCGTGTCCCCCTTGTGTTATGTTACCATAGTGCCAAGACTACCAGCTCGGGACTCCCAACCCGAGATCTGTTGGATTCGACTCCGTCATTTGGTGGCCCATACAGGTCCCTTTGTGTAGTCAAATCGACTCGATGGATCACCTGCAGATCGACGACAGCGTCGGCTGTGGCATGATTTTTCTTCCCGGACAACTCTTTGTCTTCGGCAGCATCACGCTTCATGCTGATTCGACCGGACACCTCGGCCAGATCAAATTTTTTCTCCAGATGAGATCGTTAGATTGGGGAACCTGGAATATGCTGTGGACTCCCGTGGCGAACTTGTGTTTTCGAGCTAGGTGTCATACCACACAAAAGACGAGACAAAAAAACCAATTGAAAAAAGGAGCGGTTGACATGGTAAGATGGCCCCGTTGATATTTCTGATACCCGAAGCCTTTACATTTTACTTCAAGGCCCTTTTGGTTAAGGCAAGCCAACACCCTAGCCTATGCCTCTAAGCATTACAGATGACCTATAAATATATGCTTGTGTTGTCTGGCTGCATGCATAAACATTGTAACCTTTTTTTTGCGAAAAATAGGGAGATTTCATTACTCAGGGCGGCCTTTCAGCCATACACAAATTTACAACTTCGTCTGTGCCCGTACCAAACCAAATGGCAGTACGGGGTATACTACGCCCATAGGCTGCGAGGCTATGATTAACTTTATTTTGAGTGCGCCTAATATGCGTAATCGAAATCTTCCGTGGGTCCTCTAAAATGAGTAACTGGATGTCTCGGACAAGTGTCCTGTATCTTGAGCGGTCCCCAGGACTCGCCTTTAACATCGATACTGCCTAAGCGCAGTCCAGCTCAATGGCAATGGGTAAGACAGTCCGGTGAAGAGCAAGATCAAGGCCTTCTTTACACGCCATAAGCTCCGCTTCTAGTCCATCATCGCATGTGGTGATCTGTCTGCATGCAGTAAAAATAATAGCACCGGTATCATCTCGGAGCACCATTCCACTACCAGCCGCCCTGGTTTCCTTGACAAAACTTCCATCAGTATTTAATTTGGTCCATCCATGGGTAGGCGGTAACCAGGGAATCTCGTCTCGCTGGTTTCCTGCATATTGCATGTCGTTGCTGCTCTTGCTAGCTAGGACGTGCATTACCATTTTACCTTTCTCCACGTTCTCCGATGGATGTTGTTGAATGCACAAGAGAGAGTTTATATACCCCTGTAGAAAACGACAAGATGCTTCTGTCGGAGGGGCTGGCTTCCCATGCGTGAGTTCATTCCGAACGTACCACACACGCCACATAGTCATCAGGACCACCATGCGAATATTTTCCGAGAGTGGCTCGAGCAGGGTAAAAAGCCACTCTGGTCCGGTGTTGCGAACATCCTCAATGTCTGGCAACGGCCAGTCCAAAGCCATGGCACGCCAGAGATTCTTCGCGAGGGGGCACCTACACATTGCATGGAAACCGTCCTCCCGTTCCACACCACAAATGGGACACACGTCAGTATCATAAACATTGTAACCAACACAAGCATAAAGAAAAACTTTTGCACCTTGAGGAATTATCTGTAAGTCTGGGTCTAGAGACGTGCAACTTGAAAGTTGCAAACAAAACTTTGCGCAACCATTCAATTGATGATGGTTATTTTGATCAATTCTAAATGTAGGAGTTAAATACACCTACAGTACAGCAACCAACTTGCGCAGGGGAACAAATTCATACAAAAGCTTGAAAACTGAGACACACCAGTCACTAAACTTGCTTTGCGGGTTCATTTGTACAAAGATGTAAGTGTTATCACCAATGAATAAAGAGGAAAATTTAGTTGTCAAAAAAAAACTCGAGTCCGGACTTGCCACATTGGACGCCACGTCGGTCATAGCCCCAACCACATCCCAGCAATATTTTCAGAAAAGTCCCTGTTTATATGGTAAAATAACCGAAACTAAAAGCACTCTATCTGACAGTAGCCTAGCTGAACTAAAGAACCTAACTGAAACCAAATGGAGAGCTCTGACACTTGACGAACACAAACAGAGCAGAGCATAGCACGGCGACGTCCCATGGACCGCCGCCGCTTGCCTCCGCGTCATGTGCCCTCGACGGCCTTGCGTTCTCTGCTGCCGCAACCGATGCTGCTACAACCAGTTGCATCGATGCTGCGTACGGCCGGCGGTGACGTGCGCTCCTCTGCTGCCGCAACTAGTCGTCGCGCGATACAGCATATGGCCGGCGGTGATGCAGCGAACGGCCGACAGCGACGTGCGCTCCTCTACTGCCACAACAAGTCGCCAAGGCAGCATACGGCCGACGGCAAAAGAAATTAACAGCAAGACATCCTCTGTTTTGTAGGATTACATCATCTATTTTTTATGTCACAGAGTAGAATACAACAAAACTTTCCGACAACAACATTCCCACGAGCACAAAATTCAGGCATAATTTCTGATCCTATATAAAACTGCAGTACAATAGTTTCTGTACCTATATCAAAGTAGAGTACAAAGGTGATGATTCAGAGGAAGATGTCTTGAGGTTGTGAAAGCGATGGGACTGGACATTCAGGCTCTGATCAAGGTACAGTACAGTAATTTGGCGCAGGGCTAGCGCTCGGGTCGCCCCCCCCCCCCCCCCCCCACTCGGGCGACTCGGGTGGCTCCCCAACCCTAGCCGCCGCCGGGGCCTAGCCCATCCTCCTTCCCTCCTCCCGCCGCCGCCGGAGGACGCCGCCGGCTTGCGCCTGTAGGCCGACCGCGGTGGCGGGGGCTCTTCCTCCCTCCCGCGTCTCAGGGGTGGCGGGCCCCCAACATGCGTGGAGGTGTGGCCGATCTACAAGCGACGGCGTTGGCTTCGACGGCGGCGGCGGTCGGCCCTGCCTCGGGCCACGGGCGGCTGCTGCGGCGGCTGGCCTGGATCGGGCAGCGGCGCGATGCGCTCTTTGGCGGCATGTCATCTGGCTTTAGATCGGCGGCGGCGTCGAGGGCCTGGTGGACTGTTTGGCGGCACCCATGGCAGATCTGTTCTGGCCGGTGTAGCCAATGGTGGTGGTCATCTTCTTCGGCGGTGGCCGGCCAGAAGCTTGGTGATCGGATCTCGAGATCCATCATCTAGTCCCGGCTGCGAGTTGGAGAGACATGGTTGCCGGTGAAAACCGAGCCGACGGCAGGCGATGGCGGCGTTCTACGTCGTTACCTTGATGAAGGCATCGTCGTATAATTACCGTCGACCCACTCGTGCTGCTCCGGGGGGAAACCCTAGAATCTGGTGTTCCAGATCGGATGATGGCGGCACTGCGGTGTCGTTTCTCTCTTGAGAGCATCGTTTGTGGAGCAGCGCTGGAAGTCAGAGGCAGGAGGTGGAGCGGCTTCGTTTTGCACGGAGCTTCGGTGGAGATGTCAAGTCATGCCTGACCGACAGGTGCTACGCTTGGTCATGCCTGGTCGGCAGGTGCTACGCACGACAGATTCTCGAAGGACTTCAAGTTGTGTCGGCTGGTGATACTTTGCAGCATGGCGCTGAGGTGTATCAGTGGCGACCGCGACGTGTTAAGCTGTTTGCGCGCCGGGAGGAGGTGCCGTTGGGCGCCGTGGTGGCGTCGACGATAGCTGGACCGAGCAAGGCTGATGCATCAGTACAGTTCTGAAGATGTAGCAGTGGCAGTTGGCGGTGGCGGCCTCTGAGAGCACGCCGGACCAGTGTGTGCCCCAGACCCGGCAAGTGGGTAGGTTGGGGTCTCAGGTCTTAGATGTTAGGCTTGGTTGCTATGTCTGTTTGGTATTAGGCTCAGGCTATCTGCGCCCCTTCATCAACTGGATAGGTGTAGCGACAGTTTGTTGCTTAGACGGCGGCTTTAGTCTTACTGTTGTATTGATTTTGTAAGGTCTTGTGAGAATAATTAATAAAGTGGCCGTATGCATCGCTCATATGCAGAGGCCGGGGGTCATCCTCCTTTTCTAAAAAAAATAGTACAGTAATTCGTCTATACTAGAGACTCACTATATTAACAACAATTTGAACCCCCAAATCTCACACTTTCATCTATGATGCGGGCGCAAATACTGCCGGATCAAAACCCTAGCAGAACATGACCAAACAGGGGAGAGGATGATGCAGTCCCTGCGTCGTGGGTGTCAGAGGAGATGAACAGGAGACGAAGAATGGGTTTGGGGAGGGTTACCAGTGCCAATGAGCCATTTAACACAAGTACAGGGTCCATCTGTTACTTTTCCCTTATCCACTACTCCCTCCGTTCCGATTTACTCGTCGTGGTTTTAGTTCAATTTACTCGTCGTGGTTTTAGTTCAAATTTGAATGAAAACCACGACGAGTAAATCGGAACAAAGGTAGAGTAAATTGAACTAAAATCACGACGAGTAAATCGGAACGGAGGTAGTATATGGGACTGCGGGTTCCTTATTTCCATTAGTCGAGGGGGCTCCTGCAAAATAACCAGGTAGCCGACTTGGCGTGCCATATAGCCATTTCGGACTATTTTGTACTCCCTCCGTCCCATAATATAAGAGCATTTTTGACACTAATTTTGTTCCTGCAAAACAAGTTTAGCAATTGGTTTGTCTCAATTTTTAAATTTTTGTATGAATTTCTTCCCGCAGCGCAACTTGGTGTACTGTAGGTAGGTGTATTTAACACTAGATGTACCACAAAATCAGTTATACAGAAGGATATCTAGAACACACCAATGCAAATAAATAGTATTAATGTGAGGAGATCCAAAATGAACACCCAAATATCTGTGTGCACAAATAAGAAGTATTAATGTGAGGAGATCCAAAATGAAGACCCACATATTTGTGTACGTGCATTCCGTAGACTCTTAACTATTTGGATTAATGAACCTATGGGAACTAAGCGTGTATTAGTGCGGGAAGATCTAAAATAAGCATTTACATATTGGTGAACATAGAGGGTATTAATACAAGAAGATCTAAAACGAGGATCAACATATTTGTATAGCTAGCACTATTAATTCATATATCTATGGCCAAGCAGCACGCCGCATCTATGAACTACCATGACATTCTATAAAAACCTCAATCCATGTACATCACTTCATCAATCCATCTCTTCCCTACAGATCCATCTATATCCATTTATCTCCACCTTCGTCAGCTTCAATACATTTCAAGATTTCCAACTAGCCTTATAGCAATGTCAGCATCCCCCAACCATGTTTTTGCCATCGCCATCATGCTCCTTTCCACTATCATTGCTGCCGAAGCCAGTGACTCTGGTGGTGGCAATCCCAAGGTCACCAACTTCATGGTGGAAGCGTGCAAGAATGCCTCAAAGAAAAACCAATATTATGACCCCGACCCAATGACGCAGGAGTTTTGTGTGTCAACCCTCAAGTTGGACAAACGGAGCGCCGATGCTAAGGATCTCCATGGCCTGGTACTCGTCGCCATCGACATACTCAAGGGTCAGGTTGCTGCTGCCAACGGCAATGTCAAACAAATGCTGCACAACACCAAGAATGGCACGGTTACAATGTTTAACCTCAGTTTCTGTGTGGTGGACTACGACCGCATGCTGAGCGTCCTCAAAATATGTGACAACATGATAAGCGAGTACCACAGTAGCAAGGGCCGTGCCAATGATGGATCGCGGTCTTCTGTGCTGCCCGCTTGTTTGATGAAACTTGACGAACCTCTGGTCGACATTTGGCTAAGACTTGTTGGTGAGTCGGAGCTGGAAAAGTTGTCAGATGATTACAATGCCGTGGGCAAGCTGGCCAAACTTAACTTTTGCCTTGCTAGCACCATATAGAGTGAATGATTCATAATTTGTTTTTTCTACATGCAATGGTGTATGTTGTAACATCTATCTACCTTTACTTGGAATAACAATAATGTTACCGTGACATCAGTTTTACTTTCACTTTCACTTGTGATATATGCGTATAGGCAAAAAGTTGATAACAAAGCTGCCTAGAGGAGGGGAACATGTGGCTCTCGGGCGCTGGTGGACCTGAATTGCAATAATATTTTTGTGTTTTGAAAAAAAGTTAAAAAATCATGTAAATTTCTGGAACATACATGACCAAAAGTTGTACTCATATAAAAAGTTTCACGAAGGAATGCCTTCTAGCGTGATCTAGGCGGAAAGAAAAACAAAATCAAGATTATATATGAGTTACTATTCATGAGGTTTCTCCCAGGAATTTTTTTGGTTTTAGTCTGACGTTCCCAGGATTTTATCCCGCGCTGAACTTTTTTTACGGGTACAAAAGTAGGTCAACTTCGTTTCCACATTTCTGTGGACCTTTTTCATAATTAATAGTGTTTTGTCATATCGGGTTCACCGTGCTATTTCCCATCTAGAAAACAGCTATGGCGCAGCTCCTTCATGAGCATGCATCGACGGGAGTGTGGGGCCTGGCCTCTACTCCCTTAATCAAAGGGGAGGCAGTGGGAGTACAAAGTAGCAGTTGCTTTGCCGTGCATTGTCCTGAATTAAAACTTGTTGATTTGCCGTGTGTTGCTCTGAAGATCAGCTGCTAGACTATTGGTCCGATGGATGTAAGGTATATTTGGTCAGTGACAGGCCAAAATCAGTTCATGAGTGCATACTAGTTGAGATTCTAGGACCCTTCGTTGTCGAAATAGTTTGTACTAGTTTCTTTATTTCCCAAATAATTTGGATGCAGTAGTTTTTCGTTTGTGAGTGCATACTAGTTGAGATTCTAGATCTTTCTTCACTTCCTAGGTGTGCTTGGTTTAATGTTTTCAGCATTCCAATTTTTAACTTGTAGATCTTCTGTGTCCTCACTAAGGTGAAACAATCATTGTCGAAACAATAAACTCCTAGGTTGCCTTACCAGACTCCGTTCAAAATGGGTGAACAACTTTTCAGTTATCTTGCTAACACTTTGTCCAAAAGGTTAAAAACCTTATGGTTCGTTCCCACGCACCTTTTTAACATATATTTGAATACTTTCCATATACTGATTGGCAAATTTTAACATGCTCCCTCTTATCCCTTTTTTTACATGTGAGGTAAAAAGGTAGGAGTTAATCAGACCACTAGTTGATGAGATCAACTGCTTAGATTTATTATATGCTCTTACTTCTCATGTAAAGAGGGGTAAGAGGGAGCCTGTTAAAATTTGCTCCCAGGAACCGTCTATGTGTCAAACTCAAAAGAAACATAAATATTGATGTACGAACTGCCAAATTTGTTCTAATATATTCAGATTTTTTTCATGGCCCGTGGCCTTTTAGGTTCACAAACATAACTCTTCGCCGTGGCCCCAGGGCTTCGTTCCAGTGGTGGTAGGGCTAGGAATGAGTAAGGGTTTATCTTTGCTCGGTGGTGGGGAGACGATGGTGTCGCCGTAGACATGAAATAAGGTCTCCCCGCTTCATCCTCATTTTCATAGTGCTTCTTCATATCATCGGGAGGCACGTAAAACATGGTATGTCCACATATTTGTTTCTATGGTTTTTGCATTTTCTTCTGCAGGTTTATCAAAGAAAAAGGTTTGTCCAAGTCATGCTATTCTGCAGAGCGGATAACATGGTCATGCATCTTGATCCTCTGACTCCGGTCCAGAGTGTCGAAAGTTGGATAACCTTGGCCTAGTAGGCAAGGTTTGATCTTGTTCTTCAGTGCAGCCATTTGCTATGCAGATCGCGGACACATGTATCTTCTTGTCTGCATCAACAAATACTCGACAGTTGCTTCCACAAGTTACTGAGTTTCAACAAGTTTGCTCCGTTGAGTGGCTGGCGCAGAGGCTGCAATAAAAAATTCTCACCGTGTGCCGCCCATGGATGCAAAAGGATAAAGACTTCGACCCCCTCAAGGACTTGGTTGTATTTTTAAATTCTATGAATGACTTTTTCTAACATTCTATCACACTTTATTGTTGAGAAACAAAATACGGACTCACATACAGTCAATCCTATGAACACACACACACACACACACACACACACACACACACACACACACACACACACACACACACACACCTTACCATTATGAGCATCTCCAAGACACTGAACCGACATATCTTCATATTGACGAAGTCACCACATGTGCCCTGCTATTGATCGGAACATCGCCTCCCACTTAAAGAATATTCTGCCTTAATGATACATCCATGTGTTAAACCTAGAGTCTGACCCCTGGTGGTTTTGGGGTACAACCATCGTCCTAATCATTCAATCACAGGTTGGTTCTCGAGTCTGTCCCACTTAATATAGCCCTTCACATGAAAAAAATAGAGCCAATCGAACTAAGTCAAAGAAAAACAGAAGCATGTGGAGTCACGCTTGGTGTTGATGGTCCGCACAAAGACGTACATGTTGGGCTTCAAGCACATATATTATCACTCAATGCAAAAAAAAAACTCATAGGTTATCACGATCCAAAAGTTCTTGTGTATGAACACAAGGGGCCATGTCTTATATGATTTATTTTTCTTTGTTCACTTCTTCACCCAAATGAAAGTAAAATTCATGACAACAACAAAAAACCAATTGTAACACCATGATAGAATGATCGATATTGCTAGCTCCTAGTGATCATCCTTCTTTCTAGAGAAGAAGAGATCTATCAGGACAAGTGCCAGCTTCTCTAGCTTTTCATTTGCCATGGCCAGTAACCCCATCACTGATGTACTATGGACCTCGCGGCATAGTTCTCGATGGCATCAAATGTCTTCTCAATGCACTCGAGTAGCTTGGAGGGTCTTGACACATCCTTGCCTTTGCAAACGAAATCCAGAATGATGTCGTGGTAGATCTGAAGGGTCCTCACCAATCACCATGCCGCAATAGTGCACCCGACAGAACTTGAGGGCACACACTACTATCTTTCCTTTATGGCAATCTTGCCACTTCGCAGAGCGTCTTGTCCACCTCGACTATGAGGGCGGCCGCACTACCCTTGAGTATGTCGACGGTGATGAGTGCTAGGTCTAGACAATCCTTGGCCTCAGTGCTCCAGTTGTCTGACAGGAGCATTGATGCGCAGAATTATTGCAAGAAGCCCAACTTGAGGGGCTGACATAAGACATTCTTGCACACCTCCATCACAATGTCTGTATTGCCTCCTTGCCACTGTCGGCATGACCAGCGATGGCAGTAGAAAGGAGCTTGATGGTGAAGATAGACATGAGAGAGAGAGAGAGAGAGAGAGAGAGAGGAGATAGTTATGGGTGGTAGACATAGGCTGAGATATAGTGAAATGGCAGTGTATAAATTTCATGTAGCATGGCCATGGATATGTTGTTGATTAGTGCCACTAGTCATCAAAGCGTGCATGTAAGCCACTCTATGTTACACTTAAGCACAATAAACCTTACATATACACTACTAGGGAAACCCTTAAACACAGAATCTTAGCAGTAGCGCTGGATAAAATAAAGCACTGTTGCTACTTAGTAGTTACATGCGCAACTGCTATCCTTTTAGCAGTAGCGCATGATAGAAAAATGCGCTGCTGCTAAGTTTGAACTGGGCGCACATGACTAGCCCCACTTAGCAGCATCGCATATTCTTATCCAGCGCTACTGCTACCCTCTGTAGTAGTAGCGCTTTTCTTCAACCCGCGCTGCTACTAACCCTAACTTATCTTCCCCGCGCGGCCGACCCTCTCACTCTCCCTCTCACTCACTCTCCCCCACACCCGCGCCGTCGTCCGCCGCCGCCGCCGTCGCCTGACCACCGTCGCCGGACGCTCCAGCTCCTCCAGAACTGAGGTAGTCCCTCCCTCCTTCCTCCTCCTCCCACTGCGCCCTCCTCCCTCCTCCTCTGGCCGCCCCCTCCTTCCTCCTCCTCCGGCCAAGCTCTCCACCGGCAGCCCTCCTCCCACCGCCCCCTCCCCCTCCTCCTCTCTCCTCCCTCCTCCCAACCCCTCCTCCTTCCGCCTCCGATCCCACCACCCGCCTCCTCCTCTCTCCTCCCTCCTCCCACCGCCTCCTCCCTCCATCTCTCCTAAACCCTAAACTCTTTTTTACTGTTTTTGTATAATGTAGTTTTTTACTGTTTTTAATTAAGTGTTTAATAGAATTAGTAAGAAAATTTATAGAACTAGTTGAACTAGTTTATTTTTGGTAAGAACTAGTTTATTTTTAGTAAGACTAGTTTATTTTTATTTATAGTAAGTGCTTAGTTGAACTAGTTGAATTAATAGAACTAGTTTATTTTTAGGTGTATTTAACATAATTCTAGGTTGATTCGTTTTGAAGTGGACATGTCATATTTTGAACATGGCACATTTGTTGTTATTTTTTAGTTAAAGCATTTATTCCCGCATCGACGTCGATGATGCCTATCCCACATCCTCGTCGTCGACTCGGCAGAGGAGGCCTGCTTGATCAGAGGGTCCATGTCTGGGACTAGGCTCCGCTGGACTGGTACTGGGAGGTGCTACCTTCTGGGGGGGGGGGGGGGGGGCGCAACTTGGTGAGGAGCCAGCCCGTCGTTCACCCGAACCTTCTTTGGTGGCGGTCATGTGGGCCACTAACGACGCGGAGGTGATATGTCACCGTGTCAGTGACGAGGACGAGCACGTCCATCGCTAGATGGTTGCGTTGGAGGACAGGTTCAACAATACCTGGCAGGTTCTTCAGGGATCTTACTGGACCTATGATCCTGTGATGGTTCCTTCTCTTTGGGTGTTCACCGCCAGCGCCAATACCCGTCATTCGCTAGGGTTGTAGCTGTATTAGTGAGGTTATATGTATGATACTATTCAAGATGTATTAGTGATAATATTTGACGATGTACAGACGCAAGAGATGATTTAGTTTTGCTTATTGAATGCATGCTAATTTGAATACTAATTTTTTTTATGATTTAGTTTTGCTTATTGAATGCTCGAATTGGAGAACTACTCCTATTTTGAATGCTCAAATTGGAGAGCACTATGCAAGGCGTATGCATTTGATTAGTTGATAGCTTATAGGGTTTCACTAAGCCCTAAGATGACGATAATAATGTTTTTATTTATATTTTGTTTTTCAGCCAAATCTCCATGTCGTCGTCGCCGTCATCCCCGTCACCGACCCCCTCCTACCTCGAGGTGAGACCAGCCAAGTCTCCATGTCAATATGAGTCCTATAAGATATTTTGAAATGTTTTTGTTCATATTTTCAACCATTGAAATGCAATGACCATCAAGTTTGAATGCAATGACCATCAAGTTTGAATACAAATAGGATATGTGCTTGCCCAAGTGGCCATGTTTGCAGGTAACACCTCCGAGTGGCCTATGTTTTGCCAGAGTGTGTAATTTCCGTTCCAGCAAATTTCAGGCGCTCGATATGTCCTTTTCTAGAAAAGGTCATGCCGATTTTTTTCGTGAATTTTGGCATGACTTGTGCTAGAATATGTAGGAAATATCGAGTGTCCTGGATTTTCTAGAAAGATAATTAAATGAAACTTTAGGTTGATTTTAAGTCTGTCGAGGCTCCATACATGACAATCAAAAAATGAGTGAGGGAGAAAGTCTGCACCATATATGAGAGAGGAAGAATCCCGACTGTTGTCGTGGGGGTCGTTTCTCCTTCTTCTCCTTGTGCTAGATCTTTGTTATGCACTAGGGGAAGGAGGAGCAACGACCATCACCGACGGTCAAAAAATTAGTGAGGGAGTGTGTCCACCATATATGAGAGAAGAAGAATGCCGACCATCCTTCGTTCGCGTGTGCTAGACATTTTGGTTTAATGCACTCTGGGACGAAGGGAGGAGCGACCATCACCAACGGTCGAATATATACACCACATGAGCTGAGAATTTTCAAAAAACGACTCGACGGACCGATAGTCAACCCGTGCTGAATAATAATGATCTAATTTAGTTTTTGTAGTACATATATTGAATTTTAGAAGTTTAATCTTTGAATTATGAACATAGGAAATATCGTCGGACGATGAAAGTCTCGCGGAGTGCTCCTGGTGCGGCGACGACTGGGGTTTTTGCGACAGGCCTCACTTGGTAGAAGGTCGACGCTTCAGCATTAAGCTCCAGGAGACCTTCGATGTTGAAATGGTACACAACGACGCAAAGTGTTTTTTTTCGTAATTAAGATCGACTTCTTCATCTTCAACGTGTAATTTTTGTCTTTTACAATTCGACTAGCTTATCCCATGCCATGCAAGACGCTATGTCTTGGAGAGGATGGATTTTGAAGATCATGAAAATATGGAAACAAAGATAGTTCACGTAAGGACCCATCATGGTTTTGATTTTGCTGTAAATCTATACAATTCTGAGAGCGTATCCCATTTTGGTTGCCCATATTGGGAAGCACTTTGCAAGGCATATGATTTCCATGAGGGTATGCTTGTCACCATCGATCTTGGTGATCCTGACATCGAGGAATACAATATGGACATTTGGGTCCTTGTTGATACACTTCCAATTCTACCGCCATGTGAGTTTCCCAAAAATAGTTATTAAGTAATTTATATTGTTTATTTCAAAATAGTTGACAGCTTATTTCCATTGATAGCTTATTTTCATTCTTCAAAGAATGTGCGGAAGATGGTAGACAGAACCTACTACACCGATGGCGCAGAATTAACTTATTAGGAGAAAAATCATCTGATCTCATTTATTAATGATCTTGAGAATTACAATATCTATTATCAAACTCCTGCACATATGGTCAGTACCTGCCACTAGTGCACGTGTTGAACTACGGTAACATCCATGGAGATGGCATGGTAAGATTTTTTACTATTACGACATCCGTGCAGCTTTTGCATAAATTCTTCTAATACTAAACTACATTGCTAACTATGAAGTTATTACTATGTTTTTCAACACAAAATCCTGAAGGTGTGTGCCTCATCTGATGTTTTCGAAAGGTCGCCTTGATGTTATGAGTTTACGGCCAGGTCATCTTACGCATCACTGTTGTTCATACCAGATTTCTAAAACGATGAAGACATGACAATCAAAGATTGGAAAAAATGTATGGTCAGTTGTAGGGAGGTACTTGGAAGTAACATTGTGTGACGCGCAAGAATTGGAGACAGTATAATCTCCATTCTCTATAATGAAGAGTCAGGGCCTATCTTGTTTTATGCTATTTTACCTAAGAGAGTGAAGTAGGTCATATTAGAGAGGAGTAGGTCCTAGGTACAATGTGTTATTATGTGGTACAATGTGTTAGAGTTGATGATGTGGTTGAGGAGGAGTTGTTATAATGACTAGTGACCAACTTGCTATATGATGTCTCATTGACGAAACTGATGATCATGAGAAGTTATTATATGACAATGATGTATTATGATGATAAGTTGTTAATGATATGATAATGATGATGAGTTATTATGTCATTGGGTGAAAGAACCGCAGTTTAGTTTCAAGTGGATGGATCGAAAGAACCGCAGTTTAGTTTCAAGTGGATGGATCCAAACACTTGAAACTAAACTGTGGTTCTTTCACCCAATGATGTAATAACTCATTCTGATGTAAAAACAATCTCTAAATTGCTACTGTATAAAACTTGTATAATGGCGTATGAATACGACATAAAACAAAAAAGAAATACATAACGATAGTAGTAGCGTGGGTAGAGAGGCGCGCTAATATTAATTACCAGCAGCGCTGTCTACCAAAAGCGCTACTGCTAAGCAGGTATAGCAGTAGTGCGGGCAAACACATGCTACTAATACACTTTAGCTGTAGCGCTGTATCAGTAGCCCGCCACCCCACGTTACTTCTATATCTAAAACCAGCTCTACTGCTAGCTTTTTCCCTAATAGTGATAATTAAATATTACACTAAAAAATTCATTGGAATTTAAACACATCATGAAAGTTTAGGATTATAAATATAAAATAGTTATTGTTTTGGGGGATGTATATCATTGAGAAATGTGGTTACGAAAGTGAAGAGACTGAAAAAAAAATTCATTAGATGTAAGGAGGTCATTTCGGTAGTGATGTGTCGTTTTAACTCTGCTAGTGGCACAACTCCAAGGTAAGTATGTAGCGATTACAAACACCATATATTCTTGCCAAGTTACCAACTTAAAGTGTTAGATGCACCCTTGCCTACCATGATGCTTTCGTCAAAGTAACGATTCTGTTGACTTGCTCTCCACATTACAGTTTTATGAGCTAGAAAATTTGAATGGAACCATGGCGATGAGAGGTCATGAGAATTTGTTGCTGATTCACTCCACTATCGCCTATATACCATTGAGTTCTGAATTTGGTGATCATTGTAACCGGAATGACTCCGGGACAAACTGTATTTTTTTGAGGAAATAATTCTTGCATTACTCAATCAAAGTACAATCAGGCTTAACAGCGTCTAATACGACCTCTGGTCTCAACCCAAGCCATACTGTTTTTCTGTGAAAACAATGTACTTGAGAGGATATATTATGAGAGGCGAGATTATATGGATTCGCTTGGTAGATTAGAAAAATGTTATTGATACGGTGTTCACACGTAATTAAGAATGGGTGAAATCTCATCAATTGTGCTCTTTAAAGTGTATACGAAAAATGTAAACTTCAGTTAACAACATGAAGCCTTCCGGGAGAGAATTAAATAAAATAGTGGAGAAAACATTCTGCTAAGGAGAACATTGTTTCTGTTATAGAGTACAACAACAAAACCACAATTTTACACCCACAAAAAAATAGACTAGTAAATCAACTTATTACAAAGGGCTTGGGTGGTATACATCATGTTTTGCAAACAACACCTTTGGATATTTGGTTTAGCATCCATTGACCATGTTATGTTGATGATGTGCTGGATGCAGCAAAATCTGGGAATCAAAGAAGAACTACGAGGGATATTTTCGATACATTTTCTTGCTTGTAATTTAAACTCAACCTCAATTTCTTTCTTATGCTAGGAGTGCTGGAATAATTTTTTAAGGCAATGCATTGACTTCCCTCAACTATCTCAACACGGATGGATTTGGATATATAACACACATGTCCTAAAGTATTATGGTGTAAAGGCACCTATTAAAATAGATGATAATAGACCTAGTCACATACCTTCTGAAACATTTAGCATGTGTGTGACAAAATTATGTTTATAATAGTGAAAAAAATGTCTTTTGATGCATAGGATAGGTATTTTTCCATTGAGTCTAGGCTAATGTTTTGTCCTTTGAAATGTGGTGATTGATTCCTATCCTACATAGGAATAGGAACCCATTCCTACAAACCAAAGAGCCCCAAAGGAATTTTTCGTTCAAAATCCTATCCTATAGAATTCCTACTAACAGAAGGAAACCTAAATTAATTAATATGCATGAACTAGTGTTTACAATAGATAGTAGACAAGTAGCTTTCACTGCAAATAGTTCAGGAATTTGACAATACGTCAACAACCAGTGCCCACTTCTCTTGGTGATGCATACAATCAAGTTACCCAGCTGGTGCCCCCGTTAGAAATATAATTGTGTTTAAGTTAGAGATAAGGAGATAGAGATAGAACTAGTTTAAACCACATGTAGCTTGTCTTGTACTCCAAGTCTCTACCCCACCATGTACTTCTATATATACCCTACATAAGGGTCAGATCAATACAACGAATATTGTAGGTTCTATATTTTCTATATGGTATCAGAGCCAAGAGGTTTTGAGTTCAAGACCCTGCCAACGCAGTATTAAATAAAACAATTCTGCGGCCTACATCGATCCCACGTCTAAGGACTAAGATAGTCTAGACGTGAGGGGGAGTGTTGAAATATATTGCCCGTATCCCTTCATCAGTTCGGACTTTTGGATGAGTTGGCTGGTGCATGAATTCAATATGGTGAACAGAGGATAGATGAGGAAGGCACCAGAGGGGACACAGTCACCGCCCTAGGTGCCAACCCATTAGCCATCAGAGACGTAGTTGATGATGGTGCAGCAAAGAAGACAACAGAAGCGCAAGACTTCAAATTCAGTCGCAATCGTCCGCTTCACTCCCGCTACGACTGAGGGGGAATGTTAGAAATATAATTGGGTTTAAGTTAGAGATAAGGAGATAGAGATAGAATTAGTTTAAACCACATGTAGCTTGTCTTGTACTCCAAGTCTCTACCCCACCATGTACTTCTATATATACCCTACACAACGGTCAGATCAGTACAACGAATATTGTAGGTTCTATATTTTCTACACCCCCTCCCCTGACAACTCGTCCCTGGCTCCCTCAGTCTCACGAAGTGCACCGCCGACTGCCGGCAGGCCGGCGGTCTCCTGCAGGTTGCAGCCCTCGTCGAACTTGTCTGCAACTAGGGTTGGCGGCTTGGCTTGTGGCGCATTCGCGCTTCACTTGTGGCACGGTGCTTCTGTCACATGTTCACTGTGCATGTGTACATGGGACCAGAAGTTGGGCTATTGGGATCGGACACAAGTAGTAGTAAAAGAAAAAAAAATGTATGGTAGGCTTTGGCTTGTTGAAGTCACCCTATTAGAATCGCCGTTGTTGGACGTAATAACATGGTCCCACAAGATAAATGGTTCACAATTTTTCTTTTTCTCATTTAACGTGAGAATTTCCACTAGGTGAATCAACACCGTAATAAAAAATTTCACCAGATGAACGACTCATATTTTCTGATTAACATCTGACTTTTTAGGGAGTCTATAATTAGTATAGGTATATCGAGGCATAGATATAGATATAGATATCGATAAATAAATTGATGCATAGATATAAATATAGATAGATAGATAGATATAGATAGATATCCATGATCTAGCTACATACTGCATTTACGAAATCTCACTGCACATGTTATAAATAAAGCTCAACCTCCATCCATCCATCCATCTCTACTCTCACACATCCTTCCATATCAATTTATCTCTACCGCTCTCTGCTTCATTACAATCCAAGGCTTGTAGCTAGCCTTCTAGCGATGACAACAATGCCGCCTACCTCCATCGTCTTCTCTACGATAGTCTTCATGCTCCTTTCCACTGCCACCGCTACTCAACCCAGTGGCTCTATCAGTGTCAAACCCAAGGCGACCGACCTCATAGTGGAAGCATGCAAGAACGCCTCCGACTACTGGCTCAACATCACAGAGGCATTCTGTTTGTCAACCCTCCAGTCCGACAATCGGAGCGTGGAGGCTAAGAACCTCCTTGACCTGGTGCTTGTCTCCATTGATATCTTTAAGGGACATGTCACTAAGGTTGGCGTTGATGTCAAGAAAATGCTGCAAACTGCCAAGAAAGGCACAATTATGATGCATGCTCTCCGTTTTTGTGAGGTGGACTATGAGACCGTGCTGAGCACCCTTAACATCTGTGAAGCCATCATTAGGGAATACCAAGCTGAAAAGGGCGGGATGAAGTCCTCGAATATGCCCCAATGTGTGGATCTGGCAGAGAGTACTCTTAATGAGTGCTTGTCTGAGCTTGCTGATATGCCATGGACGAAGACGCTGATCAAAGAAAATGAGGAGCTGCGCATGCTGGTCTACCTCAACACTAACTTGCTTGCACCATATAATGTTCGTGATTAATATAGTGTTATTTTTTATGCAATGAAGAAATGTAATTCCGTGACTCGTGGGTTCTTTTCATGTAATTCCATTTACTGGCCAATTCCTCCACTCCTGCAAATATGCAGCATCAACTTCATGCATCACATGCAGCAATCTATATACTTGGTAGCCTTGTATTCCTATTGGTGCATTGTTCATATGGAAAGTTCATGCCGTTTGATCTACCCACAACCACAAATGTTTATGCCATGTTAAAACATTTGGTTCCTCCAAGCGCATAGTGGTCTTGGGGGGGACGTGTGGATTAGATGTACGTGCATGTTCAATTCTTGGTACCGGCACATGGAAAGTGATGCATGGATGTGTATGGTCTGGATTACATGTGCATGTGAGCTCGGGAGACAAAATATTTTTTTCTTTATCAGTACATGAATAAAAATACTTAAAGTGGACAGTGATATTCACAAGGGGGCACACGGCTTTTCTAGAGGTGGACCCCTCTTACAATTTTGACTTAGAAATAACTATTTCTAATTGAGGATATTGATATTTTATGCAAAAGTTAATTTGTGGTTCTCCCTTGAGGAATTATTTGTAAATATGGGTCAAGAGATGAGCAACTTCAAAGTTGACAACAAAATTTTGTGCAACCACTAAATTGATGAGGGTCAACTTGATCGACTCTAAAGATAACATAAAGATGGAAATAAGTCATACAAAAGGATGTCTTGAACACATCTACGCAAATTAGATGTATTGATGAGAGGAGATCCAAAATGAACACCCACATATCTGTAATCTAATTATTTGGATATACATTATCAAGATGTGTTGCATTAATGCACTACGGAAGTTAGATCTGTATTAGTGGGAGAAGATTTAAAATGAGCATATACCTATTTGTGAATTGAGAGGGAATTAATACAAGAAGATTTAAAATGATAATCAATATGTTTGTACATAGCTATCACTAAGGCATGTAGAATGATGGCATATGGATACATATGTCCCATGACAAAAAGTAGTTTGAGGCATCTATATTGATTTTTTCTTCTCAACGCAAGCTACTACTAGTGGGCCTCATCAAAGATTAAAAAGTAGACTCTCACTACACATGCATCCTACTCTCCACTTCAACTTTTCCAACTTTATGCACTAGACCACACATTTTCTCCTCAAGCACCCGTCTCCTGCAGAGCATCTCGCTTCCCCATCCGCACCTACCTTTTCTGACATCCGATCCTACATGGCATGCGAGGCATAACCCTCGGGCTATGCATTGGCCATGCCCTAATCACCCCTCCGCCGTCGCTACACGCGCCTTCGCCGGCTTTGATTTCTCCGGCTCCTTTCTCCCCTCCATTGCCGGTTGTACCTGGAGTCCAATTGACTTCTTTGATGGGTGTGCCCTCCTCGCCGGTATCCCTGTCGCGCAAAAATTGGCAGACCCATCCTAGTGAGCTTCAAGGTATATGGCAAACTTTTGGTCACGTACCTCGCCGTGTGCAGCCCGGTGCACCGTCGCTATATAATGTTGCGCACCATCCCCGTTGAACTCCTCAATTTGGAGACTTTGAGGAGGAGCCCTTGTCATTCATGGTGCTATGGTTGGCGCAATGCAAAATGAATGGACAATGGCATGTTCTGCTGCTTCGTTTGTAAAGTCTGAGCCTGGGCTGTCCAGTCGTCAGCTTGTCCATGGATGCTTCTACTGGTATTTGCATTTGCGGAATGAGTTACTTGTGCTTGACGTGCGCGTAATGGAGTTCTCTGTTATCAACCTCCCATCTGAGCAACGAGCAACTAAGAGTTTTGTCATTGTCGAGGCAGCAAAAGGAATGCTGGGGATACTGACCATAGGTAACGGCTATGATAAGGACAGCAAAGATCAACGGTAGTGGCTCGCGTATTCCATTCTGACAAATAACCCACTTGGAGAAGGTCATCCCGTTGCCGGTAAAGCATGTATGTCTGACTGATGTAGCTGCGGGATACTTGCTCATATACGCGATGTACTCTACATCTTCACAAGAGAAGTACTTCTCGCTGGATCTGAAGACTTTCCAGGTCGAGTTGTTCACTGCATTTTGCAAACACTTACCTGGACGACTGTACGCTAGTTTCCCACCATCACAGTGTGCGCCAACTATATGAAGCGGCGAGCGTGTTATCTACTCTGTGCTTACTTCTATTTCCCTTGGTCTCAGTGTTATGCAACAAAGAAATAAGATTCAAGCATTTGCTATATGAGTTGGTCGAGTTGTTCGCTGCTGCCTTAGTCAATTTAGTGGACCAGTTGAACACTGAGACCAAGTAAGATGTCACATATATGAGTTGTCTGTCCATTCCTGCTGTTGAACTGCTAAGCAGAAAGGAGGATGTTACATATATGCAAGTAATCTTAGTCACAAGTATATTATTGTTATTGTTACGTTCAGCTGATCTGGGCAAGTAACTTTCTTTACATGGATACAACACCTAGTCCTTGAATAAATTGGTCTCTTGAATGGAGATCTCGGAATAGTGCATTCTCGTCTTAAAAACTCTATGTTGGTTAATCATATGCATACATGGAAATTCAGGGCGTTCGCAAAGCACATATTTGGAGTCTTGTTCCCTGTTTGGTAGGTTCTTCTTTTCATGTAATTCAATGCTACTGGGCAATGCCATTCAAAGATCCAGTCTCAAGTTCATACATCAGATGCAGCAATTGATATATTTGATGCTTGGTCGATGTACTCGGTAGCTCTATATTCCTATTGGTCTATTGCTCATATGGGAAGTTCATGTTGTTTCATGCAGATGCAGATGCTGATGTTGTGTCAAAGAAGAGTTGGTTCCCCCAAGCGCGTTGAGGTCTACGAAAAGAAAGTTGATGCGTGGATTAGATGTATTAGCTTGATGTATTTCCAAATTCTGGCTATTTACAAATCATTGAATATGTCAGCATTTTGGATGTATTTGCTTTGACCCCATGTTGAAAACTATGATGTGTGCGTGGGTGAGTGCTATCCTTGCGTACACTATTTCCCAGAATTTGAACTTTTAGGTACGGACTAGGTTCAAACCACTGAATCTCTGAACATATCTGTTACTGCAATGCGCATGACTAAACGATTGGGTGTGCCCTCCTCGAAGTCTGAGTTTACTTGATTTGGTGAACTCCAGCAACGGAAATGTCTAGAAGAAAGAATGTGTATATTGCTGCATGGAATGACTTGGCTATGTAGCAAGGCATAAACATCACTACTGCTAGCAGATACATAAACAGCTCCCTACTGTCAGGGCCAAATTTTTCCTCAGGCCTTAGGTGTGCATACCATCGACTCTCTCTATATATTTCTAATATTGTACGTGCAGAAGCTGTCACTCGTTCCTTTTAGGCGAAAGTAAATTATGTGATGATGGAAAACCAACTTATTGCAAAATCTTTGGTAGCTGTCCTAAGCAGAATCTGCATACAATCTTCTTTGCTGCTGATCAAGTAACTTGCTGATAAGCTCCAGGCCTGAATTTTATGTTCCAAGAGATCAAAATATTCTTTGGACTCAGCTGAGAATCTATTCTGCTCCCTCTTCTGCACAAGGCACTAGAATGATTCAGGTGACGCATAAACAGACCCAGCAGCTCCCGTGATCTACTATAAGCTCATGTCTCTTTTGCACTTTCAAACTGGCAATACCTGGAGAGTATTGTATGGTACATTTATCCTCCGAATCTTGTAAAAGTACATGCCATTTAACATGAACATACTAGTGGAGAGATTTATATTACGAAAATTATAATGCCCAAATGAAGTTTGTTTAGCTCCAGCGGCGGCATATAATAAAGGTATGCTGACCCGGATTGAGTGCATGGGCCAAACACACATGGTGATGTTTTGTACTTCCCTAATCAAGTGTCCCGGTTCCATGACAGACACCGAAGAAGACTCCTCAATCTAACATCGGAGGGAATGCGACTTCATTGATCAAACAATCTGGATTAGTCGGAGATCCTGATGCTTCCAAGTCCTAGGATGTCTTTGGGTTTCGACTACATTGCAAAAGCAGTTTCCGAGTAAGTGTAAAACTTGTTCCATCGCGTATGCACATGTTGCATGTTGATATTAACCTAGCATATCAAAATCTATTCCAACAAAGACGAAAAACTTGGACTGAGCTTTTACGCCTTGCTCGTCCTATGCAGGATACTTTTGTTGCGAGTTATGATCATGTTCCATCTCTCTTCTCATGCTTAAATAGGAACACTATCACATACATTACCATACCACTTGATACCATATATGTGCAACAACCATGTGATGAATGCTTTCATGTCCACCATAAAAGGAGCATGTGGGCATGTCTGAACTACTATGATTACCCCCTCCCTCAATAAATTACCATTCTGATAGATGTTCTGGTCATAATATTCACAATATACGTCCACATATGAAAAACACATCAAATGATCATTTGGTAGTATTTGCCGGGGAAGTGGCAATTGAAGGGTGGGGCGAGGGACGAGGGTGCATGCCCTTAAACACAAACATACTTTTTAGTAGATAGGATTTAATAAATAAATAAATATAGGATGATTCATGCGACATATAAACAAAATGACCAAATGAAGTTTGTCTAGCTCCCACGGCTTTCTCGAGCAGCTATTAGCCAACACATTGATGCATACTTATTTATAGAGCGTGTACACTTATGTATCCTTTTAAGTACACTTATGTACCCTTTTAGAGGTTAATATACATCATCAATCTTGTTGGAAGCAGAGAGTAACAAAACCGCTGGAACTCCAAAAATGGAGTACTCTACTTTCTTTTCCAAAAACAGAGTACTCTGCTTCTTTTCCAGAAACAAAGTATTCAGATGTATTCACAACCAGTGTCCACTATACTCGATAAAATTCTAAAGAAAAAAGGGAAACAATGATGCGCATCTCAAGCTTGTAATGAGGTGGATGACAGACAAACAAACAAACAAACCTCGAAACCTTTAAAAAAAAACATACAAACTACGAAAAGAAAGTCAAAACAAGTCTACTCTATGGTCGATTAGAGCATTCCTTGCAGGATGGCATACATTACACTTTGAGCATATAACTTTATCCGAGCACCTCTTCTCGGCCACATCATGAAGAGCAAGCAATATCTTCAGCTTGATTCAGAGTTAACTCAAGTTTTATATAAGTTCAGAAAATGCTACTTAGAAATTCAAACAGGATGCAACATCACTACAGTATAGGACCAGGAGTTGAACAAGTAAATACGGCTCATTCTGGTATCCCTTCCTCTTTCTGCGACATGACACACTCGGTGCCTTCTTTCCTAGTGTTGCTGGTGTCTTTGCGTAGATGAAACAAGATGAATTTACCACACATGGTAATAGAATAGAAATCAGATGAATACAAGCCTACCAATTACATGTATTTATTTATATAACAAAATAATAGCATCACATGATCAATAGCTGCATTGCATCATTCTAATGTGCATATGGCACGAAGCGACAAAATCAAGTTTGCCAATGTATACTATAATGGGCATATGGCCCCACAACCTAAAGTTTACACGATAACACATCAATAAACTGACATTTTCACTCAAGAAACAATTTATAAGGTCGAGTCTCCATTAAACCAATTTAGTTTGTTTCTTCTGGTTAATCCAAGGAAAAATGAACGACCAAGCAACTTATGGTTTAGTATTTACCAATTGAAGAAGGGACAAAAAACTATGCATCAAATAAATTATAGGAGACTAGAAATATAACCCATCCAGAAATGTTTCTAACAAAAAATGGGTCATATAGAGGAAGATATGTGAAAACTAATGGATGAAGAGGCAGATGCATCCAGACGAGAAAAGAATGACAGCTAAGAAATTATAGATGCTTTTTTTTATAAATGAGAGTTCGCCTCTCCAATTTTCATTACAACCACCAAGTCTTACAAAGAGTTCAAACTAAAAGGAAAATAAAGGCGGCAACATCAAGTACGCATCCAAGCCACTTAAGGGAGATCAAGGGAAGAAGCCATCGCTCCCCTCATCACACTTCCTTCAAAATCACCTAGATCTAAGGCCTGGCTCACAGAATGGCCCAAGACCAACAAACACAGTATCTAACAAGGGCTAACAAGTCTTAAGAGAAACAATGCTGCCACCTTATTACATAGATATGGATAAAGTCTAGCAAAGAAAAAGACAATGGAGAAGATATGCTCGGAGACATGTCTCACGATAAGCAGACTATCAGTGCCTCCCGAGTGTAGAACTCCAGCAACATCATCCCGCTTTAATTCTCCTTCCTCTCGGACACCAACCATGAGCCGCCATGAAAATCTCCTCAACAACTTTTCCAACTAGTCTCACTCCTGCCGCCATCAGCTTACTTCTTGTAGGATTTTTCTGCAAAATATTCCAATCATGAAGCCATTTAAAAAACAGATTAACTGGAATGCAAGAGTCATCCACCTTGTTATAAAAAATAACACTATTGCGCAATTTCCATGAAGTCTAGCAATTGGCAGAAATTCCCTAGTCCCCTTTCCTCTTTGTTAATTTTTTTCACCCAAGTTCCAACAACAGAGTCTATCTTATCAGGAATATCTGACAAGTAAAAAGCACATTTTAATACATTACGGAGTAAACGAGCCACCAAACAGGAAAAGAAGAGATGATCAATAGTTCCATCTTGCCCACAAAAGGGCATTTTCATAACCTTTCCATCATCTACGGAGCAAATTAACTTTA
Source organism: Triticum timopheevii (assembly GCA_963921465.1). Taxonomy (NCBI): domain Eukaryota; kingdom Viridiplantae; phylum Streptophyta; class Magnoliopsida; order Poales; family Poaceae; genus Triticum; species Triticum timopheevii. The sequence continues at coordinate 12,938,588 of OY997274.1, forward strand.
GTCAGGATGTTATTCCTAAGAGCTAGCCACATGAACAATTTTACCCAAGGTGACATTTCAATATTCCATATAAATAAATGTGGGTATTTAATTTGATTTTCAATCAAGTGTCTACAGAAAGACTTCACAGAATAAATGCCATTTCTAGTCAGAGTCCATTTGACTTCATCCTTCCTATCATTCAAGATGAGTGAAGCACAAGCTTCTTTGATGTGACCCCACAACTCAAGGGCATCTCCAGTCAGGGTTCTCCTAAATTGAGATTGTCAATTCCATTGTCCAGGCATCTTTGACAGATTTGTTTTTGTCAAAGCAAATACTATATAATCTAGGAAAACTAAATTTCAGGGCTTTGGGTCCTATTCACTAGTCTTCCTAGAATCTCACTTTTTTCCCATTTCCCACATTATATCTACAAAGGGAAAGGAAATGATATCTATGCTTTAATATTTCGCACCAGAATTGAGAACCCCCCGCCTGTTGTGACTGCATTCAAGCATTTTTTCTTCTCATATTTACTAATAATCATTTCCTTCCAAAGACCATCTGAATTTAGCAGTTTCCACCACCACTTGCATAATAATCAACAAGGGTTAAATTTTGTATTCCCAGTCCCCCATATCTTTAGATCTGCAGACCTTTGACCACTATTTAACAAGATGCTATTTTTTTCTTATCATTAGTTTCTTGTCACATCAATCTAGCCCTAAAAAACCATGTGTTTACAAACACCCACTAGCAGCCCATAGAAAGACATCATAAAGTATGGGGCCGAAGGCTGGATCAAAGTGATCCCCCCAGCACAAGCCAGTAATCTACCCTGCCAGTATTCACATTTCCCTTCAACCTTTTCCTCAGGAGGTTTACAATGTTTGTTCCTAACCGTCTTTTCATTTACAAGCAACCCCAAATGTTGCACATATATGTAGAGTGCCAACAGGGTAGGTAAAGATTTTGGAATATTCATTTGCCTTATCGACATCATTTCCAAAATGGAAAGTTCACTTTTATGGAAGTTAGTTTTTAGACTAGACATTTGTTCAAAAAGGCAGAGCACATACTTTAAATTGTGTGCACTTTCATAATCATCCTGCAACAAGAAGATGGTGTCATCTGCATATTGCAGCATGTTTATCCCATTTGTAACATTTTCATCTAGGACCCCTTTTATCAGGTTAATTCTCTTAGCATTATCAAGCATTATAGCCAAGGCATCTGCTGCCAAATAAAAATTTAAAGGGGTAAAGAGTCCCCTTGTCTCAATCCTTTGTGAGTGGGAAAATAAGTCCCCAAGTTATCATTTTCCTTGACACAAACTTTACCTCCTCAAATAGTTTTCATAACCCAGTCTATCCTTTTATATGGAAATCCCTTCATTTTAAATATTTGAAAAACAAAAGACTATTTAATTTTATCATAGGCCTTTTCAAAATGTACTTTAAGAAGCAAAACACTTTGTTTCTTTCTATGTAGACTGTTTAGAGCTTCATAACTAGTCAGGACCCCTTCCATAATATATCTATCCTTAACGAAAGTAGTTTGAATTGTATAAATAACTTCAACAACCACCAAATTGAGTCTGTTCATCAAAACTTCGGTAACAATTTTAAAACTCACATTTACCAATTTTATCAAGGCCTTTCCAAAATCTACTTTAAGAAGCAAAGCACTTTGTTTCTTTCTATGTATACTGTTTAGAACTTCAGAGGGCCCCTTCCATAATATATCTACCTTTAACAAAAGCAGTTTGAATTGGAGAAATAACTTCAACGGTGACCAAGTTGAGTCTATTCATCAAGACTTTGGTAGCAATTTTAAAACTCACATTTAACAGATAAACGAGTCTGAATTTTTGAATTTGATTTGCATTTTTTTTATCTTGGACACTAGGGTTATAATGCCATAGTTCATTATGCTGCATCCGTTGTTCCTTCTGTAAATCATAAAAAAGAGCATTCAAATCATTTTTATTTAAATCCCAGAAGTGCTGATAAAATTCAGAAGTGAAGCCATCTTGACAAGGAGATTTATTATGAGCCATATTAAAAACAACATAATTAATCTCCTCTAGAGAATTTCTTAGTCAATTTGTCACTGTGTTCTTTGTAGATTTTCTTGCCATTATCAACATCGAATGAAATGGAAGAATCATTCAAAGGACCAAAAATGTTTTTGTAGAAGAGATGGATGTAATCCATCAAGTTTTTATCTCCTTCAATTCTCCCTTCCTCTTGGTCTAGACAATTAACTTTCTTTATCCTACACCTTCCATTAGCCTTGGCACGAAAAAACATTCAGTTTTGTCATCACCCTCTAGCAATTCATCTACTTTAGCACTTTGTTTCCATTTGGTTTCTTCATGTTGGAGGAGCCCCTCTAGCAATTCATCTACTTTAGCACTTTGTTTCCATTTAGTTTCTTCATGTTGGAGGAGCCTATCCCACGGGGCTCTAAGCTCCATTTGTTCATTTCCATCTTCAACAGTGAGCCTAAAAACTTCACTGTGCTTATCAATATCATCAAGCTTAGGGAGTATATCTTTTTTTAGCTCTATGTACCAGGCATTCATGTTCCTATTCCACCCTTTTAGTTTAGTTTTAAGTAATCTAAACCTAGTTTGCCATTTATCTATATTGCTACTAGTAATGTTTGGATCATTCCAAACATCACTTACAATTTTATCATTTATCAATTCCTTCTCTCAAAAGCCAGGAATTTTGAAATCTAAATATAGGATTAGATCTTCTATATCACCAGAATCTAGAAAAAGAGGAGTATGGTCATGTTTTTTCTGACCAAGGCAGAAACTTGTGTCAAAGGGTGTGTCTCTTCCCAGTCCACACTATAGAAAATTATGTCAAGCTTCTCAAAGGTGGCGACAAGGAGATTATTTCCCCTGGTGAATTATATACCATGCATTTATAATTCTCTAACCCCAGCTTGTTCCAAAATAGCGTTAAAGAGGAAGCTCTAGTGATCAGGAGATCCTGGGTAGCTTTTTCAGCAGTTTTTCTAATTATGTTAAAATCTCCACCAATTAAAACAGGGTTAACACTATCTTGGAAAATTCTAGATAATTCAGTTAAAGGAAAGCAACCTTTCTATCTGGCTGGGCTTCCCCATAAACTACTACCAGGTCCCAAATCAGCCTGGTTTTCAAATCTTGAACAGTCATTTTGATGTGGTGTTCACCTTCACCTTGTGAAATCACATCAAGTATAGTATAATTGACCACCAGTAACAGGCCCCCATATGTACCTCTAGAAGGAGTAAAATGCTAATGAAAATGTCTTCCAACACATAATCTTTGCAATCAGTTCTAGAAAGTTGTCGTCTCATAGTTTCTTGTAAGCCAAGAAAATCAACTTTCATATCCATGATCATTTATCTAAGAAATCTTTTATCAATATCACCATCAAAACTTCTCATATTCCAAAAGATACGTCTTATCTTTTATTTCTTTTTTCCTAGATTGTCCATGGGTTTTGATAATAACAACAGTTTTGCCTAAACAAATTCTAGCGTTTCTGTCTTTATTTTCCCTTTTTGGAGAGGAAAATCCATCTCAACTTATCCCAATCATCAATATTGTTTTCATCATTACTTTCTTCATAACGTTCTATCAATTCTTCTAAGCTATGCTCCCCAGTCTCAATAATATGTGTTATTTCAGGAATGTGGGCATCTTTTGTATTATTATTATTATTATTATTATTCGCAACCCACTAATCAATTCTAGCATGTTCGCCTGCTTTAATAAGCTTAATGTTGCATTCAATCACATCAATATTTTTACCTAAACTAACCCCCACACCTCTAGCCACCTTTTGCAAGTAACTATGAGATGCAAGCAATAAAGCAAGAGAATCATGCTCATCATAGTTGTCCTTCTTAGCAACTCTCTCCTTAGCTAAATCGGTAATGTTACAATATTCTTTTCCTTTGAGCCTCACTCACCTTCTAAGCCTCTCATCTTCTTTTAGCTCCAGTTCTCCTCTCTCAGCTATTTTGACTTTATTTTCAAAAGAATATTGTTCCTGGCTAACAGTATAGTCAACTGCCCCAAGTACCCCAGCCCTATTTCCTGTTCAAGCAATTACATGTCTGTCATGCTTTTTCCTATAGCCACACCTTCTCCATCCAGCTCACCACCACCCAGAGTCTCATTTTCCCTCTCTAGACTTTTATCATCAGATTAAGATTTTCTCACTTCATCAACTGGCTTTAGATAAATTTGTAGCAGTACATGTTGTCTTTTCACCTCTCTCTCTAGACTTTGTTTAATAATTTCTATTTCTTTCCTCTTTTTTCTCTTCCATCATCAACTGAGAAGCCAGTCTGGCACCCATCACATGAGCAAATAATATTCCACTTTCTTGTTCATAGGCACCTCTTGCTTTGTATTACCACTACAGCCTCCCAAAAAAGCTTTGCTCTGCCCATCCCCATGCACAACCTATTCACATTGTTTAAGCCCCAGGCTCGCTATAATTACATTGTGTTTGACAGGGTCAGCTTTTTTATGCAAATCATTGTTTATTTTTTCAGGTACACCCTCCAAAGGTAAGAAGTCAAATGTTTTCCTTTTGTTCCCATCATCAAACTTATACCATCCCTCTACTGCAATGGACTCAAATGCAAAAAAATGTCATACAATACATATCTTTTTTAGTGATTTTAGTCCCAGGTGGAATCTTGTGCAATTCTCTCACCGCAACTTTCAATCTAATTTCTTCTGTTGAATGAATATGTTTACATCAACTCCACCACAAGCCCCAAAGTAGATGCAATATCATAGATTCCTACGTAATGTCTCAAAGTGTCAGGCACTCCCAACAATTTTATCCAAACAGAATGTAGTTTCCCTTTGGCCTTGTCATCAAGGCTCCAGAAGTCAACCTCCACTATGGCCCTGTTCCCAATAGAAAATAAAAAAAATCCACCAGCTTGGCCTTGTTAGGGAATCTCATTATGAAAGTTTTTGGACTTTGAGACTTATATCTCCATGTCAATCCCCATTGAAACATTTTGCTGAAACCTTGAGCTATAGTAGTTTCAATCAGATGTCTTGAGTAAACAGTTATTAGTGCCAAAGGATTAGCATGTTCTACATCAGAGATGTCTTTTGTATTTTGCACCAGCAGCCTGCCAAACCCCTTAGCACCATATCCTTCATACTTTGAAACATGTTTGGTCTGCTTCAGCACGATACACTCTTCTGTGCTATGTGGGTCTTTGGCATACCACACAAAACACCTTGATCTTGCTCTCGGTTTTTAGATGCCCCTGTCCTTTACACTTGGCATAGGACTACTCCTTTGACCCGCTAGCATCATTTTTCTTGTTTGAGTCTTCGCCTCCATCTACTTTTCCAACCCCTTGAGTTTGTACAACCACCTGCTTAGGTATATTGAAAAGCAAATACTGATATTGATGTGTAATTTGCTCCTGGGGCATAAATCCATATTGGCCCAAACCAAAGCCAACATGTACCATTTGAGGGTAATTCTGGTTGGGCATAGCAGCAACCCCCTTGCAAAATTTGAATTACCTGCTACAAATCCATTACCAGCCTCAAAAGAATTCTGCCCAAATTGACTGACCAACTAAATCATTCCCTTGTCCAATCGCAGCCGCTTTGCTTCCAGATCCACTACCATTAGTCCTAGATCCGCCTCTGAAACCACCATCTCCCCCTCTACGGTCAAAATTCTCTGGGTCTCTATGATCTTGCGTGCCAAAATCTCTGCTATAATTGTTCCCAAATCTACCAGACGAATTCCCTCTCCCCCCAAAACCACCTCTGCTCGGCCTTGGACGCCAATTATCTTGTCTCCCAGCCACCCTTCCTTCTTTCGTCAATAGATCTATTTCTTCCCTCCCAACTCTATCTGCTGCCACTCTCTCATTATGGTTTGGTGAGGAGAAGAAGTCTGGCTCCAACGAGGGAGGTAGCGGAGTCCAGGTGTTAAATACCCCCAACCCCCTAGTTTTATCTGGGCCTCCACACCAAGGCATCCCACTAGGCCTAGTGTTTGTAGGCCCAATCCATTGCCACTTCTCAAGCTACTGATCTCAAATCTCTGAATCCCCCTCCCAAAATTGAGCTCAAAAGCAAAAACCTCCAACATCTCATTGGTAGGTATTATGTTAGTCATCCTGATTTTTTCAAGCTCAACATTCATGATACACAATTTTTTTCCTCAAACCCCTTTACGGAAATCATCATCCCCTTCTATATCCATCCAATATTCAGGAAGACGGCATAAATCACAAGCTTTGGGAATGAGATGTTTAATTTTTATCAATGCTAAATCCATTTTTTTGTTATGGTATCTTCCTCAATCATGAGAATTGACAGGTGGGAGATGATTCTGACAATCTACAGCAAATCCCCCCCTCCCCCAAATCTGTTGGTTCTCTATTTTTTCTGCATTTTTAAGCAGCAAACTCTGAACACATTCGTTCATATGAGTTTTAATTCTATGATTCGCTCGTCTGATACGCCGACGTTGCATTTTCATATTCTTACCCCAACTCCCACAATCAACATTAGTAAGTGGGAGAAGGTAATGAGAATCAATATGATCTAGAAAGTCCATACCTAGTATGAAGCCAGTAACGATCCGCCCTCGCAGGAATCATCACCCGAATCCTCGCTAGCTCGCATCCAGAAGCGGTTGCTGGCTAGCGTAGAATTCAGGCATCATTTCCTGTGAGTTGTGCCGAGTGGAAGGGGGTCGGAGTCGCTGGAGGTGGTGCTAGCCGGGCGGAACACCTAGGTGGAGCGGTCTGGGGCACCATCTCCAGCATGCGAGTCACCACTGGCCCGTCCTGGATCACAATCAAGGCCAGAGCTGACCCTGGCGCCGAAAGGGCTAGCACCATCTCGTGGGTTCTAAGAACCGATGCCCGCATAGCCAGAGCCAGCGGAGTGGTGTCGAATGAGACGAACGCCGCCCACCTCTGCGCTGTCGCCCTCACCGGTGAATTGGCCTGATCCATCACCCACATGAGGATCTCCAGCGAGTGCCCGCGCCTCGCTCTACCAAACAATGATTCCTCCTTTGTCAGGCCATCTCGAATGGCTCGCGCTTCCGCATGCAATCCCCCCTTGCTACTGAACCAAGATTAGATCTCGCGCAGATGGGCACTCTTGCTCACATCCCAGCCCGCAAACATCCACATATTCTCTTCCTCGATCTCCACCATCCTCACGCTCGCTTGCACTAGGAGGTTTAAGAGCAGCCGCTTCGTACTACCGTAGGGGAGGAAGTGGAATACAAAACACGAGCGAGTTAATCCACCTGGCCAACCACTCGAATTAAATCCCCCATGGCCCACACTTCCACCACGATCGGGTCCCGAGGTGCTCGTCACATCGCACCGCCCCGCCTCCTCGATGCATGCGAAGTGACAGTGGCGCACAGGGTTACGAGCACCTCTTGACTCATTCATCAGTCAACCACACACACGCTCTTAGCAATGAGGAGCAGCTTCATGGTAGAGGCGCAGCGCACCACCGCCACTTGGTGGTACATGAGTACTCCGGCCGCCCTCAGGTCGGGGATGTACCATGCGGGCCACCGTCGGTCGTTGGAGTCACCTGGGGCATATCGCCAGAGACGTGTCATCCTCCTAGATAGATGCTCTTCAAGAAATGATGAGGAGAGGGAACAAATGGTGCACATTGTATTTCTTAGAATAACATGATTATTCTCCTTGTAGTCCTATGATAACTTCCACTATATGCAACTTCCTAGCTATTCATCAGTTCTGCAAAAGAAAAAAGACACACACAAAAATCCAACTGTACAACTATAGTGGATTTCAATTCCTTGTAGGAAACAAACTGACAATAGAAGTACCTCATTACTTTTAAAACTTCTATTCAGAGGAGAAAAACCCGAAGAGGTGGTATTCGATAATTTCTAGTTTCTACTCACACAAGGTATACCTGACAAAGGCAATCAACTGGAATTTGAGATTTCATAACACCCATGCTAGCCTAGCCGTTTGTGAAAAGTAGCATCAGAAAAAAAAAGTGGCCTAGTTGTTTGTGAAAAGTGAGCGCTCTTTCTCATTCATAATACCCTTTCTAGCCTTGTCGTTTGTTTCTGACACCCTTTGAATGCTTCTCAGCAGCAGCCGCTCTTACATCATTTCAGTTTGCACATAACTAGCCCTGGGTCTAAGTGCTCCTGCAGCATGAAAAGCAACATGGCTTTGAAAGCTCAATTGCACTGTAGATCTGCTGCAAAATGCAAGTTTTTTTCTAAGCCTCCTTATGCCCAGCGAATCAACGATCTAGTATTTAAATTCAGTTGTACATGTACAAGGTCTCCTGCCCCTAATCTTTTTCACATCCAGAACACATGGTGACTTGAAACCAATCTGCTATCTGGTTCCCAAGCCAAATCATTTCGCTTAGATCTTGTCATTACAGGATTACACTGAATCAAGCAAACTCATGTTTTAAGCAGGGCACACCTATTCTTGTAGAGATTCAAGGGTTTTGTGAACAGCCAGTGGTTGTAACCATGTAAAAACGAACTGGCAGAACTACCTCATCGCCTTTGACAGTCCTACAAACAAGGGGTTGGGTCTGCTACTCCCTCCATAAAAAAATGTAAGACTTTTTTATGCAAAAAAGAGAAGAAAAGAAAGCAAAACCAAAAATGTCTTACATTTTGGTACAGAGGTTAGTATTAAACTGCAGATAAGGTTATTATTAATACACGGCAAATGCTGGGCAAGATATGACTTGGCTGCATCCATAACCAGCACTGTTTGCAAGCATATAAGGAGCAAAGTGGCAAAGCATGTTATCATCAAAAAAAAAAAATCCCTGCAACACATTGCTATTTGCTGTATAACAAACACGGATACCAAATTAAATAAGAGTAAGCAAAGAGTAAGAGATAAGACGCTCACCGCTTCAAATAGTTGGTGCACACAATGATGGTGGGAAACCAGCATATAGTCGAGCATACATGAAGGGTTTGCTAAGCTCAGCGAAAAACTGGACCTGCAATGTCTTGACGTCCACGGAAAAGCATCCAAATTTCAGCGCCTCTTGTGCAGTTGTGGTGTACAACGCTTCTAGGAGCAGGTATCCCCCGGCTACACCAACAAGAGCAGCATCGTTTACTGGCAATTGGATGACCTTGTTAAAGTGCCATTGGTTATTTCTTAGAATGGAATACGTGAGCCAAAATGGGTCACTATCGTTGTCCTCGCCATAGCCTTCAGTGAGCATTCCGAGCATCGCTTCTGCTGCCTCAACAAGGGCAAAACTGTTAGTCCCTCGTTCAGGTGGGAGGATGATGGCAGACAACTCCATTGCACGCATGTCCAGCACAAGCAACTCGTTCCGAAAATGCAAATGCCAATAGAAGCATCCGTGGACGAATTGACGATTGGACAACCCACCATGAGAGTGGATAAATGAACCATCGGAAGCAGATGTAGCCTGACCACTCCATTGATCAAATGTATGAGCATGCCACTGTCCTTGTTCACCCAAAGAGGAGGAGAAGACGAGAATGAGCAGTTTAGTTGTGCATTGCGCCACGCACATCACCCTGAATGATAAAGCGTCCTCCTCATTCTGGCCAGGAGCAAGGAAGGCCTCCAGATTGAGGAGGTCCAGTTGAGGTGCCAGCGGCTTTCAGGCCGTCTGGAACGGCGGGCAGCAGGACATAGTGGTGGTGAATGGGGTCGCACACAGCGAGGTCCCTGACCCAAAATTGGCGGTCTTCTTTGTCTGGGGGCCCGGCGAGGAGGGCGCGTCCGTCAAAGAAATCAATTGGACGCCAGGTATGGCCGGGGGTGGATGGGAGTAGGGATGAGCAGGAGAAGTCGAAGCCAAGGAAGGCGCGAGCGGCGACGGCGGAGGGGTGCGGCGGCTGGGCTGGGCTTAAGGTGTCTTGGAGCAGGCCGATGAGAGACGGCGGGTGGAGAGCGCGGTACCGGCGCAGGAAGGCGTGGTCGGCGATGACACGACGGAAGGAGGGGCAGGTGGTGGAGGCGCGGGCGAGGTCTTCGGCAGCGGTGAGGCGGAGGAAGATTTCCTCGAGCATCACATCCGGTATATCGGCCATGGACGTCGCCGGCGGTGCCATCTGGGTGGTCGGGTGGGGATTCGGTTTGGCTTCTAAAGGAAAGGCGTGGAGCTTCTCTTCTCTCTCTCTCTCAGGATCGGCGACTGCTGCGTGTTCGTGCGCCTCCGTGGGAGAGGAGGAGAAGGGGCTAGGAAATAGGGATCGGGGCAATTCCTAAACGGCCCGTTTTAGTTATTTATGCATTCGGGCGCACACCCTCCCGCCGCACTGGGCCGGCCCATTCTTTCTTCTTTTTTGCTGTTTCTAAAACGCAAAAAACTGCTTGCGTGGGGCAAGATTAGAACTGGAGTCCTTCAGAGTACAAGCGTTCTACCATAGCCAGTCCGCCGCCTTAGAATTCGCGTTTTCTCAGAGCCTTTTCATCCTTTTGTTTCTATATTGTTTCTTTTTTTCCTATGAACGATTTTGTTCAGTTTTTTCCTTCTTTTGCAAAATCGACGAACTTTTCTCACCAAATTCCATGAACTTTTTCCAAAATCGATAATTTTTTTACAAATTCAATGAACTTTTTTTTGAAAACCAGTGAACTTTTTTAAATTGGATGAACTATTTTCAATATCCAAAATATGTTCAGATTTTTCGAAATTCATTTGACTTTTCAGAAAATGTTTTTCGAAATTCCAAATTTTGTTCATGTTTTCGAATTTTGTTCACATTTCAAAAATAGTTCTGAATTCCAAATTTTTGTTCACCGTATTGAAAAAAAAATTCACCATACATTGAAAAAAATGTTCACTGTGTATAAAAAATGTTCATCATGTATAGAAATTTTGTTCAGCATGCATTCAAAAGGAGTTCATCGTATTTTAAAAAAGTTCTATGTGTATTTGAATATTGTTCACCATATATTGAAAAAATGTTCAGTGTGTATAAAAAATGTTCATCGTGCAGAGAAATTTTGTTCAGCATGTATTCAAAAAAAGTTCAGTGTATTTTAAAAAATGTTCAGTGTTTCTTTGAATAATGTTCACCCTGTACTAAGAAAATGTTCAATGTGTATTCTAAATTCGCTTTCTAAAAATTGTTCACAGTACAAAAAAAGTATTCAAATTTCGAAAATTGTCCAGTTTTTGAAAAACATAGTTCACGTTTAAAATAAAAGGAATATTTGAAATTTGCGTACGATTTTCGAAACATTTGTTCGCATATTTAAGATTTTCATTTTTCAAAATCGATTTTTCTTTATTGATGAACTTTTTTTCAAATTCGTGAACTTTTTTATAAGTTCCTGGACTTTCTTTCAAGTTTTATGAAAATTCTTGAGTTCACGAAATTTTTCGTTTTTTGTTTTTTTTCCGTCAAAAGTCAATACTTGACCGATCCGGGGGAGCGAAGTTGGCGATCGAGGGAGAATGAACGAGGGAGCGAGGGGAGCGGACGAGCAGAAGTGGAACACGAGGCAAGATGGGCCGGCCCAGTTCGCGGGCATGTGGGCACCAGAACGGGACCCGGCGCTGAAGGCGCCCGTTAGGAGCTCCCAGGGATCGGGGGCTAGGGTTCAACCTTTTTTTGTGGGAACTGCCCAGGGTTCAAGCTTATGCAAAGCTGGCTAAATGGACCAGGCCAACCATGGGCCAGGCGTGGCACGCCCTGGGCCGTGCTTGCGCTGCTAGGCTGAGCACACGGGCCGGCACAACACATCCCAGTTATCTTTTTTTATGTATTTTCTGTTTTGTATATATATGGCCTAATACTAGCCCGGTAGGTAAAAACTAGCACATCTGCACGTGCGTTGCAACGGGAGAGATTTTTTCAAAAGAAGCATCAAGAGAGATAATTGATGTATCCATCAAAACGGTCTCCACAACAGCGGGGCAGCAGAGCGGAGAGCTGCAGTATTCTTATGGGTCATGTTTGGCACGCGAGATCTTTCTATTAGTGGGGTTGGTCGGAGTGGCGGCCACTATCCAACTCGTGCCTTTTTTTTCCTTCAGATCCGCCTCCTTGTAGAGGTTGTGGTGACCTCCTGATTTTTTTCAGAAAGATCATTAATTTCTGGAAAAAGGCAAACAAAATTTGAAATAGGAAGATTTTTTGAAATTCGTATTTTTTATTTGAAAACAGGAACCATCTTTAATGCGGAGAAACAAACATTTTTTGAATCCGTGAACAATTTTTGAAAATGAAAACTTGTTTTCAACATTCAAAACCATTTTCAAAAATGTGTTTTTAGTCATGAACATTCTTTTGAATTTGTGAACATTCCAATAAGAAAGAATATTTTTCATATTTCTGTTTTTCGAAATGAAATTTATTTTAAATTCTAGAATTTTTTTGGAATTTTCTTGTGAAGAAATGTGAACATTTTTTGATTTTTGAACAAATTTGGAACGACAATTTAAATTTAAAATTCCAAATAATTTCGAAAATGTGAACAAAATTTGAAATTCTGAAGATTTAACGAAAATTTGTACAAAAAAGAAATTATGAAAAAAATACAAATAGTAATTTATGAGATAAAGGAAAAACAACTTGGAAGGGAAAAAGAAAAAGAAAAGTAGAAAAAGAACACAAAAAAATAGTCGTTGGGCGACCGATGCGAAGCTGCAACTATATGCCGCCCAGTGCGATCAATAAGGTTTTCCTTGCTACATGGGGAGGATATAAATGGGTGGCCTATCTGGGCCTTAGCGCGTGCGGGCCCATGTATGAAATTCTGGACAAAACTCTTTTTGATGTGTACAGATGGACCACAAAAATTTAGTACCATCTCGGATATAAAAACAACTTGGAAGGGAAAAAGAAAAAGAAAAGTAGAAAAAGAACACAGAAAAATAGCCGTTGGGCGACCGATGCGAAGCTGCAACTATATGCCGCCCAGTGCGATCAATAAGGTTTTCCTTGCTACATGGCGAGGATATAAATGGTGGCCTATCTGGGCCTTAGCGCGTGTGGGCCCATGTATGAAATTCTGGACAAAACTCTTTTTTTGATGTGTACAGATGGACCACAAAAATTTAGTACCATCTCGGATATAAAAACAACTTGGAAGGGAAAAAGAAAAAGAAAAGTAGAAAAAGAACACAGAAAAATAGTCGTTGGGCGACCGATGCGAAGCTGCAACTATATGCCGCCTAGTGCGATCAATAAGGTTTTCCTTGCTACATGGGGAGGATATAAAAGTGTGGCCTATCTGGGCCTTAGCGCGTGCAGGCCCATCTATGAAATTCCGGACAAAACTCCTTTTTTGACGTGTACAGACGGACCACAAAAATTTAGTACCACCTCGGATATAAAAAAATAATATTTTTGGTGGTGAACGGATGAAAAAATTTGAAAAACGCACCTTGCTTTATTAGTAGGTATAGATAGGACCAAAAAATGGCCAGTAGGCTAAACACCAGGCGGGCCAGCGTGCCGGGGGCCCGGCCCGATTAGCAACTGGGTCGTGCCTGGGTTGTAGGCTGTTGCACACAGGCCAGCACGGCACGACCTGTATAGTAATCATGCCTCGGCAGGCTGTGTCGTGATAGGCACAATTACGATAGGCCGGCCCGGGCCGTTTGGCCAGCTTTGACATCATGTGGGCAACTAGGGTATTTTGGTCCTCCGTTTTACACCCTATAATACTACAGTATAAAAAATATGTTTAAATCATGTAGAAAGGGGAAATAGTTGACTTTTTTTTGGCAAAGCACTGCAAAAGATGAATACCCATGAAAACTGCAAATTGTACACGCCGTCACAACCAGTGTGTTTAGTTGGATCAGTACATAGCATCGTCGAGGTGAGAGTGTTGTCGAAGTCATCACATTTAGGTTAGTTTGGCCTTTGGTGGCTTTATCATGTTTTGTGCGGTGGTACAACACTGTGTATATTAACTTCTCTGTTTTTAGATCCTTGGCCCACCTTGAATTTGTGAAATTGTGATGTTTTTTTCCCATGAAACGACTACCGGGAAATCCTTCCATAGTCACCCTGATGACCTTCGTCACCAAAGCGTCACGACAGTTTTCAAGACCTTTCATATAATCTCCAATGAGGATCGGTTGGAGCACGTAGGAGTGCCACCACTACATAAGCCATGTCTGACTAACGCAAGTAGGAAGCGGGGGAAAGCATTTTGAAGTACAAAAACGTTGGGGTGAAATGCTGGTACTTAAACTAGGGTTCTTTCTTAGCGCTAATCTTGGCTTTTTCAGCAGTTAGTTATAGCGTGCCTTTCATTCTTCTCTCATTTCGGAAAGATTTTGGCAGTATTTCTTATCATGACCTGGTTGAGAGAATATGAAACATTGGTGTAAAAGATTGAGTGGGATGGTTATAGTAAGGGACAAACCAAGTGCTTCCGTGAAGATGCAAATCAATCATATCGGAGAGAAGGAACGGAGGAGAGGAGAAACTCAATGAAAAAGAAAAAGGGGACTCAACCGACTATCATGAGCGAAGCGAGGGACTTCCTTCTGATTGGATCCCTTGGGAGACATACAAAAATAGAATCAAATCTTCCATGATTCAATACTTGCTAGAAAGTGTATGGACTTAGACTTTGATGACTCCCTAGCGGCCAAGGAAGACAAAGGAAGCTTTAGCTTCATCCTTTAAACGTCTCATTTACTCTCTCTAGCTCTCGACTTTAAGTATAGGAATTTCAGGTATATTGGTCGATGAAAGTGAACATGTATATTATCTTACGCCACTTACTCTAGTTTTACTTTGTGGAGGACGTCCGATTGAATGATCTCTAGTGGGTTCTATTACCAACTGTACGCAGGCATGTTTCCTTCTTATTTTACCAACATCCATGGTTCCTGTTGGGGAACGTAGCAGAAATTCAAAATTTTCCTACGTGTCACCAAGATCTATCTATGGAGAAACCAGCAACGAGGGGAAGGAGAGTGCATCTACATACCCTTGTAGATCGCTAAGCGGAAGCGTTCAAGAGAACGGGGTTGAAGGAGTCGTACTCGTCGTGATCCAAATCACCGGAGATCCTAGTGCCGAACGGACGACACCTCCGCGTTCAACACACGTACAGCCCGGTGACGTCTCCCATGCCTTGATCCAGCAAGGTGAGAGGGAGAGGTTGAGGAAGACTCCATCCAGCAGCAGCACAACGGCGTGGTGGTGATGGAGGAGCGTGGTAGTCCAGCAGGGCTTCGCCAAGCACCGCGAGATATGAGGAGAAAGAGAGGTAGGGCTGCGCCAAGAGGGAGAGGTTCTCACGTCTCTGGCAGCCCCAAAACCCCCACTATTTATAAGGGAAGGGGAGGGGGCTGCGCCCCCTCTAGGGTTCCCTCCCCAGGGGTGGCGGCAGCCCCCAGATCCCATCTGGGTGGCGGCCAGAGGGGGAGAGAGGGGAGGCGCGCCTGGGGTGGGCCGTAGGGCCCATCTGCCCTAGGGTTTGCCCCCTCCCACTCTCCCCTACGCCTTGGGCCCCTTGTGGGGGGCGCACCAGCCCACCTGGGGCTGGTTCCCTCCCACACATGGCCCATTCAGCCCTCCGGGGTTGGTGGCCCCACTTGGTGGACCCCCGGGACCCTCCCGGTGGTCCCGGTACGTTACCGGAAAAACCCGAAACTTTTCCGGTGACCAAAACAGGACTTCCCATATATAAATCTTTACCTCCGGACCATTCCGGAACTCCTCGTGACGTTCGGGATCTCATCCGGAACTCCGAACAACATTCGGTAACCACATACAAACTTCCTTTATAACCCTAGCGTCATCGAACCTTAAGTGTGTAGACCCTACGGGTTCGGGAACCATGCAGACATGACCGAGACGTTCTCCGGTCAATAACCAACAGCGGGATCTGGATACCCATGTTGGCTCCCACATGTTCCACGATGATCTCATCGGATGAACCACGATGTCAAGGACTCCATTGATCCCGTATACAATTCCCTGTCTAGCGGTATAGTACTTGCACGAGATTCGATCGTCGGTATACCAATACCTTGTTCAATCTCGTTACCGGCAAGTCTCTTTACTCGTTCTGTAACACATCATCCCGTGATCAACCCCTTGGTCACATTGTGCACATTATGATGATGTCCTACCGAGTGGGCCCAGAGATACCTCTCTGTTTACACGGAGTGACAAATCCCAGTCTCGATTCGTGCCAACCCAACAGACACTTTCGGAGATACCTGTAGTGCACCTTTATAGTCACCCAGTTACGTTGTGACGTTTGGTACACCCAAAGCATTCCTACGGTATCCGGGAGTTGTACAATCTCATGGTCTAAGGAAAACATACTTGACATTAGAAAAGCTTTAGCATACGAACTACACGATCTTTGTGCTAGGCTTAGGATTGGGTCTTGTCCATCACATCATTCTCCTAATGATGTGATCCCGTTATCAACGACATCCAATGTCCATGGTCAGGAAACCGTAACCATCTATTGATCAACGAGCTAGTCAATTAGAGGCTTACTAGGGACATGGTGTTGTCTATGTATATATCCACACATGTATCTGAGTTTCCTATCAATACAATTATAGCATGGATAATAAACGATTATCATGAACAAGGAAATATAATAATAACTAATTTATTATTGCCTCTAGGGCATATTTCCAACAGTCTCCCACTTGCACTAGAGTCAATAATCTAGTTCACATCGCCATGTGATTAACACTCACAGGTCACATCGCCATGTGACCAACATCCAAAGAGTTTACTAGTGTCATTAAACTAGTTCACATCATCATGTGATTAAGACTCAGTGAGTTCTAGAGTTTGATCATGTTTTGCTTGTGAGAGAAGTTTTAGTCAACGAGTCTGCAACATTCAGATCCGTATGTACTTCGCAAATCTCTAGGTCATAATGTAAATGCTGCTTCCACGCTCCACTTGAAGCTATTCCAAATGGTTGCTCCACTATACGTATCCGTTTTGCTACTCAGAGTCATTCGGATAGGTGTTAAAGCTTGCATCGACGTAACCCTTTACGTCGAACTCTTTATCACCTCCATAATCGAGAAACATATCCTTATTCCTCTAAGGATAATTTTGACCGCTATCTGGTGATCCACTCCTTGATCACCTTTGTTCCCTCTTGCCAGACATGTGGCAAGGCACACATCAGGTGCGGTACTTAGCATAGCATACTGTAGAGCCTACGTCTGAAGCATAGGGGACGACATTCGTCCTTTCTCTCTCTTCTGCCGTGGTCGAGCTTTAACTCTTAACTTCATACCTTACATCTCAGGCAAGAACTCTTTCTTTGACTGATCCATCTTGAACACCTTCAAGATCATGTCAAGGTATATGCTCATTTTAAAGTGCCATTAAGCGTTTTTGATCTATCCTCATAGATCTTGATACTCAATGTTCAAGTAGCTTAATCCAGGTTTTCTATTGAAAAACACTTTTCAAATAACCCTATATGCTTTCCAGAAATTCTACATCATTTCTGATCAACAATATGTCAACAACATATACTCATCAGAAATTCTATAGTGCTCCCACTCACTTCTTTGGAAATACAAGTTTCTCATAAACTTTGTATAAACCCAAAATCTTTGATCATCTTATCAAAGCGCACATTCCAACTCCGAGATGCTTACTCCAGTCCTTAGAAGGATCGCTGGAGCCAGCATACCTTTTAGCATCCTTAGGTTCGACAAAACTTTTCTGATTGTATCACATACAACCTTTCCTTACTAAAACTGGTAAGGAAACTCGTCTTGACATCCATCTGCCAGATTTCATAAATGCAGCTAATGCTAACATGATTCCGATGGACTTAAGCATCGCTACGGATGAGAAAATCTCATCGTAGTCAACTGCTTGAACTTGTGAAAAAATCTTCGCCACAAGTTGAGCTTCATAGACGGTGACATTACCGTCCACGTCCGTCTTCTTATTAAAGATCCATTTATCTCAATGGCTTGCCGATCATCGGGCAAGTCCACCAAAGTCCATGCTTTGTTATGATACATGGATCCTATCTCGGATTTCATGGCTTCTAACCATTTGTCGGAATATGGGCCCACCATCGCTTCTCCATAGCTCGTAGGTTCATTGTTGTCTAGCAACATGACCTTCAAGACAGGATTACTGTACCACTCTGAAGCAGTACACATCCTTGTCACCCTACGAGGTACGGTAGTGACTTGATCCAAAGTTTCATGATCACTATCATAAGCTTCTACTTCAATTGGTGTAGGTACCACAGGAACAACTTAATGTGCCCTGCTACACACTTGTTGAAGTGATGGTTCAATAACCTCATCAAGTCTCCACCATCCTCCCACTCAATTCTTTCGAGAGAAACCTTTCCTCGAGAAAGGACCCGATTCAAGGAACAATCCCTATTGCTTTCGGATCTGAATTAGGAGGTATACCCAACTGTTTTTGGCGTCCTATGAAGATGCATTTTATCCGCTTTGGGTTCGAGCTTATCAACCTGAAACTTTTTCACATAAGCGTCGCAGCCCCAAACTTTTAAGAAACGACAACTTAGGTTTCTCCAAACGGTGTCGTCTCAACGGAATTACGTGGTACCCTATTAAAGTGAGTGCGGTTGTCTCTAATGCCTAACCCATGAACGATAGTGGTAATTCGATAAGAGACATCATGGTACGCACCATATCCAATAGGGTGCAACTATGATGTTCGGACACACCATCACACTATGGTGTTCCAGGCGATATTAATTGTGAAACCACTTTCACAATGTCTTAATTGCGTGCCAAAGCTTGTAACTCAGATACTCATCTTTTTGATCATATCATAGACATTTTGTCCTCTTGTCACGGTGATCTTCAACTTCACTCTGAAATTACTTGAACCATTCAATAATTCAGACTTGTGTTTCATCAAGTAAATACACTCAGTATCTACTCAAATCATCCGTGAAGTAAGAACATAACGATATTCACTGCATGCCTCAGCACTCATTGGACTGCACACATCAAAATGTGTTACTTCCAACAAGTTGCTATCTTGTTCCATCTCACTGAAACCGTGGCTTTTTCAGTCATTTTGCCCATGTGGTATGATTTGCATATCTCAAGTGATTCAAAATCAAGTGAGTCCAAACGATCCATCTGCATGGAGTTTCTTCATGCGTATACACCAATAGACATGGTTCGCATGTCTCAAACTTTTCAAAAATGAGTGAGTCCAAAGATCGATCAACATGGAGCTTCTTCATGCGTTTTATACCAATATGACTTACATGGCAGTGCCACAAGTAAGTGGTACTATCATTACTATCTTATATCTTTTGGCATGAAAATGTGTATCACTACGATCGAGATTCAATAAACCATTCCTTTAGGTGCAAGTCCATTGAAGGTATTATTCAAATAAATAGAGTAACCATTATTCTCCTTAAATGAATAAGCGTATTGCGATAGACATAATCCAATTATGTCTATGTTCAACGCAAACACCAAATGACAATTATTCAGGTTTAGTACTAATCTTGATGGTAGAGGGAGCATGCGATGTTTGATCACATCAAACTTGGAAACACTTCCAACACATATCGTCAGCTCACCTTTAGCTAGTCTCCGTTTATTCTGTAGCTCTTTTATTTCGAATTACTAACACTTAGCAACTGAACCGGTATCTTAATACCCTGGTGCTACTAGGAGTACTAGTAAAGTACACATTAACATAATGTATATACTTCTATCGACTTTGCCAGCCTTCTCATCTACCAAGTATCTAGGGTAATTCTGCTCCAGTGGTTGTTCCCCTTATTACAGAAGCACTTAGTCTCGGGTTTGGGTTCAACCTTGGGTTTCTTCACTAGAGCAGCAGCTGATTTGCCGTTTCATGAAGTATCCCTTCTTGCCCTTGCCCTTCTTGAAACTAGTGGTTTCACCAACCATCAACAATTGATGCTCCTTCTTGATTTCTACTTTCGCGCTGTCAAACATCGCGAATACCTCAAGGAGCATCATATCTATCCCTGATATGTTATAGTTCATCACGAATCTCTAGCAGCTTGGTGGCAATGACTTTGGAAAAACATCACTATCTCATCTGGAAGATCAACTCCCACTCGATTCAATTGATTGTTGCACTCAGACAATCTGAGCACAAGCTCAACGATTGAGCTTTTCTCCCTTAGTTTGCAGGCTAAGAAAAATCGTCGGAGGTCTTATACCTCTTGACGTGGGCACGAGCCTGAAATCCCAATTTCAGCCCTCGAAACATCTCATATGTTCCGCGACGTTTCGAAAACGTCTTTGGTGCCTCAACTCTAAACCGTTTAACTGAACTATCACGTAGTTATCAAAATGTGTATGTCCGATGTTCGCAACATCCAAAAACGACGTTTGGGGTTCAGCACACTGAGTGGTGCATTAAGGACATAAGCTTTCTATTGTCCGCATAATCGCTACTGTCAACTTTCAACTATATTTTCTCTAGGAACATATTTAAACAGTGGAACTAAAGCGCGAGCTTACGACATAATTTGCAAAGATCTTTTGACTATGTTCAGGATAATTAAGTTCATCTTATGAACTCCCACTCAGATAGACATCCCTCTAGTCATCTAAGTGATT
This sequence comes from Triticum timopheevii, assembly GCA_963921465.1. Lineage (NCBI taxonomy): Eukaryota > Viridiplantae > Streptophyta > Magnoliopsida > Poales > Poaceae > Triticum > Triticum timopheevii. Next base: position 12,959,187 of record OY997274.1, read on the forward strand.
ACATGATCCGAGTCAACTAGGCCGTGTCCGATCATCACATGAGACGGACTAGTCATCATCGGTGAACATCTTCATGTTGATCATATCTACTATACGACTCATGCTCGACCTTTCGGTTTCTTGTGTTCCGAGGCCATGTCTGTACATGCTAGGCTCGTCAAGTCAACCTAAGTGTTCCGCGTGTGTAAATCTGGCTTACACCCATTGTATGTGAACGTAAGAATCTATCACACCCGATCATGACGTGGTGCTTCGAAACGACGAACTTTCGCAATGGTGCACAGTTAGGGGGAACACTTTCTTGAAATTTTAATGAGGGATCATCTTATTTACTACCGTCGTTCTAAGCAAATAAGATGCATAAACATGATAAACATCACATGCAATCAAATAGTGACATGATATGGCCAATATCATTTTTCTCCTTTTGATCTCCATCTTCGGGGCTCCATGATCATCATCGTCACCGGCATGACACCATGATCTCCATCATCTTGTTCATCATGGTGTCTTCATGAAGTTGTCTCGCCAACTATTACTTCTACTACTATGGCTACCGGTTAGCAATAAAGTAAAGTAATTACATGGCGTTGTTTAATGACACGCAGGTCATACAATAAATTAAGACAACTCCTATGGCTCCTGCCGGTTGTCATACTCATCGACATGCAAGTCGTGATTCCTATTACAAGAACATGATCAACCTCATACATCACATATCATTCATCACATTCTTCTTGGCCATATCACATCACATAGCATACCCTGCAAAAACAAATTAGACGTCCTCTAATTGTTGTTTGCATGTTTTACGTGGCTGCTATGGGTTTCTAGCAAGAACGTTTCTTACCTACACAAAACCACAACGTGATATGCCAATTGCTATTTACCCTTCATAAGGACCCTTTTCATCGAATCCGTTCCGACTAAAGTGGGAGAGACTGGCACCCGCTAGCCACCTTATGCACCAAGTGCATGTCAGTCGGTGGAACCTGTCTCACGTAAGAGTGCGTGTAAGGTCAGTCCGGGCCGCTTCATCCCACAATACCGTCGAAACAAGATTGGACTAGTAACGGTAAGCATATTGAACAAAATCAACGCCCACAACTACTTTGTGTTCTACCCGTGCAAAGAATCTACGCAATAGACCTAGCTCTAATACCGCTGTTGGGGAACGTAGCAGAAATTCAAAATTTTCCTACGTGTCACCAAGATCTATCTATGGAGAAACCAGCAACGAGGGGAAGGAGAGTGCATCTACATACCCTTGTAGATCGCTAAGCGGAAGCGTTCAAGAGAACGGGGTTGAAGGAGTCGTACTCGTCGTGATCCAAATCACCGGAGATCCTAGTGCCGAACGGACGGCACCTCCGCGTTCAACACACGTACAGCCCGGTGACGTCTCCCATGCCTTGATCCAGCAAGGTGAGAGGGAGAGGTTGAGGAAGACTCCATCCAGCAGCAGCACAACGGCGTGGTGGTGATGGAGGAGCGTGGTAGTCCAGCAGGGCTTCACCAAGCACCGCGAGATATGAGGAGAAAGAGAGGTAGGGCTGCGCCAAGAGGGAGAGGTTCTCACGTCTCTGGCAGCCCCAAAACCCCCACTATTTATAGGGGAAGGGGAGGGGGCTGCGCCCCCTCTAGGGTTCCCTCCCCAGGGGTGGCGGCAGACCCCAGATCCCATCTGGGTGGCGGCCAGAGGGGGAGAGAGGGGAGGCGCGCCTGGGGTGGGCCTTAGGGCCCATCTGCCCTAGGGTTTGCCCCCTCCCACTCTCCCCTGCGCCTTGGGCCCCTTGTGGGGGGTGCACCAGCCCACCTGGGGCTGGTTCCCTCCCACACATGGCCCATTCATCCCTCCGGGGTTGGTGGCCCCACTTGGTGGACCCCCGGGACCCTCCCGATGGTCCCGGTACGTTACCGGAAAAACCCGAAACTTTTCCAGTGACCAAAGAAGGACTTCCCATATATAAATCTTTACCTCCGGACCATTCCGGAACTCCTCGTGACGTCTGGGATCTCATCCGGGACTCCGAACAACATTCGTTAACCACACACAAACTTCCTTTATAACCCTAGCATCATCGAACCTTAAGTGTGTAGACCCTACGGGTTCGGGAACCATGCAGACATGACCGAGACGTTCTCCGGTCAATAACCAACAGCGGGATCTGGATACCCATGTTGGCTCCCACATGTTCCACGATGATCTCATCGGATGAACCACGATGTCAAGGACTCCATTGATCCCGTATACAATTCCCTTTGTCTAACGGTATAGTACTTGCCCGAGATTCGATCGTCGGTATACCGATACCTTGTTCAATCTCGTTACCGGCAAGTCTCTTTACTCATTCCGTAACACATCATCCTGTGATCAACCCCTTGGTCACATTGTGCACATTATGATGATGTCCTACCGAGTGGGCCCAGAGATACCTCTCCGTTTGCACGGAGTGACAAATCCTAGTCTCGATTCATGCCAACCCAACAGACACTTTCGGAGATACCTGTAGTGCACCTTTATAGTCACCCAGTTACGTTGTGACGTTTGGTACACCCAAAGCATTCCTACGGTATCCGGGGGTTATACAATCTCATGGTCTAAGGAAAAGATACTTGACATTAGAAAAGCTTTAGCATACAAACTACACGATCTTTGTGCTAGGCTTAGGATTGGGTCTTGTCCATCATATCGTTCTCCTAATGATGTGATCCCGTTATCAACGACATCCAATGTCCATGGTCAGGAAACCGTAACCATCTATTGATCAACGAGCTAGTCAATTAAAGGCTTACTAGGGACATTGTGTTGTCTATGTATCCACACATGTATCTGAGTTTCCTATCAATACAATTATAGCATGGATAATAAACGATTATCATGAACAAGGAAATATAATAATAACTAATTTATTATTGCCTCTAGGGCATATTTCCAACAGTTTCGTCAGTGTAGAGGGAAGTCATCAATCCCCTGAGACAAAGACAAAAATGGAAAATAAAAGATACATACCAGAACACATCAACTATGCCATCTGAGCCTATCCACTTGCTAGTCAGGAAAAAAATCGATATGTTTCATGGGCTTCTTTTGCTACTCTCTTCACGGTCGCTTTACAAGGGCAACCAAATTCAATAAATAGTTCATGCTAATTCATAGACCATGTTGGTTTCTATGTAAGAGTCATGTGAGACGCTTACTTCTCATACACATCGGAAACTACATTTGATCATCCACATTATAGAGTTTTGCAGGTGCTTAAGAGAATGTTATCCAATCAGTTATGACTTGACCATGGTCTAAGCTTAAATTGGTCCTCGTCCATAAAACCAAAGTTGTTGGGCAAGTGCAGAAAAGTCATCTGAAGGGGAGTTATATTGGAATGCTCAACTCCGATCAACCCCTGTTAGGTCCCATGCCTAAAACAGGAATAAGGTCCAAACAAAATAGGGGTGATATAAGCCACTGCTGGCCTAAGAATATACTAACGTAATGCCTACTATGGCTTTCCGAATGAGGAAGTTATGGGACTTATCTTATATAACAATATATATGGTGGAATGATTCAAAAAATGTGGGGGTCAAGGTGTATAATGCGAGCTCCACTTTCAGGCAATGAGTTAGCTTAACCTTGATTTCTTAAGGTTTTAATACAGTCATGTGATCTGTTACTAAGAAAGGAAAAGAAAGGCTGATTGCGACAGCTCAACCGGATGAGACATCTCTTATTTACAGAAATGTGCCAACACTGTTTGATTTACCAGTTCTGGATATTGGATTCTTGAATAGAGAGAATGAAACTAATACCAGCTTATCAACAACTATGCTTTCAACCAACTCTGCCAACCCCAAATCTATATCTATATATATATCTATACCTTACTAATATAAAGCAAGGTGCGTTTCTCCGGTTTTTTCATCCGTTCACCGCTAAAAAATATTTTGTCTATCCGAGGTGGTACTAAACTTTTGAGACAAACTCGCAAAGCTTTTATTCACCCATCACGAATGTTTACAGGGACGAAATCTAGATTTCCCGGGTGACCTAACCAGACATGGCGGCAAAAACCCAAGGATAAAGCATGCTTTTCAAGTTTGTGAGCCTCAACATTCGAGGTCCTAAACTCATGATTAATCAAACAAGAAGAAAAAACTCTAGAACGGTCTATTATTTCATGCACCACGGCTCCATATTGTGCACTAGTGCCTTTCTTGATTGCTTCGACAGCCACCTTACAGTCTGATGCCACTTGAATCTGGAGGAAGAGCAAGTCATCAACAAGGGCTAGAGCTTCACGTATCGCCATCGTCTCCAAAGTCTCTGGATCATCAACGTTGTTGAACTGGATTGCTGCCGCTCCTTGGAACTCCCCGCTGCCATCTCTGCATATGGCCGAGACTGTCCCGAAGCCACCATGTCGTGCCACTGCCGCATCTACATTGATCTTCATATGATTTTCGGACGGAGGGATCCACTGGGCTGATCTAGGGGCCGGTGCCTTCTTCTCCTTCTCTGGCCTCTCCAAAACCTGTATCTCTGAAAGATACTTCAAGATGAAGCCATGAGTTGCAAAGGGAGTCTGGAAAACTCCCTCATGTATTAGCTTCCTCCTTGAAGCCCAGATCGCCCATAGGGTGACGATCATTGTGACAAGCTCGTCCTCTGGCAGCGACTCAAACATGAAGAAAAGCCAATCTCTAGCGTTGTCGTTTCGATTCATAGCCATATGTTGCACCATCTCTTCCTTCTACAAAGCCCATATACTCCTAGATAAGGTGCAAAACAGGAGCGAATGACGCCAGCTATCATGCGCGCCACACATGCCGCAAATGTCCGTCGTAGCCATGTTTCTATGCTGCAGCAAGTCGCCTGTTGGTAGGGAGTGTTGGGCAAGTCTCCATGTGAATACCTTGAGCTTTGACGGCACCTTTAGCTTCCACAAGGCCGACCAACTTGACATCAGTCCCCGGAGGTTGGAGGTATGCTCTCCTTCTTCTAACCATGCTTCTCTTCCACTCTTAATGGGGTATATCATATTGTACGCTGTCTGGACAGAAAAAAGGCCTCTCGGGTCCTCGGACCACGCCCAGAAATCATCCACTTGACGAGTGCAAATGGGAATCCTCAGTATAGCCTCGGCATCCATTGGAACAAAGATTTTCCTGATCACCTCCTCCCTCCAAGAAGCGGTAGGTGCATCGATTAAGTCTGAAACTAACTCTGGAGGGTCCTAGATCAAGGAAGTACTCGGCCTCATCATACCCGCTCTGGGGATCCAGTTATGCTGTCGTATGTTCGTCGAGCGCCCATCTCCTATGCGCTTGATCGCTGCCAATTTCAGTATGTGTAGACCATCAACAATTGCTCTCCATATCTGTGATGGGTGTGATCCCACCTCTGCCTCAAAGATGGTTGAGTTTGGGTAGTAGGCTGCCTTTAGAATGCGTGCACTCAAGGACAGCGGTTCTGTCAGGCACCTCCAAGCCTGTCTAGAAAGTAAGGCCAGGTTAAATACTTCCATGTCCTTGAAGCCAAGCCCCCCCCAAATTTTTAGGGTTTGTCATGACGTTCCAAGATACCCATGCAGGTTTCCTCCTCCCCTGCTTTGAGCCCCACCAAAATTGCCAAATAAGTGACGTCACACTATCACGTAGACCCCGCGGGAGTCGGAAGCAAGACATAGAGAAAACCGGAATGGCTTGTGCAACTGATTTTATCAAAACCTCTTTACCTGCTGCTGATAATAGTTTCTGCATCCACCCCTTCACTTTCTCCCACACCCTGTCTCGTAGATAACGGAATGTGCCATTCTTTGACTGACCAACTTCTGTAGGCATCCCCAAATATTTTCACTAAGGGACTCATTCTGCACCTGAAGAATGTTTTTTACTTTATTCTTCAACCCCTCCGGGCAACCTTTGCTAAAAAATATTGAAGATTTTTCAGTGTTGATTCTTTGGCCAGATGCATCACAATAAGTACGAAGTAGGTTTGAAACCGCATTTGCTCCCTCCACATTAGACTTAAAAAGCAACAGGCTGTTATCCGCAAACAGAAGGTGATTCACCACAGGAGCTGTGGGTGCTACCTTCACGCCGCCAAGCACCGATGACTGAGAACTATTTTTTAAGAGGCACGAAAGGCCCTCTGCTGCCAATAAGAATAAGTAAGGGGAAATGGGATCTCCCTGGATGGTTTAAATTGCTCCAATTTTTCTCCATTGAAAAGCACTGAGAAAGACACTGATTTTACCATCCCCATCACAATCTCAGTCCAAGCTGTAGAGAAACCTAATTTTATCATGATCGCATGTAGGTACGTCCACTCCACCCTGTCATACACTTTCATCATATCCAGTTTCAAAGCACATAGACTGTTTGTCTTAGATTTATTCCTCTTCATGAAATGCAAGCATTCGTAGGCACATATAATATTATCTGTGATGAGTCTCCCAGGCACGAAAGCAAACTGTTCTTCAGAAATAATGTCAGGCAAAATTTTCTTCAGTCTGTTAGCCACAACCTTTGAAGCAATTTTATATAACACATTGCATAGGCTTATTGGCCTGAACTGAGATAAGAGAGTTGGAGAAGCAACCTTCGGTATCAAAACTAAAACAGTGTCATTGACTCCCTCAGGGATCTCCTCCCCTTTGATGATGCGCAAAACCACATCTGTTACTTCATCCCCACATAGATCCCAATGTCGTTGGTAAAAATGGGCTGGAAAGCCATCGGGCCCCAGCGCTTTGGTCTGGAACATCTGAAACAGTGTCGTCTTCACTTCAACATTCGAATAGGGTGCTTCTAGTGTATCATTCATCTCCGGCGTGACCTTGCGGGGAACATGCTGAAGCACCTCCTCCATCCCACTCACTCCCTCAGAAGTGTATAAGGATTTATAGAACTCTTGGACCATCTCCTTTAGTTCAGCCGGATCCTCTGTCACCACACCAAGGGAAGTTGACAAAGCTTGTATCATGTTATTTTTGCGCATCAAGCTAGCCCGCATATGAAAGAATCTGGTATTCCTATCCCCCGCTGAAAGCCATTCCAACCGAGATCTTTGTCTCCACATAAGTTCCTCCCTGTGAAGCAGCTCCACTAGCCTCTCGTTAAGTTTCAGCTCGGCATGTGTAGGGCCAGTTCGGACAGGATCGCCTCGCAGCTGCTCTAGCTTGGTCTTTATTTCCCTCATTTCCTTTCGAACACTTCCAAACGTATCTCTACCCCAGACAGATAGGTCCTTGCTGATTCTGAGAAGCTTATCCCGAAAATCTCCTACTCCATAACCTGGTGCAAGAGTACTCCAAGGGTGACTCCCACATCGTTTCATATCTGAACATCTTCTTCTTCATTGTGTCATGTTGAGTACCATCAAACCTCAGCAGTATCGGCCCATGATCCGAAGTAGAACCATCTAAATGATATAATGTGGCTAGTTGAAATCTAGCTGTCCAGCTAGTCGAAGCCAAGGCCCTATCAAGACGAACCCTGCAATAGTTCCCTCCTGAAACCTTCTTCTCAAAGGTCCAGGGCCGTCCCTGATAGCCAAGATCCATGAGCATGCACACGTCAAATGCATCACGAAAAGCTTGTACTTGCGAGTTACTCCTGTCCGCTGTTCCATCATGCTCTTCCGGGAGTAGCACTTCATTGAAGTCGCCAAAGCAGAGCCATGGTAAGTTGCTCATCGTACTTATTCCCTTTAGTGTATCCCACGTCTGGTGCCTTAGATGCGTCCGGGCCTCCCCATACACACAAGTAATGCGCCAGGGATCCTGACCTGTCTCCGTAACCCTAGCATCGATGTGGTACACTGAGTCTCCCAAAATTTCAACATTACAGCTGTTATTCCAAAACATGCCAATTCCTCCACTCCTCCCTTGACTGTTTATTGCGTAAGAATTGTCAAAACCAAAAATCCCAGCTAAAGCTTCTACACGTGCTCCACTTATCTGTGTTTCAACAATGCACAGCACGGTAGGGGTAAACTTCATCGCGAATTCACGAATATCTCGAACTGTCGCAGGTTTACCCGCTCCGCGACAGTTCCAACAGAAGGTGGTACTAAACTTTTGTACGTGCATCAGTTACCAAGGAAAAACGATATGTCCAGAATTTCATAGGTGGGCCGCGTGTGCCACGACCCAGTAAGGTCAGCCCATTTTTTTACCGCCCATGCAGCAATAAAATATCCTATTTCCCGCGCGATGCGGCAAATAGTTCAAGCTACGCACAGGAGGCCCAAAACTGGGCCGCCCATTTTTTCCGTGTTATGTTTACGTTTATATTTTTCCTTTTCTTTATCCTTCTCTTTTTATTTCGTATTTATTTTTATTTTTAACATTACAAGTCTATTTGTTTTCCTTTTTTCTCTGAAATTTGAAATTAGAAAAGTGTTCGGAATTTTAATTTTTGATCAATTTTTCTAAAAATTAACGAACTCTAAAAATGTTTTCCTATTTTAAAATTTGTTTGGAATTTTACTTTTTGTCTGTCCAGAATATGGTCAACATTTTATAAAATTTATCATTATTGTTCAAGATTTTAAAAAAAATGTTCCAAATTCAAAAAATATTCTTGTTCTAGCGATATGTTCAAAAGTCAAAATAATATTTACATAAAGAAACACATTTTCAAAATTTCTTCTGAATTTTGAAAACATGTTGCCATTTAAAAATTGTTAAAAACTTCAAAATAAATATATGTGAATTTCTAGAAATGTTCCATTCAATTTTTTTCTCTTGCTATTCCCAAAAATGCATTGAATTTTCAAAAAAATGTTCGTAATTTGGAAAACAAAATCATGTTGCCAAGTGTATTTGGTAGTTCATGTTACGAATTCTAAAATTGTGTTCCTATTTCAAAAATTCTTGCAATTTAAAATATTTTATCGTTCCGATATTTTTTTGAAATTTTAAAAAATATGCCCATTTTTTAAATATGTTGGCTTTTTCCATATTTGTTCAAGATATTAAACATGCATTTAAAAAATGCTACAAATTTTAAAAATATTCTTGTTTTAGTGATATGTTCAAAAATTGTAAATAATTTTTGCATTAAAAATACATTTTCTAAATTTCTTCTAAATGTCCCCATTTCAAAAAAATTTCACAAATTTGAAAATTGTTCGTATATTTATAAAAGGTTCATGCTTTTAAGAAATGTTTGTGAATTTCAAAAAATGTTCCGTTCAATTTTTTTTGTTTTTTTAATGTATGGAATTTTTAAAAAACTGTTTGTAATTTGGAAAGTTGTTCGCATTGCCAAGTATATTTTGTACTTCATCATTATGATTTTTTGGAAAGTTCAAAAAATGAAGAAATGTTTCGAATCTGATGTTGTACTATACTCTTAAATATTCACATTGAGCATTGGTTAGCAGGACATGTTTGTTTTAGTGGCTAGCAACATGTGATCGGGTCTTTGAGGTCATGAGTTTGATTACTCACATACTGGGCTTGCTCCGCATCCGGACATCGAGCTAAGTCGGATTGTTCAGAACAAGGGACATCATAAATTATTGACGGTGGTAGCTTTCAGTGCCAATAAAAAAGAATATAGTGGTTAATTATAATTGAAAGAAATTGTGGGCAGGTCCCGATAAAAGAGAATATATTGGTTTAGTTCTAATTAAAGGGCTCCATGTTGAACTAGAGAATATGGACATGTAGGGGTCTTGATCCATTCTTATATTGAGCTAGAGGCATGTAACTTTATTATCCCGTTGCAATGCGCGGGCATGTGCGCTAGTAGGAATATTGATTGCAATTCATCTGCACCAGAGCCTGCAACTGCTGCCTCAACTCCGCCTACTAGTGTCGACTTCGCTGGCCTCGTAGGGTACCGATTTCCTCCTGATTTGTGTGCATGCCATTGACTCCTTTAATGGGTCAAAGCCTACTTAGTTCTCTTTTTTATTACGACTATATAAGAAAAGAAGTGTTTCTGTTTAGCAAGACAGAGAATTTTGGAACCATGTAGCAAGGCATAAACATCACTACTACTAGCAGAGACATAAACTCACAAAGAAATTTTGGATGGGCCTCACTTTAAGTAACAATTGTGGCCTCCAGCAAAATGGTCTCGTTTCTAGCCTTTTTGTGTTGCCAACATGTCATTTTCTAATTGAGTAAACGCAGCGGCGGTATTTGAAGTTGTCCATAGGCTCTCATATGGCTTAGGTTATGGCTACAGTCTAGCCCACTTTCGACCAAGTCTTACACATAGATCAAATCACACACCATGGACCGCGGTATGCTGACCCGGATTGAGCGCATGGGCAGAACACACATGGTGATGTTTTGTACTTCGCCAATCAAGTGTCCCGGTGCCGTTACTGTACTCCAAATAAGACTCCTCAAGCTAACGAATAGGGGGAATGCAACTTGGTTGAGGAAACAATCTAGTTTAGTCGGAGATCCTAATGCTTCCAAGTCCTAGGATGTCTTTTGGTTTCGACTACATGGCAAAAGAAGTTTCCAACTAAGTGCAAAACTTGTTCCATCACGTACACACATGCTGTATGTTGGTATTAACCTAGCATATCAAAATATATTCCAACCAAGACGAAAAACTTGGGTACATTGCTTATGTGGTATATGCTAGTATGAACCTAGCAACAACTAAGCTTTTACGCTTTGCGTGTCCTATGCAGAATAGTTTTGTTGTGAGTTATGATCATGTTCCATCTGTCTTCTCATGCTTAAATAGGAACACAATCACATACATTACCGTACCACTTGATACAATATGTGGAACAACCATGCGATGAATGCTTTCATGCTCACCATAAAATGAGCATGTGGGCATGTATGAAGTACTACGATTATCCCCTCCCTGGTCATAGCAATTTGAGCTCAGAGTGTAGTAGATGACCACAGCCGGATAATGTCTTTGCATTTGCCGTGTCAAGTCGCAGGCATCATCACTATGAACTTGGTTAAGATAATAAATCATCAATATATACGAGAGCATAAAAGACCCAAGCAATCATAATATCCACAATATACAACCACATATAAAAAAACATCAAATCATCATTTGGTAATATCTGCCAAGAAAGTGGCAATTGAAGGGTGGGGTGGGGGAGGAGGGTGCATACCCTTAAACACAAATATAAATGTAGAGGGTTTTCACATAAATTAGAATGATCCAGGTGACATAAACATAATGACCAAATGAAGCTTGTTTGGCCCCCGCAGCTTTCTCACTCATGTATCCTTTTAGAGGTTAATATACATCATCGATCTTGTTGGAAGCAGGGAGTAACAAAAGAGCTGAAACTCCAAAAACAGAGTACTCTGCTTGCTTTTCCAAAAGCAGAGTACGTAGTCATTCAGATGTAGTCACAACCAGTGTCCACTATACTCGATAAAATTCAAAAGAAAAAAAGGCAGACAATTGATGATGCACATCTCAAGCTTGTAATCAGGTGGATGACATACATACAAAAATACCTTAAATCCTTTAAAGACAAAATATACAAACTTAAAAAAGAAGTCAAAACAAGCCTATTCTACTGTCAATTAGGGCATAGGCTACACTTGAGCAGAGAACTTTATCCAGGCACCTCATCTCTACCATAGCATCAAAAGCAAACAACATCTTCAGCTTGCTTCAGAGTTAACTCAAGCGTTGGACTAGTAAATACGACTCATTCTGGTATCACTTCCTCTTTCTGCAACTGGATGTGCTCCGTGGAATCGACCTTCTTTCCAAGTGTTGCTCGTGCCTGTGGATAGATGAAACAAGATGAATTTACCACACATGGAACATAATAGAAAGCACATGAATACAAGCCTACCAATTATATAACAACATTAGATAGATTAATAGCTAGTTTGCATCATTCCAATGCGCATATGGCATGAAGCGACAAACCGAAGTTTGCAAATGTGTATCAAAATGTGCACGTGGCTTCTCAACCTGAAGCTTACATGATAACACATCAATAAGATGATATTTTTATTCAACAAACCAATTTAGTTTGTTTCTTCGGGTTAAATCCAAAGAAAAATGAATGAGTAAGCAGCTTATTACTCAATATTTATCAATTAAAAAAGGAACAGATAAACTACGCCGCCAGAAATTTATATAGCAAAGAGGGTCAGATAGAGGAAGATGTGTGAAAACTAATGGATGAATACGAAGATGCATCCAGAGGAGAGAAGAATGAGAGCTAAGGAAATATGGAAATACTAGAAACAGTAAGAACTTTAGGTGTAGAAAGGTCATCATAAGAAAAGGCAATTGATTGAAAATATTAGGCATGGTTTTAAATAGCCTGCTATAGCGTTTATATGAGGTCCCGCGCTAAGGGTTTTTTGTCCAAACACATGAGCAAACATTTTAAATAGCTCGCTATAGCACCGCTATGGCATTTAGAAGAGGTCCGCCACTAAGAGGCTTAGCGCGCTATTTAAAAGTTTGATATTAGGTGAGGAAACAAACAGTACGCCGGTCTTTCTTAGAATAATACTATTATTCTCCTTGTAGTCCTATGATACTTTCACTATATGCAGGAACTTCCTAGCTGTTTATCAGTTCAGAAAAAAAAACTCAATTGCAACATCGCTCTGAAAGCTCAATTGCACCATAGATCTGCTCCAAAATGCATTTTTCTCTAAGCATCCTTTGCTGAGTGAAATGATCTGGTATGTAAATTCAGTTGCACATGTACGATGTTCCCTGCCCCAAATCTTTTCCTCATCCACAACACATGGTGGCTTGAAACCAATCTGCTATCTAGTTCACCCAAGCCAAATCATTTCATTCGGTAATACATACACTGTTTCGTTTAGATATTGTCATTGCAGGATCACATTGCATCAAGCAAACTCATATTTTAAGTAGGGCAAACCTATTCTTTTAGACATTCAAGGGTTTATGAAAGAGCCAGTGGACTGTAACCATGTAAAAACAATCTGAGAGAACTATTTCATCGGTTTTAAAATTGCTACTCAGAGAGCAAACAAGGGGTTGATGTTATTTGATTATACTAATACAAATGTTATATATAAAGATGCAAATGTATTGATTAAGGCAATAAATTGAAAATAATCAGAGCATGCTGGTCAAAAGAAGGGCCATTCAATATACAAGCCCGATGCCAACTTTGGATTACTAGAAGATGACAGTAAAGTTGTTTCCTTTTATAAGTAATGCATTGATTGAAGTCATAAGATGATCATATGCGCGTTCACTTGATGAGAATTGCTTTCCGAGGTTAGTAAAGCTTCCAGTTACATGTAAATGGGATAGTACATTATCACAAAATGCACCAACAATACATAACACCAATTAACTACGTATTAAATTGTAGACGAGTCATAATACACTAGGCAGGATATGAATTGGCTGCATCCATAACAAGTACTGGTTGCAAGCAAATAAGCAGCAAAGCATGCTACTATCAAACAAATCCCTACAACATATTGCTTTGTTGTATAACACTGAGACTAGATTATATAATAGTAAGAAAAGAGTAGATAACAAACTCACCACTTCAAATGGTGCACACAATGATGCTGGCAAACCAGCATATAGTCGACCATACATGTTGGGTTAATTTGCTAAGCTCAGCGAACAACTCGACCTGCAACGTCTTGACGCCCACGGAAAATAATCCAAATTTAAGCATGTGTTGTGTAGATGGGGTGTACAACGCTTCCAAGAGCAGGTATCCCCTAGCCACATCAACAAGAGCAGCATGCTTTACCAGCAACAGGATGACCTTCTCCAAGTACCATTGGTCATTTCTTAGAATTGAATACGTCAGCCAACATCGGTCATCTTCTTTGTACTCATCAGAGCGTTTAGTGAGCATCCCGAGCATTCCGTCCGCTGCCTCAATGATGACATAATTACGGTTCGGTGGTTGTTCAGGTGGGAGGTTGACAACAGGGAACTCCATGGTGTGTGTGTCAAGGAGAAGCAACTTGTTCATGAAATGCAAACGCCGACAGAAGCATCTGTGGACATTCCGACGATAGGACAACCAAGGCTCAGAGTTCTCAAATGAGCCAACAATGGCCCAAGCACTCCATTGATCATAAGTAAGAATGTGCCATTGTCCATCCAAAGAGGAGAAGACCATCATCAGCAGATTTATTCTGCATTGTGCCAAGCACACCACTTTGAATGATAAAGGGTTCGCATTATCCTCGCCGGGAGCAAGGAAACTCTCCAGCATGAGGAGGTCCGGTCTACGGACCAGAGCTTTCAGGTGGTCGGGGACGGAAGGCAGCATGATGTAGCGGCGGTGCATGGGGTCGCACACGGCGAGGTCCCTGACCAAAAATTGGTTGTACTGTGAGTCACACAGCTCAGCGCCCACGAGGAAGCGACTGCCGGCTTCCTCTTTGACCGGGGCGCCCGCAAGGAGGGCCCGTCTGTCAAAGAAGTCAATTTCACTCCAGGAGCGGCCGGCGGTGGAGGGGAGGAAGGAGGAGCAAGAGAAGTCGAAGCCGGTGAAGGCGCGGGCTAGAGGGGTGCGGCGGCTGGGCCGAGATGAAGGGATCGTGGACCATGCCGACGAGAGGTGGCGGGTGGATGACGTGGTACCGCCGAAGGAAGGCATGGCCGGAGATGACGCTGTGGAAGGAGGCACAAGCGGTGGAGGCGCGGGCAAGGTCGGTGGCGGCGGGGAGGCGGAGGAATATTTCCTCGAGCAGCACATCCGGGAGATCGGCGAGGGACGGCTCCGGCGGTGGGATCTGCTGAGGGCCTGGCGCCGGCGGCGAGGCCATCATGGTGGACGGGAGGAAGATTTCCTGGAGCAGCCCATCTTGGACTCGAAGGGACGGCGGCTCCGGCGGTGGTGCTGGGTTGGAGGTTTGCTGCGGCGCCATCGGAGTGGCCCGGATGGGGAATTGGGGATTTTGGTGGGTTTGGTGAGGAACGAGTGCAAAAAAATGGACACTTCACCGCACAAGATGGTGAACATAATCCATTCTAAACAAAAAAATCACCTCTGTCTAAACATTCCCTAATTAATAATTCTCTTGATTTTGTCGACCCAGCTGGTCCAACTAGTAGTCCATTTCTTTTAATGGTCAGGAATATCTTTGTATTGAAGGATTTAATTAGCCAATATTCAATGGGAATGGATTCACAATGATTCCGTAAAAGATTGTGATTTTTTATCGCAATAAAATTCTAATTTCATTAAAATAAACCTACATGATGAAATGGTTCCATGATTAATCATTTGGTATGTCAACATTTACATGTTTATTAGAGTAGTTGAATGCTCGTGCATTTCCACAGAATAAAATATGTGCTGCTACTTCTCAAATGATCATGTTTGTATGATAATTGCAACCAACAAAGGTGTGTTGCTACTTCTCTAGTGATTATGCGTGTATGATAATTGCAACCAACAAAGGTACTCGACAAGTATTTCTTCAATTCGTGAATGCAAGCGTGATACAAATGTTGTCTTAAGATCAAGACTCCATCAGAAATGGTAATTTTATCATCTCCGATGATCAATTTATGCCCTCACAACTCCTTTTATTCTAGTAATGCATCTCCTTGATCATTTATCCCGGGTACTAGATCTTCTTGAACTCGGGTATATACTAGGTAATTGTAGTGAATGATAATTGCCTGTATATATATACTTCAGGTAATTGTACATGCGTTGGAACGGATGCATAAACATTCTAGTGAGTGAATATGATTGTGCACCAAAATAGACTTTATTTGTCAATTGAATCGTTACTTTCTTGGCAGTATAATTTTGTTTGGTAAGCTAATAAGACATGGGCCAGTTGACCTGATTTTTTTACAACGGCAGGGAAAATCAAAGATGAGATAGAAAAAAAAGCAAAACAGGGGCAGTTGACATGATAAGATGGTCCCATTGGCAATTCTAATCCCGAAGCCTTCATATTTTATTTCAAGACTCTTTTGGTTAAGGCAAGCCAACTCCCTACCCTATGCCTCTAAGCATTGCTTGCATCATTTCGGGGATGTTTAATATCTATGTCTTTTATTTTTAGGTGGCTATGTCTTGGTATGATCCTGTGGGACATCTGTTGAGTATTGTTTCGGTGCTTAGGCTTGGTTTTAACTTAAGGCGCCACATATTTCAAAATCGGTAGAAAGCGCCCACGCCTTCCAAGCGTTAGGCTTGTAATGGGCTGGCCCATAGCTTCCATTTGGTCACGGTCTTTTCCATTTTTTTTCATATATGTGTTTTATCGCTTTATCTACTAGAATTTTGTTCATTTTTTATTCAAGTTATTCATGAGCCTTGTGAACATTCAGTGCATCTTTGTTACATGGTGATTTTTCTTCATGATTGTTTTTTTCACTTTTTGCTCTTTATTATTTTGGATATTTTTTAAAAAATTGATTTTAAGAATAATGTCCCTTAATTTTATTTTATTTCGCATATTTAAAAATTCTAGTGAATTTGAAAAATGTTCATAATTCAAACAAATTTGTGAATTTTAGAAAAGTTCACTTTCTTACTTGTTGCATGATATGAATTTGGCACCCATGCCTTTTTATCTATTCTGCCTTTTTCGGAGAAGGACCTGTTGATAATTCTAATCGCCGAGCATTCACATTTACAGTTTAAAATTCAAGACATTTTTTAATATTTATGAACATTTTTAGAATAGTGAACATTCTTATATTTTTTTAATTCCTAAATAAAAATAGTCCAAAATAATAAACCAACTGAAAAAAAATCGAACGAGAAAATGACCGTAAAGGAAAATTGCCAGCCAAAGCACTAAGGTGGTTGCTGCCCAGTGTGTGCTTTGACGCTAAATTGGCGTGTGGAGTGCTAAATAGGACGTCCCAAGAACTGATGGAAATTTCCGGGCAGTTTTCAAGCCATGGACCAACAAGAAGCACTAACCGATATCTTTTCAATGCCTTATGTAAACCCAAGGTTTCATTTCCCCCCAAAAAACATAGATAAATACTGGTAACTGGTAGGCTTGTATTCATATGCTTTCTATGCTATTCCCATGTGTGGTAAATTCATCCTGTTTCATCTATACACAGGCACCAGCACCACTTGGAAAGAAGGTTGATTCCACTGAGCGCGTCATGTTTAAGGAAGATGACGTGATGGCAGAACAAGGCATATTTATCTGTTCAATGCTCGGTCTTGTACTCCAGTGAAGTTGTGGTTGAAGTTTCAGATAGATGCTGTATATTAACCTCTAAAAGGGTACATAATTGCACGTAAAAGGATACATAGGTGTACGCAGTCTAGAAATAAGTATGCAACTAAGTATGCATCCTTGTGTTGTCTAATAGCTGCTCGAGAAAGCGCTGGAGCTAACAAACTTCATTTGGTCATTCTGTTTATATGTCACCTGAACCATTCTAATTTTTGTAGAAGTCTCTCTACTAGTATGTTTGTGTTTAAGGGCATGCACTTATACAAGATTGGCCTCCTCCCCCACCCCGCCCTTCAATTGCCACTTTCCCAGCAGATACTACCAAGTGATCATTTGATGGTTTTTTATATGTAATTGTATATTGAGGTTATTATGATTATTGTTTCTTCTCTCATATATAGTGACGATTTATTATCTTTATTCTTTACTACGTTCATAGTGACGTTGCCTGCGACTTGAGACGGCGAATGCAAACGCATTATCATGTTGTGGTCGTCCCTACACTTTGAGCTAATTGATATGGCCAGAACATCTATCAGTGAGATAGTGTATTGAGGGAGGGGATAATCATAGTAGTTCAGACATGCTCACATGCTCCTTTTATGCTGGGCATGAAAGCATTCATCGCATGGTTGTTGCACATATGGTATCAAGTGGTGCGGTAATGTATGTGATAGTGTTCTTATTTAAGCATGAGAGGTGAGATGGAACATGATCATCACTCGCAACAAAACTGTCTTGCATAGGCGGAGTAAGGCGTAAAAGCTCAGTCCAAGTTTTTCGCCTTTGTTCGAATAGATTTTGATATGCTAGGTTAATATCAACATGCAACACGTGTCTACGCAATGGAACAAGTTTTGCACTTAGTTGGAAATTGCTTTTGCAATGTAGTCGGAACCCAGGGACATCCTAGGAATTGGAAGCATCAGGATCTCTGACTAAACCAGATTCTTTCATCAATGAAGTCCCATTCCCTCCGTTTGTTAGCTTGAGGAGTCTTCTTTGGGGTACCGTCATGGAACCGGGACACTTGATTGGGGAAGTACAAAACATCACCATGTGTGTTCTGCCCTATGTGCTCAATCCGGGTCAGCATACCACGGTCCATGGTGTGTGGAGAAGCATGCACTCAACATATACGCAAGGGACGGTGACTCCAGCGGTGGTGCTGGGTGGCAGGTTGGAGGCAGCGCCATCGGAGTGGGAAATTTGGGGATCGATGAGGAACCAGCATTTACCAGAGCACTTGACACTTCTCTTGCACTCCTCACCACTCCAAAAATTCACCTGGAAACATTCCGTAGTACAAAGATGCATTGAGTCTCTAATTCGAATCGATGTATTTGGTTAGCAATGGGAATGGATTAGCAATGATTCCATAAAAGATTGAGATTTTTTATCCCATTAAAATTCTAATTTCATTAAAAAAATATACATGGTGAGATGGTTCCATGATTAATTGTTTGGTACGCTAACATTTACATGTTTATTAGGCTAGTTGAATGCTCGTGCATTGCCATGGAATAAAATATGTGCTGCTACTTCTCAAATGATCATGTTTGTATGATAAATTGCAACCAACAAAGGTGTGTTGCTACTTCTCAAGTGACGATGTTTGTATGATAATTGCAACCAACAAAGGTACTCGACACGTGTTTAGAATGTCAGCCAACTTCTCACAGATGCAGTTAGGTTTCGCAAAAGTTTAGAATGTCAGCCAACATGAAAAAGGATAAAAGTATCATCATTTGCACGTTTTTTCACCTTCTTCACTATTTATATTTATAAGGATATTCACTTTGTGATTTATATTTTGCCAATTCGCTACAAAAGCGCAGAACAAACATTTTAGAAAATAAATGCAAAATGTGTAAAATAAAATGTGTATGTACATAATTAAAAATATAGTATAACTCTGAGACATGCATATATAACCTCTTATTTGCATACGTTCTTTTACAACATAGCATCGACAAACCACATTACATTATAATAATAAATTTGTTTTTTTCTCGGTGATTGGGTAACTGTTATTTCTATGTCGACCAGTTGTAGCTTGAAAGAAAGTGTTATAAAACAATTATGTTACTCCCTCCTCCATAATCTAGTGCGTATAGATTTTTCTAAAAGTCAAACTTTCCAAACTTTGACCAAGTTTATAGCGAAAACAATTTTATCGACAATAGCAAATATATTTAACATGAAACTACATCTTATGGTGAATCTAATGATACATATTTGTCATTCTAGATGTAAATGTATTTCGTCACAAATTGGGTCAAACTTTGTGAGGTTTGAATTTTCAAATAAACTATATTAACTATATTACGGAATGGGGGTAGTATATTTTAGGTATAGAAGTGTGCAACACACATTTTCACAAATTCTAAGATTAAAATTGCATATTATTTCTTAAAAAATTAACTATCTAATTCTCGTTCAACAAAGAATCAATAGTCTAGGAAAATGCGAGCACCATTGTCAAGTCTAGGACATGAAACCTGAAGGGCAGCGGATACCATTGTCCTCCTTACCATTCAACCAGAGGTTGGTTCACGTTGGTTCTCACATGTTGACGGTCGTGTGCATCGGTATGAAGTTTTATTTCGGTCGGAATTTCCTATGACAGGCCGGCTACTAGAATTATCGTTACCCTAGAAAATGTTGCCATGGTTCAAATAATTTATATTTTTGCGCAACACCACTTATCATGTTATTTGTCGTGTGACATCGTAAAAAATTTGAAAGGATTTACTGATGTCTAGAGAGTGTGCATGAGGGGTCACTTTTTCTGCCCCGTTGAAACATATGGGCATATTTGCTAGTTACTCTTAAAGAACACAAAGCGTGCCCTTGTTCAAAAAAAAAAATAGAACCACAAACCCTGCCCTACTGTATTGGCTGTTCACCCTTCGCTGCCGCTCAAAAAAACTGCCGCTCAAAAAAACTGCCGCTTGGTCAAACGTCGCGAGTTCGACGTTTTTATTTTTTGCATCCTCAAAAAGAAGTAAAAATGAAGGCAACCAGACTCAAACCTGAGACTTGCTGCCGCGGAAAGTTTGGCTTTGCCACCTAGGCCATGACTTGTCCTAATGTTCAGTAAGAGATGCCTCATATTTAACTATCAGGTGAGCGTTTGAATTCAAAAACTTCAAAATATTTGAGACTTTTCGCACAGTATGAGTCTTTCTGTGGGGGTGGGGGGGGGGGGGGGGGGTAAACTCAATATTAAAACAACATTATTATTATTATTATTTCAAACGGAAGTAATGTTGGGTTTACATGAAGATTGTTTTCGGTAGAAAATAGATTATTAACTATCAAAGTCATATGGCCCTAGCAAGACATTGTTGAGGTCGCCCAGCTTGATCAGCTCCTCGTTTTCATTGATAAGTGTCTGGCTATCCATGTGAAGATCATGCCAGCAGTCGCTGCCATGGTTAGTCGCCTTCTCCACACACTCGGGCAGTTCAAAGGACCACGGGCCGTCTGCGTCGCCCCTGGGGACATGGAAGTCCCTGAGCATGGCGTCACAGAGACCGAGGGTGCCGATAGCGGCATCGTAGTCCACCTGGCAATACCTGAGGCCGAGCGCCTCGTCCGTACCTTTCTTGGCTTTTTGGAGTGCTTCCTTCACCTTGCCGCCGGCAGCTGCCACACGGATCTTGAGGATGTCGACGGCGACGAGGGACAGGTCACGGAGGTCCTTGGCCTCGGAGCTCCTTTTGTCCGACCGGAGAGTCTTCACGCAGAATTCCTGGGTGACGTTCAGGTGCTTGTTGTGGCAGCTGCTCGAAGCGTTCTTGCAGGTTTCTACCACGAGGTCCACCACCTTGACCTTGTCGCCGCGCCCGCCGGCATGTGCGCGAATGCACACAAAAAGGAGCATGATGGCAACCGAGGAGAAGGCAACGGTCGCCCGTGCGGTTGCCATTGCTGCAAGGATAGCTGCAATTGTATTGTAGGCTTTGTAGCTGAGAGAGAGGTGGAGAAGAATTGATAGTCAGATTTTGTAGTGCAAAGATGGAGGTGGTGTACGGTTCTTGTGACATCTATATAGTGCAGCAGCAGGTTCATAAATCCAATGCAGTTTAGTCACGGATATCCAAATAATTACTATTCCGGACACTATATGCACAGATATGTAGATCCACATTTTGGGTGTGCTAGTATTAAATACGTCTGGCATGAGTGTGTTCTAGTTTTATGTATTTCTAGAGTGAATCTCACTTTATTTCCCCATATCACAAAATGGATTTGGGACATTAAAGGAAGATTATGCGCATTTTGCACTTGATAATCTATCTATCTATATCTACGTCTATCTATCTATCTATCTATCAATCTATCTATCTATCTATCTATCTATCTATCTCCATCTTCATCTCTATCTCTATCTCTATCTCTATACCTATCTATATGTATACTATATATCTATATCTATATCTACACCTATCTATCTATCTATCTATCTATCTTGATCTCTATCTCTACATCTATATCTATCTATATCTCTATCTATCAATATCTATACTTCTACTAATTAGGCACTCCCTAAAAATTACCATGTTAATCGGTAAAATTTAAGATAATTGGCAACCAACGTCCCTTCCTAAATACATTTAATTGCCTACACCCATTTAGGATATGCTTACACGATGGATATATATGTTACATATGCATCATTATTAACCCGGAACACCTTTAAGTTGACATCAAAAATGGCATCTAGGAGACACTCTATTAAATAATACTGCCCATGATTAAATAGGAGGAAATCCAATTCTCGATCGAGGTATATGTGCAAAGAGTTAAACATTGATCATTTGGATATCCATGGGGCGTATTGCATTTGAAAACCCCTACTCGGTGCACTATATATAAACCATAATCATAGGTATGTACTCCACCTCAACCCATCCATCTCTGCACTGCGGTTCCATTTGATCCATTCATCATCTCCCTCTGTTACAATATATTTTTCTAGCAAGCCTGGCACCAATGGAAATGGTGCAAACCACCTCCTTAGCATTCTCTGGAATTGTCATCATTCTCCTTTCCATGGCCATCACCGCTCAAGCTTCTGACACCAAGCCCGTGTCATCAGGCATCATGTTGGAAGCATGCAAGAATGTCTCGAGTGACTTCTTCAAGGTGCGCTTCACATATGACTTTTGTGTATCAACGCTCCAGTCAGACAAACGAAGCACCGACGCGAAGGACTACCGCATCCTAGCTCTCGTGGCCGTCGACGCCATGAAGCCCCAAGCCACGGCCATGACGGCCAAGGTTGAGAACTTGATCCATGATGCCACCATGGACAAGCTCGCGATTCGCGCCCTTGGGTTCTGCCGAGTGGACTACGGTGGCATGATGAGGACCCTCGTAAGCTGCCATGATATCATCCAGAGCTTTGAGATTCGCAAAGGCAATGAAGGTCCGACGCCCTTCGACCTGTCTGATTGCATTGCGAAAACAACCAAAGCCATCAACGATTGCGCTGACAAAACAGAGTTTATGTCGGTTTCAGAAGGGCTAACAAAGGAATATGAGGAGTTATCTATGATGGCCATCCTCAGCAGTTGTTTGCTACATCTCTACATCACTTCACCTCCTCCGCGTGGACTAGGATTAGATATTCCTAGTAACTAGAACTGTATGATGATGGTTAAAATTTGATGTTGTTCATATCGTTTCGGGTATGAAAGCAAATAAATATTTTACTTACTTGATGAAGGTTGGTTGTGTGTTATAATGTTGGAGATTGAAAAATCATGCAATCGAGGATGGCAGCATGACCCAGAATGCAAATTACGCCAGGTTATCTACATATGGTCATGTGTCAACTTGTTCATGAGGGATAGTTGTAGGAGTATTTATTAATGGAGGGGGGGGGCAGTTTGTCCTTACCCTGTTAAGGAACCCAACAATGCTTAGTTGGGGGAGAGTGTGGCCAAGGAGAACATCGGGTGGCAACTGCACCTATTGAGTGGTATGGACGGAAAGAAATCGTATATTTTTTGGTGGCAAAACCCCACCGTTGCGGATGGTGGTAATGGTTAGACCTTGTCAAGGGCACATTTATTAGCGTAGGTTGGCACTCGGAACTTATGGGAAACATGCGTTGTTGCCCATACTTGATCTTGATCTTATGAGATATTATATTTCATGCGAATTTTATACAATTTTTGTTCGTAAATACCCTGATTTGGATTACATAGCAATACATTCAGATCATTCACGTTTGACCCCTAGCCCATCACTGGCAAGTCTCCGCTGGCCAGGTTGACGTGTACGTATCAAAACACCACCAATCACAGGTGTTTGATCAGCTGACCCAAATAACTTCAACCGGTTTTATTGGGGGTTGTTTGTTTCCTTTCAAATATAAGGAAGATGTGGATTACTGAGCCTGATAATCTATGATTGGGAAACATTACAAAGGAAAGCCTAAAGTCCTTGAACAGAACTGG
This sequence comes from Triticum timopheevii, assembly GCA_963921465.1. NCBI lineage: Eukaryota > Viridiplantae > Streptophyta > Magnoliopsida > Poales > Poaceae > Triticum > Triticum timopheevii. The sequence continues at coordinate 12,982,811 of OY997274.1, forward strand.
ATGGGATTATCTTGTTCCACAGGCGGCCCAAACTACTCATTAAGTTATCGTGCTCAATGTATTACGGTATCGTGATATTTGCAGTACATAAGGGTTACATAACCTAACGTCAGTGGGCCAAATTGTTTTTTTTTTACATTGGGCTCAGTTGTTTTTCCTCCCACTCTGCATTGAACTACCTACTATTTTGTTAGGTTTGCCATATGGTCCTCAGAAATAAGAGAGGGCTTGAGGTACACGTGCAAGTTGTCGCCCCAGTGAGTAGGTTAAGCTGTCGGGGACGCGGGGAATATACCTGGCGATGGGCAGCCCCGCCCGAACGGCCCGACCCGACCCGGCCTTGCCCATGGGTCGGGCCTAGTCCTAGCTTTTGAGCCCGAAAGCTGGGCCGGGCTGGGCCCGGGCCTGCCATATTTGCGATTTAACAAAGAGGCCCAGCCCAAGGCCTGGCGGGCTTTTACACTGGTGGGCCAGGCTTGGGCCTGATTTTTAGGACCGACGCCCTGCCCAGGCCGGGCCCAGGCCTGGGTTTTCTGCATCGGGCTTGGATAGGCCCGGCCCGAAGCCTGACCCAGCCCGAGGAATGGCCAGGTATAGTCGAGAAGAGCTTTCTATAATAATCGAGGATGATGGGAAATTCCAATTAGGATTTGACGAAGAGCTCGTAATTATTGATTTTTTTTAATAGTTCAATTGTGTAAATAGCAAAACTTTCCTCCTTTTCTCGGAAGCAGCGTTTCGGCACCCAAGTGGAGCTGGTCCTGAAATCCGGATCGCCCGTCCGTGCATTGGGATCCAGAATAATAGCGCTGACGCATCTGACAAGACGCGAGGGAAAAAGGTCAGCCCGCGAAATACGGGTAGGAAACGGTTGCGTGTTTGTGGGACCGCGACGTAGGCGCGCGAGGGACGTCGTCCGCGTCCGTCCTGATTCGTGGACCAGGATGTTGACGAAATACCGGAGCCTAGGATCAGATAAGATGCTCAGATCGTTAGCGAAAAGCTGAGCCGTTTGGACGTACCCTTTCTCTCACCCAAGGAAGAACAGTATCGCCATTTGAGCCCAGAACAAAGAAGGTGCGCGGCGGCGGCGGCGGCGAGGCTAGCTGTTCCCTCTCTGCAGCAGAGAAAAAATGGAGGATGCTGGGATGCAGTTCCTTTTGGACATCGTCGACAGGCGAGTAAACGCAGATCTACAATACATCCCTTCCCTGGAGGAGGATCTAACAAACGGCCACGGCCGTTGACCATTGCCGTCCTTTTTCAGGTTCCCACTGCTGGAGGAGTTCGCGGACATCGTTGAACAGCCAGATCCGGTTCCTCTTGTGTTGATGCGGGCAAGCGAGGCCGCGTGCGGTGAGACTGAACTCAAAGGATGCTCCTGGCTGCGGCCAGCAGGTCGGCAGTGACGAAGCACTCGGGAGACATGGTGGAGCTCGCCGCCGTGCGGACGCATCTCCGACGAGGTCGGGGCAGTCCACTGACAGAATTAACCCGGAAGCACCTGGATGGACAAAAAGTTCTGAATCCAACCCCACCCTTCTTGAAATCTGTTATCTGTACTGGACTCACATTAGGTTCAGACAAATTATTCTTTGCCTCTTTTCGTTCAAGTAGTATCTTTCCAGATGACTGGCTGCAGGGTGCTAAGCTTGGGACAGAGTACTGAATGTAAAAATTACCTGCTTTATCCACTTTTAGGAAAAAGTAAAAAATGTTATCATTCTTATTTTCATGGCATTTGGGACAGAGTACTGAATGTTGTACTTGCTCTGAAAAAAAAATCAGATTACGGCTGGGGAGTGCGCCACCGGACAGAACACCATGTCTGTCATGGATGAGCGCACTTGAGTCGATTCTCAGTACGCCGAAGAACCTACAAAAAGTGTTGTACGCCCAACACTTGGTTTGACAAATCAAAGGTGAAGAACCTGATGTGGGCTCATGGCAGCAGCCGTATGCTGTACCGTTTCTTTTGGGATGTTATCACATTCTACACCACATACAGGACTAACCTATATGATATGCCATTTGGGCTATTCGTTGGGGCTAACAATCATTTTCAGAGCATTATCTTTGCTGGGGTATTGATGCGTGATGAACAAGAAGAGAGTATCGAATGGGTTTTTGCTGAGTTCTTGCGTATGATGGGAGGACCTGCCCCAAAGACTATATTCGTAAAAGACATATCTGCTTGATGCTGAACTAGCTATCTTAATATTCATTGCAGATCAGAACAGAGCTATGGAAACTGGCAATCAAGAAAGTTTATCCAGGGACTGTGTATAGGTGGTGCAAATTGCATGTACTAAAACTCAGTGGGGGGAGAAGTACCCACCTTCGGTTGGTCTGTACCATGTGGAGCCGTCTGATTAAGACATTGAGTAGTTCAATACAAACATGAAGTTGTGTCCTGATGGAGTTCTTAAAAAGTAAGAACCCTTGAGGATGATGCGGTACCATTAGTTTCATTTTATTTTCTTGGACATGTGGAAAAAAAATTGCTCAAAATTTGCAGGATATGGTTCAAACACTTTCCATCCAATACTGGCGATGGCGTTTGGCCTGGACCTTAAGGGTGAACTTACTCCAGGGGGAGAGTTGACAGTAGACCTGATGGGATGCATATAACGCATGCTAAGTGCAAAAGAGAAAAGAATGTACGGAGGCTGGCTTGACAGATGGAGAGGCATTTTTGATCCTCGTTTTGTGGTACTCTCACTGCTCAAAAGTCAACATTTTGCAGATTGTTGAACCGTAGCAAAAAAATATATGCTAATGTTTGTTCTTGGAAAATTATTTGCAGTGTGAGTGGTGTAAGGACGACAAGGATAAGGACTGGGATTACATCTACAAGATGATGGACTCTAAGGCCATGGGCTTCAAAAATCGAATGGCTGACGAAGGTAAATGTTTTGTCAGTGTAGAGTGCTAGCAAATTTGCAGCAAAGTCCTGATACAAATTCTGAATTTTCTCTTCTGTACTGAAAAATCGAAAAATCAGTTCATGTTCCCGCTGTACTTCATGGACTGCTGGTCTCTGTACATTCTGGACACTAAGAAGAAAATCATGATGGTGCTCGATCCAACAGGAAAAGATCTGTCAGATGAGATGAAAAGAAAGCATGTTTCAGTGGCAAGGAAGTTCCAGTATAGATTTTGCTACCTTTTCAATGGTGTGTTCGGTGCAGGCCTGGTTGAGACTAGTGGATGGTCTTTTGTGTACCCACTGGTGGCACAACATGAGCCGTGCAACAGGTGTGTTATTAGTTCGACTACCTTTTAAATAAAACAATTCCTGGACTACTGCAAATGACCATCTGTTCAGCTTGGAGTCTTGGACTACGATTCAATTAAACCTTGCCTACATTATAGCAAATGACCATGTGTTATGCTCGCAGGGAAGACGGTGGAGTTTACATCGTGCACTACTTTCTGGAGTTCACCGGGCTTTACCTACGTTCGACTCTGAACCAGGTAAGATTACCGTCCGATGAGAACTTTTCACATTGTTTTTATAGACCGGGTACTTCAAAATTTAGTACAAACATTGGTATGGGGTTTGTCATGTTCTATGTCTGATAGGCATCGATCGAGCAATTGTGGAAGAAGTTTGCTTACGAGATTGTGACGATGAAGGGGAACAAGGGTGATATCCCGGAGTTCCTGTATGAAGCAATCATTGACTGAACTTGAAGGGAGAGTAGGTTCAGTCTCCGTGCGGCTTGGCAATATCTTTTGGCTGCGCGCGTGCTTACCGGTTAGATTGGCCAAATCAGGACAGTTGGTCATTTTGCAGCACAAAAACCCTACTAGCTCTTTGTCGGCGTTCTGGGAACGGGGGTACCCAGACTTGTCTGCCTGCGGCCTACGGCGTGGCTCAAGGAGTGGCCCAGTGTGGCCCATCTTCATTGACCCATGCTCAAGACCCTCGCGAGGGGCCAAGCCTCGCGGGGCGAACGACAGGAGGCTTCCCCACGCACGGCCTCTTCAGGCTGGCTCGCGAGGAGGCGGAGAGATCAAGGCGGGGTACCTCACGAGGTGCCCGTGACGCAAGCCATGACGACCAAGGCCAGGTGGGCGCCGGCCTGCGCAGAGTCCTTGTTTCCCCTTTGGTGCAAGGGGGGTAAGCGCAGGCGAGGGTATCAAGCAAAGGCAACCATTTCTGTGCAACGAGACCAAGATCAGCAAGACGGCAGAACGGAGGTCATCGTGGAGCCCAAGCCCATCATCGTCAGGATCTTTGGCAGGCGAGGACCATCTTTAGTCAGGATAAGTGTACTACATGTTCCCCTTCAAAATGGCCAATTGTTGGCGCCCTTCCCGCTCAATATTTGGGAAGAGGCCCGGGGCCTTCGCCTATAAATAGGACTAGCCACCCACAGGGTAGAGGAGAGACCTGATCGGATCCGCATCCAAGACACAGAGAGAGAGGGGCGACTGAACTCCCCTTAGCAGTTCATCGCACCAACCAAGAACAGACCCTCGCGAGGCTATTCTTCCCTTGTACTGTTCCTCATCAGCCTCATAGGCAATCCACCACGCCACAAACTGGAGTAGGGTATTACACCATAATGGTGGCCTGAACCAGTATAAATCTCGTGTCTCTTGTGTTGTTCTTCGTGTAGTTTAGATCCAGGCGAGGCGGTGAGACATGGGTAGGCTGGAGGTGTGATCTCCGCGTGCACCCCAGTGTTCAAAACTCAAGGGTCTGCCGGAACCCGAAATCCGACACTCTTAGTTTCTACGAACTATGGTAATGTAATGTATTTGTGGATGGAGACCTAAACATTTCGTTTGTGGTAGATGTTCTGTTTGAAAATGAGAAAAATGTCTCAAAATTGGTGGATTAACGCCGAAAGGTAAAAATGTTAACTTCGAGGGCTTTATATGCAGAAAATGATACAAAACGGCATTGACGTAGACTAATACAGTTTTAGTTTGTTGGAACGGCATTTGCATGTCCAAAAACATTTGCCTTACAGATTTGTGTTTGCACCATTGAGTTATTGTGAGAAGTTGTCGTCTGTTGATCTGGTTTCCAGATCCGCTCCGCACAAAGAACACTAGATGAGAAGAAGAAGAAATTATTCCGGCACAGGAAGAGAGGAGGATGACACGTTGGACATGGCGGCCGCAGTGAACTAGGGTTTGCAGGGAGTGGCGATGGGGATCTTTCTTGGGTGCAGCTGCTTGTGCAGGATGGGAGGGCCTCATCCCACACGCCGTTTGTGAGTAGGATGGCTTGGACAACTCATTTACTCGCAAACACTCTTAATTTTCATCATAAGATGGTCATTTGCAACACAAGCAAAATACATTGATCCTGCTAATAGTGGGGAAAACAGGCTTAGAGGTACAGGGGCCACCCTGGCATCCTGGCTTCGTTGTACATGGGCCAACACATACGAAGTACACAGCTTTATAAGAAACTAATTGCCGGAGCCGAAACACATACGAAGTACACAGCTTAAAGCCAACCATGCCCTCGATCTGTTCTTTGTGGTTGGCTTGATGCACGCGACGCCGGCGATCTGCTGAGGAAGCCTTCTCACATACGCCTCCTGGGATTCCAAGAATCGACACTAGCGGGACTAGGAAACGACCCGTGAGGAACTAAGGACGGGAAGGGCGTAGCTGTTAACGCGGCCGTGCCATGCAGCCGGCTCGGGTTGGTACAGAATACAAAAATGCTAGACATACAAAGACTTACACGCTCCTTCCATCTAACAACCAATCACAAATCTCTTCCCCCTGATTTTCAGGGGGTGGGCTGCCCCGCTCACCTATTGACAAATCAATGTTAACCATCCTGTAAAAGCCTGTAAATCGTTTGTACGTGTAGCATTGCAGCACAGAATAATGCATGAGCCGTTGCCACATCAGTTGATCCGTTTGCTATCGCCGCAATTAATGCGAACATGCGCTGGTTTTCTTTGCGATAGATACATCAGCTATACAGCGAGAAATACAACTGCTGGCACGCATCCACACACCAACTGACGGGTATGATTTCAGGATCAGCTGAGCCTGGGCTCCAAATCGAATATCCGCCTTTTCTCATATAAATTTTTTGCTGAAATAACATTATCACTTAGACAAAGCACATTTTTTCTCTCTTTGTCACATATATGACCCATATATCATTTAGTTTCTCCTTAGTGTATCATGTTCGACCTTTCAGGTTTGGATCCAACAATTTTCACAACTCGCATATCTTTTGTGTGAGCTCTTTTCAAAGGGAAAGGAGAGCCAACTCCTGGTTGCTATGATCAACCAAACAAGCCTATGTTTTGCATCTTGTTTCTGTTGCGCTTGCTCGCCTTGCATCTTGCTAGCAGGAGCTGCTTCTTGGCACACCACTCACCGGATTGTTTTATGTTCCCAAATTATGCCATCATTTCCCTTTTATTTATCTCTGCGATTTTCTCCTGCATGGTAGGCGTGCTCACAGGGGGGTGTGCACCAGAGGAAGGACCATGTGTGGATGGGCTAGTAACAGAACCAGTCTTAAATAATTTCTTTGCATGAACTCAAGGAAGAATTAGGCCTAACCGTCAATAATTACCTAATAACTCAGGTGATTTTATAAAATTAAAATGTCTGCGCTCACGTGGAACCTCTACGTATTATCACGGGACAACTTCACACCCGACATGGAGAAGCAGGACGATGGGTCACTGAGGTGGTGTGTGTTGGCTTTTGATCCCTAGATCAATTCACCAGGAGCTACAAGGTCTACGTGCAACAAAACTAGCTAGCAAGCAAACTAGCAGCTCGATCGATTTTGCATGCACGTACGTGAACCTGGGATTTCACTAGCCCTAGGATCGGAACGACTGATCTCTCGACGGAACGTCCCGGCGTAAACTAGCGATAGAAGAAACACGTCGGTTGATGGCCACAGGTGCCTGTCGCACCTGTTAATACTCTTTATTTATTGCTTCGATGGTCTGGTGTTACAAAGATTACAGGGGTACGTGTATATATATACTACTAAGCCAGCTACCTTAGCTAACCTAGTCGGCTAGGAGTTCTAGCACTACACGGACACGTACTCGATATGTACACGGTGTCATGCTTATTACTTACATTCACCCTCCTAAGCTTGACATCCTCGTTTCGACCTGGATCCCAAATGCGACTACTACTATTCATAGTCATAATCTTTGGTATTGCTTTTGCCATTTTTCGTAGCATTTCAGGGGCCGTCTTTGCTGTCGTCAACTCGTTCGTGGCTTGACGCCAGCACTCCTCCTTGGTCGCGTCTTCAACCATCACCTGTTCTTCGGTGCTTGATAGACTGTCTTTCGGATCGTCGAGGGAACATCATTTGGATCCGAGCGAGACCAAATTTTTGTCTAACTTTGAGTCCCAAGCTTTTGGCGCTTGCTTCAACCCGTAAAGTGCCTTCTTGAGCTTGTAAACCTTCCCTTCTTCGCCTTTCTTCTCGTAACTGAGAGGTTGTTCCACGTACACTTCTTCTTTGAGGTCGCCGTTGAGAAAAGCGGATTTGACATCCATATGATGAGCCTTCCAATCCTCTTGTGCTGCCAAAGCTAGGAGCACTGTCACCGTCTCGATTCGAGCAACCGGTGCAAACACCTCCTCATAGTCAACTCCTTGACATTGTACGTAGGCCTTTGCGACGAGTCTTGCCTTGTGCTTCACAATGGCACCCTTTGTGTCCTTCTTCAACTTGTAAACCCACTTCAAACCTATGGTCTTTTGGTTCGGAGGTCGGGTTACCAAAGTCCACGTGCCATTGCTCTCGATCGCCTTCATCTTCTCATCCATGGCGTGCATCCAACTTGAACTTTTGCTCGCCTCTACGAAGTTCGCCGGCTCCCCAACTCCGAGTAAACACAAATCGGAGTACTCGAGTGTAACTGGCTTTGCGTACTTGTAGACTTTCTTGAGGCGCTTGTAGAGACGAGGCCCGGAAGAATCCATCGTGGCTTGCGAAGGGGGCGACACAAATTGTGTCGACGTCGATGCACTTGAGGAAGACCGTTGAGTCTCGGGCGTGGTAGATGCCGGGTCGTTGGCATCCGCGTCGTCGGCGTAGTCGTCATGATCGTGACCATCATCTTGATTGTCATCATCACTATGTGCCTCGTTGTCGATGTCGTTGCCGAGATCTCTACCCGTGTCTTGCGCGTCGTTGTCGCTATTACCTTGCGACCCATGCGCGTCGTCGTCGGTGTTGGCACCATGGTGATCACTGCCATTGCGGTCACCTTGGTTGTGCGTCTTGCCAACCACCTGGACATCCTCCCCTGCATCATCATCAGTTGGAAATTCAACTGTGAATATGTTACCGTTTGGAGCATCTTCGGCTGCTGCGCTCCAATTCCACGCTTGGTTTTCTTCAAACACAACATCGCGTGAAATTCGTAGACGCTTGGTTCGTGGATCGTAGAAGCGGTATGCCTTGGTGCCGGAACTCCTCTCGTATGCGATAAACACCATCTTGGTGCTACGATCCGCAAGCTTTGAGAGATGCGGCTCCGCCGTCTTCACATGCGCCACGCACCCGAACGTCCGTAGATGAGACACATTCGGCTTACGTCCGTAAATTGCTTCATTCGGCAAGTTCTTGCTCTTGAGTACACTTCTTGCCATGTCAACGACGGTCCGATTGCGCCTTTCAACAACCCCATTCTGTTGCGGCGTATAAGGTGCCGTGAGGGACCTCTTTATGCCAATCTTCTCGCAGTAGTCGTTGAACTCATTTGACGTAAACTCTCCACTGCGATCTGTCCGTAGAGCGCGAACCTTCAGCTTGTGTTCCATCTCCGTTGCAGCCTTCAGCTTCTTAAATGCTTCAAATGTTGGGGAACGTAGCAGAAATTCAAAATTTTCCTACGTGTCACCAAGATCTATCTATGGAGAAACCAGCAACGAGGGGAAGGAGAGTGCATCTACATACCCTTGTAGATCGCTAAGCGGAAGCGTTCAAGAGAACGGGGTTGAAGGAGTCGTACTCGTCGTGATCCAAATCACCGGAGATCCTAGTGCCGAATGGACGGCACCTCCGCGTTCAACACACGTACAGCCCGGTGAGTCTCCCATGCCTTGATATAGCAAGGAGAGAGGGAGAGGTTGAGGAAGACTCCGTCCAGCAGCAGCACAACGGCGCGGTGGTGGTGGAGGAGCGTGGCAATCCTGCAGGGCTTCGCCAAGCACCGCAAGAGAGCAGAAGGAAGAGAGGTAGGGCTGCGCCAGGGAGAGGTCAAAACTCATGTATTGGCAGCCCTCAAGACCTCAACTATATATAGGGGAGAGGGAGGGGGGTGCGCCCCCTTTAGGGTTTCCACCACAAGGGGTGCGGCAGCCCCAATCCCATCTAAGGGTGGCGGCCAAGGGGGGGAAGAGGGGAAACTTGCCCCCCAAGATAGGTGGAAGCACCCCCTCCCCAAACCCTAGGCGCCTTGGGCCCTTGTGGGGGGGGGGGAGGGCGCACCAGCCCACCTGGGGCTGGTCCCCTCCCACACTTGGCCCATGTAGCCCTCCGGGGTTGGTGGCCCCACTTGGTGGACCCCCGGGACCCTCCCGGTGGTCCCGGTACGTTACCGATAAAACCCGAAACTTGTCTGGTGACCAAAATAGAACTTCCCATATATAAATCTTTAACTCTGGACCATTCCGGAACTCCTCGTGACGTCCGGGATCTTATCCGGGACTCCGAACAACATTCGGTAACCACATACAAACTTCCTTTATAACCCTAGCGTCATCGAACCTTAAGTGTGTAGACCCTACGGATTCGGGAGACATGAAGACATGACTGAGACGTTCTCCGGTCAATAACCAACAGCGGGATCTGGATACCCATGTTAGCTCCCACATGTTCCACGATGATCTCATCGGATGAACCACGATGTCAAGGACTCAATCGATCCCGTATACAATTCCCTTTGTCTAACGGTATAGTACTTGCCCGAGATTCGATCGTCGGTATGCCGATACCTTGTTCAATCTCGTTACCGGCAAGTCTCTTTACTCGTTCCGTAACACATCATCCCGTGATCAACCCCTTGGTCACATTGTGCACATTATGATGATGTCCTACCGAGTGGGCCCAGAAATACCTCTCCATCACACGGAGTGACAAATCCCAGTCTCGATTCGTGCCAACCCAACAGACACTTTCGGAGATACCTGTAGTGCACCTTTATAGCCACCCAGTTACGTTGTGACGTTTGGTACACCCAAAGCATTCCTACGGTATCCGGGAGTTGCACAATCTCATGGTCTAAGGAAATGATACTTGACATTAGAAAAGCTTTAGCATACGAACTACGATCTTTGTGCTAGGCTTAGGATTGGGTCTTGTCCATCACATCATTCTGCTAATGATGTGGTCCCGTTATCAACGACATCTAATGTCCATGGTCAGGAAACCGTAACCATCTGTTGATCAATGAGCTAGTCAACTAGAGGCTCACTAGGGACATGGTGTTGTCTATGCACCCACACATGTATCTGAGTTTCCTATCAATACAATTATAGCATGAATAATAAACGATTATCATGAACAAGGAAATATAATAATAACTAATTTATTATTGTCTCTAGGGCATATTTCCAACAGTCTCCCACTTGCACTAGAGTCAATAATCTAGTTCACATCGTCATGTGATTAACATTCACACGTCACATCGCCATGTGACCAACATCCAAGAGTTTACTAGTGTCATTAAACTAGTTCACATCATCATGTGATTAAGACTCAATGAGTTCTGGGGTTTGATCATGTTTTGCTTGTGAGAGAGGTTTTTAGTCAACGGGTCTGTATTTCGCAAATCTCTAGGTCATTCTGTAAATGCTGCTTCCACGCTCCACTTGGAGCTATTCGAAATGGTCGCTCCACTATACGTATCTGGTTTGCTACTCAGAGTCACTCGGATAGGTGTTAAAGCTTGCATCGACGTAACCCTTTACGCCGAACTCTTTATCACCTCCATAATCGAGAAACATGTCCTTATTTACTCCAAGGACAATTTTTGACCGCTGTCCAATGATCCATTCCTGGATCATTCTTGTACCCCTTGACTGACACATGGCAAGGCACAGTTCCGGTGCGGTACACAGCATAGCATACTGTAGAGCCTATGTCTAAAGCATAGGGGACGACCTTCGTCCTTTCTCTCTTTTCTGCCGTGGTCGAGCTTTATGTCTTACCTTCATACCTTACAACTCAGGCAAGAACTCCTTCTTTGACTGATCCATTTTGAACACCTTCAAGATCATTTCAAGGTATGTGCTCATTTGAAAGTACCATTTAGCGTTTTTTTGATCTATCCTCATAGATCTTGATGCTCAATGTTCAAGCAGCTTAATCCAGGTTTTCTATTGAAAAACACCTTTCAAATAACCCTATATGCTTTCCAGAAATTCTACATCATTTCTGATCAACAATATGTCAACAACATATACTCATCAGAAATTCTATAGTGCTGCCACTCACTTCTTTGGAAATACAAGTTTATCATAAACTTTGTATAAACCCAAAATCTTTGATCATCAAAGCGCACATTCCAACTCCGAGATGCTTACTCCAGTCCTTAGAAGGATCGCTGGAGCCAGCATACCTTTTAGCATCCTTAGGATCGACAAAAACTTTATGATTGTATCACATACAACCTTTCCTTACGAAGACTGGTAAGGAAACTCGTTTTGACATCCGTTTGCCAGATTTCATAAATGCAGCTAATGCTAACATGATTCCGACGGACTTAAGCATCGCTACGTATGAGAAAATCTCATCGTAGTCAACTCCTTGAACTTGTGAAAAAACTCTTCACCACAAGTCGAGCTTCATAGACGGTGACATTACCGACCACGTCCGTCTTCTTCTTAAAGATCCATTTATCTCAATGGCTTGCCAATCATCGGGCAAGTCCACCAAAGTCCATGCTTTGTTCTGATACATGGATCCTATCTCGGATTTCATGGCTTCTAACATTTGTCGGAATATGGGCCCACCATCACTTCTCCGTAGCTTGCAGGTTCATTGTTGTCTAGCAACATGACCTTCAAGACATGATTACTATACTACTCTGAAGTAGTACGCATCCTTGTCACCCTACGAGGTACGGTAGTGACTTGATCCGAAACTTCATGATCACTATCATAAGCTTCTACTTCAATTGGTGTGGGCGCCACAGGAACAACTTCCTGTGCCCTGCTACACACTAGCTGAAGTGACGGTTCAATAACCTCATCAAGTCTCCACCATGCTCCCACTCAACTTTCCGAGACAAACTTTTCCTCGAGAAAGGACCCGATTCAAGAAACAATCCCTATTGCTTTCGGATCTAAATTAGGAGGTATACCCAACTGTTTTGGGTGTCTTACGAAGATGCATTTTATCCGTTTTGGGTTCGAGCTTATCATGATGAAACTTTTCACATAAGTGTCGTAGCCCCAAACTTTTAAAAAATGACAGCTTAGGTTTCTCTAAACCATAGTTCATACGGTGTCATCTCAACGGAATTACGTGGTGCCCTATTTAAAGTGAATGTGGTTGTCTCTAATGCCTAACCCATAAACGATAGTGGTAATTCGATAAGAGACATCATGGTACGCACCATATCCAATAGGGTGCAACTATGATGTTCGGACACACCATCACACTATGGTGTTCCAGGCGGTATTAATTGTGAAACAATTTCCACAATGTCTTAATTGCGTGCCAAAGCTCGTAACTCAGATACTCATCTCTATGATCATATCATAGACATTTTATCCTCTTATCACGATGATCTTCAACTTCACTCTGAAATTACTTGAACCATTCAATAATTCAGACTTTTATTTCATCAAGTAAATATACTCAACATCTACTCGAATCATCTGTGAAGTGAGAACATAACAATATTCACTGCATGCCTCAGCACTCATTGGACTGCACACATCAAAATGTGTTACTTCCAACAAGTTGCTATCTTGTTCCATTTTACTGAAAAACGAGGCTTTTTAGTCATCTTGCCCATGTGGTATGATTTGCATATCTCAAGTGATTCAAAATCAAGTGAGTCCAAACGATCCATCCGCATGGAGTTTCTTCATGCATATACACCAATAGACATGGTTCGCATGTCTCAAACTTTTCAAAACGAGTGAGTCCAAAGATCCATCAACATGGAGCTTCTTCATGCGTTTTACACCAATATGACTTACATGGCAGTGCCACAAGTAAGTGGTACTATCATTACTATCTTTTATCTTTTGGCATGAAAATGTGTATCACTACGATCGAGATTCAATAAACCATTCCTTTAGGTGCAAGACCATTGAAGGTATTATTCAAATAAATAGAGTAACCATTATTCTCCTTAAATGAATAACCGTATTGCGATAGACATAATCCAATCATGTCTATGCTCAACGCAAACATCAAATGACAATTATTCAGGTTTAATACTAATCTTGATGGTAGAGGGAGCGTGCGATGTTTGATCACATCAAACTTGGAAACACTTCCAACACATATCGTCAGCTCACCTTTAGCTAGTCTCCGTTTATTCCGTAGCTCTTTTATTTCGAGTTACTAACACTTAGTAACCGAACCGGTATCTAATACCCTGGTGCTACTAGGAGTACTAGTAAAGTACACATTAACATAATGTATATCCAATATACTTCTATTGACCTTGCCAGCCTTCTTATCTACCAAGTATCTAGGGTAATTTTTCTCCAGTGGTTGTTCCCCTTATTACAGAAGCACTTAGTCTCGGGTTTGGGTTCAACCTTGGGTTTCTTCACTAGAGCAGCAACTGATTTGCCGTTTCATGAAGTATCCCTTCTTGCCCTTGCCCTTCTTGAAACTAGTGGTTTCACCAACCATCAAAAATTGATGTTCCTTCTTGATTTCTAATTTCGCGGTGTCAAACATCGCGAATACCTCAAGGATCATCATTTCTATCCCTGATATGTTATAGTTCATCACGAAGCTCTAGCAGCTTGGTGGCAATTACTTTGGAGAAACATCACTATCTCATCTGGAAGATCAACTCCCATTTGATTCAAGTGATTGTTGCACTCAGACAATCTGAGCACAAGCTCAACAATTGAGCTTTTCTCCCTTAGTTTGCAGGCTAAGAAAATCGTCGGAGGTCTCATACCTCTTGACGTGGGCACGAGCCCGAAATCCCAATTTCAGCCCTCGAACCATTTCATATGTTCCGCAATGTTTCGAAAACATCTTTGGTGCCTCAACTCTAAACCGTTTAACTGAACTATCACGTAGTTATCAAAACATGTATGTCCGATGTTCGCAACATCCACAAACGATGTTTGGGGTTCAGCACACTGAGCGGTGCATTAAGGACATAAGCTTTCTACTGTCCGCATAATCGCTACTTTCAACTTTCAACTATATTTTCTCTAGGAACATATCTAAACAGTGGAACTAAAGTGTGAGCTTACGACATAATTTGCAAAGATCTTTTGACTATGTTAAGGATAATTAAGTTCATCTTATGAACTCCCACTTAGATAGACATCCCTCTAGTCATCTAAGTGATTACATGATCCGAGTCAACTAGGCCGTGTCCGATCATCACGTGAGACGGACTAGTCATCATCGGTGAACATCTTCATGTTGATCGTATCTACTATACGACTCATGCTCGACCTTTCGGTCTCTTGTGTTCCGAGGCCATGTCTGTACATGCTAGGCTCGTCAAGTTAACCTAAGTGTTTCGCGTGTGTAAATCTGGCTTACACCCGTTGTATGTGAACGTAAGAATCTATCACACCCGATCATCACATGGTGCTTCAAAACGACGAACTTTCGCAACGGTGCACAGTTAGGGGGAACACTTTCTTGAAATTTTAATGAGGGATCATCTTATTTACTACCGTCGTTCCAACCAAATAAGATGCATAAACATGATAAACATCACATGCAATCAAAAAGTGACATGATATGGCCAATATCATTTTGCTCCTTTTGATCTTCATCTTCGGGGCTCCATGATCATCATCGTCACCGGCATGACACCATGATCTCCATCATCGTGTCTTCATGAAGTTGTCTCGCCAACTTATTACTTCTACTACTATGGCTACCGGTTAGCAATAAAGTAAAGTAATTACATGGCGTTGTTCAATGACACGCAGGTCATACAATAAATAAAGACAACTCCTATGGCTCCTGCCGGTTGTCATACTCATCGACATGCAAGTCATGATTCCTATTACAAGAACATGATCAATCTCATACATCACATATCATTCATCACATTCTTCTTGGCCATATCACATCACATAGCATACCCTGCAAAAACAAGTTAGACGTCCTCTAATTGTTGTTTGCATGTTTTACGCGGCTGCTATGGGTTTCTAGCAAGAACGTTTCTTACCTACGCAAAAACCACAACATGATATGTCAATTGGTATTTACCCTTCATAAGGACCCTTTTCATCAAATCCGTTCCGACTAAAGTGGGAGAGACTGGCACCCGCTAGCCACCTTATGCACCAAGTGCATGTCAATCGGTGGAACCTGTCTCACGTAAGAGTACGTGTAAGGTCGGTCCGGGCCGCTTCATCCCACAATACCGTCGAAACAAGATTGGACTAGTAACGGTAAGCATATTGAACAAAATCAACGCTGAGGGAGTCCTGGACTAGGGGGTGTACGGACAGCTGGACTATCATCGTCAGCCGGACTCCAAGACTATGAAGATACAAGATTGAAGACTCCGTCCCGTGTCCGGATAGGACTTTCCTTGGCGTGGAAGGCAAGCTTGGCGATACGGATATGTAGATCTCCTACCATTGTAACCGACTCTGTGTAACCCTATCCCTCCCCGGTGTCTATATAAACCGGAGGGTTTTAGTCCGTAGGGCAACATAACCATTACAACAATCATACCATAGGCTAGCTTCTAGGGTTTAGCCTCCTTGATCTCGTGGTAGATCCACTCTTGTACTACCCAATGAAGCAGGAGTAGGGTTTTACCTCCATCGAGAGGGCCCGAACCTGGGTAAAAACATCGTGTCCCTTGTCTCCTGTTACCATCCGCCTAGACGCATAGTTCGGGACCCCCTACCCGAGATCCACCGGTTTTGACACTGACATTGGTGCTTTCATTGAGAGTTCCTCTGTGCCATCGCCGATAGGAAGGATGCCTCTTCCCATCTTCAAGGACGGTATCTTCGTCAAAGGAGCCTTGGCCGCCGGTCAAACTATCCGACTAGGTGGTTTTCTCATGACCGCCTGTTCGGCCACCGCTTCGACAACGACCTCTTAGGTCATCAAAAGCAATCTTCACGTCAGCTCGGAATTCGCCGAGCGACTGGATCCAATGGAGCTCTCGTTCGTAAACGAGCTCTTGGATCGCATCGCCGCCCTGGGAGTCGCTACAGACTACAATCAGATTGGGCTTAAAACCGATCTGAGAGAGATTAACTCTCCCCAGGTCACCCACCACATTGCAGTGGTAGAGGAACAATGCGGCGACTCTCCTCCTGTATTGAAAACTAGTCATGTCCGGGCTCCCGAACCCTCCATGCCGGATTCCGGCGGAGGGACGGACTTCGATCAGGCACTGAACCTAAAGTCAGGCACCGGACCGGACTCGCTGGACAACATCCAGCAATCCAAGCTTCCGAATTTTGAAACTTCTCAGCCCTTGAGCCTCGAGATGG
This sequence comes from Triticum timopheevii, assembly GCA_963921465.1. NCBI lineage: Eukaryota > Viridiplantae > Streptophyta > Magnoliopsida > Poales > Poaceae > Triticum > Triticum timopheevii. The sequence goes on from OY997274.1 coordinate 12,999,476, forward strand.
GTAGGGTTCCGGACTTAATTCCACCCACCCGCCCAGACATATGCGATCTATCTCTAATCCGGCAAGAGCCCGCTGAAACGGTACATCACTACTGGGCCAGATTCCTCCTGGTTATGGACAGGATAAAGGACTGCCGAGAAGAAAACGCAATCTCAATTTTTTGCAATAATTGCACGGACGAGGGAATTTTGAACGCCGTCAGCCGTCGTGAAATTACACGCTTCGCCGACCTGGCATCCATAGTACGAAAATACTGAGCGATGGAGAGTTTCCAGAAAACCGAAAATAAATTTTGGGACAATCCGGCCCCAAATACAACCCTAGTCCGCAACAAAAGGGTGCATTACACTCAGGCACCAGGTACAAAAACCAAAAAGCAAAAACCCCATAAAGGGCATGGAACCGTACTGGAGGGATGGCTGAGCGGACCCTGTAAAATTCGCAGTACAGAGGGCGCCATCCCAACACATAGCCTTCGAGCATGTTGGATATTACGACAGGTTGCCAAAAGTGGCGGGAAGCTTCTAGCCCCGGAAAACCACTCCAACAATACCGGTATGGTATCAACAGTCTTTGAGACTTTCGCATCAAATAATATGCGGAAACAAACAATCCGCAGCCTCGCCGAAGTCTACCAAGTAGCAACAACAAATCCATGGAGCGACACAGCCATCACCTTCAACGCCAGCGACGAACCTAAATTCCGAACAGCCCGAGCACCAGCCGCATTTGTCCTTAGTCCAATAGTGGACGGCTTTCGACTTACCAAGGTACTCATGGATGGCGGCAGCGGATTAAACCTCATCTACGAGGAAACTCTTTAAAAAATGGAAATAGACTAGAGCCACATTGAGCGAAGCAGCACAACCTTCAGAGGAATAATCCCTAGCCGGGAAGCGCGCTGCACTGGAAAAATCACAATCGATGTGGTGTTTGGCTCGCCGGACAATTACAGATCCGAAGAAGCCACGTTCCAAGTGGCCCCGTTCAACAGCGGATATCACGCTATATTAGGACGAGAGGTATTCACAATTTTTCAAGCCGTACCCCATTATGGGTACATGAAGCTCAAAATGCCTGGGCCCGGCGGAATAATCACTCTCGTTAGTGATCCGGACATAGCACTCCGCGGCGAAAACAAGACAACCGCATTAGCCCTGGAGGCACTATCCGAAGCCCTAGCAGCAGAAGAACTCACCGCGCTATGCTCTATTGTGAATAAGGACGATGTGATACTCGATAAGAGATCCAAGTCCACCTCCTTTAAACCAGCGGGCGAAATAGTAAAATTCCAGGTCCATCCAACGGACCCGACAAAGACGGCCTCCATTGGGGCACAGTTGAACCCTGATGTAGACGCCGCACTGCGAGAATTCCTTCGGGAAAATTGGGACATTTTTGCCTGGCACCCTTCAGATATGCCCGGAATCCCACGCAGGTTGGCAGAACACAGCCTAAACATCCTAAAAGGATTCAGGCCAGTCAAACAGGCTCTTCGACGATTTTCCGAACCCAAAAGACAGGCAATGGGAGAAGAGCTAGCCAAACTATTGGAAGCTGGATTCATCAGAGACATCAAACATCCGGATTGACTAGCAAACCTGGTAATGGTACCAAAGAAGGACAAATCCTGGCGCCTATGTGTCGATTTTAAAGACCTCAACAAGGCCTGCCCAAAGGATCCCTTCCCCCTCCCCCGCATCGACCAGATAATCGACGCTACCGCAGGACACGATTCATTGTGCTTCCTTGACGCATACTCCGGCTACCATCAAATCAAGATGGCGGAGGCGGACCAAGCTGCAACGACATTCATCACTCCATATGGACCGTTCTGCTTCAACACGATGCCCTTCGGACTTAAAAACACCGGCGCAACATATCAGCGCATGATTCAAACATGTCTGGCCACCCAGATCGGCAAAACAGTAGAGGCATATGTAGACGACGTAGTCGTCAAAACCAAACACGTCGAAACTCTAGTAGACGACTTGAGGCTTACATTCGACAACCCCAGAGCATATGACATCAAGTTGAATCCGGAAAAATGCGTCTTCGGCGTACCAGCCGGAAAGCTCCTGGGTTTCATTGCATCCGGCAGAGGAATCGAAGCGAACCCAGCTAAGATCCGAGCTCTGTCACAGTTGGATATCCCAAAGGACCTCAAACAAATACAAAAATTGACTGGATGTGTGGCGGCTCTAAGCCGCTTTATATCCCGTCTAGGAGAAAAGGCATTGCCCCTCTATCGCCTCCTCAGGCGCACCGAACACTTCGAGTGGACGGATGCTGCCACTGCCGGACTCGAAGAAATAAAAGCCATATTGACAACAAATCCGGTCCTGGCTGTGCCCAACCTGGGCGAACCAATGTTGTTATACATCGCGGCAACACATCAGGTTGTCAGCGCGGTACTCATCGTCGAACAAGAGACAGAAGGGCATAAATTCCCTCTTCAAAAACTAGTGTACTACGTACCCACTGTCTTAACCCCCTGCAAGTCCCGTTACCCGCACTATCAAAAGATAGCATACGCGGTGTTCATGGCATCCCGGAAGCTCCGACACTACTTCCAAGAGTGTTCGATAACAGTGGCCCCCGAAGTACCCCTCAACGACATTATAAACAACCGCGACGCAACGGGCAGGATTGCAAAATGGGCCATTGAGCTCTTACTATTTGATATAACTTACAAACCTCGGCGAGATATAAAGTCGCAAGTTTTGGCTGACTTTGTCGCTGAATGGACCGAAGCCGAACTCCCTAAAGAGTACGGCGCATACTCCAATTAGATTATGCACTTCGACGGCTCCAAAATGTTGGCCGGATTGGGGGCTGGCGTCGTATTGACGTCCCCAACCGGGGACACAGTCCAATACGTACTTTAGATAATGTACATGGACTCCAACAACGCAGCCGAATATGAGGCCCTCTTACATGGTCTCCGGATGGCAATCTCCATGGGCATTCAACGCCTAGAGGTGCGCAGGGATTCAACCCTCGCAATATCCCAAGTAAATGGAGACTTTGATGCCAAGGATCCGAAAATGGCAGCCTATCGTAACGCTGTCCAAAAAATGTCAGCTCGGTTTGAAGGACTTGAATTCCACCACGTAGCCCAGGATAATAACCAAGCAGCCGACATATTGGCACGCATCGGCACAAAACGTGACGCTGTCCCTCCAAACATCTTCCTGGAACGGCTCTTTAAGCCATCCGTACTATGGGAAGAGGAGTCCGGAAATAACAAACCGGAAGCAGCCGCACCAACCGAGACAAAACAATCTGACATATTCGGTGACTTAGCCGGTGAAATAACACCCTCAGCCCACGAAATAATGGCAGTAATCGCCCTGTGGACAGAGCCATTCCTAGCCTACTTGCTTAGGCAGGAACTCCCCGAAGACCAAAATGAGGCCCGCTACATAGTTCGGCGATCTAAAGCCTACAAGGTCCATGAGGGAGAACTTTATAAGAAAAGCACAACCGGAGTCCTTCAAAGGTATATCTCCGAAGAGGAAGGGCGAAACCTCCTGGCTGAAATTCATGCCGGACTAGGCAGACACCACGCCGCAGCTCGGGCCTTTGTAGGAAAGGCATTTCGAACAGGTTTTTATTGGCCAACAGCCCGGGCAGATGCTCAGGACTTAGTCCAAAGATGCGTCGGTTGTCAGCTCTTTGCTAATCAGAGCCATATGCCACCCACCGCCCTCAAAACTATACCCATTACCTGGCCGTTCGCGGTCTGGGGGCTTGACATGGTTGGACCCCTTAAAGGGGGAACCCACAAGCAAAGGTACCTATTGGTCATGGTGGACAAATTCACCAAATGGATAGAGGCCAAGCCAGTTAAAACGGCAGAGTCCGGACCAGTGATAGACTTCATATCTGGGGTAGTACACCGATATGGTGTCCCCCACAGCATCATTACCGATAACGGCACGAACTTCACCGCCGACGAGGTTAAATTATGGTGCAAAAATATGGGCATTAAGCTCGATTACGCTTCAGTCTATCATCCTCAAACCAACGGTCAAGTGGAGCGAGCAAATGGTCTAATAATGAGCGGCATCAAACCCAGGCTAGTGCGGTCCCTGACGAAATCGGACACGCACTGGAAGAGGAGCTCGACTCTGTACTCTGGGGGCTGTGAACGACGCCCAACCGTACTACCAGATTCACACCATTCTTTATGGTATACGGCGCAGAGGCAGTTCTGTCATGCGACATTATTCATGACTCACCTCGAGTGCGCATGTACGAAGAAAGAGAAGCCGAGTTGGATCGGCAGGACAGCTTGGACGCATTGGAGGAAGAACGTGACGTTGCCAAGGCTTGTTTCGCATCTTATCAGCAGCAGGCTCGAAGATACCAAAGTAGAGAAGTACAGGCCAAGACCTACAATGTCGGCGAACTAGTTCTACGCCTGCTGGACAAGAAGAAGGACAAGATCAAGCCCAAATGGGAAGGCCCCTTCATTATCGATCAAGTCTTGACCGGCGGGGCGTACCGTCTGCAAAATACGTCGGACAACCGACTCGAGCCGAACCCATGGAACGCAGCCCGCCTCCAAAGATTTTATGCCTAGCGCCAGACTAAGAGTTCGTCCCCTTCCCCCGCCCAAATTTTTTACACTTTGGCTGCCTTTTGTTTCTCTTTTTTCTCTTGACCCTTTTCATAAAAGCCCTAAAAGGCCTACTTACGCATTGTTCGCACACAATTGATGTGCTAGCCGCACTCACTATACCTGGGGGCTTCTTTACCAGAAGCTTAATTATCAGGGCTTCATGCCCAGCACACGTGTCACACTTCCACGTGTACCTTTTATTCACCATTATATGCATCGATATGACTTAAGTTTTGGCCAAGCTGGGTTGCCTGGCTCCTGTTCTTACCCCTACGTTCCCGATTGTTCGGCTAGGAGGTAAAGGGAGCACCTCTGCGATTGTTACTGCCGGGTCAGACGGATGTGTACCTCAGACTGGGTGAAGCCGAAAGCTAGCGTTCTTAAGGGAATACTCGGTCGGTGACTTGAAAGATGATTTTTTACCTATTTATTTATCTGCCCCCAGATGTTATCCTGCTCTTTTCGCAGTCCGGACATGCACTTTAGGGCATGTCTCCAAGGGAAAGGAACCCTTAACGGAACTATTCTCCCTGGAAGATGTTTCTTACTAACCATGTAATATAACATAACAAGTTAGGCACTTGTCTGATAAAGCACTAATGACCCCTACGCCTGGTCTCCATGCATACCCCGGTTGTTTCTTAACCGAGAGGGTATTTGGACACACTCCGGACTCTAGGGTCTCGAGGTTGAAGCGAAAAGGTCGACAAAGACAAACGATCTACAATCCGGCTAGAAGGCATTTTACATGTCATTTTAAAATACATTGTCAAATCGACTGACTGTATTCTTCCTCAATCCCGTCTAACAGGCTGTCTAATTTACAGTCCCGTTGAGAAAATTTAGCGGCCAACTCTACTTGGCCGTATACTAAACTCACAGGGATCTCCTTCCCATCGGGCCCCACAGGTTCGACCTCGGCCATGTGGTTGGGATCCGCCTTCTTGTACCGCGTCTTCACCATGGCCCAGGCCTTCCTGGCACCTTAGCGGCAGGCCAAAATCTTCCACAAACGGAAACGCTGCCGCACTCCCTGAAGCTTCTCCACAATCTCTCCAAGGCCCTCGGGTAGGGAGAGGGATGGCCATAAAGCCTGGACAACGCCGCTCATTGCTTGCCGAACTCGTTCGAGCAGTTGCACCAGCTCGGGAAGCTAATCACCCGTTGATACGGGCATCTCCTCCGCAGGGCGACCTGTGAGTATAGCTGCAGACATATTTTGTCAATTGACTTCCTCGCCGAACTCTTCTTTTCAAAGGAGTTCGCTCAAGCACTTACCATAGATGCCGCGACGAAGCCGCTGATTCTCCTTAACGGAGCCAGACAGCTCGGCCCGAACGCCTTTCAGCTCTTCTCAAAGCTGGGCGTGGGCATCCTGGAGCTTGTTCCTTTCCCGCTGCACCCTCGTCAGCACTCTCTCCCCAGCCTTTAGCTGGCGCAGTAGTTCTTGCCTGTCCGGATCCTGTCCGGCGGCACCTGCAAAATCATGTTTAGACTTGCGCGCACGCCGCACACCACTTATCTTTTTAACAAAAAAATAAAAATACATTAATATGTTACCAGGAGTGGTCCCTGTGTCTCCTCCTGCGGCCCTACACTCTTGCAGCTCCTGGGACAGTTGGGTATTCTTCTTCGTAAGATCCTACATTTCAATTGATCCTTAAATCAGTTAATACAACTACTTTAAGTCTCGGGGGCTACTGGCATATACAACTATTAAAATCTCTTACCCGTATGTCTTATACATACTGCTCCGTGGCTCTGGTTAAACCATCTTGAGCAGCACGGAGGTGCGCGTCCCCCGCGTTAAAGGCATCCAACGCCTCAGGGGAGAAGCACGCGTCACGAAAGACTGTCCGGCGGCGCCTGTGGTTCATGGCGCACTCCACCTTAGACTTGGTGGCGGACAGTCTGTCGGCATCCTCCGTTGGAGGAGTATCCGGCTCGCGCCTTGCGCTCGCCTCCCCCTCCAGACTAGGCGCTGGAGCTTGGCTGCTAGAGGCTGGGTTGGCAACTTCTACGCCCGCAGTCCGGCGGGCGCTTTTTCTCCTATAAAAGTCATGAGCGTTTAAGCACCTCCTAGGAACGTTGCTCTAAATAACGAACCGTGAGCTATACCTTTGCGGCAACGTTTCAATCTGCGCCGCGCTCCTCTTCCGCCTACTGGGCCGGACTGGCCCTTGTTGGTCAGCCGCCGTGGGCTCGGCTTCCCGCCTTGAAGGCGCCTCCTGCAAAACACAGTCGTATACGGTGGTCAGAAACGAGCAAGGAAGGAATAATGGTGTCAGGACTTCGGTCACAATTACCTGGGAAGCCGAATATAGTCCGGGGTAGTCAGCCGTAATGGCTACTAAAGCATTATCCATGCTTAGCTGGTGGAATACCCCGTCGATCAGCTCCACCTTTATGTCCGGGTCCTCTTCAAAGGCCGGATCCTAGGATCTCTCTGGATCCTTGGGTTGCGGAGCTGGGCTAAGCATGCCCTCCACAATCCGACGCAGCTCCTGCGTTGAAAGCATAATATAAGAAACTTAAACTTTGAAAGCACGGGTCAGGCACACAAAGTGTTCGCTTACCCAACGCCGAGGGTTATTCATGGAGAACCCGTTTAACGGGCTCGTCTGGAGGAAATCCTCCTTCTCCCCCTTGTACAGGCCGGACAGGATCTTCGCCAGGTCTTCGGCCGATCCCGGCCCTTTTGCGGCCATCACGGGTGGCATTGTCCCCCCTGTTGAAATCCCACATGGGATGGCCCCTATATTGCAGCGGCTGCACCCCCGGCATAATGCATGTTGCCATGACTCCAATCATGGTCAACCTGGAATGGGCCAGTAACCTTATCCGGCCCATCAAATAATGGACGCTCTTGTCTTCCTCCAGCTGGGGGCTCCGTGGGCGCCAGCTAAGGCGTTTCTTCAAAGGAGCATTATTGAACTCCGGGAGGCCGATCCGAACAGGGTCCGGCAGCGGAGCGTCTTCTATGTAAAACCATTCTGAGGGCCAGTCTTCGGACGCCTTCTTAGGGGTTCCGGATGGATATCCGGTCCCGGCGATGCGCCATATTTCGGCACCGCCCACTTGATATATGGACCCCTCGTGAGAGCGGGGTACAAGGCAGAACAACCTCTTCCACAGCGCAAAATGGGGCTCGACACCCAGAAGTAGCTCGCAAAGAGCTACGTTACCCACGATATGCAGGATAGAGGCGGGCGTAAGGTGATGGAGCTGGAGTCCGTAGAACTCTAGGAGCCCGCGGAGGAACGGATGTATAGGAAATCCGAGCCCCCTTATCAGATAGGGGACGAAGCATACCCGCTCCCCTTTGTTGGGACATGGGGTAGCCTCCGCTTGCTTCCCACCTTGGTAGGTGGCCAGCCCGGCTCGAACCGGGACCATGAAGGCCGGAGGGAGATATCCCTCCGCTTGGAGCGTTACCAGCTCGTTGTGCGGGACAGAACATCTTCGCCAATCTCCCGGAAGAGGGCTGGGAGCGCGAGAGGAGGAGCCGCGTCGACGGTCCATAATGGAATGGATTTTTTGGTCAGAGGCGCTCCGATGAGTACTCGCGGAGGGAAGATGGTGTGATTTGGATCTGGATTCTTGCCTCTCTTATAGGCAGATTATTTGCGCAGCTAGGGGTAAAACACAAAAGATACCCTGGCTTTTCGATTCGTGCGATGCGTGAAAGAAGGCCATTATTGGGCGTGGAAGCCAAGAAGCGCAACATTGATGAGGAAGCCGGACACTGTTCGGCAGGTACATGGAACTTAAAGGAGAACCCGCCTTGCAACGCCGAAGATTACATACGCGCTGGACTTATCGTCATTGAAGCCTGGTTCGGTGGCTACTAAGGGAGTCCTGGACTAGGGGGTGTCCGGACAGCCGGACTATCATCGTCAGCCGGACTCCAAGACTATGAAGATACAAGATTGAAGACTTCGTCCCGTGTCCAGATAGGACTTTCCTTGGCGTGGAAGGCAAGCTTGGCGATACGGATATGTAGATCTCCTACCATTGTAACCGACTCTGTGTAACCCTAGCCCTCCCCGGTGTCTATATAAACCGGAGGGTTTTAGTCCGTAGGGCAACATAACCATTACAACAATCATACCATAGGCTAGCTTCTAGGGTTTAGCCTCCTTGATCTCGTGGTAGATCCACTCTTGTACTACCCATATCATCAATATCAATCAAGCAGGAGTAGGGCTTTACCTCCATCGAGAGGGCCCGAACCTGGGTAAAAATATCGTGTCCCTTGTCTCCTGTTACCATCCGCCTAGACGCACAGTTCGGGACCCCCTACCCGAGATCCGCCGGTTTTGACACCGACAAACGCCCACAACTACTTTGTGTTCTACTCGTGCAAAGAATCTACGCAATAGACCTAGCTCTGATACCACTGTTGGGGAACGTAGCAGAAATTCAAAATTTTCCTACGTGTCACCAAGATCTATCTATGGAGAAACCAGCAACGAGGGGAAGGAGAGTGCATCTACATACCCTTGTAGATCGCTAAGCGGAAGCGTTCAAGAGAACGGGGTTGAAGGAGTCGTAGTCGTTGTGATCCAAATCACCGGAGATCCTAGTGCCGAACGGACGGCACCTCCGCGTTCAACACACGTACAGCCCAGTGACGTCTCCCATGCCTTGATCCAGCAAGGAGAGAGAGAGAGAGAGGTTGAGGAAGACTCCGTCCAGCAGCAGCACAACAGCGTGGTGGTGGTGGAGGAGCGTGGCAATCCTGCAGGGCTTCGCCAAGCACCGCAAGAGAGGAGAAGGAAGAGAGGTAGGGCTGCGCCAGGGAGAGGTCAAAACTCATGTATTGGCAGCCCTCAAGACCTCAACTATATATAGGGGAGAGGGAGGGGGTGCGCCCCCTTTAGGGTTTCCACCCCAAGGGGTGCGGCAGCCCCAATCCCATCTAAGGGTGGCGGCCAAGGGGGGAAGAGGGGAAACTTGCCCCCCAAGATAGGTGGAAGCACTCCCCCTCCCCAAACCCTAGGCGCCTTGGGCCCTTGTGGGGGTGAGCGCACCAGCCCACCTGGGGCTGGTCCCCTCCCACACTTGGCCCATGTAGCCCTCCGGGGTTGGTGGCCCCACTTGGTGGACCCCCGGGACCCTCCCGGTGGTCCCGGTACGTTACCGATAAAACCCGAAACTTTTCCGGTGACCAAACCAGGACTTCCCATATATAAATCTTTACCTCCGGACCATTCCGGAACTCCTCGTGACGTCCGGGATCTCATCCGGGACTCCAAACAACATTCGGTAACCACATACAAACTTCCTTTATAACCCTAGCGTCATCGAACCTTAAGTGTGTACACCCTACGGGTTCGGGAGACATGTAGACATGACCGAGATGTTCTCCGGTCAATAAGCAACAGCGGGATCTGGATACCCATGTTGGCTCCCACATGTTCCACGATGATCTCATCGGATGAACCACGATGTCAAGGACTCAATCGATCCCGTATACAATTCCCTTTGTCTAACGGTATAGTACTTGCCCGAGATTCGATCGTCGG